>CAWUFW010000771.1:45000-645000 GCA_963921515.1 Calotriton arnoldi
CCCTCTGTCTCCCTCCCTCTGTCTCCCTCCCTCTGTCTCCCTCCCTCTGTCTCCCTCTCTCTGTCTCCCTCTCTCTCTCCCTCTCTCTCTGTCTCCCTCTCTCTGTCTCCCTCTCCCTCTGTCTCCCTCTCCCTCTGTCTCCCTCTCCCTCTGTCTCCCTCTCCCTCTGTCTCCCTCTCTCTCTCTCCCTCTCTCTCTGTCTCCCTCTCTCTGTCTCCCTCTCTCTGTCTCCCTCTCCCTCTGTCTCCCTCTCCCTCTGTCTCCCTCTCCCTCTGTCTCCCTCTCCCTCTCCCTCTGTCTCCCTCTCCCTCTGTCTCCCTCTGTCTGTCTCCCTCTGTCTGTCTCCCTCTCTCTGTCTCCCTCTCTCTGTCTCCCTCTCTCTGTCTCCCTCTCTCTGTCTCCCTCTCTCTGTCTCCCTCTCTCTGTCTCCCTCCCTCTGTCTACCCCGGACTTCCTCCCTCTGTCTCCCTCCCTCTGTGTCTCCCACGGTTTCCCTCTCTCTCTGTCTCCCTCCCTCCCTCTGTCTGTCTCCCTCTGTCTCCCTCCCTCTGTCTGCCTCCCTCTGTCTCCCTCTGTCTATCTCCCTCCCTCTGTCTCCCTCCCTCTGTCACCCTCCTCCCTCTGTCTGTCTCCCTGTCTGTCGCCCTCTGTCTCCCTCTCTGTCTCCCTCTCTCTTAGTCCCTCTGTCTCCCTCCCTCTCTCTCTCTCTCCCTCTGTCTCCCTCTGTCTGTCTCCCTCTGTCTGTCTCCCTCTCTCTGTCTCCCTCTCTCTCTGTCTCCCTCTCTCTCTGTCTCCCTCTCTCTCTGTCTCCCTCTCTCTCTGTCTCCCTCCCTCTGTCTACCCCGGACTCCCTCCCTCTGTCTCCCTCCCTCTGTCACCCTCCCTGTCTGTCGCCCTCTGTCTCCCTCTCTGTCTCCCTCTCTCTTAGTCCCTCTGTCTCCCTCCCTCTCTCTCTCTCTCTCCCTCTGTCTCCCTCCCTCTGTCTCCCTCTGTCTATCTCCCTCCCTCTGTCTCCCTCCCTCTGTCACCCTCCTCCCTCTGTCTGTCTCCCTGTCTGTCGCCCTCTGTCTCCCTCTCTGTCTCCCTCTCTCTTAGTCCCTCTGTCTCCCTCCCTCTCTCTCTCTCTCCCTCTCTCTCTCTCCCTCTCTCTGTCTCCCTCTCTCTGTCTCCCTCTCTCTGTCTCCCTCTCTCTCCGTCTCCCTCTCTCTCCGTCTCCCTCTCTCTCCGTCTCCCTCTCTCTCCGTCTCCCTCTCTCTCCGTCTCCCTCTCTCTCTGTCTCCCTCTCTCTCTGTCTCCCTCTCTCTCTGTCTCCCTCTCTCTCTGTCTGTCTCCCTCTCTCTCAGTCTCCCTCCCTCTGTCTACCCCGGACTCCCTCCCTCTGTCTCCCTCCCTCTGTCTCCCTCCCTCTGTGTCTCCCACGGTTTCCCTCTCCCTCTGTCTCCCTCCCTCTGTCTCCCTCCCTCTGTCTCCCTCCCTCTGTCTCCCTCCCTCTGTCTCCCTCCCTCTGTCTGTCTCCCTCCCTCTGTCTGTCTCCCTCCCTCTGTCTGTCTCCCTCCCTCCGTCTGGCTCCCTCCCTCTGTCTGTCTCCCTCCGTCTGGCTCCCTCCGTCTGTCTCCCTCCGTCTGTCTCCCTCCGTCTGTCTCCCTCCCTCTGTCAACCTCCCTCCCTCTGTCGCCCTCCTCCCTCTGTCGCCCTCCTCCCTCTGTCTGTCTCCCTCTGTCTGTCGCCCTCTGTCTGTCGCCCTCTGTCTCCGTCCCTCTGTCTCCCTCCCTCTCTCCCTCTCTGTCTCCCTCCCTCTGTCTCCCTCTCTCTCTGTCTCCCTCTCTCTCTGTCTCCCTCTCTCTCTGTCTCCCTCTCTCTCTGTCTCCCTCCCTCTATCTCTCTCCCTCTATCTCCCTCTGTCTTCCTCCCTCTGTCTGTCACCCTCTGTCACCTCACCCCAGCTTCCCGGGCACACACACAGCCGCACCCGAGTACTTCGCAGGTCTTTAAAAGACCATTTACTGGGAGACGTTATGCAATAGATGAGGCATAGTGAGAACAAAGCTTTCAAAGGAATGCCTCTTAATTAGCAGCAGTTATGTGCCAAGGGCCCGTTAATACCGGTGTCATCCTGCGACACACCCACCATTTGCAGGCGACACAGTACTGTGTCGGGACACACAGTTTGGAAAGCTCTGAAGTAGAGGGTTGAGGCCCTTAACCCTGTACTTTATCCTAACGCTAAATCTTAACCTTAACTTAAGGAAGGGAGAAGGTTGGGTATGAGGTAAGTGTCGGGGGGAGTGCTGGTGTTAGGGTCACTTTCAGTGTTAAGGTCGGGTTGGTATAACCCAAGGTATGGGTCTGAATAAGGTTTAGAGTTGGGGGTAATGACGTGGTTGGGGGACCGGCAACAGCTAGGGGTCAGTCTTAGGTTTAAGGTTAAGTTGGAAGTCGGTTAGGGGTGGGTTTAGGGAAGCAATAGTGGGCCCCCTCTTTTTTAATGAAAATAAATAGAAAACAGAAATTAAACTTCCTGAAAACTAGGTCTGAGAATCGCGAAATAATACGAAAAAAATAAAGTGATCCTCATATTTTAGTCCCGAAGTTAACCTCATAGTGTCATGTGGCGTTAGGATGACCACCTCGCTCCAGCTCGGAACGGATACCAGTAAGTAACTTCTGTCGGATAGCCGAATGCATTCTGGGAGTTGTAGTCTGATTGTGCACTTACTGAACTAATCAGACTAACAAAGGCAATCAATGACTTGTAGGTCAGGACTGGGAAGAGCCCTTGATGACCTGGGGGGAGGGGGGGTCACCCTATATGGGGCACGGTTCCCACTCTTGCAGATAGGGTAACCATTAGCCAATCCATTACTTTTAAGAGAACGTGAGGGCTCTCGAGTTGCGTCACACGCCGCTACAGAGGACTAAATCCGAGGACAACGTAAAGTGAGTTATGTGGGATTAATACTTTCACTTTCACCTTTGAAAGCATGTAAAATGCTGTTGACTAAAAAGGCAGGACTGGTCTGCAGAAGGCTTGGAGCCATATGGTAACTAGTTGTGCTTATTAGGTGTTATAATTTCTAACCATTAAAGCACACAGAAACGGTAACTCACAGAATGCATTGACGTTTTTAAAGAAACGTAGGAAACGATGATAAATGACAATGTAAGCATTAGCATGAAACTTCCGCCTCCCTCCCTCTGGTAAACACGCGCTCCCCCGTTCCCTGCCTCAAGCAATTTGCTACATATTTCAACTCCAAAATAATTGGATTATACCTCGGCAGAGAGGCCAAAGAATAACGGGGTGGTACAGTTGAGTAATATAACAAGTACTTTGCTGAGGAGCGGGTGGGAGGGGGGGAATAGGCATCAAAGTTAAAAGAAAAAAGAAACGCACGGCCGCAAAAGTGAACGGCGCCATCTGTTTCCAATTAACGCGACCGTGAGACAGGCAAATGTAAACAAGCGCGGGCGCGATAATTGGAAACAGATGGCGCCGCTGCTCGTTCCCGAGACACATAGGCTATGGGAGGGGACAGTTAAAGATAAGGCAGGACATACCCGAGCCTTTGGCCATTTGCGTGCTTTCTTTTGTGGAAGCCTTACGCAAATGGCCAATCAAATGCGTGGCCGGAAAAAAAAACAACATGAGGAAAAGATGTGTGAGATGGAAGTCCTTACTATAAGCCTCGCAGAGCAGCGCATGCGCGCTGGCTCAGGCGAGACCTAAAAACGGCTCTGCATGGCGACGGGGAAGATCTCAGCAGATAAGAGGTTAGCATCAGTCAGGTTTTGTTAGCAGGATCACATTTGCTTTATCACAATACTTTGAAACCCCAAGCCCGCAGAATAGGCTTGAGTTTCCATTTTTGTGTTGAATATACATGATGTGGTAACAGAATATGCGTCACTAGGGTGTATTAGTTCTAGCGAGAACAACCATACGCAAGCTTAAATTAAGCAAACCCAATAATAGAACCTTACTACCAAAATTCTCTGCGTCAGTTACCCCCATGAACAGCCTGCAGTGCTGCATAAACAAGTGTATGTCGGATAGGATAGCTCACGCTGCAGCATTACACAGGTCTACAAAGAACCTCAACATTCCGCCCAAGATTCTGCTTTATCACTTGTGAAGTGACACTGCACCCTACTTGAAATCGCTAGCCCAGAAAGTTTGTCTGGGACTGCATCTCTGACCGCAAAACAAATTGTAGTATTCCCCCTTGGTTTCTTTTACCAGCCTCCTGCTTCTCAACAAATTTTACATCAACCAGCCCATTTTAATCGGGCACATTTTTCTGCTCCTTCTTTTCCCATTACAACTCACAATAGGTTTGATGGTCTGTCCTTGCTCAGCGGAGTGGATTGACTGAAGGCTCCCACTACGCATAGTAAGTATCTTTGTGTGGGAAACTCTATCCTCACTAAGTTTAATCTTAATACCCGTCCAGATATAATGACTGCCTATGATTCCCCTTCTTTACCACCTAGTCCATACAGGAACCTAATAGCTACTCTGTTGGTACGACCTCAGGACAACCCATCCGTTTTAGCAAACACGGTCTTATTTTGGAATGTTGCTGGGTTGCATCATAAGTGCACTACGATCGACTGGCTCGATTTTGTGTCTACGTTTCACATTATTTGTTTACAAGAAACCTGGTCCGTGGACCCAAAACTTCTTAATGACTTCAAAACATTTCACTCCCCAGCCATCCCTTCTATTTATGGAAGACCTTAAGGGGGTCTATGTATCTACTTGTAAAATAAGCTGGCCCCCTGAATATTGCAGTGATGGCGACCAAAGTATATCAAATCATTTCAATTCAGATTAAACCTCACACCACAATGGCCATAGTAAATGTTTATAATAATGCCTGTGTACGGGATATTATTCTCGCCCTCAACGAATTAGACACCGATCTGGAGTCCGTATTTTTCGCTGGTTGTAGGGACTCTATAATTCTATGGGGTGGCGATTTTAACCTTCGACTATGTCTTCAACCATCCAACAAGGTCTGTGGGTTGGCCGCTCCAGATAATGGCGATATTACTCACTTTTCACATACAGGTTACGGGGATTTGCTAAACGACTTAGTTTTTAAACACAATCAGTTTTTGCAACAAACGAACTAGTCCCCCAGTCACAGTTAAGAGTACTTTTAACGGGCGAGGGGAGAACAGTGTCAGACTTCTTGCTGTTTCCTTCGCGTTACTCAGCATTGGTCCCAAATTTTGTCATTTACGACATTGCAATTAGCGATTATTTTCCCCAAAGCGTCACTTTGAATATCAATCCCTTGTCTCAACAGGGGGTTAATCAAAACGTATTAACTGTGGAGAATATTGAAATCTTGCACGCTAATGGGTACTCTTTGAGATGGTCTATGATCAATCCAAATTATTTCCAAGAAAATTACATTTTAAATCAGAGTGCGGCTTTTGATATTTGTTTGGGCGAGTCTGCAGAGGCACAAAGTCATTGCAGCCTTCGATCAAATTAAGAAGGGGATTAAAGAAGGGCTTACTGCCAATCGGAACAAAGCTGATGCAGGGAACCGCAGCTAATTTGACTCTGCCTGCACGAGGGTCCTTAGGAATTTAAAAGCAGCTCTATGTAAGCAACCTAGGTCCATCCAGGAAGTCCAGGAGTGCAGACATGCGTACAAGCTTGCCACCAAACATCGCATAAAAAATTTGAAGGAGTCGTCATGGAATCAACTACTGGAAGCAAGCCTGAAGAATGATAATACAACCTTCTGGCACATTATTAACTCTCCATTTTTTAAAATCAGCAGACCGCCCCCGTATTGAGATTGCCATCACAGAGGCTGAATGGCTAACCCACTTTTCTAATCTTTATTCAATCCATGAGGTTACTGCCACTGCCCTTGCTACGTTAACTCCTACGAGCGACTCCTCATCAACTGCTCCCCTGAGTGTCCAGTCTTACCCTGACTTCACCTTAGATGAGGTAGTTCTGGCTCTGAGGGCGAGTAAAGGTGGTAAAGCACAGGGCGCCGATGGTATCCCATTCGACCTATTCAAATCTAATATGGACCTGTGGGGCCCCCTACTTAACACTTTTTTTAGAGCCTGCCGGAGTGTAGGATTTTCAAGTACCTGGCCAGAGTCCCTTATAGTCCCTATTTACAAGAAGGGAGACCATAACAGTCCAGCTCAATACAGGCCTTTCTCTCTGCTAGACTCCTCAGGCAAGGTGGCGGGGTGCATCCTTTTAGGCAGACTACAGGATTGGGCTGAGTCTAACAGTATCATCTCGGATCTGCAGTATAGGTTCTGCCCAGGCATGGGGACTATTGAGCAGGCTATTCATTTGAACCTACTTATAGGGAAATATGTGCACATTAAAGGAGGCAGCTTGTTTTTAGCATTTGTAGATTTATCCTCTGCTTTTGATTTTGTTGTGCATTACAAATTATGGTCAATTATGCACACCTTGGGTGTAGATTACACAATTGTGAATTTCCTTAGACATCTGTACGCAACAGGCCGGGGTAGAGTACGATACGGTCTAAATGGTGAATGCACTCTGTTATTTAGGATAGATAGAGGAGTCCGCCAAGGATGTGTACTTGCTCCATTCTTGTTTAACCTTTACCTTAATAGTTTAGGCGAGACACTTGCAAGTAAATGTACTGATCTACCACAAGTGGGGCATCAATCCATCCCGGCACTTCTTTATGCTGACGATGCAGTATTAATGGCCCGGACTCCTCTGGGCTTACACGATTGCTCAACAAATTTGCCCAGTTCATGCAGAACCATGGTCTACAAATTAATATCAGCAAAAGCTTTGCAATGAAACTCGGGAAAAGAGCAACATCCTGCCGAGGCCTTTTTATTGAGGGTACCAAAATTATGTTTACACCTACCTTTTCATATCTAGGTATTTTATTCAATAAAGAAGGGAACTGGAACAGTGTGGTTAAGTCAAGGAGGCTTCAATTTGCGGCCCCGCTGAACTGCTCTATGAAGCTGAGTATTAAAACTCCCAAGAGAAATGATGACCATTTACAAGGCCAAATGTAGCCTGACCGCCACCTATGGGTCAGAGTTATGGGGTTATGTGAATGTTGATTCACTTCAGACTGCAGAAAACACTTTCCTAAGGAATCTGCTTGCCCTCCCAAAAAGTTGTTCAACCTTTGTCTGTCATTCCGAACTGGGAGCCCCCTACTTAGTAGACTTGATTAAGATCCAGCCAGACTTGCTCTGGCACAAGATCTGAACTTCCGATTACACAGAACTTAACTGCTCTATTGTAGAGGACTGCCTCGGATCTACATCTGCAATTAAAATTCCCTGGCTCAAATTTGTGCGCAATTTTCTGGCTGATATCTGCCACCCTGAGTACTTCAACCACACTGTGCTTTTGACTAGCATCTCAAGAAAAGCCTTAAAATTGAAATGTTACTTGCTACTTAAGGAATTAAGGCTATCCTCCAAGATTATTAAACCTTCTGTTTTGAAGAATCAATTGATCTTCACCAGCTAAGACATGCAACCGTATCTAGCCAATGTACATAATCTGCGTCATAGATTCGTATTGACCAGGCTTCAGCGGGATATTTTCCATTATTTAACCCGTTTCCCTACCACTAATAACTGGCAGCATGAACCAGCGATATGCCCATGTGATAACGTATCCATGCAGAGTACTATACACATTCTATTTTTCTGTAAATATTAATCTGACTTGAGGAAACACTACATTAAGCCCCTGTTAAAACCGCTTGGCTTCGTGCAATGCCGACCAGCTTTTATTTACTTGCAATCCCTCCCAAATTTGTATACATGTTTTGTATTGTCACAGTTTTTATTGGCTGTAATAAGATGTAGGAAGCTGCTATAGAAACTTACTGATAACAAGAGGGTGTTCCGGTTTGTTTTTATCCTATGTGTTTTAACTTATTTGTAATTCAGAAAATGTATATATTTTTGTAGTTTGTATGATTCACTATGCGATTTTGAATAAAGCTTATTTTGATTTGATTGAAACCAACCAGGAACTGAGAGTGGGGGCCTGTGACCCTGGGGTTAGAAAGACGAGCTATGTCTCCGATTTAGGTCCGTCAAAGCACAAGTAGTTCAAATGGGAACCACTAGGTCAGAACCCACCCCCCATACCATACATCTTCGGCTCAATCCTGTCTGACTACTTATTATCTCTGTGGAGCTTCTAGGGAGCTTGATTTTTTTTTAAAAACTGATTTTATTAACCCTTTACTCGTGGCAACATAGTCAGCAGTACAAATACATTTGTTACATAGTTATCATTGCAGTTCGTTCCATCTCCGTGCCCCTTTTCCCATCCAGTTTCTTAATGAACAGATTCATATTGTGTAGAAGTCCAGCCTTGGTATTACTAACTACTGCGCATGAAACCATTCGTCATTATCAACTTTCAAGAGGAAGCGAACTGTAAGTTACAGTATGCCTTTGCCTGCTTCATGCCAGAGGACAACAACTCCCGCCCACCCTCCCCCACCCACCAGGCGTGTCTTCTACTGTGTGCCCCAGTTCCCTCTCGGGTGTCATTACATGGAGAGTCACTCAAGTGGCACTATTCTCTGTTCTCCCTCCGAATTCCTGGTACCTGGACAACATTCTCAAACCCAATGTCCCTATTCCTCCACCCCTATGCGGCTACATCCGTCTGCTTCTAGTCTCGGTCTCCTGTGAGGCTTCCTGCCCTTCCTCCTCTAGGATAGCTTCAGGCTGCTTAAGAAGTGTCCCCAATGCTTCCCACGCCCTGGCTGATTCTAGTGATTTCTCACTTCCGGTTTTTCTGGACTCTCGTAACCTTACTGCCCCTTCATAGCCTGCCCATCGTATGAACTCCCTCTTCCATCTGTCTGTGTTGGGGCCTCCTCGCGCCTTCCAGTGGCTGGTGATGTCCCTTTTTGCCAGTATGAGTCACAGGTCTTGGAATTTACTTGTTATTTTACTTTTAGAGGTGTGGGGGAACCGGTGCAAGAGGCAGTACCTCGGTGCTGTGAGCACTGCTTTCTCTGTTACCTCTGACAAAATTGTGGTCACCGCCCTCCAGAAGCTCCCCATTTATGGGCAGCTCCAAAACATATGGAAAAACTCCACACACCCCCCTCTCCACAACGGGGGCAGCCGCTGTTCTTGTATTAAAGTATTGGTTAATGCGCCCTGGCATGAGGTATGCTCTATGAAGGACGTAGAAATTCACTAATTGAAATCTAGTGATCTTACTGGCTCGTTCTACTAGGTCCCCCCCATGTTTTCTCATCTATGGGTTCCTCCAGGTCTTCTTCCCATCTCTGTTGTAAATCAATAAGGGCAGGGAGTGTCGCATGACTGAGGCGCCTGTATAAGCAAGTGACCACTTTATATGTCCCAGCTGCGGATACTACACATCGGCACCCCTCTGATAGGGGCGGTTCTGAGAGTCCTCCACCCCCCCCCCCCATTGCTTACGTATCGCCGCTGTGAAGGCGGTGTGTAACAGAAAGTCTCCCCTTGGCACATCATACCTCTCCCTAAAGTCATTAAAGGGCAGCAGGACTCCTTCCTCATACAGCATTCCAACAGTGATCACCCCTGCCTCCATCCGAGTCTGCAGGCCTCGCCAGTCTGCCCCATGTGGCAGCGCCATGCAAACTGACAATGGAATATCCGGGTGCTTGATTTTGGACCTCTGTAAGCTTCTAGCCCAGCATTTGTGAATCACTTAATTCAGTAGTGGTATCTCTTTCCCTGATGAGAAGTCGTAGCACTACTCATGAGAGGCGGTTCAAACTTGGACTTCCTTCCCCCTGTTGCGCAATCCCCTGCAGCTGTCCCGCAATCCATTTCATGAGCCATTGCAACTGCGCTGCTATGTAGTAATACTCAAAATCTGGCGCTGCTATGCCCCCCGCTGTCTTTGGTCTCAGTGTTGCTAGCGCCACCCTGCGCCTCCCCGCTCCTCATAGGAATGAGGTCACCATTGTTCGGAGATGCCAAAACATCCCTGCCGGGATCCAGACCGGCAATACCCCGAAAAAATATAATAGCCTCGGGAGCATCACCATCTTCCGCAGCGACACCTTGCCTGTCGCTGATGAGGGAAGGGTCCCCCAAAAATTAAAGCATGCCTTCACCCCCCCCTAAGAGCTTTCTCCACCTTGCCTTCTAGTAGGTCCGGTCATGGTAGATTTGGACCCACAGCTATGGGAGGCATCTGCTTTCCCATACTACACAGTCTACAGTCTGCAGCTTTTCCCGTCCCAGCGCGGTGGGGAACAGGCATGACTTCCTCCAGTTTACCTTAAGGCCTGCCACGCTCTCTAGCGCCAGCAGCAATTCCCTGGCACTGCTAAGATCTTCCCCTGTGTTGCTGAGGAACAGTAACAAGTCATCTGGGTACAGCACTATATGGTGGGTTCGTCCTGATACCTCCAGTCCTTGGTACGAGTTTCCTGTCCTGGCTCTAGCAGCCAGTGGCTCCATTGCCAGGGCGAACAACAGGGGTGATAAAGGACACCCTTGCCGTGTTCCCCTTTCCACCCTGTAACTATCTGATATGAGCCTGCCGGTCCTGACCCTGGCCTTAGAATCAGCATATAGCAAAGCCATCCATGCCACAAACCCGGGCCCCAATCCGAATTCTGGCATCACCCGGAACAAATATGGCCATTCGAGACTGTCAAATGCCTTCTCTATATCGACTTCAAAGATGGCAGCTTCCTCCTTGCAGTAGGTATCCGCTTCCAGCACTCGCAGTAGACTCCGAACGTTCATTATCGTGTTCCGGGATGGTATGAACCCTGCCTGATCCTGGTGTATTAGGTCTGACATATGTGGTAGCAGGCGCGTAGCCAGCACCCTGCTCAAAATGTTATAATCAAGGTTGAGCATGGAGAGCGGTCTGTACGCTGTTTTGTCAGATGCCTGCTTCCCTGTTTTTAGCAACTGGACTATCATAGCCTTCATGTGGACCCCGGCATTTTCCCCGCTTGCTTTGCTTGATTGTACATCTCCACTAAGCGGGGGCCCAAAAGGTCTGGGTATGTGGAGTAAAATTCGACTGGAAACCCATCGGTCCCTGGAGTTTTGTTTCTAGCCATAGCCTTAATTGCGTTTTCACCTTGCACAACTCTATCTCCCTCCCTATTGCCTCTGCTTCTTCCTCTTGAATTGTCGGCAACTCAATATCTCTCATGAAGTCTAGTTCTGCGGCCATGGGGGACACCCTACTTTTATATAAGTCAGTATAGTATTCACAGAATATCCTGTTAACATCTTGCTGACGATACTGAGCCTCCCCTTGCTCGTCCCTCATTTCTAGGATAACTGATCCCCTTTTGGCTGGATTAGCTAGCCACACTAGTAGTGCCCCAGGTCTATCTCGTTCTGCATGAGCCCGTGTCATATAATTCTTGTAATCGAAACAGAGCAACCTCTCTACATGCTCCGCTAGCATTTCTTTAGCTGCCAACATCTCCTCCTGTTTGTCTACGTTATCCGGTCTCTCCCTCTCAACTTCTCGGAGGCGCTGTTCCGCTGATAATAAGTCCCTCAAAAGGGTCCTCCTCACTCCCACCCTCTCAGAGATGCACCTGCTCCTGAGCACGACCATAAAGACCTCCCACTCTGCTATTGGGCTCGAAGCAGTTCCTGCATTTTCGTCGAAGTATTGCCTGATAGCTGTGCGTATTGTTGCCCGATACCCCTGGTCCTCTAATGCCTCCAGTCTGAGGTGCCACGTGGGAATGCTCGGCCTAACCCTGGACCAAACAAGCCCAACCAAGAGCGGATTGTGGTCCAAGATCGTCCTTGCCAGATATTCACTAGTCTGTATGCATTCATGCACATCCAGTGTGCATAGTATGGCATCTAACCTGACATGTAGCTCGTGTAGGTGTGAGAAGAAAGAGTAGTCCCTGTCCCCCGAGTGTTGTGCCCTCGTGGGAATGCTCGGCCTAACCCTGGACCAAACAAGACCAACCAAGAGCGGATTGTGGTCCGAGATCATCCTTGCCAGATATTCACTAGTCTGTATGCATTCATGCACATCCGGTGTGCATAGTATGGCATCTAACCTGACATGTAGTTTGTGTAGGTGTGAGAAGAAAGTAGTCCCTGCCCCGAGTGTTATGCCCTCCAGGAATCTATCAGCCCCCATTGAAGTTGCCAGTTCCTCCTTGCCTCTGCTGTTCTGCGAATGGGTGAGTCTTGCAATGGAGGGTGGGAGCGATCTTGGTTCACATCCTCAACACAATTATAGTCCCCGCCCAATATCACCGAGCCAATCAACGCTGGTGTCAATGTTCTAGAAAGGGCCGTGTGAGAAGGTGGGCCCCGGAATATCAACGCCGGCGGCGGTGGGAGAACGACAACTACCAGACTCCTTTGCAGGCGAAGATCGGCCTGCTAGGGGCGTGCACAAGGAAGGCGCTGTCAGGGGGAGTGACACACCCACCTTTCATGTTTTTCCGCAGCGAGGCCAGGAGGTGGAAAGGGGAGGAGTTGACCCCGGATGTACGGCGGCTGGACCTTTAAGGGTGAGGAAGAACCAGGAAGAGGGGTCGTTGACCGGAGAGCGTGAGGAGAGGCGTAAGGAGCAGAGTGCGGGACGAGAGGAGGATGAGGAGCAGAGCGTGGGACGAGAGGACGAAGAGGAGCAGAGCGTGGGACGAGAGGACGAAGAGGAGCAGATTGCGGGACGAGAGGACGACGACCGGAGCAGCGTCGAGGAGGAAGAGGAGGAAGCAGACGACCAGTGGACCGAAGAGTGGTGGCGCCCACCGGAGGAGGCTGAAGAGCGGCCGCAGCTCAGGAGAGTTGCGGCGGAGCCGGTGAGTGGAGCTGGATTTGGGGAAGGCGGGTTGGAATAGATGTGGGAGGCGGGAGGAGGGTGGAAAGGGGCACAGGGGGTGAGAGCAACAAACATAGAGCCAGTAAGGGAGAAAATCCTCTACCAGCATTTCGGGCTCGACCTTATTCTTTTGGTGGCTTTTCTTATTCAAGACCAAAGGCACATCATCCCCTTGTTCACTTTCCCTTCTCACACCATGACCAATTATATCACCGGGGGAAGGTGGCGGGTTTGGTTTCTCTACACACCCCCTTCCAGAATTTCACTGACGGCCTCCGTTTTCTCTTCTCCTCGGTACGAGCCTCCGGGTGAAAGCCAGCACGACGGAAGAGCCAGAACCCAGCCCCTTCGCCCCATTGAGGAAGAGGAAGAGGAGGAACGACCTAGCCCCGAATCCCGACCCTGGAGAGAGAGGACGGAACCCGGAGAAGAGCACCCCATCCCTGTAGGAAAACCTAAGACTGTGGCACCTGACAACAATAAAACACGAGTAGTTGGACCATATATTCGGCCTCCGCGTTTGTTTATCCGACCCGCCCTCCCACAGGTGGTGTCAGAAGTGGGATCCCGCGGAGACATGGAGGCCGCTATGGCAAAGATGGCGGAGAACCAGGAACACCTGGGCAAGGTGATGGAACGGTTCCTTACGGTGGTGGAAGAGGACCGAGGCAAGATACAGCAGGTATTATCGGGGCAAAGCCAAACCCACAGGGCAGCCATGGATAAGCTGACCGAGGCCCTGGGACAGCAGAGGGGACCCACTACCCTCCCTTCCATGGTACTCCAACAATACGTCAGCAGGGAAGACCCGGATTTCTTTTTCAATAACTTTGAACGCATAGCCACCGCGGCGGCCTGGCCCGCTGACAGGTGGGGACAGTATCTGGGGCCCCTCCTTTCAGGAGATCTACAGGCGGCATATCAAGCTGCCACAGTCCAGGGAGCGGTCCCATACACGGACATTAAACAGTGCATCATGGAGCGATTGGGAATAGATGATGAATCCTATAGGATTAAGTTAAGACAGATGAGAGAAGGACCCCAGGAAACCCCTCGAGCACTGTACTTCCGGGTGAAGGACATGACGGATCGGTGGCTGAAGCCTGGCACCACAGATAAGGATGGCATCATGGCCAAGATCTACCTGAAACAATACTTGACCTCCCTTCACCCACCCATACAGAGATGGGTCCGACAACAGGCCCATCTCACCTTAGAGACAGCAGTGGAAATAGCCAGCGCATATAGTCGCGCTCAGGAAATACAAAAGGGAAAGGACGATCCTTCATGGAGGACTGGCGGCCCTGGAGTTCACAGACCCCTACGTCCGTCTGTTATAAGAAAACCGGAACCCGTAACCATCATCCCTGGAGCACACGGTCCTCCTATTCATAGAGCTCCTCTTCCGGGACCCCAGTGTTTTCATTGTGGAGGCATGGGACATATAGCCAGGTTCTGTCCACAAAAGAGGAGATTGTACTATGTTATCTGGGGATAGCATTATCTACCAGTTATATTCTGTGAATATTAATATCATCCTCTTTGTTATTCTAATGCTTATTATATGTTACAATTTTAGACTCCGGAGTTCTATCAGTAAAGGACCTCTGGAAGGTGGTGGTACATTAATAGTACCATAGTGGTGAGATGCTTGATTATAAGCATGTTTGATGATTACCTGTGATTAAGTGGTGTCACGTGTGTTGTGAGGTGGGGGACACTATGGTGTTTGTGTACATGAAAACATGGAATATTTGAAATATAGTCTAATGAATATGTACACTTTTTGCAGATTGTGGACCATATTGCAACTGGTACCATACAGATTGAAGCCATAACAAATAAGTATGGTATTCTTTTATTGTTATTAATTTTGTTCACACTTCAAATAGCAGAGTGACAAGAAGTGGGTCCTGACGAATGCCATTGAACCAACAGGTCGCCCAAGGCAGAAACATGTTGACCTAACTTTAATAGGGAACATCCTTATCCCTATTCACTAAGCTTTTAATCCTAACCACTGGGGACTACTAATTAAACCATTTTGTCTCCCTTGAGTTAGTTTTAAATCACTTTTTCACTTTATTTGCACTCTGCCCCTCACTCCAACTTCCATTGGATGATTATTGAACAAAACACCTCACACTCCTCTTCTTATGGGAGAGTTGTAGCCCACACTGTGAACCTTGCGGTCGCAGTGTGCAAGAGGGAACCCAATGATGAAGCATGTCACCTTTGGGTGAGTGAGGGTTCTCGTCTTTAAAAGACTAATGCCCTACCCCTTCCCTGCACATACACCTAGGTAGTCTTTTTAATAGAGAAGATCCCGATATTTTTTGTGAGTATAGCACAAAAAGAAGAGCCCATGGAGATAGGGATGGCTCGTAATTATTATTGTTCCCCCACCGAACGGAGGCCTCCTCAGTACCACTGCAAAGTGACGGTCAACGGACAAACCGCGATTGCCTTGGCTGACACGGGTTGCCGCCAAAGCGTCATAAGACCTCAAGACTTGGAACCATGGATCGGACCCATTGATGGGACTGTCGCTATTCGATGTGTTCACGGCGATACGAGGCAGTATCCCACTACTCAAGTACATATACAGCATCGGAACGACCCGGGCACCACTTTGAAAGTGGGCCTCATCCCCAGTCTGCCAGAACAGGTTATTCTTGGGGACGACTACCCGAACCTACCCCAATTGATAAACAGCGCTCCTACTAAAGAAGATGAATGGTGGGCCACGGCGCCCTTTTCCCGTGAGGAAAACCAAGAGTGGACCCAACCCAAAACACGGAAGAGCAAGAAACAGAGAAGGGCAGAAAACGGGAAGCCCCCCCTAGTGTTGCCAATCATACAGGAGGACACGCCCTGGGAGACGGATAGAAGCTTCCGTGCCGCTCAACGGGAAGATCCCGTCCTACAGGAGCCATGGAACTCCGCTCTAGCGCAAGAAGATCCCCTACATGTAGGTCCTTACTTTTACAGCAGGAACGGGTTGCTATACAGAAAAGGGAATCCTACCCAGACTCCCCAGTTATTGGTCCCGGGACCCTTTAGGGAAAAGGTTCTATTTCTGGCCCACAGCCACCTGTTGGGGGGACACTTCGGGACAGAGAAGACGGAAAAACAGATAACGGAACGGTTCTATTGGCCCGGTATATTCCAACAAGTAAAAGGTATTGTAGGGAGTGTCCCGTATGCCAGAAGAATAGTAGGTACAAGCCACCCCGAGCACCCTTACGCCCTTTACCCATCATAGAAGAACCCTTCAGTAGAGTAGGGATGGACATTATAGGACCCCTGCTACCTTCCCGGAGTGGGTGCCGGTACGTTTTGGTCCTTGTTGACTACGCCACCCGGTTTCCGGAGGCGATGGCCTTACGCCGTCCGGACGCCACCAATATCGCTAAGGCAATGATAACAGTGTTCTCGCGAACGGGGTTCCCGAAGGAGATCTTAACAGATCAAGGAACCCCATTCGTATCCAAGGTTATGAAACAGGTATGTGCCCTGTTGGGAGTCCATCAAATACGGACCGCCGAATATCACCCCCAAACGGACGGCCTCGTGGAACGATATAACGCTACCCTTAAGATCACTCTTAAAAAGCTTTTAGCCTTGGAGACAAGGAAATGGGAGGACATGCTGCCCCTAGCCCTATTCGCCTTGCGATGTAAGGTACAGAAAAGTACCGGTTACTCCCCTTTCGAGTTGTTATATGGCCATCAGCCCAGAACCCTGCTGGACATGGCCCAGGAGAAGTGGGAAACCGAACCGGATAACACCAAACCATTAGTGGATTATGTGTCCGCTCTCAAGACCCATTTAGGCCAGATCAGAGCCCTCGTCCGTACCAACTTAGAAAACGCCCAGACGGCACAGAAAGTACAATACGACAAAAAAACCAGCATGAGATCCTTCGCAGTAGGCGATGCCGTACTGCTCATGATGGCCTCCTCCGACCACAAATTGTTGGGACAGTGGCAGGGACCATACACTGTGAGGGAAAAGGTAACTCCTGTGACTTACCGCGTTCAATCAATCAATCAATCATGTCACTTATAAAGCGCACTACATACCCGCGAGGGTCTCAAGGCGCTGGGGGGAGAGGGGGGTGGTGCTGCTACTGATCGAAGAGCCAGGTCTTGAGGAGTCTTCTGAAGGCCAGTAGGTCTTGGGTCTGTCGGAGGTTGGTGGGGAGGGTGTTCCAGGTCTTGGCGGCGAGGTGGGAGAAGGATCTGCCGCCGGCGGTCGTTTTCCGGATGCGGGGGACTGTGGCGAGGGCGAGGCTGGTCGAGCGGAGCTGGCGGGTGGGGGTGTAGGAGCTGAGTCGTCTGTTGAGGTAGGCTGGTCCGGAGTTGTGGAGTGCTTTGTGTGCGTGGGTGAGGAGTTTGAAGGTTATCCTCTTGTTGACAGGGAGCCAGTGCAGGTCTCTCAGGTGGGGTGTGATGTGGCTGCGTCGGGGGATGTCGAGGATAAGACGTGCAGAGGCGTTCTGGATGCGATGCAGCCGTCTCAGGAGCTTAGCCGTCGTTCCTGCGTAGAGGGCGTTTCCGTAGTCCAGCCTGCTGGTGACGAGGGCCTGGGTGACTGTTTTTCTTGTTTCGGTGGGGATCCACTTGAAGATCCTGCGGAGCATTCGGAGACGGATCCGGCTCGTGGCGCCTCCCAGATCGCTCACGTTAATTTGTTGAAGAAATGGGAGGGTCCCATTCCGGCTCTCGCTGTCAATGCGGTGGTGGCGGTTCCTTTGTTTGAGCAGTGCATGGATCCGGCTCTCCCTCCCAATCTGAAGGTGGATTTGGCTGACGTGCTTCCACCCCTACACGACACCTTTTCCACGACCCCTGGAAGGACGTCCCTGGTAGAACACACCATCAAAACCCCCCCCGGTAAACGGGTACATCTCCGACCTTACCGAGTACCCGAAGCCCGCCGGCACACCATCCGAGAGGAAGTACAGAAAATGATACAGATGGACGTCATCGAACCGTCCATCAGCGAATGGAATTCGCCGATTGTCCTCGTACCGAAGCCGGATGGCTCGGTACGTTTCTGTATCGACTTCAGAGAGGTAAATAAAATATCGGAATTTGACACCTATCCCCTCCCTAGAGTGGACGAGATGGTCGAGAGAATAGGCAGGGCCAAATATATCAGTACCCTGGACCTCTGTAAAGGGTATTGGCAAATACCCCTGCGCGAACAAGACAAGGAAAAAACAGCGTTCTCCACCCCAGATGGGTTGTACCAATTCAAGGTATTGCCCTTTGGATTGCATGGAGCTCCGGCTACCTTTCAGAGAGTCATGAACCAAATCCTACGGCCACATGAGAGGTATGCCGGTGCATATATAGACGACATCGTCATCTATAGCGACAGTTGGGAACAACACATGTCCCATTTGTCACGAGTGGTAAAAGCCCTAGGACACCATGGTCTTAAGATCAACCCCGCCAAAAGCCGTCTTGCAGCCCAAACAGTCCGATATCTAGGATATCTATTGGGTAAAGGAGCCATCAGACCCCAAGATTCCAAAGTAACAGCTATCTCCCGAATCCCGTTACCCAAATCAAAGAAAGATCTCCGTGCCTTTCTAGGACTGCTCGGATATTACCGACGTTTTATCCCCAACTTTTCACAAATTGCGACCCCCTCACCGACTTGTTACAGAAAACAGTGAATACAGAAGTTAGGTTGAGGAAACCCTCACGGGAGATCCTACAGGCATTTGAGACCCTGAAAACTTCCCTTACTTCCGAGTCCGTATTGGCTAGTCCAGATTACACCCTTCCCTTTATACTCCAGACGGACGCCTCAGAACGGGGCCTGGGGGCAGTGCTGTCTCAAGTAATGGCACAACATGAGGAGAAACCGATATTATACATCAGTAGGAAGCTGTTTCCTAGAGAACGTCACTATGCCGTCATAGAGAAGGAGGCGTTAGCTATCAAATGGGCCATAGACACTGTACGATACTACCTGGAAGGGAAAGAGTTTACTTTATATACTGATCATGCCCCCTTGGAATGGCTGGCACGAAACAACGTAAGAGTGTTGAGGTGGTTCCTGGCTTTACAACCCTACCGGTTCCTAACCCATCATCGAAAGGGATCAGAACAAGGTAACGTGGACTTTCTGTCACGATACCCCCAAGAGCAGAGCCCTTGTAGTAAGACAGCAAGGGAAAAGGGAAGTGAGAAGGTGGGCCCCGGAATATCAACGCCAGCGGCGGTGGGAGAACGACAACTACCAGACTCCTTTGCAGGCGAAGATCGGCCTGCTAGGGGCGTGCACAAGGAAGGCGCTGTCAGGGGGAGTGACACACCCACCTTTCATGTTTTTCCGCAGCGAGGCGAGGAGGTGGAAAGGGGAGGAGTTGACCCCGGCTGTACGGCGGCTGGACCTTTAAGGGTGAGGAAGAACCAGGAAGAGGGGTCGTTGACCGGAGAGCGTGAGGAGAGGCGTAAGGAGCAGAGTGCGGGACGAGAGGAGGATGAGGAGCAGAGCGTGGGACGAGAGGACGAAGAGGAGCAGATTGCGGGACGAGAGGACGACGACCGGAGCAGCGTCGAGGAGGAAGCAGACGACCAGTGGACCGAAGAGTGGTGGCGCCCACCGGAGGAGGCTGAAGAGCGGCCGCAGCTCAGGAGAGTTGCGGCGGAGCCGGTGAGTGGAGCTGGATTTGGGGAAGGCGGGTTGGAATAGACGTGGGAGGAGGGTGGAAAGGGGCACAGGGGGTGAGAGCAACAAACATAGAGCCAGTAAGGGAGAAAATCCTCTACCGGCATTTCGGGCTCGACCTTATTCTTTTGGTGGCTTTTCTTATTCAAGACCAAAGGCACATCATCCCCTTGTTCACTTTCCCTTCTCACACCATGACCAATTATATCACCGGGGGAAGGTGACGGGTTTGGTTTCTCTACACACCCCCTTCCAGAATTTCACTGACGGCCTCCGTTTTCTCTTCTCCTCGGTACGAGCCTCCGGGTGAAAGCCAGCACGACGGAAGAGCCAGAACCCAGCCCCCTTCGCCCCATTGAGGAAGAGGAAGAGGAGGAACGACCTAGCCCCGAATCCCGACCCTGGAGAGAGAGGACGGAACCCGGAGAAGAGCACCCCATCCCTGTAGGAAAACCTAAGACTGTGGCACCTGACAACAATAAAACACGAGTCCTTGGACCATATATTCGGCCTCTGCGTTTGTTTATCCGACCCGCCCTCCCACAGGCCGCCAGGAAGGAGGCGTGATCCGTATTTGGGCCGTAGATACTCCCAATTGTCACATCCTTCCCATCAAGCCTACCCCTAAATACCACATACTGCCCTTCTGAGTCGATTATTTGTTTAGTACACTGGAAGGGGACTCCTGCTCTTACCCAGATTAGCACCCCCCTAGCGAACGCGGAGTATTTCGTATAGTACACTTGGCCCCTCCATCTGCATTGCAGCGCAGGCCCTCCCTTCGCATTTATAGGTCTCCCCTGTAACATTCCGATTTGTGCCCCCCTGCGTACTCAGTATGCATGTATCTTGTGGTGCTTTGTCAAAGTGCACATCCCTCGAACATTCCACAAGATGCACTTAAACGTCTATGGCGGGTGCCATTGGGCTGGTATTAAAAGCTCTGTAACTGATTTTCTTCCCCAGACACGCCTGGCCCTTAAATGAAACCCCTGAAACAAACAAACTTCCCAACTTCCCCTCCCCAGGACAGGTAGAAGTAGTCCTGCTCGCATCCAAACTCGTAAACTTCTCTTCTGACTTTGTGGTTGTGGTGGCTGTCAACAAAACCCAGGAACGCCACCACCAGGGACTCCCCCACTCTCTGCACTTATTCTCTGCCCCAGCTCCCCCCCCATACTTCCCCCCTATTTCCATATGGAGCCCCTCCCTCTCTTTTCCAAGGCATCACCAAAAGGATATAGTCTACTGGATCCTGCAGTCCATACTTCTCAACAGTTCTTGCTTAGGCGATTTCATCAGCCGTGTTAGGCGTTACTTTTGGGAGGTCCGTCTCCAAGTCTTCTGCTGCACTGGTTG
Source organism: Calotriton arnoldi (assembly GCA_963921515.1). NCBI lineage: Eukaryota > Metazoa > Chordata > Amphibia > Caudata > Salamandridae > Calotriton > Calotriton arnoldi. The sequence goes on from CAWUFW010000771.1 coordinate 65,903, forward strand.
CTTGACAGCAATCCGATCGTCCCTCCTCTCGGTCACTGCAAGTTGATCTGGCGCTAGAGACCGACTGACTGAGCTCTGCCACCGATCTGAGGGACTTGTGTCATTCTACTCGAGCTTCTGTTGAGGACGGTGCGCTTGTCTTGCTCTGACAGCCATCTCTCCTCGTTGTCGCTGACCCCGGGGAGTTTCCTATCGATCCACGCCCCAGTCCAGAGTCCAACCACTCTCAAGCCTCCTGCGGCGACTGACCATCCTCAGCCAAGCCGGGAACAGCATTGCGTATGGGATCTGTAGCTGTCATAGCCTCTTTTTCACCGCTAGGAATGTGGTTTTCTGCCTCTGAACCTCCCTAGGGAAGTCGGGGAACACCATTACTTTGCTATTCCCGATCTGCAAGTTATTTTTCTGTCGGGCCTGTTTGAGGATATAGTCTCGGTCTTTGAAGTGAAGCAAGCGGGCCACTATTGGCCGTGGCGGAGTGCTCTGCCTGGGTACTCTGGATGGAACTCTATGTGCCTTCTCTAAGCACATAAAATGGCAAAAGCCCCTCCGGGGCCACTTCTCTTTTGAGCCAGTCCTCCAGAAACTGCACCATATCATTTCCTTCTTCCCTCGCCGGTATTCCAACTATTCGCAAGTTGTTCCTGCGGGATCTGCCTTCACTGTCCTCTGCCCTCACTTCTAGGATGCAGACCTTGGCTTCAATGTCTATGAGGGATTTCCGCAACTCTGTTACCTCTGCAGGAAGGTCTGAGATTGTCCGTTCAGAGTTTGTTACTCTCTCTGCTAGACGACGGTGGTTCTTCTTTCAGTAGGCTCAGGTCAGTGCCAATGACATCGATCTTTGTTTCCAGCGCTTCTCGGGAGGCTGTGATGGCCTCCATAATATCTGCCAACGTGGGGCGTGTAGTGGAGGCGTCTTTCCCTGTTTCTGGGCTGTCCTCTTCCTCATCCGTCTGGGCACTCCCACCTCCCATACTGAGGGTACTGTGTCCTCTCCTCTTTGGCACTTTCCCCATATTCGCCAACGGCCTCACCTCCCTGTTGGTTGGACGTTGGATGGGGGATGGTTGACAGCTCCACGTCTCTTCCTGCAATCCTCAGTCCCACCCGGTGCTTCCCTATAACCTCCTGTGTTTTCTGGACCCGTCCAGTCCGCTCAGCAGATTATGGAAGCTGTCTCCAGTCCCCGTTGTCCAGGGAGTCGTTATGGTGTCGGAAGCCTCCCAGCCCACCTGAAGCCTCAGGGCGGGATCACAGGCCGCTCGCCTGGCTGCTCGCCTCTGTACTCCGTGGGCCGCGTAATTTCTGGCCTTGCCTGGCCCTTCCTCCGTTGAAGCCTGGGGCTCACACTGGGTCTCCCACCGTCTAGCTCTCCAATTTCACACTCCCCTCTGTTCTCGCAATGGCCGGTACGGTGTCTGTAGTGTCTCCGGCATTTCACGTTTCCCCGTTCTGTTCCTCGAGCTCGTCGTGGGCCCTCTCACTCCCCTCCACATTCTCTTTCTCCGAGGTTCTCCATGCTTTACCAGCTTGCGACTGCAATCATGGGCCCTGGAGCGCTTCCCACTAGCCCCCTCTGTCAGCTGCACTACAGTCTTGTATTGGGCCCCCTCTCAGCCCTCCGGACGAGGGTCATGCCTCCACTCGCGGGGTCGCCTCCCACCTGAACTCCTGCAGGCCTCTCACCACTGCCGTCCTATGCACTTCGCAGCTCCTGCTATCTTATGGCAGAGTCCCTATTTCTGCTCCTAGGCTCCTCTTCCTAATGCGCTGATCACTCGGGCCTTCTTCGTGATCCCCACACTCTTTCGGGCTGCCGAGCACTGGCAGGCAGGGCCCAGAGTATATACTTGCTCCGGGGCTCTTCCACTACTGTTCCATCGAACGTACAGTGGGGCTGGGGCTCAGGATTCTGGCAGATGGGGGATTCCCAAGGCAGAGCTCCGCGGTCCACTCCCGGCTACATTCGCGCCTAGCCACCCTTCTAGGGAGCTTAATGAGGCATGTATGCTGATGACACCATAAATATCAGAGGATGTCACCTTTGGCAGATGTCTGCAATCTGAGGGAATGCCTTGTTTCTATACATTATTGGATGTCCTTTCAGTCTCTAAAGGTAAATCCATAAAAATAAAAATGTCTATAGTTCCCTTTTACACTGGGTACATTTCAGGTCCTAATTTGTCTTTTCCCCTCTTTTGTCTCTCAATACATCTCTGAATTTGGCTTCTAATGTCTATTGTCGGATGTATGTCAGAATATTTTTTTAACATCTGGGCAGCGAATTCACTGGAGGCTCCAGGGTTCTCTCTATGTCCAACAGCTCCTGCCTGTAACATTCACTTCACATTTTCTTCCCCCACGGCCCAATTCTTCTTTCCATCCTAAATGATGGAAATCGTATTAATTTTAGCTGCCTTTCCCCATCCACAATCAAACGATGGCTGCCATGGTGAGACCGGCGATGCCAAGTGCACTCTTAGAGTGCCTCCGATGAGTGTCACTGTCCAGTCCTAAATTAGGAATGGTGGCAACAAAACAGCTGTGGATTCAAGTTTTTGCCTGTGGTACACATCATGGGAGACATTCCCTTGCAGCACAGACTGCTATTTTAAGGGACACTGCAGCATTATCCTGCCTGAGCATTTAACTTCTTACAAACCAGCAGTGTCAGACTCCTCTCATAAGCTCTGAGCAGAGCAACAGATGTACGAGTAGTTGAAGTGAAGCACAATATGAGAAAAGATTTACCAAATAAATAACTATAATAACAAACTGAACATTAAAACGTGGGCGATCAATATGCACAATTACAATGGGATATTAAATCCAAGGTACATATACCCGACAGGCACTGATGCTGGTTTGGTGGCGTGAGGCCATGGCAGTCGTTTTTGCTTCCTAGGCATAGTGGTGTTGCACAGTGGACTGAACAATTTCTGAGGTGTTATATTGTAAAAAATCGAACTGCTTTAAAACCAGCTCTGCTACACTTTTCTGACCAGCTCCAAATAGCAAACTATGAATCAAGTACTGCACTGAAGCAAGAAGTGAGAAAATGCATTTCCCCATGAATTATGAAACTGACCATAAAGAGTTACATTGGAGCAAAATGTGCAGAAATGCATTACCATGTGATATACTACAAAAGATATAATTACAAGGTCTACAGTGCAATAGGAGAAAAGAGAGAGGGCCATGGAACACAACTGACAATTCTTAATAATACTGATGTTTTGTTATGGTGTTCCCATAAACTTTATTTTGCATTAAGATATGTTCCTGCTTTCAAAGGATATGAACCCTCATCTGACGCTGGGTAAAAAGAGAAGACATTTCAAAATCAGGAATTTAAAAGCTTCAATCCTGAAAAGAAAAAGTCTACTGCTTAGATATCTTAGCTCACAGAACAGAATTCTTAATGGACACTACACTGTGGGATTCTGGGGAAGCCTGGCTAACTTAAAGAGGGAAGTTCTGAAAGTATGGCTACCTGCCTATTCGTTTCTTTTTATTTTGTTTTAATTTTAAAATTAGGGATTTGTACAAAGGTCTCAACAGTATAGTTGTGCTTATGGGTCAGAAGTTATCATGATCTGAATAATGACTCAGTGAAGCCATATAGGCATGTTGAATTAATGTTGAACATGCCTATCTGGATTAAAGCAGAATTTCTCGTTGTTGTAAATGTTTCAAGATGTAAAACATAGGTGAAAATATTCACTGCTGATGAATATTTATTAACAGACCATTATAAGGCCCACAGTTAGGTGCAAACCACTGTTGTGTTTCTCCACCACAACAAAGAATAGGTTGATAACGTTCACCTCTATCTTAATGACAAACCTTTCTACTAGTGTTCTTGCAGACTATGTGCCTAATTTATAGTCCGACAGATGAGTACTCAGTCACAAACCTGACAGATATAATACACTTGTAATTCAGGGTGCAGTAGAAGGCCAGAAGGTAGTGTTCCCTAACATGTATGCCCCAAATATCTATGCACCCAAAATCTTTCAGTCCCTCTCACTTACCCTGCAATGTGTCAAGAACACCCCAATAATATAGGGAAGGGGGGAGACCTCAATTTGATCCTCAACCCAGATAAAGACTGTACTGGGCCCAGACATACTGGGAAACCACACACCACTAGAGCTTTGGTAGAGATCATAGATTTATTGGACATGACGGACATCTGGAGACTCCGATATTTCACCACTCGCTAATACACATTTCATTCAGCCCCCTCCCCCCATGGGAACTCAGTCCCAGATTGACTATTGGCTTGTCACATGATCCATCAATATGTGGTCAAAGATGTTCAAATCAGCTGCGTACACTGTCTGACCACTCCCCCGTAAAACTGGTCCTTCAGATACCAGGTCACAGATTTCACTGACCCCCCCAGCGATTCCCGAATGGGGCCCTAATGGACGCGCTCTTTTGGGAATAGTTACTTGAGGCAACAGAAGAATATTTCCGACTAAATGAAGGGACTGGGTCTACCCATTCCACACGCTGGGAAGCCTTTAAAGTATATATCAGAGGTATCACTATATCTAAACATTAGGGAGTGTTGAAGGCCATACGTACACAGCTCATTAAACTCAAGCAAGACCTTTTATGGTTGTAATCTACCAACGAAACCCCCTCCTTCTGCGGCTTACCTACATGAGTGTTACCGGTTACTCCAGCAGTACCTGGAGGTTGCCGATAGCGAGGTGGCATTTCTGGGTAAGCATGTTCGTGCCTGGCAATATGGAGAGAGTGATAGACCGGGTAGGACACTAGCTAATATTTTGAGGGACTACTCGCATCGGACACACAGAACCCATATTTCACAATGAGGCAGGAGAAACTATATTCTCCACAGAAGAAATATTAGCTGAATTTGTCTGTTACTATGGCAACCTATACAGGACTCAATTAGATGAATCCTCTGCCGTCATCCAAATATACTTTAAAAAAAATCAATTATTTTTGCATTGTCAAATTACAAATAGCAGTATGCACAAGCGCGCAAACTGCGACAAAACAGGATAATACAAAGGATACAAGTTTTTCTCCCATCTCCCCTTGTTGCAACTTATATATAAACAGCTAGGCCTGCAGAACAATGTAAAGCATTCGCATCACATGTGTATTAATGTGCATTTGGAGGTCCTGTAGACATTACGATCATTTAAAGGAGCCAAGTACACAGGAATATATTATACCATGTCAGGATGTTCCAACAAATATGCAGTCAATGGTGACCAGAAATCCTTAGGTCTGTACGCCTCTGGCAGCTCTTCAGCATAAATGTCCATTTGTTCTTTACAATACACCAGGTCTTTGATACATCTGACCAGAGTTGGCACAGTTTTACCCCCCTCCCCACCCCCCAATGCATTGCGACAGCACGTTTTGCAAAAAGGGTAGAAATAGCAACTATGCGTCTATTACTGGGTTTTAACTTCCTTACCAATCCCAACAAGCAGAGTTCCAGCTTACATTCAACCGTTTCCATTATCATATCTGATAATACCCGAGTAACTTTCAGCCAAAAATTATGAATAGCAGCACATCTCCAAGCCAGGTGTACAAAGTTTGCCCCCTCAGCCCCACATCCGACGCACCTTGCATCCTCCCTTAGGCCAAACCGCATCAATTGTGTGGGGGTATAGTACAGTTGATGCAGGCATTTAAAATGGATTATGCGAAGGTTGCAGTTGGCCGTCAGTCTCCCGGTCAGTGCGCAGCACGCCACCCAATCCTTCCATCACATAGGGACCACCAGCTCAGTATTCCATTTCTCAAGGGATGAGGAGCTAGTCTCATCATTTTCTCGCTGGGAGGCACAGTATAATTTAGTTATCAGACCCTTGCTATCCCCAACAGTCAACATCAATTGCAATGCTTTCAATTTCTTCGGCCCTTTGGGGAACTCAGGGTACAATGCTCTAACCGCCATTTTAATCTGGTGTATGTGAATCCATACATTGATGTATAGGCCTGTCCAGCGAGGAAATTCTCCAGGGTGATAAAGAGCCCATTTCTATACATGTCCCCCAGCGTGGTGACTCCTACATTGTTCATTACAGTTAGTGCCCCGCATTCCTGAGCGACCGAGATACCGGGGTGAGCAGCAAGTGGCATGGCAGGCGCATTTTAATACTCCCTCGCTGCCCGAATACTCAGAGTCCTCCATGCACTAACAGTGCATCTGACCGGGTTAATCTCCTTTCTACGACCCCCATCATTCTGCAGGACCATGGCAGTGAGCGGGACGGGAAAAGACGTATCCGCCTCCACAGCCAAATGCAGCAGAAACCGCTGAGGGAAATACCAGTAATGCGGGAATTGCGCTTCAGCACACAAGTAGTACAAGCGCAAGTCCGGCGCCTCGAACCCACCCCGCTCAAACGGCAGCGTCAGTGTATGCCAGCTGCACCTCGGCTGCCCCCCAGCCGACACCAAAGCCAACAAACAGGACTGTAATTTTTTTTAAAGTGCCTTATTTATGATCATCGGGATGTTTATGAACAGGTAGAGTCATCTTTACTACTGCGATTCTATCTGCCAGGGACAGCAGGAGCCGTGTCCACCGGGTGACTTGTTCCGTAAGTTTAGTTATTGCTCGCCCATAAATCATCCTGATCACTGTTTCTGGGTCTCTATGCACCCAAACCCCCAGGTAAATGTAAATGTAAATCCGTATTTGTAAAGCGCGAACTACTCACCCTTACGGGTCTCAAGGCGCTGGGGGCCGTCGTGGAAATTAAGTGAGCTATTGCCCAGAGTCACAAGGTGCTGAGCTGAGCTGCCGCCGGAGCCGGGGATCGAACCGTGAGCCCTGTGCTCCGAAGTCAGCTGCCCTGGCCGCTGCACCACACCTCTTCCACAGGTATTTCACCGGCTTAGTGGACCATGCGAGTGGGTACTCCAAGACAATTTCTTTAGTGCAGTCAGTCAGCGGGAACACCGTGGGCTTCGCCCAGTTTATACCCAACCCGAGTGCCTCTCAAACGAGACATTCACGAAGCACAGGTGCCAGATACGTAGCCGGCTCTCGGACATATAGCATCATATCGTCCGCATACAATGAAATTGCTAGCGGGCGCTACCGGAATTCCAATGCGGCGTCAGCATGGAGCTGCCTAATTTTACACGCCAAGGGCTCTAGCGCCAACGTAAAAAGCATTGGAGACAGAGGGCAGCCATGTCCAGTGCCCCTGCTAATTGTGATTGGGCCAGAAACCCATCCAATGACCCGAACTCTGGCAACTGGGCCAGTATATAGAAGACGCACCCATTTTAGAAAGAACACGGCATCCCCATTCTCTGCAAGACCACAAACATGTAACCCCACTGGAGAGAGTCAAAGGCTTTTGCCGCATCCAGGAGAACTGCCGCGGCCGGGAGCTCCGGATCGATCTGATGCATTACCACGAAAATAGAGCATAAGTTATGCACGGTTGATCGCTTGGGCACGAACCCAGATTGGTCTGGGAGTCTCAACTTGGGGACCAAGGGCTGCAGCCTATTGGAGATGATTTTTGCCACTATTTTGGTATCAATATTTATGAGGGAGAATGGTCTATACGACTCGCATCTTTTGGGTTCCTTGTCCGGCTTTAATAAAGTTACAATCAGCGCCTCCCTCAGGGACAGTGGCAAGACACCCTTCTCATAAGCCTCAGCGTAAACCTCCAACAGCCTGAGGGCAAGGCCTCAGCGTAGGTTTTATAAAACTCGCTAGGCAGCCCATCCAACCCAGGCGCCTTGCCCGACGGCAATGTCTTTATTGCTTCCCGAATGTCTTCTACCGTGAAGGGCTGTATTAAATACACCCGCTGACCATTAGACAACCACCAAAGCGCTACATTCTCCAGATATGAAGAGATCTCACTATCACTCACCGTCGGTCTCTCCCCACATAAGTCTGAGAAGAAATCAAGGAACACCTTGCAAATATCAGGAGTAGTAAATTGTGGAGTAGAGTCGCTACTCAGCATCTCTACTATGTGCTCCTGTCCCTTCGGAAGAGCCAGTTTGTGCACCAAAGAGCGACTGGGCCTGCCTCCCTCCCCATAGGTACGTGCCTTACATCTCCTGGGCCTGTGTAGTAATTCCTGTTCAGCATCCTGATTGTATTCCAACACCAACTCTCTAATTCGCGCTAGATCAGCTGAAGGGCGCTGTTCGTAACAGTGCTCTAGTGCACTGATTTGCTCACTCAGGCCCTGTAGTCTGTTACGAAGCACCTTTAGTACACCTGCCCGTGCCCCAATACATTCCCCCCTAATGGTGACCTTAAATGCCTCCCAAAGTGTACTAGCCTTATCAACTGTCCCTTCATTTTCAATGAAGAAATTGGTTATGGCACTGCCAATTATAGTCCGGAACACTGGGTCTAATAGGGACGACGGCTTTAGCCGCCACTGGAACGGCGGCCTGGCGAAAGCGGGCACATTCAACTCCAGAAGCAGAGGAGCGTGATCAGGCAGCGTCTTTGCCAGATGCTTAACAGTCACTGTCCAAGGGGCCGCTTCCTTAGAGACCAGCCAGTGGTCCAGCCTAGACCACGACCCATGCACCGAAGATACAAAAGTCCCCTCCCTCGCAGCGGGATTGCGGTTGTGCCAGATATCCACGATCTCCTACGCCTCCATCAGCTCAGCAATAACATGCGCAGCCTGCTTACCCGGTCGCATCGAGCCATCAGACCAATCCAGCTGAGGATCCAGGCACACATTCTGGTCCTCACCCCATATCAGAAGAGGTAAATGACCCGATACGCCTCCAAACATCATTATAAAAGGCCGGATCGTCCACATTTGGCCCATAGGTATTAACAAATAGGACAGTCGCTACACCAAGCATGCCCTGCACCAGCAGCACCCTACCCTGCTCATCCGCCTCAGTCTTGTGCAGAGTGAACGGTGTACCCTTCTTAACTAACACCATCACACCCCTAGAATACGATGAGTACAATGCTGCCACATGCACACTGGCCCAGTGAGCCCCAATTTTACATTCCGAATGCTTGGTGAGGTGCGTCTCCTGGAGAAATGCCACCTGTATATCATTCCTGTCAAGATATGCTAGCACATTACGGATTTTCTTGGGGTTATTCAATCCACGTACATTCCATGTGATTAACTTAGCCATGCCACCCGAGCCTGCATATTCTAAACATAGCACACAGGACCCCCCCTACCACACCCCCAAATTAGCACACACATTTTCGATAATGTTTTGCACTGCACCATAGCTTACCCCACCAACCAACCCCCACCCACCCACTTCAGTACCCCCAACATGCTGAAGACAACCCATAAAGTAAACAGACCCCCCCCCCACCAAGACAGAGCACCCTGTGAAATAAGTGGGGTACACCCATTGAGAACGCTAGAGCGCAGTCAGCCTCCCACTTGAGCGGGGAGGTGGCAGAACGTGTCCATTATATCAACGTGGCAGTCCAGCAAGGGTCCAGAGCCCAAGGGGCAACATGCCATCTATACCCCAATCATGCCCGTACGACAGCCAGGAGATGTAACCCAGGCACCAAGACGTCTACATGGAATAACACTAGTGTTTTACCTCATTACAGCGAGCCATCCCTTACCGACCCTCTCCATCACCGCAGCCAGGGGCAACAGCAAACCCTCAGGCACCAGTCAATGATGTGCAGTCTCAAACTGGTACTCACTGTTCCTCTTCATCAGGATGACTTGCAGCGTCTCGCCGTCTCTTCTTCAGTGCTTTAGCATGTTCCATGGCCACCTTGGGGCTGTTGAGGATTCTAGTGGTGCCTTCAGATCAGATTCTCAGGCGTGCTGGATTGAGCATAGCGTATGGAATGTTTTCAGCCCTCAGCAGCTTTTTTGACTGGTGCAAATTCCCTCCTCGCTGCTTGAACAGCTACGGTGAAATCTGGAAAGAATGCCAGCTCATTTCCTTGATAAGTGATTGAGCCTTTTTTGCGTGCCATTCGAAGAATCGAGTCACGGTCCCTGTAACTCAGCAGCCACGCGATGATTGGGCGCGGCGGGGCCCCAGGGACCTGGCGGGCAGCCAGCGAGCGGTGTGCGCGCTCCACAATTAACATGGAGGACAGATGTTCGGACCCAAAAATGTCCTTTAGTAGCCCCTCAACAAAGACCTCAAGCTTCCCGGTGTTGGTCGATTCTGGCAGGCCAGTGATTCGTAGGTTATTCCACCTCGATCTGGCCTCCAAGTCCTCATTCTTCGCCTGGATGACCGCCAGTACCTTCTCCATGTTTAAGGTTTTAGTAGTCACGCTTTGGAGGTCGTCTTCGGCCATGGAGACTCGCTTCTCTACCTCGCCTAGCCATGGCACCCTGCTTGTCGAGCTTCGCAGTCATATGGTCCATACGCAAATTAAGTGCGTCGATCTTGCCGTCTATTGATTGCAAGCTTTGTTGCATGGCCAGTAATGTTGCCTCCAACACGGGAGCCGCCACAGCCGGGGCGTCCGATTTAGAGTCTGAGTTGTGTCTTTGCTGTGTCTTCCCTGGCTTGCGCATTTCAAACGTCAGGCGTGACTGGGATTTGTCTGTTTTGCCCATCTTAACGCACGTCCCTGAAGCACCAGCAGTATACAGACCAGGCCCGGCCGAGACGCGCAGAACCACTGCTCGTTATGAAGCTGGAACCTAAATTGTGTTAAGAGGTCTATCCCACACACCTCGGGTCCAGACAGCTGCAGCACCACACCTTTAAGTTGGCAGCACACCCACAGTTTATATTGCACAGGCACCCCAGTGTGGCCTACCTGTGCACACAGCAGGCCAGGGTCACCAGCAGCAGGCTCGCTATCTTCTAACAACACAGTTTGAAGTCCAGGCCCAAATGTGATTCACAGGCCAATGCACACCAGCACCATGTAGCCCCAATCGCACCCCGGGCTCAGCCAATCTGCCACACACGAGGCAGGCCCGCAGATTCCGCTGGGCATGCTCTGCAGGATAGCTAGTCGTCACTCAGATCGGGGAAGCCCCCCTGCAGCAGGCCTTGTCGCTTCAGCACCCTTTGCTACAGACCCCACCGCAGCGTCCGTTTGCGCTCAGGGCCCGCAGTCCACCTCTCGGCACCAGTGCCCGGCAGCGCTAGTAATTCCGCTGTCAGCGAAACACCGGTCAGAGCCGGCGGACCGCAATATGCCCCAGCAGTCTTCCACGCCGCTACGGAGATGCAAGCAGAACTCTAGGCAGCCGCCGGCATCAAGCCACACCGCCAGCACCTTCGACCCTCTCACTCACCGCAGGTACAGACTTGCAGCAGGCAGCAGCATCGGCAGGGTCCAGCGACAGCACAGGATCGCCGATCACGGCGCAGGAGGGCCAGGGATCTCAGCCTCGCACGTCAGCCGCCAGTTTAGATCCGCCGGGGCTCCATACACCAGTCGGATTATGCCGCACTGCGGCATATTTTGTGGGCACAAATCTTGTAATTAGTTGCCCGGGCTCTGCCGCAGCACTTGTCGTGTGGTTTGTATCCTTTTTGCCTGCGTTGTTATGCTAGCTTAGGCCTGGCTGCCATTTTGCCTCTTTTGCACACCTTCCTTCTGACTTTGTTTTTCAGCCTCTGATGGTGACCGGCTAAAATAGAATTGTTTAGCCTCTTTTTCTTTTCCTTGCGGGTTTCGTCTGCACAGTTAGTACAAGGTCGATAAACAACGTCCCTTGCCCTTGCTGATTTGGTCAGGCCCTCACTCTTAGACATAACACGAAATACTGGAGAAATTCATGTGCTTTTTAATATAGTGATTTCGCTGTATAGAGACACTTGGAGAGAACCTTTCCAGAGAGAAGAGCTGTGCTTGTCTGATGATGTAAACCGTACATCTATTTCTAGAGGTATGGGGGTCCGCATGTCAAAGCCCAGAGGTCTTCTGTTTTTATAATAAACTAGTTCTTAGCACGGGAAGGGTGGACAGGTTATTCTTAACACTATATCCACTGTCTTTATAAAATGCTATCCCCGTTTGTATTCTATGGAATTGTAACAATGTTTCCTATCTTATCATTATTCACTATGCTGATAGTACTAGCACGTGTACTGTATCTTAGAGCACGTTAGTTGAAATAAACATTTTAAACTATACAGTGACTCTTATTACGCACGTTGTGGACAAGTACGAGTGAGTTATGAAAGAGTGTTCTTGCTCCTGCGAGTCCTGAGAAAGAGACCGTGTTCTGGGTTGTCTAATCATTGGTAGCTGTGCTGCTAATGAGACGCTACTGCTAGTCGGGTTGGGATTGTAGGCACTGAGGTCTATGGTTGGCTCACCACTATACTCTGAGGTCCTATTATCCTGTGCATAGCTCTGTGTATGTACAGAATCCCTACAACATGGCGCCCAACGTGGGGCTGCTTATCTGCGAGACGCTTGAGTAGTATTTGTGCTTGTCCACAACCCCCTTCACATACGTTTCCGGACACGGGTGTGAAGGTGATACCTCCTATATTGACGTTTTTATAGGTTCTTTCAAGCTTGAAGTTATTAAAAGGTGCTAATATTAACCCAGAAGTGTGCTGCCTTGTATTAGGTTGTCGGTTATTCTTAGCCCTAATGGCTGTGGAAATTGCGGCACATAGCCGCGCAGCGCTCAAAGCTCATCTAACAGCGTATGGAGTGCCAGACGCGGGTGTCGATCTGATCTTCGTGGTACAAGCAGATCCTGCTTACCATTTTGAAGTATTTTGCTCGTGGATCACCTTTGAAGAGGTGGATGGGACTGACAATACGTTCCATAAATATGAAGCCACCGCACTTCCACTACATTACAATCCTTATCGGACTCTTGAAATACCACTCACGGCATGGCAACACCGTGTTTGGTTTGATGGCGCCCTCCCCCAACCGGTCACCACGGTTAGATTAGGCCCCTTATCAATTGACGGGGCCACTTGGCCTGTTTTGGCCGGGTATAGCCCGCATTCGTGTTATATGACGCTTCCGGTCGCTGACCTGCGTATTTTGCATTCGTCTTTGATACGAGTGCATAGAGCTTTAGTACAGTATGTTCTGGGCAACATCCAGCAAGCCCCTCCTGGAGCTGCAGCACTTCCAGCAGGGCCTGGCGGCGTAACCACAAGTCCCGTCATGGTTAATTCGGTGATGGGCAAGCGCCCACAGAATAAGGATGATTTACCTTATTGGCTTGCAGAGAAATTTGACCAGCTGGAGGCTGTTTTCCCGAATACTTCTCCTGTGGATAAACACAGGATATTGACGATTAGTTTGCCAAAAGATTTAATTCCCGAGTTGACAGATTGTAACAACTGGGGTAAGGTGTTCGCTGCGGTATATGCGAAATGTTTCGGCACTCCTTCCATGACAGTTCTCCCCTCTGTAATCAAACGAGTACAGGATGAACATGGCCCTGAAGCGGCTGTGGAATTAGGGATGAGACTGGTGGGAGTGTTCGACGTAGTGGCTGAACTAATCCTTGGCAATGTCAAGGGTGATGCAGTTAACTTTCAAGTAGCTAATGCTTTGGCTTTGGTCCCAGAACCGGACAGGCCACACGAATTACCGAAAATTATTGCACAAGCTTATAAAACTATAGGCCGCAATAGCCTGGGAGTTAAGCCTTTTGCTAAATCACAAACTCCATCGCAACCACCACCAAAAACTCAATCTGAGAAAGATGAGAAGCCGTTCTTTACTAAAAAGAGCTGGCGTTTGAAAAAACAGGGTAAGCAACAGAAGAAGCCGGGGTCGCGAGGCGCTTCCCCAGTTTCCGTGTCTTCTGAACGCACATATGACTTGCGCGATAGAGCGAGAATAAAATCTCCAGAGAGATTTCAGGTTCCTGATTCGCGTTCTCATTCTTTACAGGCACCAACGTCGTCACAGACTGGTGGAGGAGATCGCCAAGACAGAGGTAGGGGTCGTGAGGCCCCTCCAGGACGATAACAATCTCGACAACCTGTCCGAGGGAAACCAGAAGAATTTCAGCATTCTCGCCCACAGTTTCAGAAGAAAAAAGTTGCAGCTGTAACAGCAAAGTATGCCTCAGACGGTGAGAACGAGACTCCTGAATTGGACGTGGGAAGAAACGCTGCTGGACAGTGCCGCAGAAGTTACCATACTGCGGGAGGCACTGCGTCCTCATGTGGAGGCGACAGCAACTGAAACATTCATTACTGTTGAGACCGCTGACACCCGAGTGGCAGCCCCTGACAGACTATATCATATTGTCCTCCAAATTGAGGGGGACATACAACGTGTAATTAAAGGGATTTTTTGGGAAAATCTAACCTCTTCATATGACATTTTGTTAGCAGAGGCGGATTGGCCGCCCCCATTCGTACTTGCTGCTCGTAAAGGGGAGGAGGTAATCCTTCCGAGCTTTTCTCGCCACGTCCCCAAGGACAAAGCGGAGGCACTTGCAGCTGAGTGGGCTGTCGCCTTGGCTCCGGCGTTATACCATAATCACGCGGGTTGGGATGAAGATTCACCCTCTCATGAAATACCTTTGCGGTCGATGCCACAGCCACAACCCCAATATCCCATTAAGCGGGAAGCTAAAGGTCCAGTTTCCGAAATTCTGACACAGTTAGAATACCAGGGAGTAATTGAAACATGCGTATCACCCATGAATAATCCCCTTTTCGCGGTTTCAAAAACCCGATTGGATCGTACCGCCTAGTTTTGGATTACCGGCATTTAAACTCTCATTGTCGGACCTTTGCGGTGCAAAACACCCACAGTTCTGCGCTTGTAGACAGTCTTGTTCGTAAAAAATATAAAACGACACTTGACCTATCCAATGGATTTTACACGCACAACTTATCCACGGAGTGTAGCCAATGGAGCGCTTTCACTTCCGGTGGAAAACAATTCAAATTTAGGCGTTTACCTATGGGCTACAAAAACAGTCCAGGCGTGTTCGCTGCCCGTGTCGTCTCTTTGTTAGACGGCATAGACCCAAATGCGTGTTCGTACGTCGATGATATTTATCTGACAGACGAGTTATACCCGCATCTTTCCAGAGTGGACCGCATTATTCTCGAGTTTGCGGTCTTAGGTTACAAGTTTAACTTTGCCAAATCACACATTGCTGAATTAACAGTTTTGTTTTTGGGCTATGAGCTCAATAATGAAGGTAAGGGCTTAGCCCCTCATTTCTTGGAGAAATGCGCACTTTTGTGCCCTCCAACCACACTAAAGAAACTTCAGTCTTTACTGGGTTTTCTAAATTTCGGGCGTACTTATATTCCTGAATATGCCCAGCGTATCAAGCCGCTTTATGCCCTGATACAACCTAACTTTTCGAAGTCATGTTGGCTTCCCGAGTATTCCTCTATACTGCAGTCTGATCTACTTGAATCTAAATTTCTATTGACGCGTGACAACCACACTAACCCGGTGATTAGAATCATACCAGGGGCAGTGGGTTTCACGTACTTAACCTTTAACGAAGGTGACAGTACCGATTGCATACAAGTCACATCTTTACACTTCGGCAGAGTTGCAATTTTCCTCTGTAGAGAAAGTTTTGACAGCAGTGCAAATGGCGATCCTAAAAGAATGCGCACTGGCACAGGGAAAACGCATTTTGGTGGTAACACCATATCCTGCCCTAGAGGCAGTGACAAAGGCAAGTGTTCCGAACTCAAAAGCTTTGCACCCCCGTTGGATACAATGGGCTACTTCGTTGACGTCTCCGGATGTCACGTTTATCTTCGATTCTTCACTTCAGACACAGGAGTTTTTACAGTATGAATTTGTTCATCCTCCTCCTCTGTCTTTGCTACCGCTTGAGGAGTACGAATGTATTATCTATACCGATGGTTCGGCACAACCGGCCACGGGTTCCAAGCATGCTTATTCAGCAGCCTGTGCTATTGTTGCGGGTACTATGGTGAACGGTAAGTTCAAACAGACAGTAGTGCATACTCAGGCACTAGGAGACAGTACTGCACTATTGGCCGAGCTGCGCGCTTTGGTACTAGCACTTGAGTTTGCAAATCCAGATGTGACTACTTTAATAGTATGTGATTCATTTTACTGCGTTCAGTCTTTCAATGACAACCTATTCTTTTGGTCGCAAAACGACTATAGAGATGCAAAAGGCAGCACTATTAAGCATAAGACGCTTTGGGTTCGAGTTGCAGATCTGAAACAACGTCTGCCTCTCACACAGGTGGTTCACACACTTGGCCACCAGCGTGTGGGCGCACACGCTGTCGGTAACGGTTTGGCAGATGAAGCTGCCAAATCAGCAGTAGCAACGTGCACAGTAGCAGCAGTTACAAGATCCATGACTAAAATAGATAGACATTTTGGCAGCTATAGCTGCAACAAAGGAAGGTGATAATTACCCAAGGGGTTTTCCTTCCAAGTACTCTTATCTTTTAAGTCCCGAACAGACTCCTTATGTTAGCATTCCAGACGTTGGGGATCGGCTGATTCCCAACGCGGACCGCAGGCTTTCCTTGATAACTGCCGCACATGAAGGTATGGCTGCGGCTCACGCTGGAGTGTCTGCGACGGTTTCCATCTTGCAGCAGCGCTACTGGTGGCGTGGTTTATATAAAAATACCCGTGCTTATGTGCTTTCTTGTGACGTTTGTCAACAAATTAAGCCTTCCACGGTTACGAGGCCACCACAGACACCGCTCTGCATTTCAAACAGACCTTTTGGGTGTGTTTACCTGGATCACTGCGGTCCATTCTCGTCTGACACTGCATATAAATATATCTTAGTTGCAGTAGACTCGTGCACACGTTTCATTTGGGTCTGGCCACAACGGAGTGCTGATGCTCGAAATGTCATCAGGGATTTGCGTGTCTTTGTGGGAATTTTCGCTTGTGGCACCTTCCATTCTGATCAGGGTCCAGCGTTCGCCTCTAAGGCTTACAAGGAAGCAATGGGGTCACTGGGGGTGCAGGTGAAATTTTCGTCTCCGTATCGACCTGAGGGTAATTCGATCGTTGAACGAATGAACCGTGACTTAAAGCAATCCTTGACAGCTAGAGTTTTAGGTACTGGCAGGAACTGGCTGGCCCATTTGTATGGCGTACAACGTGCACTTAATAATCTCCCTAGAAGATCTCTGGGTGGGTGGACCCCATACGAAATGCTCTTCGGCATCAGAATGTTTGTACCCGACCTTGATGGTCTAGACATTGGGGCACAAGCTACAATCTTTGATGCAGATAACCATTCTAATATGTTCCAGGACTTACAAGAAGCCCGAGACAAACGTGCAATTGAACATTTACCTTCAGCCACTGACGCTGCGTTGCAGAATCCGGTTGCCGGCTGGCTTCCAAAGGTTGGAGATCTGGTCCGAGAAAAGGTGGAGAACAAAAAAGAATTTGGCCCCTCTTATCGTGCACCGGTTCCAGTCCTTGGCTTGAAGGGTACTCGTACAGTCATCTTACCACCGCTTCCTGGTCGCAAAGAGAACAGATACATCTCAGTGGAAAATGTCAAGCTACAACGTCTGGCCGATCCTGAATAGTATAACACCTGCGGTTTCATGTCCGGCAATCTCTAGGGCACATATATATCGTCCTGCAAGTCGACCGGACACTGACGTTGCCATTGAGATGGACAATTTGCCTGATCGTTTATTGAATTCCCCGGATTCACCATGCACTGAGGAGACAGAATATACCTATCCCACCACTGAGTCTGTGGCTCATCTACCTACGACGCCACTGAGCCCAACACGTTATTCTTTTGATTCGGATTCCACCTCAACACGTATCCCGTCCAAATTTAGTGTTTTTGTATCCTGGTTTAGAGACAATGTTTTAATCCCGCCCTGGACATACATCTGGTTGGTACTGTTCTTGATTTTTCTGTTCATGGCTATTGGCTTTGTTACAGTTTTTTTCTTGCTTATTAATGGTCACTACTTGCCAGAACGCTCTGCAGTGAACTGTGTAGTGGGAACTTTGGCTCCACATTCTTCATCACACATCATGAAGCGTGACCACATTTTTGTGAACATTTCGGCTATTCCAGTCGCTGATGGCATCATATGGGATGCAGTAAATTTCCAAATTCATGGACCAACCGAGATTGTTAATGTACCAAATGTACTCCGTGTTTCTATGGGTGATGTCTTAAAAAGTAATATTCATTCTGATGATTGGGATGTGCATGCTGTTGAATCATTGTTTTCTGATTTGAAATATTATGCTGCATTTAATGCTGAAGATTTGTATTTGAATTCTGCAAATTATGCTGACCTATATTGTTACCAACATTGGGGGAATCATTTTCTCCATAAACCTAGCGCTTTGAGGGCCTTTTAATTATACCCAATGGGAACATTGTCCAACCCCTTTGAAGGGCAGTTCCCAAACTCTTATTAATAAATTTGCCTATTTCACAGATTTTAATCGGTCAAACCCTGGGTCATATTATTTTAAGTTGAACTCTACATCCGCTCAGAAAATTATGTTGACCCACACTAAATTGCTGTATTCCGGTTCCTTTTTGAACGCCTTAGCAGTGGGTGGTTATGAATATTGGCTTGACACCATTGATTTGAAATCTATTTGGGGCTCCAAATCATGGCAGGTGCAAGGCACAGAAGCTTTGCACCGTTGCTTGCCTTATCCCAGCACAGATTTTGTTTTTAAATCAGACAATTTATCAAACAACGTGTTGGGGTTTGGCTACTTCCAAACAATTAAATGCACCTTCCGTTCCTGTATTGTCTTCCACTCCCAACGAGAGCTTGCTTTTCAATATTTCTATTGCTAATCTGCAGGCTTTGTTCCAGAAAAATTCGTTTAACATGTCTACGATTGTTCGGTCACCCTGGTTGGCTTGGCCCGTAGCTTCTAATGCCTGCCAACTGCGTTTTCATGACACAGATCCTGGTTATAAACAGGATAGGCCGGACCCCAGGTTTTCTGACTCTCGTACTGTTACCACCTATTCTGTTGGGAAATTGTGTAAACAATGGTTGCAGCATTCTTCTTTAGATTCTGTTAAACATTTGTCCCTCCTGTCAGGCAACATTGATCTGTCCGATTTTGTACTAGGGCCTCATGGCCCCAGACCCAAGAGATTCATTTATGAAACTTATAATGAACTCTGGAAGATTTCACAAATGGAAGCTGCTTCCCGTCTTCGGGAAATAGACCAAGCAAATTTAGAAAAGGTGCTTGCTGTTGTTGACAATAGTATTAATACCCTGTCTTCCCGTGTTTACACATTGGAGAATATTATTTCATCTGTTACTGATATTGTACAGGATGATGTTTCTGTGTTGTATCATGGTCAAAATCAGTTGCGTTCAGTGATGCAGTTTGCATGGACTTTGCAGACACTTAAAATGGGTAAAGTGCCTTGGCACTTTTTGAACACCTCAGCCCTATTTCTACCTTTTAATTTAACTGAGAAGCAGCAATTTATGTCCATGAAAGATGCTACATACACACTGTTACATATCGAGAAAGTAGAGCCTTTGCCATTCTCTGTAGCGGAATTGGATTCTGCTGTGTGGCTAGTACACGGGGTTATAGCTTTGCCTTTTTCTTTATTTGAGTTCAGTTCCTGCATGAAGCATTATCCTGTCGGTCGTTTTCAGCCTTTAGGAAGTGCTTTCCTGCATGAACTTTGGTCCCTGCCTTTCATGTATAAATGCCTTAGGGACGGGAAGGAAGTTTTTCTCACGGGGGAGTCATGCGATTCTACTGTGGGTAGCTCCCTTGTTTGTAAACACATTAAATTGCACGGAGCTTGTAATATTTCTGCTCCGAATCTTGCTTGTGTTTTAAAGGGCATTCCTGTTCCTTCTATTTCTCCTACTTTCACTGTGCTTGCAAATGGTAGCTATCTCCTTCTAAATAACCAGGACTGCTGCGGCATGCTGGCGGGCATTCCCTATATTGTAACGGTTTCCCACAGGGTTGTCTGCTGCAAGAATGTGCTTTTTCCTCCTCCGCACAGTATTGTAGATAGTTCTATTTGGCCTTCCATTCCGACTTTGAAGGCGAATTTCAATAAATTGAGCAGAATAAAGGCACTATTATTGAATCAGGAGGTTCTGCTTACATCCGCCCGGGAGACTTTCATTCTCCAGGTGGCGAGTACTCACAGTGAGATACAGGCCCTTTTGAACACGAATCTCCCACAGCATTTCGGTGAATTAATTCACCGTATTTTCAATGCATCTCGCACTGAAGGGTTAGTGCATTTTTTTAAGGTTGTGGGTTCTGGCCTTGTTACCTCTTTTCAGACTATCTTTGGTGTAATACCAGCTTTTATTCATTCTATTTTTTCCAGCGTCTTTGGCGGTTTACCTTTGGTCCTCGCTTTGGCGGCTGGTGTGTTGCTTTTGGTTTGTTTCCTCCGCAATGGCTGCACCTCATGGAGTTCTCCACAACCAGAGGCTACTTCTGATGCTCCGTGAGCGTATCCTCGCTGGATTCGGAGCCCTGCCATTGGCGACACTTGGTGTGTCCTATACACTTTCTTTTCGCTTTGCGTATTTCACTTGCGTGCAACCTGTGATGTCCTGCATCCGATGTCCTTTCACTTGGTCCTTGGATTATTGCCTGTCAAATACGTCTCTGTCACGCCCGGATTTTGTCCAGCTGGTGGATCCCTTAGAGGCCCATGAGCGGGACTGTTCCGGTGTAGACTATATGGCGCGTGCGGCTGCACTTGGCATTTTGGCACAATGGGACGTCTGGGCGGCCGCTCAGACTCTCCTACGACACAGTTATATTGAATACCACACAAGTTGTCCCGCAATGCTGTTCGCTAGTTCCTCTTCCGAGGACCCCGTTTGCAGTTTTGAGTTGCTGAACTGGATGGCATCTCTTTTTTCTGATGATTCTAACGATCTACTTTTGGATGGTGTGGCGTTTTTCTGCACTTATACACTGGACAGATGAACTTTCCTGTTCTGTGCCCAGCCTCCATGCTGTTTATTTTTTTCTGCCCCTTCTGGTCCTGCATAGGGGCCAGTTTTCAAATTGACATTTTTCATTTCTACTCAATCTATTTGAAATCTGTTTTCGTGTCATGTTTTCATTTAATGACTGACCAGGGGAGGGTGTCGTGTGGTTTGTATCCTTTTTGCCTGCGTTGTTATGCTAGCTTAGGCCTGGCTGCCATTTTGCCTCTTTTGCACACGTTCCTTCTGACTTTGTTTTTCAGCCTCTGATAGTGACCGGCTAAAATAGAATTGTTTAGCCTCTTTTTCTTTTCCTTGTGGGTTTCGTCTGCAGTTAGTACAAGGTCGATAAACAACGTCCCTTGCCCTTGCTGATTTGGTCAGGCCCTCACTCTTAGACATAACACGAAATACTGGAGAAATTCATGTGCTTTTTAATATAGTGATTTCGCTGTATAGAGACACTTGGAGAGAACCTTTCCAGAGAGAAGAGCTGTGCTTGTCTGATGATGTAAACCGTACATCTATTTCTAGAGGTATGGGGGTCCGCATGTCAAAGCCCAGAGGTCTTCTGTTTTTATAAAAACTAGTTCTTAGCACGGGAGGGTGGACAGGTTATTCTTAACACTATATCCACTGTCTTTATAAAATGCTATCCCCGTTTGTATTCTATGGAATTGTAACAATGTTTCCTATCTTATCATTATTCACTATGCTGATAGTACTAGCACGTGTACTGTATCTTAGAGCACGTTAGTTGAAATAAACATTTTAAACAATACAGTGACTCTTATTACGCACGTTGTGGACAAGTACGAGTGAGTTATGAAAGAGTGTTCTTGCTCCTGCGAGTCCTGAGAAAGAGAGACCGTGTTCTGGGTTGTCTAATCATTGGTAGCTGTGCTGCTAATGAGACGCTACTGCTAGTCGGGTTGGGATTGTAGGCACTGAGGTCTATGGTTGGCTCACCACTATACTCTGAGGTCCTATTATCCTGTGCATAGCTCTGTGTATGTACAGAATCACTACAACACACTATGGCATAGAATTTAGTGCTGGACACTGCATAGTTTGCAGGATAATGGGCGGATAGACGATTCAGCCGGCAGAGCTGCACTAGGGCACAGACATCTTGCCGCGCGCCCTCTAGCGCCTCGTCATCCAAGCATACTTCAATGACATTGTAATGGTGTGGCTGGAGCGGACTCGAACAATTTCTAAGCGCCCCCATCACTACAGCACTACAGATGATATAGCGGCAGTTATTGAATCTCTACTCGGCCTCAAGTCACTTGGCCTGGACGGGCTGACTGGAGAATTCTATAAAGCGTTTAAACACCTTTTAGTCCCCCGCCTGCTGGAGGTGTATGCCAAAGCAGTGCAGACCAGGATCCTCCCCCTTCTTCCGCGAGGTTGTGATCACACTACTGCCTAAACCTGTTAAAAACACTGCACACTGCGCCTCTTACAGGCTGTAATCTCTAATATATCTGGATAGTAAAATTCTAGCGACCTGGGAATCTTCACCTAATGATGCTATACTTCCGATGCTTAACATCCACACAGTATCATTCACTATATTTGAGCCAGTGACACCTGCTTGCCTCTTGAATAAAAAGGGCCCTTTCTCCAGATGTGCTGTGGGATCCACAGCACTTTTATTGCAGTTGCTACGGTTTCAGTGGCTCCAATCTTTATTGGCCTCAATGCTACTGGACTCCGAAAGACATGTATGATGTATCCAAAGTTTCCAAAAGAGGGCTCCGGCAGCAAGTCCTGTTGCTGAGGTAGCCCAAGGCCTACAAAAAGCCTTCCACAGCAAGACTCAGGCAAGTGGGTCTTCACATCTTCCACCAAGTGCTGCAGTGGGAAGGCAATGAAATCAGTAGTGGTTGAGTCAGGAAGCGGGAGGTAAACATCAAGGTATGGGGCAGCCATATTCTCCTGCTTTAATTGCAAAGTTTCCACGGAACCTGGGATCCATACCTTACCCACCTTACCTGCATCCTGCAACCAGCCATTCTCTTATTTAATTGTAAGGACCTACATTTGCACCACTCTTGCAGTGATTTCCCTTTTAGGCCCACTTTGGTTCTCCCTTAGTTGCATGTATTAGCGGTTTTAGGCTGTCTCTGCTTTGCACAGCCACACATTATACATTTGTTTTTGTGACATGATTTTATTTTAGAAATATGCTGCACATATTTGTTATTCAGTGACTCTTCTTGGGATGCAATCTGAACATTTCATACAAGGTCGAACAACCTGGTGTACTGTTTTCTTGTGCCCGGTCAGCAACATCTCCTAACTTGTTTAGAAAACGCTGTAGCACAGCTGCATTTTTCTAACAGTTCTGATCATATAAACTGTGTCTCGGGGACAGAGTACACAATTCCCGCAGAGAGACTGGTCCTGGAACAGAGGCAGCAGCCTTGCGTAAACTGTGTTTACACCTATGATGCGGACCTCCTAACCACACATAACAGGTATGGGGTTCGGTGCTAATCCCAGAGATCACTATATATACCTGTGCTCACATAGTGGGGGTAGGCCTAGATAGATATATTAGTTGCCATGGCTGGGTTGTCCATTGTATACAGCCTGCTAGTAATGTTGATAACGTTGCTCAGTTGTATTTGTTTACTAATCGAAGCACACTTGCTTCAAAATAGACTACAATAGTTTCAATAAATATATTGTAAACTTCATTCATGTCTTTGTTTTGTTTACTATGGACATGCACGAGTGAGAAACGAAAGGTGTTTATCTGTTTCTACGGTTCCCTTGAGGACTAGAGGTTCATGTTCTAGGTTTGCCGAAATCACCTGCTACTCTGGAAAGGTTAGGAGTTCAGGTGAGGCACTGTGTGCTAGTCGGATTTGGGCCTACAGGTACAGACGTGGTAGAGAGACTCCGTCCCTACAGTCCGGCGTCCTGTTCTCCCTAGGCACAGTACTGCTTCCAAGCAGAATCCATGCAACACACTCTGATGAATGCCTGCCAGGAGACAGGCAAAAAAGAATATGAGTGTGAGCTTTTGGTCTCTTTTATAAACAGCTGTGGGGAGGATCTAATGAGGTCCTAAAATGCTTTTAGGAGCCAAGAAATGCTTCTAGTTTTGGAACAATGCCACTGACATATGGAACATGACCAGGAAAAAGGATGAAGTCGTATTGGCTGAATGCACTTTCCTAAATCTTAAATATAAATCCACCATTAACATTAAACTTAACATATTAATGTATAATGTGGAGCCTTAATCTCCCCGCTCTGGTCTCCAGGATGAAAACAGATATCAGGCAATGGGCTATTCTTCCACTCCCCGTCCTGGGAAGAGACACGCTCTTAAAAATGATGATCCTCCCCTGCTTTTTGTACGAATACGATCCCTAGTTATCGATGCGCTGCACTGTTTTTCCACATTCCGAGAGAAATGAGAGCATTGATTTGGCGAATTAGATGGTGTTGACTGGAGGGAAGCACAATGGCCCCAAAGGAAATAGCTCTCATCTCATTTACGGTTGATACAATTGAAATACCTACACACCGCTTACTACACCCCCAGACAGCTGTGGCGCGCTACCAGACTGTCAACTTCTTCTTGCTTCTCTGCGCTGGTCACGATGCAGATTTCTTTCATATGGTCTGATGGTGCCCTAAAATTATACACTACTGGCTGGTGATTGCAAATGTACTAACTGGGGTGCTAGGAAAGTCGATTGGCCTGATGCCCAGGAGTGCTCTCCTGGGGATCCTGGATGATCCTGGTGAAACTAGAGGACAGCGAGCCCTAATAGGCCTATCTACAGTATTTGCACAGTAAACATTGCACAGGGCTGGAAGTCCCCATACCACTGCCACTCCCACAATAGCACAATGGCCCAAGTCGAAGGATTGGTGTGTGAAATAGGAGGAACCTATATATATTGCTTGGGGTTATCCACGTAAACATCATAGGATTTTGGGCAAATGGTGGGAATATCATGGGCTGGTGGCTAAATGAGTGGATATCTATTACTGGGATGCCTGAGTGGTCGAGGGTGGTAGCATATATAAGATCGGTAAGAGATGCTTGCTATTGTTACTACTTGTACTTGGTTTGCACAAGATCAATAAAGGTGCTTTATACAAAAAAAGAGTAACATTATTTGTTGAGAACTCTCCTGTCGTTTTTGGGGTGTTGCATAATAGAAGCTGGGCAGTTGCTGTACGCGGTGGAAATGCTCTCACCACATCTTGAGAGACACTGTCATTCTGGCTTACACCACTTGGGAAGAGAACACAAATGCAGAGAGGTACAGTAGTAGTAGGATGTTGTAGGTAGCAGATGAGGCAGAGATAAAAGTGTTAGATGCCATTGAAATGAAGAACCATTTATTGCCTCTGGTATGGATTATCCACGCTGCTTTCGCTGTGTTATGTTCAGGGTGGAGATGGGATTAATATATTGAATCCTCACCTGGTTCAGGTAGAAATATGTCTCTGCCTCCTGCAGGAAAAGCTTTTCCTTCTGCTCGGCAGATAGCCCAGCCAGCAACTCATAGAATGCATGGAAGCTTCTCTCACCTCGAGCCTAGGGATAAAGAGGCACAGAAGGAGTCTAAAATATACTGTTGAGAATTGAATACTACAGAGGGGACTGGAGCATACAAGAGTGTTGGCCAGATACTACTGTGGAGCATAAAAATATAGGAAAATGAAAGAAATAGACAAGAGAAAATACGAGAAGACCGAATTGACAAGAGATGGGAAAGGAATCTTAAAGAAGTCGAAAAAGAGAAATACTAGAGAGCAGAACATGATCTTGCAGGAGGTGTAGCAATACAAAAGACAGAGAAAGAAATATACAAGAGGGAAACACATCAGATGGGGGCATATACAAAAGCGTAAACTTAATTACATGATGGGATTAGGAATCTGCAGCAGAAGGTCACAGACAAATACAGGAGAATGGGCCAAGATGCTGATGAAGGGATAGAAATAAGCAAGCTCACACAAGGCATGCAACGGACAGGATTATGTTAGAAAGGGCAATATACCGAATAGTGTACAGTAAAACATAGTACATAGGGCAGCATTCTGCAGCAGGTACACAATACCAACAGCATGATGTGGAGACAAACAGTAAGGCTAGAAAGGAGGCAACAGTATACTACACATAGAATAAAAACATACAGTGGGTGACATTCTACAGATGGGACAGAAACATACCAGGAAGGGCAGAATATTGAACAGAACTGTACAGGTGTGGACAGGATGTTCAATAGGGGTACTAATACTAAAATAAATATGCAGGAGGGGACTGGATATGACAGAGAACGAAAATATATACAAGTCAGAATAGGGATTGTAATACGCATGAGTGAACTGGTTACACAACTAGATAAAGGGATGAACTCTATCAAGAGCCAGGAATGACTCTTTGAAAATCATTGCCTGCCTGCCTTCCCCTCCCCCGAGTGCTGCAGGTCTTACCTGGAATACGACACGGGACTTTTCTAAGAGATACTGTGAGACGGAGGTTCCTGTAACAGTCCCACTGTAAGACCCAGTGAGAGAACACAGTGAGAGAATGTCAGTAATACAGCCTGGGCACAAAGCAGCATAAAAGACAAGCCCAACAAGGAACAAAGATCAATCAAACTATCTTAAAGAAAGTAAACCACATCAGCATCCAAGTCAAATGGTGATCATTATATGTTTCACACAACCACCTGGACCCAATAGTGGTAATCTCCTTTTAAACAGAAAAGTATTTTGAAAGAATCAGTTGGAAACACGTATTTAGTTCCAGTCAAAAGTTCACAAACAGGGCCACTGCTTTCTATGGAGACACTGGGGCTTGAGCATGCTTAAATAAAAATAGGCTAAAGACTTTAGCAGAGTGAGCTCCGCAGCTGGAGTGCCAGCTCTAGCCAAGATTACTTAAACTTAACAATGGAGCTGCAGACAGAGAAGAGAAACTGTCCAGAGACAATTCTGAGATTCAGGCCAAAGAAGAGGAAGTATCAATTGTAATTCAATAAGGTGTGTGTGACACTGGATCAAATAAAATCTAGAATGTCATTGATCAGCATACTGCTACTGAATATACGAAAAACAGTGGTCCTCGACCAATCTCTTAGCATAAAAGTTTCTTTAAAAGTAATTAATCATTCTACTAATTTGAGCATCCTACACAGGTAAGCTCACCTTACTATGATTTTAAAGGTATTCAGAAACATATAATGTGCACCAACCAAGAATTTCATAAAAAACATATATTTATTTTCATTAAGTACAAAAGGAATTGAGAGCAGGTAGGAAGGTTGCTCCTGACCGGAACGTGCAAGGGATGTGCTCAAGTGTAAGGAAATTAAGGAAGGGAAAATTCCAAAAGAATCAAGGGTATGGTATTTACAATGTTTTAAATAGGACTGATAACAAATAAACAGTCATTATAAACCTGGACAACCACAACATAAATCATATATATTTAATACATATAATGAAGAGTTAAATCTCCTATGCAAAGAATGGGAAGGGGACCGGGAATCGATGGTCCAGGTTTGAAGGGGGATAGCGTTGACGTTTCGATCCGACTTAACGGCGCAAGAGGGAAATTTCAACCTCAGCCACGCGGATCTTCCTCAGGACGGGGGACAGGATAAGGGGGAGGGGCAACCCTCAAGAAATTGCAGGGAAGGATCTTGTCCGGTAAAGCCACCCGTCTCGATTTACAGAGTGGCACCTAATTGTTCAGAAAACGGATACCCGCGTGATAGATCGCGGTTCCTGGACTCTGTTCCAAAAGGACTGAAGTGGAGGGGACTGACAATTCAGTAGGCCCCACAGTGATAAATCACCAGCCGCATCAGGAACGTGATATGGAGCCCAAAAGTTCCATGATGAAAAAGAATTACCCCGTGTCTAATCGCGGTAAAATTGAGTCGGAGCCGCGCTGAAGGATAGGAAGCAGCCACCGCGCCTTTAAGAGAATTGATTTCTCATCTGTGGGCACACTGCATCTTCAGTTCCCATCGCCTTAGGCACTTTGGAAGTAGATCCAATTTCCGCGATTAGACACGGGGTAATTCTTCTTTTTCATCATGGAACTTTTGGGCTCCATATCAAATTCCTGAAAATTTTGAAAAAAGAGTGGGCAAATGGTGCATTTTCAAGCAAATTTGAGAAGCAAGAAGGTTAATAAAGCAATTGTGAAATAGCAGTTATTACATTATGTCATAGGAGGTGGCGGTCTCTTTCTCTCCCATTACAGAGTTCCCTTCGTCTGACACTGGAGGTGGCTGTCTCTTTCCCTCCCATCAGAGAGCTCCCTCTGTCTGACACTGGAGGTGGCGGTCTCGTTTCTTCTCATCACAGAGAGCTCCCTCCGCCTAACACTGGAGGCGACGGTCTCAATCCCTCCCATCACAGAGCTCCCTTTGTCTGACACTGAAGGTGGTGGTCTCTTTTCTTCCCATAGCAGAGCTCCGTGTGTCTGACACTGGAGGTGACTGGATCTTTCCTTTCCGTCCCACAGCTGCATGTGTCTCGCAGTGAAGGTGACTGTTTGGGTCTCATAGCTCCTTTTGTCTCTCACTGGAGATGGAGGTTTCTTTACCTCTCTTCCCACCGCTCCCTTGTCTGCAACTGGAGGAAGTCGTACCCGTCTCAAACCAGAGCTGTCACTCCAGTGTAGTAGTGCCTACACCTACCCAGAGGCAGGTTCATTCACAAAAATGTAGAAGTGAGTGGGAACTTACGGGACCCGACTTCCACACTTTTATTTTTGCTATTTACTTGTTAGACTTCTTCTGTTTTCAATATTCTGATGCCAATTTTTGGGGGAAATTGTTTTCGGAGCCTATAATTAGGGCGTTAACACCTGTAACTGTTGCCTCCTCTACCGCTATAGGCCCAAGGCGAAGGCAAGGGCATGTGAGGGGGGAGGGGTGAAGTTCCGTTAACCAGAAACTTAAGTGGATGCTTAAGTTAAGGCCGGCTCTTCCCATAAGCTGGTCTCTGTTGTGTTCACAAAAAGCACGACCTGCGTCAGCCTTGGACAAGCCGTCTTGCAGTGAATCCATTCCATGAGGCAGCCCTGTCAGCCTCCAGCGGTGAGAACAACCAGTGCTTCATTAGCTAAATATATACCTGCATAAATAAATAAGTGCAGGGGTCCAAAGTGTTTCTTCCAGGGCAGTGATTCATACTACAACACTTCCAGTGCACTGGCAGATACCTACAATATTTCTACTGCACCGACTGGTGTGTGCAGCTCTTCCAGTGCACGTTTCGTGCCTACAGCACTTTCAGCTCACTGTCTCCTGCTTGTAGAGTTTCTAGTGAATGACACATGGCAACAGCACTTCCAGATCACAGATGCATGACTACACTACACCCAGTGCACCGACTCATGCCCAAAGCACTTCCAGTGCACCAACATATAACTACAGCACTTCAAGTTAACCGCCTCATGCCTACAGCACTTCTAGCTCACAAAATCATGCCCACAGCGTTTGCAATGCTGCACCTCCTATCTGCAGCGCTTGCAGTGGGCTGACGGGTGCCAACTACAATTCCACTGCAACAAATGGTGCCCACAGGGCTTCCATTGCAGTGACTCATGTCTACAGAGCAACGAGTGCACCTACTCATGCCCACTGCACTGCGCAGCGACACGCTCCTCACTCACACTCGCCCTTGGCAAACAAACACAGCAAGGACTCTACCTGAAATATGATTTTACAGAGATGGACTCCCAAGTTTTGCCTTGAGAGTGGAGTGGGGATTGTTTCGGAGTTCAAATTAAAACGCACGCAAAGAATAACAGATCATACATGAATGCACGGGCAAGTCAGGGGCTTTGTATGTTAAAGAAACCTTTTTAAATGACAAAACTGGTAAGACGTTCACAGGGCTCTCACAATGTACCCTTCCTTCCATGAGTTCCGATCTGATCTCTGCTCTCTCAATGCACATCTATCCTGATACCATCTGGTAGTGAGACATTCACAGAGCTCTCACAAGGCACCTCGTGTCTGATCCGCAGCATGCACTGGTCCAAGTGGAGCCGTACAAGAAGATTCCTCAATATGCTCGTCGTCTGTCTGCACGCGTTGTTTGGCTAAAGACTTACAGGCACAATTTTTCAATCACATTTTCTCTATTTTCGTTCCCCCAGTTTGTCTTAGTCCTCAAAAGATAGGTTTAGAGCGCCTAAAGTGCGGAGAGCGCCTGGCAGAGAGCGCTTCACACCCAGTGCACGTGCACCGAGAGGGGCAGCGTTCACGCTCTCCCAGCCCTGAGAGATTCAAAGCACTCTCAGCCCTGAGAGTGCCCCGCCTGCCAGCATGCCAGCAGGCCTGCCCCGGCTGGCTGCAACGCACACACATCTCGCGCTGTAAACGTCCCTGATGTTTTAAGGGTGAGACACCAGACCAGACAGTGCTTTTGACTGGATCCATTTTCATTGAATAACATCCCTATTTGAAGGTGGAATATCTCAGGGCTAATGCACCTGCTACAGAGATATGTATAACTAACTGCTTCGAGTCCTTATCGGGCTGGCTCGTCATGTCATGCTTCTAACGTTGATACACTTGGTAACTTTAAGTTGGTAAACATCAACAACTTGTACCAATTTTATGAAGGCAGTTCAGTTTAAACTATCATTCACAAATTATGTCAGATATAAAGAACTCTCTATACGGGGTTAAAAAAGTATGCATATGCCCACGCACTGGGTCCGGCCGGAGGCACGGTCTGCTGCCTAGCCTCGGTGTTAATACTTCACCGGGCGAGTATCGGCGCCGGCTTCCCAATCCAAAGGCGACCATCTGCTCTCCAAAGCCCTCGCCAGCACGAGACACAGTCTTTCAGAGAATGCAGATATCCTGACGGAGCTCTGGGCCGCCTCTGGCTTGGGAGTAAGCTGGTCCTGCCTGTTCCTGATTCACTCGGAATGCCGACCACAACACTTACTAGTGGACTCACACCCCCTCCATTGGAAACCACACACCTTTCGATATCCTGGCATTAATATTTACCATGCCACACAAGATCTCGTAGATGGCAACCTTACTAGAGCCATTGCTTCTCTTTGACCCCAAATGGCGTTCTGGAGCACTCTCGCCCTCACGGTTCATGGTAGAATATCATTATCCAAAATGGTAATGCTCCCATGACTTCTGTATTTCTTTCATTATCTTCCTGTGGGCATACTCCAGAGCATGTTTCGCAACCTAGATGCTATGCTGAAGGGCTTCCTCTGGAATAAACGCAGAAGCCCCGTTGCTCTATAGAAGTTGCGACTCCCAGTCGAGAAGGGGCCCCCCTAACTTTGAGTACTACTATTTAGCAGTGCAACTGCAATGGCCTGCGCGATGTTTATTGGGACGACTACCAGAGGAACTGCCTACAGCTGATAGTGCACAATGGGTGGCACGAGAGAATGTAGTGCTAGAGCCACTCCTATATTTTGCAACCACGTGATGACCTTTGACTACCATTATTTTAATTGACTTTTGGTGTTTCATTTTATCCTAGCCTGAATGTGCAACATCATTTTTCCCTGCATGTGCACGTTTCCTTGAAGATGTCTTAAGTATTCTTGTAGTTTAAAGTGGGAGAGCTTTCACAGAGTAGAACAGCAGTGCCAGGAACAGAACGTGTGGGATGTGCATCTGAAAGCATGAGAGAGCGAGAGATGTGGAATGTACTTCTTGGTCTCGAAGTGCAGTGTTATAAGCAGTGGTGCTCAAATGTGCATTATGTTGCACTCTGGCAGATGAAGTGTGTGATGCTATAGGCAGTGATGCACAAATGTACACTGTGTTGTACATTGGGAAGTATTATGAAGTTCTTACTATCGGTTTTTACATGCCCTTATGTCATCTTGAACTCGGACTCCGTCTTGCTTGAGCTTTTTGCGCACACAGGCAGGCCCTCAGATTACTAAAGTTGTTTAGGTTATTTACGTTCAAGGTTGTTTTGTTGACTGTACTGCCGGAGACTTTCGTAAGCTTTGTTAAGATAAAGGCTGGAACACATGAGAATGCAGAAGGAACGTGAGAACTCCTTTGCCTTTGGAATGCTTGCATGGAAAGTGGCCAATTCCAGTAAGTTTCCTTGGCGCAGCGGAGATCCTCTCAGAACCTTCCAGTGTGTATTGAGACTATAAAGCTGGGGTTTGTTGACTTAAAAACTGGGATTTGGGCCTGCAGGGCAGACGTGTCTTCAGTGCAGGAATCTGGTTGCTGAGTCTTTTGACCCCGGGTGTGAATCCCCCAGTCTGGAGTGGGCCAAGATGAAGTTTGCACCAGGTGATATGTTTTATTTTTGATTATTGCCATTGTGGTGTGGGTGTGTGGGTGTGTGTGCACATTCAAGTCTCCAGTGGCTATAATCATCTCAGGAGTTTTACTTAGTCTATATATCTTTCTGATTTCTTGCAGGACGTCCAGCATTATCTGCTTGTGTTTCGTTTCATTTTCTCCATGCATTTAACAGTTGCATTTGCCAAGGGTGTTATTATTGCTTATATATACACACACATTTGAATGTTGTTCATTTGACATCTGGGAAAACCTTTGTTAGAGAGCATTGCATAAATAAAACCCCAAGCCTTATTCTGAAAAAAGTCTTTGATGTGCTTCATTTTATAAAGGTGAAATCGCTTTCCAGGTGGTGTTTTGTTGTTTTTATTGCTTCGTCGTGTTTGAGCCTCCGTGTGGGAGGGCGGCATTTTCTATTATATGGGAGTGCAAAGCAATACAGAGGCCTTTATACCACGAGGAGAGATGCACCGTAGGGCCGGTGGCCTCTTCCGAGTTGCTCACATCAGCTTCTATTCTGCACGGACCATGCCACAATATTCCCCCCCGAGATCTGTATTAGCTCTATTAGGCCCTTCAGAGACCTGGTTGGGAGGGAGAGGCTGGAGATATGGGGAGAGGCTGGAGATATGGGAAGCAGCAGGAGCGGGCACCTTCAGCGCTCTTTTTCAGAACGGCGAGCTCATCTCCTTTGAACAACTACGGATTGCTGGTGGGTCATTACCTAGTCTATGCCCGGCTCATGACTGAAATGGGCAGGCAATGGCAGATAGTTGCCACAGAATCAGGGCAACACCAGCTGATACACACGTTACACATTATAGGCGGTGGCTGCCGGCTCATTACTTGGCTCACACAAGCGTGTGTGTGTGTGTGTGTGTGTGTGTATATATATATATATATATATATATATATATATATATATATATATCTATATACATATATATATATATATATTTCACCAACAAAGGACTCGTCCTGACGGCATTTGCGGCGCTCTGTGACGGTGCGATCCGTGGAAAACGGCAGAGTCCAGCCGTGATATGTCACCAAGGATTCCCTTTTGAGGAAAGAACCACTCGCACTCACGGGTATTTTTGCACGCTCTTAGATTTTATTAAAGCGGCAACATTCTCCAACCAGTAAAGAACCCCTACGCGTTTCAGTCTGCCCTCAGACCTTGCTCACGGGTAACCAACGCTGCAATTGCTGCTTCATTTAAACTGATCACCTGACATTATGTCACATCCTGTTCTCTACAGCGCTAGGCATTCTGGTAGATGTAGTCTTTTGCATTTTTATCGTGAATTTTAAATAAGTGATTTTGTGAATAGAACAAATTAAATTGATATATCTAAAATACAGTGAAACTAGTGAGTGCCATGCCTGTTACAGTTTTCCAATATGTAATTAAACTGATCTATTAAGCTAATACTATGACAACAACCCATTCATTTGGTTGCATTTTGCCTACCACAAACATCCTTTCTCAATTCTATTCAGGTACATTGCCCAAATGAAAATATTTTGCCCTCTATTGGGCTTTCAAGGACGTGAGTTACCAAAATTGGTGACTTTCTTCAAATTTACCTGTTCTTAAAACTAGTAACATACAACTATAATTAAAACCAAACACATATCTGATATTTCCATTTCATAAAAAGATTTTCTATGACCAAAATTTGTTATGTTATGAGATAAGAAAAGGCCTTAATTGATACTATGAGAAATTGCCTAATTTCAAAATCTCTTTCCAAATTTGAGAAAATTTACGATTGTATAGATTCTTTACAAGCAATATATTTCTATTTATAATGTCGTTAAAGGTGGGAGTACATCTCTTCATCCTTATTGAGGCCAAAGGGGGCCAGGGTTCTGAAAGATAAAATGTGACGTGATTCCCTTTGTCTCAGAGTTTTTCCCGATTGCCACCTCTCACATGGCATTCGACCATTTCCACTGCATAGAATTTTAGTTTCTTCCAGTCCCCATCATGATACTTTTCCATATGTTCAGCCACGGCATAGCCACGATCCTTATTGACTGTGGCTCTCACATGCTCCAGTATTCGTTTTTGAGTTCACAAACCGTGCTCCCTACATATTTCAATTTGCAGGGACACTCAATGATGTAAACCACAAACTGACTTTTACAGTTGATTAATTGATTGATTCTCCATTTCTTCCGGTTTGCCATTGTGATTTCCTTCGTATTTTGTGCGATTTGACATACTTTACACGTTGAGCATTTGAAAAAGCCCTTAACGTTTATCCAAGTTTTTTGTTTTCTCATATTGAAATGACTGTGGACTAGTTCATCTTTTAGATTTTTCGCTCTCCTGTATGTAATTTTTGGATGATTGCCAACAATATTCCTCATAGTTTTATCTAAGCATAAAATGTTCCAATTTTTTCGAAGGATGTGCTCAATTTGCTTTGACTCCGTTGAAAATGTTGTAATTAATCTTATAGCATCCTGATCATTGTTTATTTGGGGCAATTTCTGTTTTATGATCTCTGATCTTGGTTGTTTTTCTGTTCTTTCAAGGCAATCTTTTAATACATTTTTGTTGTATTTTCTGTTTCTGAATCTGATCATTGTTTGTTTGCTATGTTTTTCCATTCATTTTCTTCAGAGCATATCCGTCTTATCCTCAATAATTCACCATATGGTATGTTTCTGATTAATGAGGTTTGATGGAAGCTTTCTGCATGCAGTGTTGCATTGGTCGCTGTTGCCTTGCGATGTAGAGTGGTATGTACTTTATTTTCCCTGATGTAAATTTCAGTGTCCAGGAATACCACTCGGGTTTCACTGATGTCATACGTGAAGTGTAGGTTGGTGTTTGTATTGTTGAGGATATCGAAATAGATTTTAAATTCTTCCATGGATCCATCCCAAATAATTAAAAGATCGTCTATATATCTCAGCCAAGATATTATTTTTTCAACATATCGATCATTATTTGGGTTCCATGCCACCTTTTGTTCCCACCAACCCATTGTCAAACACGCATAACTGGGACTGAAAGAAAACCCCATCGCTGTCCCATCCTTTTGTAAAAATGTCCTCTCCAAACATGAAGATGTTTTGAGTCAAACATAAACTAATCATCTCCATAATCATAGCATTGTGGTTGGCAAATTGAATATTGCGATCCTTTAAAAAGTATTGACAGGCAGCCATTCCAAAAGTATTTTCAATGTTGGTGTATAGCCCAATTACATCCATGGTTATCAATTTATAAGTGGGTTCCCAATTTAGCCCTTGTACATTTCTGAGAAGATCGCTCGTATCTCTAAGGTATGATGTTAAACCCTTAACATATGGAAATAAGTATCCATCCACAAAATTGGCAATTGGTTCCAGGAGTGACCCCTTTGCTGAAACGATTGGCCTCCCTGGTGGTTTCATGGGGTTTTTATGTATTTTTGGGAGAAAGTACATTGTTGCAGTGACAGGATGATCGGTCGTGAGATACTTTTTTCATCATTATCAATTAATTTCTTTTCCCACCATTGTTTTAATTTTTTGTCCAGATTTTCTTTATATCGCAATGTTGGATTTTCTTTAAGCTTTTCATAATGTCTTGTATTATTTAACTGTGAATAGGCTTCTTCCACATAGAAATCTTTGTCCAAAATGATAATATTTCCACCTTTGTCCGCCATCTTTATTTCAATGTTATTATCAGATTTTAGAGTCTTGATGGCGTTACGTTCTTTTAGTGTCAGATTGAACTTCTTTTTCTTTTTGTTTCTAAGTTGGTATAAATCTTTTATCACTGCCTCATGGAAGATTTCGATTTTATTTCCAGTTGGCATTTGTGGGTAATACTTTGATTTTGGTCTCTTGCCACTGGTTCCTTCCCCCAGTTGAATACAGTATGTTTCCAGATCTCTGGGCTGTTCATTCCCCTCAATATCAAGTTCCATTAGTGTTACAAACGGATCTACATCTGCCACTGTAAGATCCATTGTAAGCGTATCCTTGTATTTTTGAAACTGCCAGGTTGGGATTTTCATGGAAGGTTTTTGCCAACTTTAATTTTCGAACATATTTGTATATGTCTATCCGGGTTTGAGCCATATCCATAATGGATATGGATATGGCTCAAACCCGGATAGACATATACAAATATGTTCGAAAATTAAAGTTGGCAAAAACCTTCCATGAAAATCCCAACCTGGCAGTTTCAAAAATACAAGGATACGCTTACAATGGATCTTACAGTGGCAGATGTAGATCCGTTTGTAACACTAATGGAACTTGATATTGAGGGGAATGAACAGCCCAGAGATCTGGAAACATACTGTATTCAACTGGGGAAGGAACCAGTGGCAAGAGACCAAAATCAAAGTATTACCCACAAATGCCAACTGGAAATAAAATCGAAATCTTCCATGAAGCAGTGATAAAAGATTTATACCAACTTAGAAACAAAAAGAAAAGAAGTTCAATCTGACACTAAAAGAACGTAACGCCATCAAGACTCTAAAATCTGATAATAACATTGAAATAAAGATGGCGGACAAAGGTGGAAATATTATCATTTTGGACAAAGATTTCTATGTGGAAGAAGCCTATTCACAGTTAAATAATACAAGACATTATGAAAAGCTTAAAGAAAATCCAACATTGCGATATAAAGAAAATCTGGACAAAAATTAAAACAATGGTGGGAAAAGAAATTAATTGATAATGATGAAAAAAGTATCTCACGACCGATCATCCTGTCACTGCAACAATGTACTTTCTCCCAAAAATACATAAAAACCCCATGAAACCACCAGGGAGGCCAATCGTTTCAGCAAAGGGGTCACTCCTGGAACCAATTGCCAATTTTGTGGATGGATACTTATTTCCATATGTTAAGGGTTTAACATCATACCTTAGAGATACGAGCGATCTTCTCAGAAATGTACAAGGGCTAAATTGGGAACCCACTTATAAATTGATAACCATGGATGTAATTGGGCTATACACCAACATTGAAAATACTTTTGGAATGGCTGCCTGTCAATACTTTTTAAAGGATCGCAATATTCAATTTGCCAACCACAATGCTATGATTATGGAGATGATTAGCTTATGTTTGACTCAAAACATCTTCATGTTTGGAGAGGACATTTTTACAAAAGGATGGGACAGCGATGGGGTTTTCTTTCAGTCCCAGTTATGCGTGTTTGACAATGGGTTGGTGGGAACAAAAGGTGGCATGGAACCCAAATAATGATCGATATGTTGAAAAAATAATATCTTGGCTGAGATATATAGACGATCTTTTAATTATTTGGGATGGATCCATGGAAGAATTTAAAATCTATTTCGATATCCTCAACAATACAAACACCAACCTACACTTCACGTATGACATCAGTGAAACCCGAGTGGTATTCCTGGACACTGAAATTTACATCAGGGAAAATAAAGTACATACCACTCTACATCGCAAGGCAACAGCGACCAATGCAACACTGCATGCAGAAAGCTTCCATCAAACCTCATTAATCAGAAACATACCATATGGTGAATTATTGAGGATAAGACGGATATGCTCTGAAGAAAATGAATGGAAAAACATAGCAAACAAACAATGATCAGATTCAGAAACAGAAAATACAACAAAAATGTATTAAAAGATTGCCTTGAAAGAACAGAAAAACAACCAAGATCAGAGATCATAAAACAGAAATTGCCCCAAATAAACAATGATCAGGATGCTATAAGATTAATTACAACATTTTCAACGGAGTCAAAGCAAATTGAGCACATCCTTCGAAAAATTGGAACATTTTATGCTTAGATAAAACTATGAGGAATATTGTTGGCAATCATCCAAAAATTACATACAGGAGAGCGAAAAATCTAAAAGATGAACTAGTCCACAGTCATTTCAATATGAGAAAACAAAAACTTGGATAAACGTTAAGGGCTTTTTCAAATGCTCAACGTGTAAAGTATGTCAAATCGCACAAAATACGAAGGAAATCACAATGGCAAACCGGAAGAAATGGAGAATCAATCAATTAATCAACTGTAAAAGTCAGTTTGTGGTTTACATCATTGAGTGTCCCTGCAAATTGAAATATGTAGGGAGCACGGTTTGTGAACTCAAAAACGAATACTGGAGCATGTGAGAGCCACAGTCAATAAGGATCGTGGCTATGCCGTGGCTGAACATATGGAAAAGTATCATGATGGGGACTGGAAGAAACTAAAATTCTATGCAGTGGAAATGGTCGAATGCCATGTGAGAGGTGGCAATCGGGAAAAACTCTGAGACAAAGGGAATCACGTCACATTTTATCTTTCAGAACCCTGGCCCCTTTGGCCTCAATAAGGATGAAGAGATGTACTCCCACCTTTAACGACATTATAAATAGAAATATATTGCTTGTAAAGAATCTATACAATCGTAAATTTTCTCAAATTTGGAAAGAGATTTTGAAATTAGGCAATTTCTCATAGTATCAATTAAGGCCTTTCTTATCTCATAACATAACAAATTTTGGTCATAGAAAATCTTTTATGAAATGGAAATATCAGATATGTGTTTGGTTTTAATTATAGTTGTATGTTACTAGTTTTAAGAACAGGTAAATTTGAAGAAAGTCACCAATTTTGGTAACTCACGTCCTTGAAAGCCCAATAGAGGGCAAAATATTTTCATTTGGGCAATGTACCTGAATAGAATTGAGAAAGGATGTTTGTGGCAGGCAAAATGCAACCAAATGAATGGGTTGTTGTCATAGTATTAGCTTAATAGATCAGTTTAATTACATATTGGAAAACTGTAACAGGCATGGCACTCACTAGTTTCACTGTATTTTAGATATATCAATTTAATTTGTTCTATTCACAAAATCACTTATTTAA
This sequence comes from Calotriton arnoldi, assembly GCA_963921515.1. Classification (NCBI taxonomy): domain Eukaryota; kingdom Metazoa; phylum Chordata; class Amphibia; order Caudata; family Salamandridae; genus Calotriton; species Calotriton arnoldi. Next base: position 104,992 of record CAWUFW010000771.1, read on the forward strand.
AATTCACGATAAAAATGCAAAAGACTACATCTACCAGAATGCCTAGCGCTGTAGAGAACAGGATGTGACATAATGTCAGGTGATCAGTTTAAATGAAGCAGCAATTGCAGCGTTGGTTACCCGTGAGCAAGGTCTGAGGGCAGACTGAAACGCGTAGGGGTTCTTTACTGGTTGGAGAATGTTGCCGCTTTAATAAAATCTAAGAGCGTGCAAAAATACCCGTGAGTGCGAGTGGTTCTTTCCTCAAAAGGGAATCCTTGGTGATATATATATATATATATATAAAGTATAAGTATATTGTCATAAATCTGTTTTATTAAGACAGAGAAAAATAAGCCACAGCTACACAGCATGTCGCCTACAACCCCGTGACGGGCCAGCCGCAAAGTAAGATAAGCAAAAACAAAAGGGGGATGCAATGGCATATCGATAAAGATAGCAGACATACATACTTAGTTACACAGCAAGTCGCCTACAACCCGCTTAGGGCCGGCCGCGTGATGTAGTGATCAAAAGTGGTAGGCGTTTGTTTTACAACAGCTCCAAGAGCAGTGAACCAGAACCAGAGAACAAACGCACACATTGTGCAAGAAACAAACAAGATAATAGAAGAAGAGAAAGAAAGACAAACAGAAAAGACCAGCTAGAGAAAGAAAGGAAGAAGGAACGGCGAGAAAGAAAGAGGAGGGGGGGCAGGAAAGAAGGAAGAATAGAAGAAAGGGGACAAAAGGAAGAGAGGTGTTGGAAGTGATCCTTGCAAAGAACGACAACCTGGTGGAACAGGGGCAGCTGGATGGCGCGGGGCTCAGGAGGGCACAGTGAAGGCAAAGGGAAGCAGCGCTTCTTCAACGAGGCGTAACGCCCGGAGTTTCGGGGGCATAAAGCGAGCATGCTCCATTCTACAAAAGTAATCGATTATTGGTTGCCAAAGCCTGGTAAAGCGAGTGTCTCGATCCTGCAAGCGCGCTGTGAGGAGCTCCATGGCCATGGTATGCCATAGACGGGTGAACCAAGCCGTGATTGGGGGGGTCTCTGCTTTCTTCCAGTACAGGGCTATGAGTTGTTTCGCCGCACCCAGCATGTGGAGACAGACCTGCCAATCGCCACGCGTCAGTGCGCGCAAATTAGTAGGCTTAATACCCAAAATGAGCGTAGCTGGAGCTTCAGGCAGGGGGAAGCCAAGAACCAGTTTGATGTGGCTGAGGATCTCCTTCCAGTAAGTGGCCAGGAGTGGACAGGACCACCAGATGTGAAGAAAGTCTTCGGGTGACGTCAAGCATCGCCAGCAAAGAGGGGAAGTCGTAGGGTACATTTTATGTAATCGTCGAGGGGTGTAATACCACTGAGACATTAGTTTGTAAGCGGTTTCTCGCTGCGAGATACAGCGATAGACCCTTGGAATGTCCTGCCAAAGGCGCTCCCACTGCGCAGGCGCAATGTCCGTGGCCAGGTCCGACTGCCATCGAGTTTGATAGAGATGCGGAGTTAGCCGTGGGGGGTGTTGGAGAATACGATAAGTGCGTGCAATAAGACCCCTGGAATTATCGAACGAACGGACCAGCCGCTCGAAGGGAGTGAGAGCACGTGTGACCGCAGACGCCAAAGATGCATCGTGAACCCAATGCCGAAGTTGCAAGTACTGAAGCCGAGCCCCTTCAGGGAGTTGGAAATTCCTGCTTGCATTGGTCAAAAGTCTTGAAGGTGGTACCGACAAAGAGGTCCCGTATCGTACGGCACCCGCCATCCAACCAGTCAATGAAAACGGTAGGGTTCAGAGCAGGAGGAAAGAGAGAGTTGCCTGCGATGGGGGTGTGAGGGGAGGGGAAGGTGGTGAGACCCTTGGGTACAGCAATCCGGTCCCAGATGTCAAGGACAGTTTTGGTAGGAACAGCTATATAAGCACTGCGGGAGCAGGAGACCCGGGAGTGCCAGGGCAAATCCCATATGGAGCGCCCGGTCACTGCCCTATCCATGTGAAGCCACACCTTTTCACTCTCCCATGCCATCCATTCAGAGATAAAGCGAAGGTGCGCCGCCCAATAATAGTCCAACAGGTTCGGACAAGCCAAGCCCCCTCTATCCCGGGGTGACATGAGAATTTTGTTAGAAAAGCGCGGGCGACGACCTCCCCAGATAAATCTGGTGAAATCACGCTGTAGGCTTAGAATCTGGTGACGCGGGATAGGAGTAGGAAGTGATTGGAAGACGTATAAGACTTTGGGCAAAATGGACATTTTGAGGGCATGAATACGGCCCAGCCAGGAGAGAGTGAGAGGTCTCCAGACCCGCAAGTCCTCCAGCACAGACCGAGCGACACTCCTGCCAGTTGGCTTGCGACCAGGTAGCAAGGGTAGGAGTCAAGTTAAGCCCAAGATAGCGAATGGAACTTTGGGCCCATTTGTAGGGGACCAACACTTGCAATGTCGAGAGCTCCGTTGCCGGGATGGTAAGATTCAGGGCCCAGGATTTGTCATGATTAATCTTAAGGCCAGTCGCCCGCTCGAATTGACACAAAAGATGGTAAAGGGCGGGAAGAGACGTGTGTGGATGCGACAGTGTGAGAAGGAGGTCGTCTGCAAACAAAGCTACCTTGTGCTGTTGGCCTCCGAGAGGGATGCCATGTATGTCTGGCGCCTGGCAAATCAAGATGGCAAGCGGCTCGACCACAAGGGCAAACAAAAGAGGAGAGAGGGGCAGCCCTGCCTCGTACCTCTATATATAGAAATGGGGTGTGTGAGTTGGCCATTGACCCGGACTTGGGTCGTAGGGGAGAGATAAGGAGCCATGATGCGGGACACCATCAAGGGGCCAAGCCCGATTTTACAGAGCACCGCGCGGAGAAAGGTCCAGTCCACACGGTCGAACGCTTTCTCCGCATCGAGAGACAGCAGGCAGGCAGGGATATTCCAGTGTTGGGCTTTCCCAACAAGATGGGCGATTCGACGCACATTGTCAGCCCCCTGTCGCTGCCGAATAAAACCGACCTGGTCGGGGTCGATCAGGCCCGGGAGGTGCGGATCCAGCCGTTTAGCTAAGATTTTGGTGTAGAGTTTAAGATCTGCATTGAGTAGGGCAATGGGGCGAAAGGAGGAACATAATACGGGATCCTTGCCTGGCTTTGGAAGTAGCGCTATTTCGGCTAATCCCACAGATGCAGAGGGGCCCGTCGTATCCATGAAAGAATTGAAGAGACGGAGAAGATAGGGCTGAAGCTGTGGGAAGAAGACCCGGTAAAAGGAAAGCGGCAGACCATCCGGGCCCGGCGATTTCCCAAGAGGGAGGTCCTTCAGAGCGCCCGCAAGCTCGCTCTGTGAAAGAGGGGCTTCCAGTAGTTGTGCATGGTAAGGGGTGATCGGAGCCCAAGGGCAGCTATCGAGGACAGCCCGGACCTGTTCCGGAGGGGGCGTCTCCTGAGCGTACAAAGACGACTAGTATGCATGAAACGCGTCGAGCTTAGCTTTTCCAGTAATGGCCCGGGTGCCATCAGGGCACTTAATATTAGCTATATGTGATTTGGCTGCACGTGTCCGCAATCGCCGGGCTAAAACCGTACCTACCTTATCTCCTCCCTCATAATATCGCTGCTTGAGAGCCAATAAGGCCCGTTCAGCCTTGTTGGTACGATGTACTCGGAGCTGGCCGCGCAGCACGGCCAGTCGCCGCTTGTGAGCTGCCCGTGGCGGAGTCTGATCGAGGCGCTCCAGCGCCTTAATGTCACTGGAGAGTTTAACTTCAAGCAGGCGCGACTCTCTGGCCTGGGCACACGCTATAGAAGTAATATGGCCTCGTATAGTGGCCTTAAATGCGTCCCAGACCACAGGAAAAGGGGTTTCTGGCAAGTAATTCGTCTCGAAGTAAGCGACAGTAGCAGCCCGAAGTTCCTCAATATCAACCGGGTCACGAAGTATGTGGGCCGGAAGCCGCCACCGCGGTGGGCAGTTAGAGTGGGAAAGCAGCTCCCTAAAGGAGCTCAAGGTGCGCGTGATCTGAAATTGAAATATCTGACATGGAGGCCGAGAGCGTGTCCCCGATGAGGGAATGCGAGACAAAGAGATAATCGATGCGCGAATATGAGCGATGTACAGGAGAGTAATACGAGTAGTCGCGCGAATCGGGCGAGTGGTAGTGCCAGGCATCTATTAGGCCAAGCTCGGTCAATTGATTCTTGAGGGCAGAGGACATAGCCCCGGTTCCATGGAAGGAACCGTCACTACGATCATCAGTGGCATTCCACACCAGATTGAAGTCACCCCCGAGTATAAGGAGGGGATCCGAGTTCGACACGTGTTCCCGCAGGGTCTCCCGGAGGAATGAGTCTTGCGCCTGGTTGGGGGCATAAATGTTACACAGAGTTAAGGTCCTGTGGCCAAACCGAACCACCACCCGGAGGAACCTGCCATCCGGAGTGCGAACCACCTTGGAGGCCCCCTGCTGAATGCCTGCTCGACAAAGTATTGCTACTCCAGCCACCTTGGAAGAGGTATAAGCCCAAAATTGGAGCGGAAAGCGAGGATGGGCCATGCGGGCGATATCCTCCTTAAGCAGGTGGGTCTCCTGAAGGAAGACAATATCAGGATTCAATTGGAGAAGGTATCTCCAAATCTGTCGCCGCTTGTTGGGGGAGTTGAGTCCCTTCACATTGAGGGATACGAGTTTCAAACCAGGTGCGGCAGCCATAACTGGAAGAAAGAGAGACCAAGCGCGCGCAGCATTTGATGGAGCAGCAGGTAGCAGCTAGGAGGGGAAGGGTAGAGGGGAGAAGGAGAAAGGAGACATCGCTCAGCAAACACCACAGGACGGACTAGGAACCCCAACGAGGGGAAGGTCAGCTGAGGCCCCACATAGAGAGAGAGAGAGACACCCCACCAAGAGCGCCAACAGGGGAAGCATGCCAAGCACAGAGGGACAGGTCCCACCAGCCCCAAGCAGGGTGCCCCAACACCCCAAAGTCCCCCCATAGCCAAGCCACCCCGCAGGATCAAGCAAGGACGTTGCCGAAAGGGGCCCAAAGCAGGGCAAGAAAGGAGAAAGCCAGAAATAGAAAAAGGAAAGAAGAAAATAAACTGGCCAACTGGGCCAAAGTAGTGCAGAGTCGGTGCGGAATAGCCCAGATCCCCGAAGGTAGGACATTCCGGAGAAGTCACTCTCCCTCAAGACTCGGCAAGAAGAAGTAGGGGGAAGTGGTGGGCACACTAAGGACGGGAGGCCTCCGCTACCAGTCCTCCGCCCAGCGACGGTAAGCATGCAACACATTTCAGCCTCCAGGCTCAGACAGAGGGCCCCCAAGAGCGGGGCCTCATCGGGAGCATTAACCAGCGCCATGCCGCAAGGGGAAGAGAAGTCAAGGCCCCAGGGATGGGGAGGCGCTCAGGGAGCGGACATGATTGACGGCGTCCCGTTTGGCCTGCGTGGAGTCGATGTCCCTCGAAGAGCGTCCAGAGCGAGGCGGGGGAACAGTGGACCACTCCGGCCGGAGCGAATCCGCGGGGCGAACACCAGAGGAGGGGGGATCATCAGAGTCTGAGTCCACAGGCAACCGAAGAAGGCGCAGCGCCTCTTGCAGGGACCGGATAACCCGTCGTCGACCCTCCCAGGAGAACATTAGGGCAAAGGGGTGGCCCCACTGGTATTTGATGTCCATGGCCCGCAATTTATCGGTGACAGGTTTAAAAGCTTTCCTCCGACGAAGCGTGGACGGTGCAAGGTCCTGGAAGATTTGAATGGACAGTCCATTGTAGGAGACTGACCGGATCCCCTGCACTTTACGCAGGATGGCTTCTTTGTCCGCAAAGAAATGGACTCGGTAGATAATGTCCGGCACAAAATTAGGGCGGTTGCAGGGACCCGGGACGCGATGGGCTCTGTCCAGCATAGGAGGCGTGGTACCTTCCCCCTCACGGATTGCATGTAGGAGGTCTGCGGTGTACGCCAAGGCATCAGACCCCTCTGTGCCCAATGGCACACCCCTAATACGGAGGTTGTTCCGCCGTCCGCGGTTCTCCAGATCCTCCTGCTTCAATTGTAAGGAGATATTCTGGTCCTCCAGTTCTGACATCTTCCTCCAGAGGCCCTCTATGTCCTCCGTCCTGGCATCCATCGTCCTCTCGAGACCGTCGACCCTATCACCAATTTCCACAACATCCCTGCGGACATCCTGCAGCCCAGTTTTGAAGTCCTGCCGCAGGGAGCTGATCTCCGACTTGATTTCCTGCAGAAAGGACGTCATGTAGGCCTGAGTGATAGGGATGGCTTGAGCTGGCGTGTCCGAGAGCCCTGAAGAGACAGGGGGGCCCTCTTGCATAGAGGGGGGCACCTTGGCCCACATGGAAGTCACCAGGTTATCGCGGGAGGCGGCTGCCTCTGCATCCTTGTGAACCCTGTGTTTAGGTGGCATGGCGGCGGGACCCCAAGAGAACAGTAGCTGCCGAAGTCAGGGCCAAGGGTGAGAATCAATGGGACAGCCGAGATGTGGGCCAGTCTAATCAGCCACAGGCAGGATCCAGGGGGGCCTCCCCTAGGCAGCAAGCGCGGCCGGCAGCGTGGCGGCAGGGCAGCTCAATTCCATGGCCCCTCCAGAGGCAAGAGCGCCCCAAGCAAAGGGCTATCTTAGCAGGAGCAGTGGGGGGGGACACTCAAGGCAAAGGGTAGGGGCAAGCAGCGTACACCAAACACCCAGCGGAGTCCAAGGGCGGCCCAAGTTGTGGCGGCCGTGAAGCAGAATCCAAGGAGCCAAAGACAAGCGCCAATGAAGAGGCCCCCAGGGATGCGAGCGCCCCTCCGCCCCTTCTCACAGGCACTACACTCCAATTAGGGGACCAGGTCCAGGGACCAGGGCAAGGCCAGCGCCGAGATGCCCCCCAAGGCAGGCAGGGTCGCAGCAGCGAGCTGGGCGTCAGGGGGCCCACATTTGGGCGAAAACGACCCCCGACCCGGTAACTGCACCACTCCAACCGCCGCTCGGTGGCCCTCTCCGGGCGACGCGCCGTCCAGGGTCTGCCTGGCAGGAAGAAGCCGTCGCCAGGCCCTGTATGCTCCAGGGGCCCCACACCAGGATCAGCGATGTCACGGGGCCAGAGAGGCAGAGCAATCCACTGGCCAGAAGCGACCGCCTGCACCCCCTCACAGGGAGGTGCCGTAAGCACCAACGGGCGCGCGTCTGCAGCTGGGGCCCAAAATGGCGGCCGGCGGGCAGCAGACCCGGTCCAGCGAAAGAGAGAGGGCTGCAGGGGTCCAGGCAGCGGCGTCCAGCCACCAGGCTGCAGCACGTGTCCGGCCCCGCGTGCCCTCGCCGCTGGTAACGCTCCCAGCCGGCGCACCGCTCCCAGCGCCGTCCGGAGCTCCGCTGCGGCCAGGAGACAAGATGGCGGTCGCCAGGGCCGGCCAGAGAGAACCGGGAACACCAAGCCCCCAAAGGACCCCCAAGCCTCCAAACACTGCACGGGAGGTCCCGGCCGGGATCGGAGCAAGCCCCAGGTGAGAGCGGAGCCCGGAGACCAAGCTGATGATACGGGCGAGAGGCGCTGGAGCGGAGACTCTATGATACACGTCTCACTCCATGCGCGCCCAAGCCACGCCCCCAGTATAAGTATTTTGAAGTATTTACCGGATTTTGCTTGTTGCCCTTTCCCTATGATTAAGTTGCATGCGCAACGAAATGCGTCAGGGATTCACACCAGTTGGGGCTGCTAGCGTGGTTCTGAGCAATAAAAGATTTGAATCTATCCTCGTGGAGTGGCGTTTCCTTGTTCCGGGGCACTTTGGTGTGTATATATATATATATATATATATATATATAGGTCCAGTAGAAGGCTGGGAGCCGAAACGCGTAGACCGTCCTCTACCGTTTTGTTTATGCACTTGGTTTTAATGGGTTAAATAAATCACTGAAGATTTACCTTCTGTGTGTGGTGCTGTGATCTTTCGCCGATTCCCTTGCTGAAGTCGTGTTTGGGAACGGAGGTTGGAGGAGTTTGGAGACATATATATATATTATCTACTGGCGGTCGCCAGTAGATAGTTATAGTTACAACCTATTATCCATAGGAAATCCGCGACATTCTATTTGAAATAACTCTCTTGCCGGTTGACGTATCTTCGCGAAATTTTCAAACTTCGTGGGGCGCTCCGGTCCGCTCCTACCCTGAAAGTCTCGGGGTGATACGTCAAGCGGGGGCCGAGAAAAAAGAGGGGTTCCAAAACGCGTTTTCCCCATGCATTTTCCCATAGGAAACTTTAGACACGGCTACAGCCCGAACTGCTGAACGGAATTACACCAAATTTGGCAAAGAGGTAGTTCTTGGTTCAGAAAGAACCCTTTTTGTTAAATGGCATAAATCCGTTCAGTAGTTGCTGAGAAAATGAAAAGTAAAAAGTTAGTGATATCTAGGGACGAGTAGGGTCCGCGTACCCTCCCGATCACGAGCTGCATGTTAATTGGCTGTCAGCTGGCTGTCAACATTCCGATTCAGGAAATGTTGGCAGCCATTTTATCCCTCGGTAGAGGGACAGAAACAATTGCGCAAAGCGCACAAAGGGAGCAGGGTAGAAACACCCTGACCCCTAGGTTTGCTCAGGGGTCCCACAAGGACCCCTGGGCAAAAAAAAATTTTTTTAAAATCGGCAGGATGCGCTCAGGGTGCGCGAATCCTGCCGAGAAAAAAATCGAAGCGCGGTCTCCGCGCTTCGATGTTAATTGGCCCCCGGGTGGCCCAAGTCCCGGGGGCATGGTGGGGGATAATTTAATGTGTGGGGGCCTCAAGGGCCCCCAAGCCCAGGGACCGCCACCCCCGGGGCTTTTTAAAAATGGTGCGGGAGGGCTCTGAGCCCTCCCGCAGCCTGAGGACCACCACCTCCCGGGGCTTTTTGAAAATACATTATTAAACCTGTGTGGGGGGCTCCAGCCCCCACACGCCCGAGGACCACCACCTCCCGGGGCACTAAACATTTTAATATGGGGGTCCGTTACGGACCCCAGAGCCCCAGGGACCACCACCTCCCCGGGGCTGTGTACTGAATGGGAGGGGGCCGCGCGGCCCCCTCCTGGAGCCCCTTGATGGCCCTGGGGACCACCACCCCCAGGGCCGGCTCCTGCAGTGTCCCGGGGTGCCTACCCCCGGGACACTGTAGTTTGCTATGGCAGGACGGGAGCCTCGCGGCTCCCGTCCTGCCATAGCAAACTGCTTTGGATATTGGAAGAGAGAGCAGGGAAACCTGCTCTCTCTTCCAATATCCAAAGCGATGCTTTCCACATGGGGAGCAGCATGTCAGCTGCTCCCCATGTGGAGCTAGCAATGCCGGCTCCCAAGGGACGTGGGGAGCCGAGCGGGACTGTGGGGGATTGGGGACCCCCACAGTCCCCAACGGAGAGGAGCCAGCCCGGGGGATGGGGTCCCGGGGCAAGTAGTGGCCCGGGAGGGGGCCACGCGGCCCCCTCCCCAAAAAGAGGAAAAATTAAAAAAAAAAAAAATGGAAAGGCCGGCCCCGGGAGATGGGGTCCCCGGGGCCTTAAAATGGCCAGAGGAGGGGGCCACGCTGCCCCCTCAAAAAAATAAATTTAGAGGCCATGCCCGGGGATGGGGTCCCGGGGCCAATACAGGCCCAGGGAAGGGGGCCACGCGGCCCCCTTCCCGTTTTTTTAAAAGGTAATTTAAAAAAAGGTGTAAGGCCCTGGGGGATGGGGTCCCCAGGGCCCAAAAGAAAAAGGAAGGGGGCCACACAGCCCCCTTCAGAGAAAAAACAAAAACAAAAAAAACGATCGGGCCCGCAGGCCCCGCCCCTTCCTTCACCACTCTGCAAGCGCGCCCCTGGCGCGTTTGCAGAAGAGAACAATTCCCCTTGAATACTGGGGGTCCCTGGGGGCCAACTAGCCCACCAGGTACCTCCAGTATGCGCCAGGAGGCTGCCTTGCAGAGAGGTGTACAGAGGCCACGCCCCTTTTACACCTCTCTGCAACGCAGCTCTGTGGCGCTTTTTGGAGGTATATGGTGGGCTAGTTGGACTCCGGGGACCCTCAGGATTCAAGGGGACTTAATCCCCCAACTTAAAACGCGCCACGGGCGCGTTTGCACAGTGGTGAAGGGAGGGGCGGGGCTTCAGGTGACATGTGTGCAAACAGGCCCCGTGGCGCGTTTTAAGATGGGGAATTAAATCCCCTTCAATCCTGAGGGTCCCTGGGGGCCAACTAGCCCAACAGGTACATCCAGAATGCGCCACAGAGCTGCGTTGCAGTGAGGTGTAAAGGGGTGTGGCCTCTACACGTCTCTGCAACGCAGCCCCTGGCGCATATTGGAGGTTCCTGGTGGTCTAGTTGGCCCCTAGGGACCCTCAGGATTCAAGGGGACTTATTCCCCCAACTTAAAACGCGCCACGGGCGCGTTTGCAAAGATGTCACCTCAGGCCCCGCCCCTCCCTTCACCATTGTGCAAATATTCCTCTAAAATCAGCCGAAATAGGAATTCCGATTTACTCACCTGTTATCAGGAGAGACCTCAGTGCTGCATCTTTCAGCCCAGTACTGATCCTGAAAAGTAATTTTAACCGTACTTACCGGTAACTTGAATTTCCTTCATAGGCTAACATTGACTGGTTTCACTTGGAAATTCTTCTAAGTGTTGATTTTTGAAACATACAAATATTCCTCTAAAATCAGCCGAAATCCGAATTCTGATTTACTCACCTGTTATCAGGAGAGACCTCAGTGCTGCATCTTTCAGCCCAGTACTGGTCCTGAAAAGTCCATAGGCTAACATTGACTGGTTTCACTTGGAAATTCTTCTAAGTGTGGAGTTTTGGAACTTTAAAATATTCCTCTAAAATCAGCCGAAATACGAATTCCGATTTACTCACCTGTTATCAGGAGAGACCTCAGTGCTGCATGTTTCAGCCCAGTACTGATCCTCAAAAGTAATTTTAACCGTACTTACCGGTAACTTGAATTTCCTTCATAGGCTAACATTGACTGGTTTTCAGCAAAAAAGTTTCAAAGTGTTGATTTTCACAAACTACAAATATTCCTTAAAAATCGACAGTATGACTTAAACGCATTCTTTCAACTGTTTACAGGAGATGCACCAGTGCTGGATCCAGGATCCAACACTGAGTAAGAAAAAGTAACGATAACAGTTTTTACCTGCTAAGTGAATTTCCTTCCATAGGATAACATTGGTGATTCTATGAGAAAAAGTTTCAAAGTGTCAACTTTTAAAATACAATAATATTCCTTAAAAATCACGACTGTAACCAAAACGCTTTTACTCAACTGTTTACAGGAGATGTACCAGGACTGAATCTAGGATCCAGTCCTGTGGTTACAAAAGTAATCCATAAAGTAACTAATTGCATTTAACTAGAAATTCACATTGAGCTGAATGTTGCATTGTGTTTGAAAATGTGTTGCCCATTGCAACAACTGTAACTACTGTACTTAAAAGTCTATTGCCTATCTGCAAAGTATTTAAACTAAAGTAATTCATTCTGATAAAGTATTTTTTGTAATGTATAATGTCATTACAATGTAATTTAAAAAATAAAATATGTAAAAAAAAATTGTTTCTAAAAATGTAGTAAATCAGTATGAAAAAATTAATATAACAATTAATACATTTAAAAATTGTCATTTACAAAACCTTTGAAATTCACTGAAAAAACCGTAGGTTTCAGGCACGTTATAGTTAGAAATTAGCATTTAAAAAACCTTTGAAATTCACTGAAAAAACCATAGGTTTCAGACACGTTATAGTTACAAATTAGCATTTAAAAAACCTTTGAAATTCACTGAAAAAACCATAGGTTTCAGACACGTTATAGTTACAAATTAGCATTTAAAAAACCTTTGAAATTCACTGAAAAAACCATAGGTTTTAGGGACAGTTATAGTTACTTGGACATTGCACTCGTACAAAACCCGTGAAATTCCCCCGTTATAGTTAGTTCAGCTAACTATAACTCGCGCCCACAATGCACTGCTGATGACGTCACATATTACATCACTCATGACATGGTCAGTGACATCACTGATGACATCACTGATGACATCTCAAATGACATCACTGATGACATCATCCACGTGATAATCTGATGCACCTCCTCACACCCTAATATAACCTTTGATACACCCACTCTAAATTACAGACTGCCATTCGCAAAACCATAGACACTCCAACACCAATAACTACATACCCACTCACTGATTCTTAGGTCTACACACACACATCCACTCACTCACCCGTACAGTCACTCATACTTACGGTCACTCAGTACAGGACTATCATATGCACTCTTACTCCTATATAGACACTCAAACAACGCCACTCATCCATAGAGGTACTCACACACCTAGTCAGTCATGCAAATAATTAAACACACTGCCATTTACTCACCTATACAGTTATACACACACCAGCTCACTTACTCATACAAATAGTAGCACATTGTTACGCTCTTATACAATCACTGATACAAGCACACACTCATCCATACAGCCACTATCACAATCACTCACTCTCGCTTATAGCTATTTATATACTCAACACACATATATACTGCCTTTCACATATGTAGTTACTCACACATGTACCACTGGGACATACATTCACTCACTAACACACTCTTACACACACTTACCCACCCATACAGTCTATCACAGATGCACTCTTGAAACCATCCACCCAGTGAATCACCCACTCACACATCTATGCACAGAGTCGCACACACCCCTCCCACACAAACACTCAGGCACCCATACAGATACTCACACAAGCATTCAATAACTCAAATAGACACTCATGTAGCTATTCACAAACACATGCAGCCACTTACACAGCAACAGACAGACGGATACAGACATTCACCCAGTTTAGTCACTAACCCATGCATTCAGTACGATACGTTAAATCACTCACTTATACAGTCAGTCACGCACCTACTAAATCATCCATACAGACACTTACACACCCACTCATTCTTCAATACGTCTTTTCCTATATATATTAAAAATATTTAAACTTTAGAGAAACACACAGTCACTGGATGATGTCATCAGTGATGTCATTTGAGATGTCATCAGTGATGTCATCAGTGATGTCATCAGTGATGTCACTGACCATGTCATGAGTGATGTAATATGTGACGTCATCAGCAGTGCATTGCGGGCGCGAGTTATAGTTAGCTGAACTAACTATAACGGGGAATTTCACGGGTTTTGTACGAGTGCAATGTCCAAGTAACTATAACTGTCCCTAAAACCTATGGTTTTTTCAGTGAATATATATATATATATATATATATATAGCAAAGGTATCAAATAAACATCAGGACTGAATGGCAATGCTACCCTTGTGTCGGTGTCCGATTCTTATGAAGATTTCGGAAATGGTTCATATATATATATATATATATATATATTTATTATCGCTCACTGGGGAAGTCCAACAGGCAGGCTGCACTCGGACACAGGACAGCTTTCCCCAAAACAGCTTTATTTACGGTATGAACAGCCACTATTTCCAGCAATTCCAAGCATCCGACCGCTGCCCTGACGCGTTTCGAGTTCTCCTCTTTCTCAAAGGGTGGAGCAGTCAGAATGGATGGATGCACTTTCAATAAAATGCAGATTCAAGGCTCTCCATGAGCCCTGGAAAGTGGCTGTTCATACCGTAAATAAAGCTGTTTTGAGGAAAGCTGTCCTGTGTCGGAGTGCGGCTTGCCTGTTGGACTTCCCCAGTGAGCGATAATGTAAAAAGCGGCCGTCCTGCCGCTAAGCCTGCACCACTCCGAATTATGGTGGACACGGAGCTCGTGATCCACGGGGCTCCGAATGTGTGGCACAAGACATGGATAAGAACAGCTAGGTTTCCGGGGCTCATGGAGAGCCTTGAATCTGCATTTTATTGAAAGTGCATCCATCCGAGGGAAAATAAAGGACTTCACCTCCCAGAAAGCAACGTACTTGCCTCATACAGAGTTGTCCAATCAATGGCGTACGATGTTGCATATAAGGAGGGTGACGCCCATACATGTACTTTCTGACTGCTCCACCCTTTGAGAAAGAGGAGAACTCGAAACGCGTCAGGGCAGCGGTCTGATGCTTGGAATTGCTGGAAATAGTGGCTGTTCATACTGTAAATAAAGCTGTTTTGGGGAAAGCTGTCCTGTGTCCGACTTGCCTGTTGGACTTCCTCAGTGAGCGATAAAATATAATATATATATATATATATGTTTGCATTTATATAGCGCTTACTACCCCTGACGAGGCGTCGAAGCGCTTCTCTGGTGAGTAGCACACTACTCCGGAACCCATAAATGATTAGTAGTGAATTGATATAGTGAAAATATTAAAGTAATTTGAGTGGGGGATATGTAAGTTAGTTATTTGGATTGAGAAGGATAGTGGAGGGACAGAGGGAAATATGTTTGCATTTATATAGCGCTTACTACCCCTGACGAGGGGTCGAAGCGCTTTTCTGGAGAGTAGCACGCTACTCCGGAACCCATAAATGATTAGTAGTGAATTAGTATAGTGAAAATATGAAAGTAATTTGAGTGGTGGATATGTTAGTTATTAGGATTGAGAAGGATAGTGGAGGGACAGAGGGAAATATGTTTGCATTTATATGGCGCTTACTACCCCCGACGTTACCCCTGACGAGGTGTTGAAGTGCTTTTTTCTGTGAGTAGAACGCTACTCCGGAACCCGTAATGGATTGGTAGTGAATTAGTATAGTGAAAATATGAAAGTAATTTGAGTGGTGGATATGTTAATTAGTTATTAGTTATTTGGATTGAGACGGATAGTGGGGGGATAGAAGAGGGGGAAAAGGATTGCCTTATATAGCACTTACTACCACTGACGAGGCATTGAAGTGCTTTTTATGCGAGTAGCACGCTACTTCGGAACCCATAAAGGATTAGTGGTGAATTAGTATAGTGAAATATGAAAATAATTTTAGTGGTGGATATGTTAGTTAGTTATTTGGATTGAGAAGGATAGTGGAGGGATAGAGGGAAAAATGTTTGCATTTATATAGCGCGTACTACCCCTGACGAGGGGTCGAATCGCTTTTCTGGCGAGTAGCACGCTACTCCAGAACCCATAAATGATTAGTAGTGAATTAGTATAGTGAAAATATTAAAGTAATTTGAGTGGTGGATAGGTTAGTTAGTTATTTGGATAATATGTCACAAGACCCTCTGCTGCAAATGCATGGACGCTGGAAGCAAGACCTAGGCCAAGACCTGATACAGAAGGAATGGGACAGAGCACTGCTATATCCGCACAACCTCTCCCACAATGCTAAGTTTCAATACATCTAACATAACATTTTACATCGGGCCTATCTCAGCCCGGTGAGACTACACAAAATGTTTGGATCCTCTTCAAATTGCCCTCTGTGCAAGGAATCTGATGCCGACATGGCACATGTTTTGGGGTAGTCCAGTGGAGGCGAATTTATGGTGAGAGGGTATGGACATGATGTCTGGCATCATGGGGCACGAAGACCTCCTCACCATAAATTGCAGAATCTTAGGACTATTGTGGAAAAAGAAAGCTGGGAACTCCTTGAATTGTTTTATCGACCTGGGACACCACATAGTTCGTAGGTCCATTGTCATGCATTGGAAAGCCAATTCATTACCTGGACTGAGGCACTGGTGTGCAGCAATCATTAAATGGGGCAGGGCCGAATCAATGGCGCTCCAGCACGAGGAAACACGAGGATTGCGCAGAACCCCCATAACTGCGGACTGGGACAGCTTGTTTCATGAGCTACAGGAGTTTCAGGCAGAGCTCCCCGGACAGGGAGGGGTAACGCACTAGTGGCCGGTCGGCATCGCATCTTGATAAATTTGTGCTTCTACCACCCCGTTCCCAATTCCTTTTTGTTTTGGCGCTAACAATGCAGTAGAGTGGCTGACGAGAGCTGAGATACTGAGGGGTACTGTCAGACTTCTGTATTCACAATATGATCTAGAAGTACGTAGTTGTGGGTGTGCGAGACATGGACATATGGGAGGGCAACAATTGTTTTACTGCTAACAATTAGTGTTATATCTGAACTTATGAACTGTCATGACTTTTAGTTATTTATGTTTCACTGTTATCACACTGAACCGATTACTCCTTTAAGATATCTTATATATTGCACTGTTTGTACATGGACAAATAGAAGGACCAAACATGAGCAAATATGGACGATCTAAATGATTGCAACGGGTCTATGTAAAATTCTGCTAAAAACCCAATAAAAATTGGTTAAAATAAAGTGGGTAGGTGAGAATTTAAATGGGTTTACATTTCGTCAGCAGAGGCGCTCTTGTTGTTAGCATGCAGGGAGGTCCTTCACCAGATAGGTGTGGTATGCAACTGTAGAGGGTATGGTATAGATTTTGGCACCCACAGTGTGTATATCAGAGTGTGCTGGGATAAACGTGTGGCGAGTGGGTAAGGTGGCTCTCTCCCAAGTATGTTATAAGTTTGTGTGTGTGTGTTGGCATGGGTGTCTGTGGTGTGGTGTGGTGTTGGGGTGTGTGTGTGCGCATGGTTTGAACAGGTCAGTTTCTCATACTCACCCGAGGATGTGTATATGTAGAAACTTCCCAAAGCGGCTAGAGTTATGGTTCAGAATGGTTTTTGAATTGCCGAAACTCTCCAAGATTGGATGGACTTGGCAGGGCTGCAGAGAACAGTAGAACACAGAGGAAGAGATGATGTGCATGCCCCAGTAAGGTATGACTCTCTGATGGGGATGAGACAGCTTTAAATCACATTATTGATATAACTTAAACAAATGCTTTCAAATAAAAATACAAAGGAACTGATGTACTAAACTGTTTCCTTGGCTGAACTGAGTCTTCAGATTGCTTTAACCAAGGGGAAAATGGTCCTGTTTTTCAAAGGGTTCTGTCCTGGCTTACACCTGTCCTTTCAGACTTAAGACAGTTTGAAAACTGTGTTTTCTGGTTTAAAACAGTTTTCAGACTGCCTTCTGTTGGAATTCAGCGTTGTGAGTTAGGTTAAGTTTTAAAAGAAAGTGCTACCTGCTTTCAAGATTTTACCAAATTCAGTGCATAAGAAATTGGGTTGTTGGTTGACTGGGGGTGTGAGCCTTGGTCAGCAGCAACCACAATCCTTGTCAAGGTGAAGAACACGCCAACCCAAAATTAACCCGTTCCACTAGCAAAGAGGCACATAAGGAGCACTGAACTTCACAAAAGAGGTAATCCACAGCATGAATATCAGGATCTAGTAAAGGCACCAACAATGCAATGACAAGTTAATAATAAGTCCGAGCAGAACCACCTTGCATGTAAGGAACCACACAACACACCACCCAGATATGCAGAGCAATAAGCCTGTGTTTTAAATAAAGCAGTGAACAAAACACAAATGTATTCCTCCCTATGTAACCCCCAGGCAAGAGAATAAAGGAATTGAAGGCACCACGCCCACAACACCCTTCATGGAAGACCCCCTTCCATGCTGGGCCATGAACACAACTTAGGAAACTCAAAGGTTTCCAAACGACAAACTACGGTATGTGAAAAAACATAGGAAAGGTAACAGTACCCTTTTAGAATTAGGTACTAGTGACAACTACTAATTCAACCTTGTCCCTTAAATATACTTACAGTGTCCGACAAGAGCACACTCTGCCCTGAGGAAGACCTTCAACCCAACTCAAACCTAGGTCCAACCCAGAAGATCGAAACGCGTCGGCACATTTCAAACTGAGGCCAAGAGTCACCATGATCAATTGATTGGAGCACAAAAGGCACCATAAGCTAAAGCATAATTAAGGTTGCTCAGACAGGAATCCATATATTTATGCTCTGACCTCTATAGGAACTTTCACCACCACAAAAGTGAACGAGGACACAAGGGCAACAGGTCCCAATGTTAAACTTCAGTTGGACACACAAGTACTAACACATGTAATAGCATACAAGATTTATAATTCCATGTTGGATGTGTGCAATGTAGGAAGTCACGTCTCATTGTACATGAAATGTCTATGTGTAAAATGTATTGTCACTCTTTGTTCTAATCATTATTTCATTTATTTTTGTATTTGCAACTTAGTGTCATTGAGTCATGTGTAAATATGTATGTTACTGTTATATTTAAGTGTAAAAAAATGAGATGAAATCTCTAAAAAAACGTAATAGATAAACATCAGACCTAAAAGTTAATAACCTGGCGCATGAGTATTCATTTGACAAAACCAGTTGGGTTTCACATCTTAAGTAAGATACGGGAAACGCCAGTTTTTTTACAAAAGGAAATCAGAGTAAGGATCGTTCAATAGTTGAACAAGAGTAGAGAGACTTCTTTAGCTCTCTATCGATGAAATGAGCACAATCTATGGTCTGGGAGGTATTGTTTTGTAGCGATTTAATTTTGATTCCAGCCTCCACAGTCCGTAACTGAATCACTCCCCATTAGGAGACCCAACTTTCTAAAAGCAGCACTTTGAAATTTGTAATTTAAAATCAAACTTCACCATAAGTTAGGATTTTTCATTACAATTCCAAAGACACCAAACATGGACTAGTTACCTGCTTCCATTTGGAAATTATTAAAGCTTATTAAATGTAATAAGGTACCTCTGATGTTATCCTATTGGAGATGTAGGCCTTACAGTAGTGAAAAATGAATGTAAGAGTTTTCCACTACCAGGACATGTAAAACTAAAAAAGTTCATTTCCCACTATTTTAAATACATTGCACCCTTCCCTTTGGACTGTCCAGGGCCTACCCTAAATATATGGATAAAAAAAGGAAGGTTTGGGCCTGGCAAAAGGTTTCTTTTGCCAAGTTGAAATGGCAGGCCTGAGACAGGTTTAAAGTGCTACTTAAGTGGGTGGCACAACCAGTGCTGCAGACCTTAGAACCAAGCTGTACCTTTCTGATGAGCCCATAACTAGGGCGAAACCGGTCCTGCGCGGCTACCCCTCGTAGTAGGTCTTGATCAAAGTTTTTACCTTCTGACTTTAAAACATTTCTGGAGCTTTTCTTCCCGGGGTCCCTTGAAGCTCTCAGCCAGTCCGGATTCGGCGAGGGTTCGCAGGCTTGCCTTGCGTCGAGCTCCGGGTCAAACATATGGAAGTCAGACCTCTGGATCTTTTCAGTGGGAGGAACCAGGGATCCAGGCCAGCATGCGGTTGAAGGTGGGCAGCTTAGCTCTTGCGGTTGGTCCCAGTCACCTTTTCTACGTTCGGACTTAGAAACTTTTACGGAGATTTTTCTTGCAGTGTCCCTCGATGCACTTCACCAGGCCGAATTCAGTATAAAGCAGTCCCATCTTCCTAGTAGATTCTGTGAATCCCACTGTCACCCCCCTCCTCCTGTTTAGAGGCTATCCGCCTCAAGCTCTCAAGGGTAGGACAGTCTCTCTGTCCCTTACTGAACTCCTCTTTGGAGGGTCCACCTGCTCCTGTCAGTTCTGCCAAATCTGACAGCTCTGGCAAGAATGGAGTCCCTCCCTCAGAGGCCAGCTCCTCCCAATCAGGGTTAGACTCTTCCTGCACCTCTGGAGTTCACTGGGCTGGCTCACCAGGCCCAGTACCCTTGTCCTTGGATGCTTGGCCCTTAGTTTCACGGTCCAAGTGTCCAGCCTTTCCCTTCTGGCTCGTCTGTGACCTAGCCACAGCACATAACCACTCAGGGAGCACCAATATTTTCATATGGAGTCCTCTCTCCACCTCTGACCACTCAGAAGCTTCAAGACCATCGCCCAGTAAACACTGGACTGGGAGCACCTTAAATACAGTTACCTTCATAGGGCCTGTCACACCTCCCAATTCCAAATTCACCATAGCCATAGGATGGAGTTTGGTAGTGCGGTCTGCATCGGTAACCTGGTGAAACTCACCAGGTAGCAACCTCTCCTGAGGTACCGGCTTGTCCAGGACCATAGTTACACTAGCCCGTGTCTGATAGCCTCTACCTCAGCCCCATTAATTTTAGGCCTCTGCCTGTACGTGCCCATATTTGGAGGTAAGGCAGCAAGGGTTGCAATATTCACCCCACCCAGGGACACTAACTTTGCCTCTATCACCCACCTACCCCTCTAAGGGGGACATCTCTCCACCCCCACACTTAAACTGGCAATCCCTGGGTATGGCCCCTTAGTGGGGAGATTCTTGGTGCAGACAGCATCTACCTTTTTGTGCCCTGGCTGGTTACAGTCAAAGCACTTACTCACTTTTGACGGATCAAATAATCTACCATTCTTTTTCTCATACCCCCTCCCTTTGAATTTGGGTTGGCGCGGGCCACCCCCTCCTAGTTCAGGTTTTTGTGGGTCTTTAGAGGACTCCTTAGGATTAGACCTTCTTTTCCCTGGGCTTTCCCCTGAGGAGGGACCTGTCCTCCTTACTTCTGGTCACACCCCAGGTGCCGAATGGAAACCCGGGTTCTCACCCACTCATCAGCTGCCTTGTTTAGGTCTTTAGGACTAGATAGCTTTGAGTCCACTAGGTACTGGCGTAATTTCTCTACAGTACAAGGAGTCAAAATGTGTTCTTTCAAAAACAAATTATACAATCCCTCATATATGTCAACATTGTTACCAACAATCCAGCCTTCTAGTGCATTTTGTGAGATGTCCAAAAAGTCTACCCATGACTTTGAACTCACTTTCTAGGTGTCTCTAAACTTCACTGTGTACTGCTCTGGGGTCAAATCAAATTTCTCAACTAGACATTGCCTCATGTGAGTATAGGACTTTGCCTCCTCTCCCTGTAGTCAGGAGCTTATCCCTTCCAGCCACTGGAATCCGTTCCCACAAGAGTGAACCCCAATGCTTGGGGCGGACCCCCCACATCTCAAGGGCCCTCTCAAATGCAGTCAGCCATTTGTCAATGTCACCCCCCTCTATGTACCTGTGCACTATACCCATGGTAAGTTTGTGATCAAATCCACCACCCCTGGACATCTCACAATCTTCCTCATTTTCACTGCCACAATTTCTGTTGAACGTCTCCTTTCTCGCCCACTTCTCAGCCAATTCCAGATTCCTCTGTTCCAAAGCTATCAAAACTAATTGGGCCTCAAGCGGTCTCTCTGCAAGGGACAGTGGTGGTTCCTGAAAAGGGGACCCTTCCACCTTCCCATCATCTGGAATCATATGGCTAACACTGGAAAAAACGGAAGAGGCACCATCCTCACCCCCATCTTGGGTGAAGTTGGGGACAACACCGTCCATCCCCCCTTGAATCTCCTCAGCTACCCCAGCCCAGGCCTTTAGGGACTTAAGCAACCCTGCCTTCGTAATCTTGTTGGGGGCAGGCAGCCCCCTAAGCCTACACTGTACCCTCAGATCAGTCATCCTGAACTGGGACAATTTAGCCAGGTCTAGCTCCATGGTTCCCTAGTTTTGGG
The DNA here is from genome assembly GCA_963921515.1 of Calotriton arnoldi. Taxonomy (NCBI): domain Eukaryota; kingdom Metazoa; phylum Chordata; class Amphibia; order Caudata; family Salamandridae; genus Calotriton; species Calotriton arnoldi. The sequence continues at coordinate 126,371 of CAWUFW010000771.1, forward strand.
TCACAACAACTAGGCACAACAGACTTAAAACTATTTTAAAAATCAAAACAATAGATTAACAGTTTAGTCCAAATTCCAAAAATCAAACTCAAAAGTTTTGTTCTGAGGCAATTTAGAGGATTTTTAAAATTTTAATTCACTGTACTGAAAGGTGTACTTTTTAAAACACAAGTCCTCATCCACACCGCTGAGCACCAAATGTTGGAAAGTGGATTATTGGTAGGGGCAAATGTATATCTGCTACTGGCAATAAGGCCACTAACAGTCTAGGGCTCAGAATAGGTCTTAGAAAATTATTCCCATGCTCAACCCTAGGTAACTTGGCTGCGAGCAGGCAAGCTTAACTTTAAAGACAGGTATGTAAAGCATTTAAAAACACCAATTCAGTACATAATAAAAACACAAAATAAAAATCCAACACCAATTTATAAACATAGGACATATTTATATCTTTAAAATGACACCAAAATAAAAAAGATCCAATGTAGGGAACCTGAGATATGAATTTTTAAAGATTTAGCACTATATAGCACATAGAAAACTATAGCGCCTATTGGGACATCTGGTCGCACTAGACTGGGTCAAAGTCAAAGTTTTAGGCCAACCACGATGGAGCCCTGCGCGGCTACCCCTCGCGGTAGGTCTCGTCAAAGTTTTTACCTTCTGACTTAGAAACTTTTCTGGAGCTTTTCTCCCCAGGGTCCCTCAGAGCTCTCAGCTAGTCCTGATTCGGTGAGGGTTCGCCGGCTTGCCTTGCGACAAGCTCCTGGTCAAACTTATGGAAGTTAGACCTCCGGAGCTTTCCAGCGGGACGAACCAGGGATCCAGGCCAGCTCGCGGTTGAAGGTGGGCAGCTTGGCTCTTGCGGTTGGTCCAGGTCATCTTTTCTACGTTCAGACTTAGAAACTTTTACATGAAAAGCAAAAAGGCAGCAGGGTAAACAGCAACTGCACTACCTAGGCTAGTCACAAGAATATTTCACACTCTTATTGCCCACCTCATATGGCCAGCTGCCACATGGCCACAAATGAATACAGAAGAAGAAGCTGATGAGAGGCAATACAAAAGATCAACAATAGTATAGTATACAAAAAGGAGAGTTCACACAGCAGGCATTGTTGCTTTCTGTTGCAAGTCTTTTTATTTTCAAAGTCCTTTGTACAAATGTGGAATCAGTAACTGTTGCTGCAGGACACGGGTTTGCTAGGATGAATTGACACACAGGCACTCGAAGTACACTGATTATACTGGAGGCCTTATGTTGCCATCTGATTTATTTCTCCACCATTTGGAGGCAACGGAACTTGAAATTGGACCAAGGGTTTAGGGTACACGCTATCGGTATAAGGCCTTGATCACTGAAGACATCGTCCACCAATAGGGACGCTTCACAATTACTTGCACCGCTGGATTCATAACGTTGACATCCGCATTTTCGTTACCCTATCCTTGCCCTGAAGAAGCCCTTGTGAAGGGTGAAACGCGTTGGCTGTTTCCACATTTGTACAAAGGACTTTGAAAATAAAAAGACTTGCAACAGAAAACAACAACACCTGCTATATGAACTCTCCTTTTTTGTATACTATACTATTGTTGATCTTTTGTATTGCCTCTCATCAGCTTTTTCTTAGAAACTTTTACAGAGCTTTTTCTTGCAAGATCCCTCAATGCTCTTCACCAGGCCGGATTCAGTGAGGGTTTGCCAGCTTGGGTTTCAGCCTTCTCCCGGTCAAACTCTGGAAGTCGGACCTCCAGAGCTTTTCAGTGGGACGAACCTGGATGGCAGGCCGGCTCGCGGTTGAGGGTCGTCGGCTTGGCTGGTAAGGTAGGGTCGGTCCACTTATGGAGCTTTTTTCCAAAGTTGCTCAAAACTTCTCCAAACGTCTGGAACTTCTTTCTGAAGTTCCCCAAAGGTCCCCAAAGTGTCAAAAACGTACTCTACGGGTCTGGAAGCTCCAAGATGGTCCTTGAAAGTTTTAGACTTCAGTTCCCACAAACCACTTGGACAAAAACCTTACAAATCCACTGGAGGTACTCCAGGATGAGGATTCTTGGTTGTGATGGTTCAGATGAGCTCTGTTAAACTGTAGTCCACTCTTTAGTCCTTTTACAGCAAACTAGTCCACAGGGCTGTAGTTCTGGGTGGTGCAGAAGGCGCAATCTTCAGAGTGCAGGGCCTGGTTAATGCACATCAAACTCCTCAGTGTGGAGCCTTCTTGCTCTTAGGTTTCAAGCAGCAGATCTGAGAGGCTCTGGGTCAAGCTGGAGGTCACTCCTGTCCAATGAGGTGCTGGGCAACACCCCAGGGTATGACCACATCCTTCAAACTGTGGCATTACTTTCTCCCAGAGAGCACCATTTCTCCAAAATTCATCATGGCTTATTTTTCAGCAGAGGGAGCATAACTAACTAAACCAGCCCACAGGATGGCTTCATCTGCATAGGTCCACTCCCCTTACATCTGAGAATTCCTCCTTAAACCCCCCAATCTGGCTGTGGGGCAGAGGGGAGAGGTGTAAATGAAACTTGTTTCTCCAGTTGGTCTCCTCGTTCCCTTGAAGAGCATTATTTACTAACCCTCCCCCTGGCTCTGGCATTCCTATGCCTAGCAGCCTCTCCTCCCAGAAAGGCTTGCTAACCCCATGGGTCATTTATCACCTCTTTAAAGCAGCCAGGCTAATCCACTTATCTCCGACCAATCAAGGCAGAGCACTAGAGGGCTGAATTTTGGCTTACAGCCAAGAAAGTCTTATAACTTCTTGTTTGTACATTTTAGAATAAATTCAACAATACCATATTGTTGGGTTTATCATTGCCATTCTACTGAATCCTTTAATCCTAGTGTTATGGCTTTTTTCTCCAGTTATTAATTAATAACCTCTTGCAATGTTACCCTATGTGGCAGGGGATTTGCAATGGGAAACATGACTTGGGCCATTTTTCCAACACCAGGGCCTATAAAACACCTTTTATAAGAACCCTGCTTATATCTACAGGACCCCCCCACCCACAGAACACCTAGGGGAGACTTTAGGGGTTTTTAATATGTAGAAGTATTGCAGATCCTCCCTCCGCAGTGCTCCTAGCACAAAACTCGATTTTGTGAAGCACTTTATCACAATGTGGGGAGTGAAATGTGCAATTTCACTTAACCCAGGGCATATAAAAATCCTTTTATAAGGATCCTCCTTATAAATACCTGACCCCCCCTGGGACACCTAGGGGAGACCCTGGCGGTACTTAATATACCCAAACATTGTAGGTTATCCATTTTTAATTGCTCCAAACACCAAAGTCATGTTTGGGCTCAATGTGCATGTTTAAAAGCAGTTCTGCAACACGGGACTGCTTTTAAACTGGCCTCAGCAGTGCACACACATAAGTGCAAAAAGAGCTGTGGCCTCTAACTGCCATGCCCTATTATATACTTGGGACTTAAAGGTAGTTCCAAATCCCTTGCCCTATTATGTACTAGGGCCATATAGGGGAGGTCATACCAATCACAGGGGTATCCTAACCCATAGTTTACCCTAGTATATGTAGGTGTTTTTCACTGCATTTTAAGTGTCTCTTTCAGCATAGCACTGGCCCTGGGCCTGGTTAGGCAAAGCCCAGGGTCAGTCAGAGTCAGTTACCACCAGTACAAGTCAGCAAAAAGTTGGAGGTGCCCAGGGCACAGGATGACTTTGCAACACCTTGCAAGTCATCCTGCAACATCCTGTTCAACATGTATGTCCCTGAACTTGCCACGTTGATCAGAAGTTTTAATCTGACTCCCACCTCCTACGCTGACGATACCCAGCTGGTAATTTTGACAGTGGATAAGGATGTTAATCACTCCCTCAAATTACATGATTGCGTTGAGCAGCTGGATGAGTAGGCATTGCTTGAAGCTGAACTCAAGCAAAACTGAAGTGGTATTGTTTGGTAACCTTTACCCACCTTGGTCTCCTGCTTGGTGGCCAGACAACCTGGGTTCTCCTCCTACACCAGTAGTTAAAGCCAAGAATCTTGTTGTTATTATAGACGAAAAACTTAATTTTGAGACCCAAGTTTCCAAGGTTGTGTCCTCTTATCTTACCATTAAAATTTTAAGAAAAGTCCTTCCTTTCATTCCAAAAAACACCAGAGAGACAGTTGTGACCTCGCTAGTTTTATCCAAATTAGACTATTGCAATGGTCTATATATGAACCTCCAAGCCAGACTACTTAGGAGGCTGCAGGCGGTGCAAAATGCTGCAGCTAGATTAGTCTTGGACATCCCTAAATATCAGTCTATTAGGACAGGTATCCAGGACCTGCATTGGCTTCCTGTTTGCCAGCGTGTTAAATTTAAGGCTCTCTGCATTGCCCACAAGGCACTGCATAGAGAAGGTCCAAAATTTCTCTGGAACATTTTCAGCTGGTACTCTCCCAACAGACCCCTACGATCGGCTAACGCCAGCTTGATGACCACCGCTAGAATCAAGAAGACGAACTGGGGTGGTAGGAGTTTCAGCTATAATACCATCAAGCAGTTGAACTCCCTCCCACTACATCTCAGGACGATTCCCACCCTTCTTGATTTTAGAAAACAACTTAAGACGTGGCTTTTTAGAAACTAGCTTTCTTGGCATAGTATGTTGAACTTGAAAGCGCCAAGACACCCATGGGTATAAGTGCGCTATACAAGTTGTAATAACATAACAAGTCCCTAGTATATGGTACTAAGGTACCTAAGGCATAGGTACACCAGGGGTCTTCCATGGGCTGCAGCATGTATTGTGCCACCCAAAACTGTGACTGCAGGTCTGCCATTGCAGCCCCTGTGAGTTGGTGCTTGCACCTCTCACGACAGATAAGTATCCTTATATCTGAGGACACTACACATAAAACCTATAAGTCACCCCTATGACGGGCTCTTCCGTTCCGAGAGCATGGTGCTTAGTTATAAGTGTGAGGGTGCCCCTGCATGAGCAGGACACCCTACAAACCGCAGAGTCGATTCTCCAGGCTTTGTAACTGTGGTCACCAATTTGAATCCATATAGTGGACATCAGTCATTATGAGATGTCTAACTATATGGTGGCTGCACTGAACCTGGTCATGTTTGGTGTCAAACATGTTGGAATCATACCCCAACACTGATTCCAGTATGATCCTATGTACTGGGGAGCTCCCTTCTTGTACCCCCTGTACTTCCGAAAACAGCCTTTCAGGGTCTGACAGCAAGCTAGTGCTGCTGCCACCACAGATATGATTCTGCCCTCCTGCTGCTGAGCCAAGCTCAAGCAGGGGAAGGTAGAACACTAGGTTTCCTGTTGCAGGGAGGTGTGACCACCTCCCAGACAGGACTTGGTGTATTGGGCTGGGGTGGGAGTGCTTGCCAGCGCCACCACACTGCTTTGAAGGGCACATTTGGTGCACTCGCATACTCCAGTTTGAGCCAGTTCAGGGGAGCCCTTGGCTCCCACTCTGGCATGAAACTGGACAAAGGACATGGGAGTATCCTCCCCTCACTGTCCAGTCCCTCCTCTGGGAGGGACCCTTGAGTTGTTCCAACCCTTCCCTTAGGGTACTTAAGGACTTACCTTTGAGTGGCTCCTCGGATTCGTCATAGGACAAGACTCAAGACTGACATCACGTCACACTTCGACCGTCTGGACACTTGGACTTCACTGGCATTTGCCTGGAACCAAGACTGCACCAAGGAAGACTCCTATTGCTCCTGGTCTTGCTGTTATGCAAATCTTCATCGCCCGTGTCTGTGCTTCCAGGATCTTCGACAGTCCTGTGGGCATCAAGGGCACCCAAAGTAATCTCCCTTGGAGTGAAGGAGTCACTCCCCTGCATCTGAAGGCACTGTAACCTTGCTGACCGAACTGCTGCTCCTGTGGTCCTACAGACTTCCCGAGGCCCAGCAACACAAGTGGTGATTCTTCAACTCCCTCCAGACCTGACCGGTCCTCTCTGCAATTTTGAGGCCAGTATCCCTCATCGGAACCGAACCCCTGTGCACCACGTGGACTTGCCGTTGCAAAGGCCTGTTGGCACTGTACTCCAGAGATCTTCGGGCTACAAGAAGCTCTAGCCTCCAGCATCTCTTCCTGCCAAGTACAGCATCCTCACTGCATCCTGTGCGCCGTGGGCCTTCCTTCTTGGTGAGCTGCTCGAGGTCCTCTTGTGACTCTTGTGCCTTTGGCTTGTAGGTCCTCCTGAATTTCTTCTCCTGCTTCAGTGGGCTCCCCGGCCTGTTCCGACTCTCCTGCTGTTGGTGAGTCCCTTGGACCCTGCTGGTCCTAACGTTGCTCCTTCGCTCTCCAAGCCAGTTGCGGCTACCAAGGCTTGGTGCTCTTGCCGGACACTGACCACGTAGTCACCGACATTCGACGTGGGACAGCTTGTGCATGGTCCTGGTCTTCCTCAGTGTCACCTGGTCCTCACAACTGCAGCGACATGGTCACCGTCAACACCTTTGAACAGTTTGACATCAGTGGGCATTGCTCTTCTTTGCCTCCAGGTCACTCCTGAGTGGCATAGACTCTGTCCCCTCTGCTTGCAGGTTCTTCACTTCAAGAATCCACCCTTGGATTCAACCGAACTTCTTCACCTTCTTCTCCAGAGGCAATTTTCTCCAAGTCTCCGATTGTCGTCAACGGAGGTTTCCGACATCTCTTCACCCCTATGCACCTGGCTTCCGAAGTTTAGGTAACATAACGTGTATTTGTAAAGCACACGTTCAGCCCAAAGGGGTATCTTGGCGCTGAATAACAGATGTTTATTGTTACCCAACTCAATGGTAACCTGGTCTCCGGGGCTTCCACGGGTGGGGTGGCTCTTCAACCTTCCGTCCTCCAAGGAAATTCTTCAGGGTCCTCTGGGAAGAGTCTTTCTTCTGCAAAACTGCAACCACGACTTCTCCATTGACTTCCATTGGTCATGCGGCTGTGTTCCCACTCTACACACAGCCTCTTGGAGTTCCTGGGAACTTACCTTGGGTGGTTCCTCGTGTCCCCGACTACTCTGCGTTTTCTGGTCCAAGTCCCATCCTCTTTTGCAGTTTGCATTCCACTTTCTTAATATATGGTTGGTACCCCCCTGGAAATCACTGTGTTTTGTACTACTTACCCGATTGCAACTGAAGTATTATTGTGTATTTCTGTTGATATCTCGGGGTAGGAGATATACCAATGTGCTAGTGAGTTTTGTGTCATAAATAGAAGTATTTTAGTATATACACCGTGTAGTTTTCTTTCATTTAACTTACATCCTAAGGTTAAACTGGTAAAACAACAACACTCCTTCAAGATAAGCCTGAAGGCTGCTCTCCACAGCTACCACTTTTAGAGCTTTCTATGGTTATCAAAGACCGCTAAATCACCATAAGGGTTGCCTGAATTAGTGCAGGCACACTTCAATAAGTGTGCACCATATAGTATACAGGCATTCTTTGAGACATACGTGCCCAACTGACCCGAATTGAATCTGCACTGCGTGACATTGATCAAGCTGACTCGCGCCCAGGCTGCATCCCATCAATTGCACAACCGCTTGGTCTGACTGACCGAGTTCCACGCTTTTGCGGACAGGGAAGTGATGTACATGGGAAAATATGCCACTGCTAGATGTTATGGGGAAGGGGACCGACCGAGTCGTACACTTGCACACATGCTTCGCCCCAATCATCTCAGTGGGTATGTTACCGAACTCCACACCGCCACTGGGAACAGCATTACTGACAATGAAGGCATATTATTTGAATTCAATCGCTATTACGAACACTTGTACACTTCCTGCTCTTCAAATACCGATTTCGAGATTGCGGCATACCATGTCGAGATCGTCATGGTATGGTTGACCGGAGGTCAACGATGTTTTCTGAGCAAGCCCTTAACGTATGAGAAAATTATACAGGCAATAGATGCCCTGGACGACTCCAAAGCTCCGGGTCTTGATGGCCTTACTGGAGTATTCTACAAGGCATTTAAACATCAAATTGCCCCACATTTACTCACCATGTACACAGAGGCTGTAGCCACCGGCTCCCTGCCTCCCAGGCTGCTTTAAGCGGTGCTTACGCTTCTCCTGAAACACGGCAAGGACCCGGACCTATGCTCCTCCTATCGGCCACTCTCCCAAAAGTTCTCACCACCCGCCTTTCTTTGCTAATGGAACAAAGCATCTCCCCGTCCAGTCAGACTTCGTTCCCCACAGATCCACCTACCTTAATCTGAGGACAATATTTGCGGTACTGAATAAGATTTTCTCGACCATTCCCACAGTAGTAGCCTTGTTAGAAACCGAGAAGGAGCACGAGTTCCCGGAGTGGTCATTCCTGAAAGCGACACTGACAAAACTAGGTTTCCCCCGAATCTTCATCTCCTCAGTTATGCTCCTTTACGCTAACCCAGTGACATGCCTTAGGGTGAATGGCTCCCTCAACGACTGCTTCCCTGTCACCAAAGGGACTAGAAAGGTTTGCCTCCTATCCCATCTCCTGTTCATAATTGCAATGGACCCGTTGTTTTGCCACCTTCAGGAGTGGGGTGTTACAGCAAACAAATGATGGACGGAATGCTGACAATGCAAACATTCTCCCCCAGTCAAAAGATCTGGGTTAAATCCATAGTTCTTTTGCCCACTACGCCACCCCAGTTTGGACCCAGCCATATGCAAATCAGTCTTGACCCTGTGCCCCATGGGAACAGTCCAGACCGAACTGCCAGGCCAGGTCCTCCCTGGACCGGAAACAAACATCCTGGGACCGGTTTCAGGGTATGTCACCCTTCTTCAGCCAGGATAGCTTGAATCCAGAGGCACAGTGAGCAAGGGACCCACGTCTGGGCATATCCATCCCACTTAGGGCGAAAAGTGTTACAGCAAACAAATGATGGACGGAATGCTGACAATGCAAACATTCTCCCCCAGTCAAAAGATCTGGGTTAAATCCATCGTTCTTTTGCCCACTACGCCACCCCAGTTTGGACCCAGCCATAGGCAAATCAGTCTTGACCCTGTGCCCCATGGTAACAGTCCAGACCTAACTGCCAGGCCAGGTCCTCCCTGGACCGGAAACAAGCATCCTGGGACCGGTTTCAGGGTATGTCACCCTTCTTCAGCCAGGCTAGCTTGAATCCAGTGGCACAGTGAGCAAGGGACCCACGTCTGGGCATACCAATCCCACTTAGGGCGAAAAGTGTTACAGCAAACAAATGATGGACAGAATGCGGACAATGCAAACATTCTCCCCCAGTCAAAAGATCTGGGTTAAATCCATCGTTCTTTTGCCCACTACGCTACCCCAGTTTGGACCCAGCCATATGCAAATCAGTCTTGACCCTGTGCCCCATGGGAACAGTCCAGACCGAACTGCCAGGCCAGGTCCTCCCTGGACCGGAAACAAGCATCCTGGGACCGGTTTCAGGGCATGAATTGCGGCCTTCAACTCAAACATGGCCCTGTCCTAGTCTCACTTTATGTAGATGACATATTGTTTGTCCGCCATCCTTCTGATGATCTCCCCCCTCTGATTCGTGAGATTACACGCTTTGGTAGTCTTTCGGGCCTCCTAATAAACTGGGCTAAATCTGAACTCTTCCTGTTGACAGAGAACACTCACCCCGTAGATGTTGAATATCCCTTATCATGGACCACAGACTCCACCAAATACCTATGCATACACTTGCACTCCGACAAGGAACAGATTCTCCGCCTCAATTACGGGCCAGCCGTCGACAAGCTGTCGACCCAGGTGGAACGCTGGATACAACTTCCACTTTCCATGGCAGGACGAGTGGCAATAATTAAGATGGTCATCCTTCCCCGCTTTCCGTATTTCTAAATATCCCATACCGCTCACGCAACACTTATTCATCACCTTCCCCAGCCTCCTCTTGCGGCTCATATGGGCAAACACTGGATCCGATGGGACACTCCGAGACTGCCTTATGAACGTGGAAGTTTTGGGGTCCAAGACTTCCATCTCGGTTATCTTGTTGCACAATGCCAGTATGTTTATCGCTGGCCCCATCCAGACGCCAGCATCCCTCATCTCAAGCTGGAGAGGGATCAGCTTGGACAACTGCCACTCTCGTCTATACTACCCAAGGGCATCCCTATGGATCCCTCCGACATTCAAACTCTAGCCATCACCTGTTGGGCTTGGCAGAAACTTCACTGTGTACTGGATAGAGGGATTCTTTACTCTCCTACTCTTCCACTGACAGACAATCCCTGGCTTCCCCTTACGCGTGATAAGTTCGTCCAGCGCACTCTACAGCGTCATGATCTCCATACCATGGGAGATGTGTTCCTCGACGGCCATGTCCTCACACATGCCGACAAAGTCTGCATTCAGAACGCTTTCTATATGGATTATTTTGTACTAAAATAACTCCATAATACCCTATGCTCCTGCATACCCACATACCCCCTCACTCCGGATGATTTCCCGCCGTTAATGCTCATCATATCTGCCACTGAGGTGGTCACCTATTCTCCAGGCTATATCGCACCTGCTTGGCCGTGAAACCAGATTCCACCAAGCACGTTAGGGATGCCTAGAGAACAGAGTTGGGCTATTTAGTCTGACAAAATTTGGTCCTACTGCTGCTCCCAAACAAAACTTGCATCTGTCAACCACAAACACAAACGTATACATTTTAAGTTTCTTCACCGGGCATACATCTCCCCTACAGATATACAGATATTGCATGATTTGACTCCGCCCACTCGTCTCAGAACCCCAAGTGTCTTGCTCCAGATGCCCATTTTGCAAATCTAACCTGGTCTTGCCCCCTTATAAGCCGTTATTGGACCACTATCTTCTCTCTCATTTCCACGACGATAGACACCACAATTATGCCTGACCCCATGATGGCACTACTAGGGTACAGCTACGACATCCCCAATGCTACACGCAGATTTGCATCTGTGGCATTATTACTCGCTAAACAGGAACTGACTACACTGGGGTAGTAAATATGTCCGCACAGACTATGCCTGGCTCAAAACCATCTCGTACTTGACAAAATTAGTTAAGATTTTGTACAATTACAACCCCTTACCTCTAGGCCTAAAGATGTTTGGCAACCCCTGCGAGACTTTCCTCACCTTAGAAACCGACGCCTCAAGTTGAACTGTATAACTGTTACGCTGATTACCTTCTCACATGAGTTCTCTTCTTTAAGTCTCCCGTAAAGTCTGCCCTCCGCTTGATTCTATTGGATCTGTTCGCCGACACCCTCCTCCCATTCCATTACCTCGTTATTGTACCTTGTGTTGATCTACATGTTATGATGTAGCATGTACTGAATTGACAAAGCTCCTGCCTCTATGCAATGTATTCTTTGTATATTTGTATTACTCGTGAACAAAATGACTACATTTACATTTTTTTTCCTAGAGAATGCTCAAAGTTATAAATTTAGCTGCCATGCTCAAAATTATGAAATGATCAAAAATTTCTGTTCACTACAGGAATATATTTCAAGACAACGGGAGAATTTCTGAACTAGGCATAAAAACAGTCAAACATGTTTAAATATAAGATGATTTTTTTTTAAAAACTCACCGTTTAAAAATGCAGAATTATGATAAAATTGCATGGATAAAATCGCAGATTTTTCCAACTTTCACCAAGGTTTGTAAAAAATACATATATATTCCACCAGATTCCCAGAGGATTACATTGATGAAAGTGAATGTGCGATTCCCTCGCCACCTTCTTCCACCGCAAGATCGCCGACATCCACGACAGCTTCAACACCCAGACAGCCCCAACTAAGATCGATGCACCAGACCCGCCGCACACCATCGACCACGATCCCCTGCCAGCCTGGGCCAGCGTGAACATCGAGGACACCATCAAGACCATGAGCACAATACACTCCGGCTCCCCGTCAGACCCTTTCCCGCACCACATCTTCAACAAAGCCAGCAGCTCCATCGCACCCCACCTGTGCAACATCATCAATCTCTCCTTCGAGACCGCGAACTTCCCAGAGAGCTGGAAACACGCAGAGATCAACGCCCTACTCAAAAACCCAAGGCGGACCCGAGAGACCTCAAGAACTTCCGGCCCATCTCCCTGCTTCCGTTCCCAGCCAAGGTCATCGAGAAGATCGTCAACAAGCAGCTAACCCGATACCTCGAAGAAAACAGCATCCTGGACCCATCCCAATCGGGGTTCCGCAGCAACCACAGCACTGAGACTGCCCTCATCGCCGCCACCGACATCAGGATCCTGCTGGACAACGGTGAGACCGCAGCCCTCATCCTGCTGGACCTCTCCGCCGCCTTCGACACTGTCTGCCACCGCACTCTACGCGCACGCCTCCACGACGCAGGGATCCGAGACAAGGCCCTGGAATGGGCCACCTCCTTCCTCGCCGGCAGAACCCAGAGAGTCCGCCTCCCACCATTCCGATCCGAAGCCTCCGAGATCATCTGCGGCGTACCCCAGGGATCGTCCCTCAGCCCAACACTGTTCAACATCTACATGGCCCCGCTCGCACGCATCGCCAGACAGCACGACCTCAACATAATCTCCTACGCCGACGACACCCAACTGATCCTCTCCCTCACCAAGGACCCCTCGCCGCCAAATCCAACCTCCATGAAGGGATGAAGGCCGTCGCCGAATGGATGAAGATCAGCCGACTAAAACTGAACACGGAGAAGACAGAGGTCCTCATCCTCGGCTCCAACCCCTCAGCCTGGGACGACTCCTGGTGGCCAACGACGCTGGGAGCAGCCCCGACACCCACCGACCACGCACGCAACCTGGGAGTCATCCTCGACTCAACGCTCTCCATGGCCAAGCAAGTCAACGCAGTCTCATCCTCCTGCTTCAACACCCTCTGCATGCTTCGCAAGATCTACAGGTGGATCCCGACAGACACGAGAAGAACAGTCACCCAGGCCCTCGTCAGCAGCAGACTCGACTATGGGAACGCCCTCTACGCGGGAGCCCCGGCCAAGCTCATCAAGCGACTGCAACGCATACAAAACGCCTCCGCACGCCTGATCCTCGATGTACCACGCCACAGCCACATCACCCCCACCTGAGGAACCTGCACTGGCTCCCCGTCGACAGGAGAATCTCCTTCAAACTCCTCATCCACGCACACAAGGCACTCCACAAGACTGGCCCAGCCTACCTCAACAGACGACTCCTCTTCTACATCCCCAACCGCCAACTCCGCTCCGCCGACCTCTCCCTCGCCACCGTCCCTCGCATTCGAAGAACCACCACCGGCGGCAGATCCTTCTCCCACCTCGCCGCCAAGACCTGGAACACCCTTCCACTAAGCCTACGACAGACCCAAGACCTGCTGACCTTCAGGAGGCTACTCAAGACCTGGTTGTTCGACCAGTAGCAGCACCCCCCCCCTTTTTTTTCTCCCCCTGCGCCTTGAGACCCTCGCGGGTAAGTAGTGCGCTTTACAAATTCTGTGATTGATTGATTGAATGTAATATAGCATAGATCAATTTATGTACTCATGCATAAGCGTATATGCATATGGGAGGCCCAATTCAGGAATAGCTTTTCACGATCCCCACTAGCATAGAAATGTTGTGGAAAAGCACAATTCATACATGTGTATGTATGTATGTATGTATGTGCATGCCATGAGCTGCGGTGGGCACAGATTCCATCACATCTCATTAAAGCAATGAGCTGAATTTGCCCCCGACACACCATCCGCTACAGTAGTCCTAACATAGCTCACAACTGCCACAGGCAACGGGGCAATGTAGGTAGAGGATAGAAGCGTCCCCTGTCTGCACGGAGGACCTCATAGTCCACACACAGTTCATGAAATGCATAAGCAATGGGGTACAGAGTCATATTCTAAACCCATACTTAATGGGGGAAACACGACTCTAAACACTGATCTGTAGGGCCCCCTTTGAGGCCTGCACATGCGAATGTGCTCTTATGTGTGACGTGGGTGGGGGGCATGGGATTCCTTACAGCAGCATGTAGCACCAGGTAAATCTACAACGACAAACACTTAGCAAATTGAGTATTTACTAATGCATTTATGTTTTACAATTAGGCGCTATGTTACCAGGCCTGCTAATACAGTTTAGATATTGTAACATTCATTCTCCCAAAGTAATTGTTCAAATGTTTCCATATACATTATTATGGCTAGCTTGTCTCACCGACAAAAGAGATATGTATTGCGAGTCACAGTAGAGCATGTACTGAGATAATTGCACTAGGCCTGTGGGTTGGAAATACATTGCTATGACATTGGTAGCAGTTGTAGAGTGGTGTAGCCTTTCTATTTTCAATATTCAGAGTGACGTAACGAATACTGGCTGGACAGATGGTGACAAACAAAACTGCACAGGAGAGACTCGGAGGAGTGAAACACTCAGTCACATATGGCGCTCCATACCTCGGAAGACATTTCTGCCCACGGGTGAGTGGAACAGGAAACGACAGAACGTTTAGAGAGGAAATGAGGTGTCGGGCTGCCAGGAGGATTCATCCCAACGGAGAGAGAGACTGAGCATGGAATGGAGCCACATGAACAGCCCTCTAAGGTCCATCAACCTTTAAGTTATGTTAGTGTGTGGCTGAAGAGATTTACAACTTGATAGCGTGGGCGGGCGAGCATTGCAAAGTTGCACAGTTGCCTGTAATTCATGCATCCTCAGAAAACAGAGTTTTACTTTCCTTACACATTGATTTATACCAGATGGCTAAATGTTTCAAAAATGAGTATAATAATTTACACATAAAACAAGAAAGATATCATTGGTTTAAACATTCCAAACTCAAAGATTGCTTTTTTGTACAAAGATATTTACGTGCACATAACATTTGGGTTTGTTTACCCTAAGTAAATAATTGGAAGCATAGACTGCCAAAGAGAGACATTCCAACTACATCTGTAACCCCGCAAAGCTCTATTTTTCCAGACACTACTGAAGACAGGCCATATTATCCACTTCACAAACCTATGTAAAAATATGGGGCTCCAGAGTCACAACGCTATTCATGGCCGTAGATGTACGTTTACGGCCAAAACTGGACTCATTTATTCTGGAAGCTATCGACAAAATGATGCAGGTCAAGTGTAAATGGTTTTAATAACTTAATAAATGACATAATTGTATGTCACGACCGGCTTCAATTATACAGTAGGAAATACCGTGAAAGGGGTGGACTGGCGGTGACATTGGAAGCAGGGGTGCGGGGGGTTGGTGGGGAGGTCCAGCACCCCATACATCCTTGATAGAGTTCAGATGAAGAATTAACAATGCAGAGACCTTTATTAGTCCTACATGATTTACTGTGCGCGCAAGTACAAGCTGTCTCACGACAGGTGACTTCATTTAAGAGGGCTGCTAATTCTTTCAACATACCATTCCTTTCTCTGGCTGCATGCTTAGGGTATTTTAACTAGTGACGCTCTTACTGGGTTGCAGGTGAAAGGAGAAGGCAACAGCATTCCAGAGGTTTTCCGACACATAAATAAAGACGTGCTTGGTTTACAAAGTAAAGTACAAATATCGCAAAATATATCTCAGCGGCATAGAAAGCACAAGCAAGGCACTTAAATCGGGTGATGTCAAAGTTTAGCAACCTCAGTCTAAAAATTGTTCCAGCTCACTAGAGAGTGGGAGGTTCAACAGGTGATTTGCCTAGTTTATTTTGTTAGTTTGTGAACCCCCAAAAACTAGTGTGTGTTTTGCTATTCACAAACTCCTCTCCAACCTCTTTCCACCCTAGAAATAGCCCGAGATTTACTACAGGAAAGGAAGTCGTATCAGTCATTACAACAGTACTACAGAGAATGTTTGTGAATTCCTAAAAGTCTTACT
Source organism: Calotriton arnoldi (assembly GCA_963921515.1). NCBI lineage: Eukaryota > Metazoa > Chordata > Amphibia > Caudata > Salamandridae > Calotriton > Calotriton arnoldi. Next base: position 142,193 of record CAWUFW010000771.1, read on the forward strand.
TTGACATTAGTGTGTAGAAGTATGTTTATAGTTGTAAACATACGTTCTTTTTGTGAATTGGGCCCATGCTCTTAGAACCAGCTTTATACGGCAGAAACAAGGGTCCGATTCTCAATGAAAGGAGTAAATATACTCACAGATTTACATCTAGGGGCAGCGGCGTAGCGCGGGTTGCCAGCGCCCGGGGCAAGGCAAATATCCTTCCACTTTTCATTTAAAATTTTGAACCCTTAAGAATGCCCCTGCGCCCCTAACAATGCCCCTAAGAATTTTGCGCCCAGGGCAACCGCCCCTGTGGCCCCGCCTACGCTTTGCCACTCTCTACGGGGAAGTCTAGGTTTGCTGCTTTCTGGTAATCGCAAAGAATCTGCGTGTAAACCTAGGCGCATGTTTCCATGCGGATTTATCGGAAGGTCAGTGACTACTCCTCCCATAGAGCTCCACAGTGAGGGCACAGAAACCCCTGTGGTAATGCATTTTTTTCCCACACCCTTCTCTTACACCTCCACCAAATCTGGGGTAATCCATTCCTCTTCCCACCCTGCAAAGGGACTCACACCATCCCTATACGGGAGTAAAAGTCGGACTCTTTCCAGGGTGGAAAGGAGAACAAGACGAGTTTGGGAATGCTCACAAATGTATATGTATGTGGGTCTCCACAAACTGCTAAGGCTAACCACGCAATGGAAAATCCGCTTTCCTATTTCTTGAGCGGGATTTGCAGGTTTGGAGGTTTCCGCAAAGGGTCTTACACCTGCAAGGAAACCCTTAATGGATTTCTGGAAGATGTAAAACAGGTAAACTCACTGGTAAATGTGACTTCACAACAGAATTTATTTCTGTGCTTAGGGCCTTGACTGTTTTATTTATGAATTCATTTAGCACAAGTTAATATTTATGATAAAAAAATATTAAGCAACAGTTTATTTTCTGTAATTATTACTCATGTACACTACTCCTTTACATATGTTCTTTAATTGCATTTTTATATTCTAAACCCCCGGGTATTTATGTATGCATTTTGAATGAAGTATTACACTATTCGTAGTGTTATTTCTCCCAGATGTAGTAACTCCGATGGAACCGTGACAATATCTCTGCCTGTCCCACTTAGTACCTAGAAGTAATTAGGTGGAGTGGAGGCACCATTTTAAGTTTCATTTACTCGTGTCATGTTATACTGTTCCGGAAAGCTCCTTTATTATGGTTACCAGGTTCTAGACACACAACCCCACCCAAACTATCTCTCTGCTTATGAAAAAAAATAGACAGGACAAATAGGAAAGGGCGTCTGCTACACTGGAATAGAAAAAGGGATGATGGAGATTAGAAGCAACTCGACACCACTGCACCCACACGGGTTTTGGTAGTTAATACATACCAGAACAGTGGGTGCATGCCTGCTGATTTGTCATGCAGGTAGTGCCAGAGCAAAGCAGTCAGCACAACATCCGAGCCGACAGCCCTACCTTCATGAGCCGATCACAATCGTGAATTGAAACCATGGCCTGACTGTAAACCAAACTCAGCGTAGCAGAAATGTTCAAACCAGCCCTACACTGAAAGAGGTCAGAACAAGAACGGAGCCGTATACACGTTTAAGTTATTGCAGCCCACCCTGCTCCGAAAGCAGCCTTCTAGCCTGCCACCCACTGGGGAAATGTAAGCGTGCCAGTCCGGCTCTGATTTGGACTTCCAGGGCTTTGAGACTGTTGCAAAGTCATCCTTGTGCCCTGGGCACCCCCATTTTTTGATGACAAGTACTCGTGGTAACGGACTCCGACTGTCCTTGGGCTCTGCCTGACCAGGCCCAGGGCCAGTGCTATGCTCAAAACACACTTCTAATAAAACACCTACATACACTAGGGTACACTATGGGTTAGGGTACCCCTATGATTGGCATTACCTCCCCTATAAGGCCCTATTAAATATTAGGGCAGGGGGATTGAAACTACCTTTAAGTCCCTAGTATATAACAGGGCATGGCAGTGTAGCGGCCAGCAGCCCTTTCTGCACTTGCATGTGTGCACTGCTGAGGCCTGAAGTCAGTTTAAAAGCAGCCCTGGGTTGCAGGACTGTTTTTAAAATGCAAATTGTGCCCAAACTCCACTTTGGTGTTTGGGGCACCTAAAAATTGATAAACTACAATGTTTGGGCATATTGTGTAATCCCAGGGTCTCCCCTAGGTGTCCCAGGGGTGGTGGGGGGGGGGAAGGGGGCGGTCAAGTATCTATAATGAGGACCCTTATAAAATGAGTTTTAGATGCCCTGGGTTAAGTGAAATTGCACATTTCACTCCCAACATTGTGGTAAAGTGCTTCCCAAAATCGACATTTGCACTACGAGCACTGTGGAGTGAGGATCTGCAATATTTTTACATATTCAGAACCCCTAAAGTCTACCCTAGGTGTTCCAGGGGTGAGGGGGGGGTCCTGTAGATATAGCCAGGGTCCTTATAAAGGATGTTTTTATAAGCCCTAAAATAAGCGCGTGCTCAGGAATGGCGAATGTGGGCAGAAAAATGAATTTATTATGACTAATATTGAAGATCCCCTGGAGGAGAAACGTGGTTCCTTATTTTTAGACTTGTTGCTGGGTGAAGTCCCATATCTTGTGCTTTCAGAAGAACTGTCAGCTTATTTTTGGTCATCCCATTAAAAGGGCGTTTCCGTAATCAGATCTAGTGTTGCCTACTGAACCAATTACTATCCTGTAAAATTTAGACAGGATAATCTGAAGGAATTTTTAAAACATCTGAAGTGGAATATAATGTTATTCACCATGATTGTAACTGGAAATTTCATAGAGAGGATGTTCAGCTAGCCTCCCAAATTTTTTACTTTCTTTTCAGGTATGATGGTTTTTACAAAAAAAGAGGTCTGAGGGTATATTTAAGTTCTTTGCAAGCATCGGAACCAACTAGTACAGTTTCACTTTTGCTGCTAGTAAGTTGTGGATTTCCTTTTCACCCATGACTCCGTTTCATCCAGAAAGAGATGGACATGGTTGGTTAATCTTCCCAAGCCATAACACAATCTGTGTATATATCAGGCATAGGAACCGTACTCCAGTCTGCGTCTCCTCAGAATATCCAGGAGTGGTTTCAAATTGATGTTGAATAAAAATGGCGATAAAACAAACTCTTGTAGGACTCCAAGTAGAATGGGGGGGCATTAGATATAAAGGGCTCTTTTGTACTATTTATATTCCATCATTCAGGAGAGAAATAAACCATCCATGGGCACTAGTCCTAACTCCTGCATAGTCAGTCAATCACCGCACCACCACAGTCTTGAAAGCTGCAGAGAGGTTCAAAATTATCAGATGACTAAAGTCACCCTAACCAGTGATCTAAAGCAGCTTATTAATTACCCCAAGCAAGGCTGTCTCTTTTCAATGGATTGCCATAAAACCAAACTGATTGTTATCCACAATGTCAGTCACTTTCATGTAATTGTCTGGTGATGTCTTCTGGAGCTAAAGAGGCTTTCTTTATTAGGAGTTTTATAATGGCTTGTTTGAAGCTGCCTGGTACAAGTCCATCCTGTAAAGTTGTATTGATTATTAATGCTTTTACAGGGGTAACAAAAAAGGAAGTAAATCAGCATCCATCCAGGGGTGAGATCAGAAAGATTATTAATAATCTTTTTGGTTGATATTCTATCTACCTGTAGATTCGTCACCTTTTGAATATCCCCAGGTGCCAGACTGGACCTTGAAATTTTGCAACTGCTCTTCTGTGCCAGTAGGTGGTGTTTGCTCCATCTCAATGGTGGTTACTGTACAGACATGATGTCATGGGAGCCACGAAGTGCCACCGTCATGTCTGAAGTCAGTTCCTAGTCCATTTTTCCAAAGTCCTTAGATGCATAGACGAGGCCAGCTTTAAGTTGGCAATGAACGTACAGTACACCAAATCTAATATGGAACATTACTATTCAGAGAATTACGACCATTCTTCAGAACAGGGAGGTAGATGGGATATGTGAGGAATCTGCAGGTAGTAAAGAGTATCTACCACAATGATGGATACCTCAACCTTCCTTTCCTTTTAAATGGATACCATACCAATAACCCTCCCAGATGGTGGGTCTGAAGGCATGGTCACAAAGTCTTGGAGCACGGAACAAGCAAAAGGGCCATCCTTTCTCACCTCCAAGTTCAAGCAATAATGCTTGGAAAAAGTGTCAAGCAAAACTCATGCTGTCACATGGCATATTTTCACGATTGGCATCCCCCTGTTCAACATAGAAGAAGATGCCTTTGCTCTGATGGAGTGAGCTCTTACCCCATCTGGTGGTTCCTTCTTGGCAAGGGCATAACAGATTGTAATACAAAGTACAATTGATTGGAACAGGAGCCTCTTCTGGACTGCTTTGCCCTTCTTGTTGCCCAAATATCCGACAAGGAGCTTGTCATCAGATCTGAAATCCTTGGGTCCTTTTGACATAATATCCCCGTCGAGGGTCCAGCCTATGTACCCTGTCCTCCTCTTTGGTGAGATGGGCGGAGGAAAAAATGTAGGTAGAGTAATTGACAGCACCACCTATGAAAGGAAAGCCGCTTTAGTTCTCAGAACCAGCTTGTCAGGGTATAAACTAGTGAAGGTGGGCCAGACGCACAGCGCTTGCAGTCCAATGATGCACAAGGGTCAATGTGATGGCCACCAAAATGATAATGTTACTTACCCAGTAAGCATCTTTGTATACTCCTGCCATCTATTGTTGGGTCCGGATGTTTGCAAGTTGTTTTTCTTCGAAGAAGTCTTTCCAGTCACGAGGTAAGTTGACTCCTCCTTTCGGTGATAGTGCGCATGGCCATCAACTCCATTGTTAGATTGTCTTCCCACAGAGGGTGAGAATAGAGTTAGTGTAGAATAGAGATGTCCATGCATATGAATGTAAATTGAGACCTACCACAACTACAGGAGACCCGGGAGGCGGGTGGGCGCATGTGAATCTACAGCTCTACATGCCAAGAACAGGTGCTTACTGGGTAAGTAACATTATCTGTTTGAGGCATGTGAGCTGTAGATCGCATTCTTTGCATAGACTATATAGCAGTATACTCCAACAGCGGTGGCTAACCTGTAGTGGTTGTAGTTGTTTGAAACAGTGTTTTAAGTACTGATTGGCCTATATTTGCCTATTGTCTCGCTAGCACATCTACACAATAGTGTTTGGTGAATGTGTGCGGTGTAGACCATGTTGCTGCCTTACAGATGTCAGCTAGGGGAATATTCCCTAAGAAGGCCATAGTAGCCCTATTTTGTGAGTGGAATGTGCTGTAGGGGGTATTATCAAAGTTCTTTTTGCTTTTGCATAACCTGTTTGGATACATTTTACAATCCATCTAGCAATACCTGACTTAGATATGGGATTGCCTTTGTGTGGTGGCAAAAAAGCAACAAATAGTTGCTTTGTTTTTCGAAAGTCTTTGGTTCTTTCTATGTAATATAGTATAGCTCGTCTAACATCAAGTGTGTGTAGAGCTCCTTCTGCTATGGAATCAGGCTGAGGAAAGAACACTGGTAACTCAACTGATTGATATGAAAGGGAGAAACTACTTTAGGGAGAAATTTAGGATTGGTTTGAAGAACCACTATCTTTGTGAAGTTGAAAGAAAGGCTCTTGTATAGTTAATGCCTTAAGTTCACCAACTCTCCTTAGGGAGGTGATTGCTATGAGGAAGGCAACCTTCCATGAGAGGAATTATAACTGACATTTGTGCATTGCTTCAAAAGGAGGACCCATTAGTCTTGTAAGGACTATGTTTAAGTTCCATTCTGGTGCAGGTGGAACTCTTGGTGGCATCACCCTTTTTAATCCTTCCATGGAGGCTTTGATCACTGGTACTCTGAATAGAGATAAGTGTTGTCTATTTTGCAAGTATGCGGCTACTGCTGCTAGGTGTAAACGAATGGATGTGTAAGCCAATCCAGATTGCTGTAAATGCAACAGATAACAAATGATGTTCTGTACAGAAGCATCAAGTGGATTGATATTGTTGTTGTTACAATAAATAACACACTGTTTCCGTTTTGCTGCTGAACATGCTCTAGTAGTAGGCTTTCTAGTTTTTTTGAAAATATTCATACAGTCTGGTGGTAGCTGTAAATAACCAAATTCTAGGACTTCAGGAGCCAAATCGCTAGCTTCATTTCTTTGGGATTTGGATGAGTGATTTCTCCATGGCTCTGAGTGAGGAGACTGGGTGTGAGATGTAGCTTTTGATGTGGAACCACCAACAGTTCTAACAGGGTGGTGTACCAAGGTTGACAAGCCCATGTGGGGGCTACTAAGATCAGTGTGAGGGATGTTTGTCTGAGCTTCCGAACCAATAATGGAATTAGTGGGAGAGGCGGAAAAGCGTAGGCAAATATCCCTGACCAATTCATCCATAGAGCATTGCCTTTGGATAGATGGTGTGGGAATCTGAATGTGAAGTTTGGGCATTTTGCGTTGTGTACTGTGGCAAAAAGATCTATCTGTGGAAACCCCCATTGTTGAAAATAGGGAAGAAGAACTTGGGGACGAAGTTCCCACTCGTGAATTTGCCGCCTGTGTCTGCTGAGCAGGTCGGCAATTTGATTGTCTACTCCTGGAAGGTGTTCTGCTAGGAGATAAATTCTGTGATGAATTGCCCAATTCCAAATGCTTTGTGCAAGGTGAGACAGCTGGAGAGAGTGTGTCCCTCCCGGTTTCTGTAGCTAATACATCGCTGTCATGTTGTCTGTGCGGACTAGGACAGTTTTGCCTAGAAGGTGAGTGTGAAAAGCTTTGAGTGCTAGGAACACCGCTAGAAGTTCCAGGTAGTTGATGTGGAGACGTTTGTGATTGTCTGACCACAGCCCTTGTGCTGTGTAATGTTGGAGATGGGCACCCCAACCGGTTAAAGATGTGTCTGTTGTCAGTACAGTCTGTGGAATCGGGTCTATGAAGGGGCGCCCTTTTGATAAGTTTTGAGGGTTCCACCACTGCAGAGCGCGATGGGTGCAGCCGTCTACCAACACTAGATCAGTTAATTGACCCTGTGACTGATTCCACTGGCGCGCTAGACATTTCTGCAGAGGACACATGTGAAGCCTTGCGTGAGGTACGATTGCAATGCAGGATGCCATAATTCCCAGCAGTTGCATAAAAACTGGCTGGTAATGTTTCATGGGTTGAAATTGTAGTATTGTGGACTGAATATTGTGAGTCCTGGCTACACTGGGAGAGGCTAGAGTTTTGAGTGTTGAGGGAAGCTCCTAGATAAGACTGCACTTGCGCAGGAGACAGATGAGATTTCTGTGCATGGATTGTGAAACCCAACTGATGAAGTAGGTGTACTGTTGCCGGAGTGTGTAGTATACAGTTCTGGTAAGTGCCCGGTTTGATAAGCTAGTCGTCTAGGTAAGGGAAGACATGGATACACTGTCTCCTGAGATGAGCGGCTAGACATTTGGTGAACACACTGGGGGCCTTGGTGACGCCAAATGGAAGTACCTTGAACTGGTAATGTTTGCCTGCTATCACAAATCTGAGGTATTTGCGATGAGCTGGATGAATTGGAATGTGAAAGTAGGCGTCTTTCAGACCTAGAGTAGACAAAGTCGCCTTGCTGTAAAAGAGGAAGTACTTGTTGAAGAGTCACCATATGAAAGTGCTCTGACAGTATGTATTTGTTTAACTCTCTGAGATCTAGAATAGGTCTTAATGAGCTGTCCTTTTTGGGAATTAGAAAGTAAAGGGAATAAACCCCCGACCCTTGGTACTGAAGTGGGACTGGTTCTCTAGCCCCTTTGAGTAATAGAGATTGCACTTCTTGTTGAAGCAAGTGCTGGTGGTCTGGTGACAATTTGTGATATTGAGTTGGAATATTTGGAGGGTTGTTAAGCTCCAGGCAATAACCATGTTGGATAATTCCAATCAGCCATTTTTCGGTTGTTACTGATTCCCAAATGGGGAGAAAGTCTTGAAGTCTTCCTCCGACAGGTGTGGAATAGTCAGAGGGAAGTGTGGGGAAGTCGCTGCTTATTTGGGGAAGGGGCATTTCAGGGTGTGGTCGTTTTTACCTCTACCCCTGGGACTATTTCCCCTATAGCCTCCTCTGAAAAATCCTCTTGTAAAAGACGATTGGGAATTATTTTTGTAAGAGGAAGTATTTTGGTCTGTCCCTGTGGACTTGGACCCTCCCCTGTAAAAGGAGCGCCAAAAGGAACCTCTGTTTGAGGGAGATTGAAGCGCTCCCATAGATTTTGCTACATCAGTCTCTTCATTTTTTCTAGCGCTTGATCAACTTCAGGGCCAAAAAGATGTTTCTTGTCAAAAGGCATGTTGAGAATGGATTGCTGGACTTCAGGTTTAAACCCTGAAATACGTAACCAGGCATGTCTCTGGAGTAGGATGCTAGTATTTACCTCTCTAGCTGCAGTGTCAGCCGCATCTAGAGCGCATCTAATGGAGGTGTTGGAAATCAATTTACCTTCTTGAACTAAATCCTGAGCTTTGGTCTTATGCTCATCTGGGAGAAATTGTAGTAATTGCTCTATTTCGTCCCAGTGGGCCCTATCATATCTTGCTAGGAGACCTTGGGTGTTAGCAATACACCAATGATTAGCTGCTTGCGCAGCTACACGTTTGCCAGAAGCATCAATCAGTTTTGACTCTTTATCTGGGGGAGGAGCATCCCCAGACGTTTGAGAATTAGCTCGCTTTCGAGCATTGGATACTACTACAGAGTCAAGTGGTAACTGACCCTTAATAAAAATAGGGTCTGTTGGGGAAGGTTTGCATTTCTTATCCACTCTAGGAGTGAGGATTCTAGCATGTACAGGATCTTTAAAGATGTCGTCTGTGTGCCTCATCATACCCTTAAGCATTGGCTGTGTTTGACTGGACATGTGTTCCTAGAGTTTCAAAGAGAAAATCCTACTCTAAGGATTTTTATGGAGCTCCACCCCATGGTTCTGTGCAGCTCTAGCAATGAGCTCCTGATATGACAGTTTGTCATCAGGTGGAGATGGTCTGGCAGGGTAAAAATCTGGGTCTGTATCCTGTGGAGGTTCATTTGTATAATCCGTCCAAGGATCTATTGGTAACTGTGTGTCATCATCATCAGTATCACCTGCATCAGGGTGAGGTAGAGGAGACTGATGAGGTGTAATGTACAAAGGATCAAGCTGTGGTGGAGAGGAAGGAGGAGGAGATGGTAGTGTGTGGAAAGGACTAGTACCCACATCTTTCCTCTTCAACGTAATCTTATAAGAGCTGTCGTCATCAGGAAGCTTGTGTTTGGGTGGCGGTTTAGCGTGAATATACCCTGGGCCATTTTGTGCTTAGAGCCCGAAGGTTTCAGCTCGGAAGTGGGTTTTGGCCGACTCGGTCCCGAGCCTGGAAGGTTTGTCAAAGTGTTTCAGTGCCGAGCCGGAAGGCGGAGCGTTAGAAACCTCTTCTCGGTGCCGACCTTGGCCTGAAGGCAGAGGGGGTGCCAAAGCCTTAGATTTTTTAGGGACGGTGGGTGGGGGTAAGGGGTCTTCTGTACTCCCATCCCCTTGTCCCAGCGGCACATCATCGTCCTCGAGGACAATCTGCAACTCTGATTCGTAGTCGGACGCCACTGAAGCCTGTTCTTCTTCGGCCGCTGAGACCTCCTCTTGCTCGGAGTCTTTGCCGAAGAGATCCGGTGTGTCGTCTGACTGCTGCCACTGCATCTCTTGACGTCGAGCCCGACGCTCACGGAGAGTTTTCTTCGATCTGAAGGATTGGCACGCGTCGCAGTCTTGTTCTTTGCGCTCTGGGGATAAGCACAAGTTACACACTTGATGTAGGTCCATACGCGGATACTTCGCGTGGCACAGGGGGCAGAATTTGAACGGAGTCTGTTCCATTGACAAGGAGCTGGACCGATGCGGATAGGCCGGAAGGCCGCCCGCGAAATTCCAATCGTAATGAAGATTTCTTGATGGTTGGGTCGAACCGTGGAGAAAAGGAAACGCGTTCGAAAACAATACCATCAAGGGTAGAGTGGATTGCGCACCGAGAGGAACCTGAGGACCAATTCCAAAACAGAGTGCAGCAATACACGTCCGAACCCAATGGCGGAAAAAAACAATCTAACAATGGAGTCGATGCCCATGCGCACTATCACCGAAAGGAGGAGTCCCCATACCTCGTGACTGGAAAGACTTCTTCGAAGAAAAACAACTTGCAAACATCCGAACCCAACACTAGATGCCAGGAGTATGCAAAGCATGTGATCTACAGCTCAAATGCCACGAACATACTGTTTTGAATGTTAAAAGCTGCAGCTGGAAGGTATGCATGAGCTCAACTGGAGCCACATCAAGAACGTTATAACCAAATTAAGGTCCCACTGAATCGTAATGAAAGGGGAATGAGGAAACCTATATGGCAACCCCTTCAAAAATCACCAGGCAACAAAAAGTTTTAACCATTTAATATGAATCAAGTTAATGGCGGGGCAACATGCTGACAGGATGATGCTGATCAGCTCGACTGGTAGGTGAAAGGAGCTCAGCTACCGCACTCACTCTCAAGGACTGAAGGCAGAGGTTCTGGATGTTGGAATGAAGAACCTGCCGCTCTAACTGCAAGAGGTGGTCCTCTGAGTCGGAGCTAAAGTAGAGGACACCTAGAGAGTCTCAGAAGGTTTGTGTACCATATTGTTCTCAGCAAATCTAGGACACCCAGAATGACTTTTGCAAGCCTTGCACAGCTTCCTCGACACTGGAGGGATCAAGAGTATTCAGGGTAATGCATAGTAAAGTTCAAAATTCCACATCAACCGAAATTAATCCTCCAAGGCTCCCTGCAATGGAAACTAGAGGGCACAGAAATAAGGGCATTCTTGCGAGTGACAAACAGATCTACCTGAGGAGTGCACCACAGGGCAAAGATGTTCTGAACCAGTTCCGGATGGAGAGTCCATTTGAGGTCAGCAACATGATGCAACTCAAGTTGTTGCCTTACATGTTACGGTCTGTGGCCAACCTGAACTAGAGCGTTTCAACAGAGGCAAAAGGCTCGGAGCTTGTTGGCAGAGAAGACGAGATCTTACGTCTCCTAGCTTGTTTCACATCACGTATGTGTTGTCCATCAAGATCTGAACAGATTGACTGCAAAGGGCCTGCAAGAAAGCCTTCAGGGCCAGACAAATCACCAGCAGTTCAAGCATGTTGATGTCTAGTCTCTGTTCTCCTGCAGACCAGAGGCCTCTAATCTCCAGCTCCTCTGGATGGGCTCCTCACCCTAATGTGGAGGCATCCATCACTTTTATGACTAATGCTAGTAGTGGGCAAAAGGACGTCTCGCATGAAAGGTTGTCCACTACCAACCATCACTGCGGTGTCCAGGGGTATCCTGATAATTTAATTAGATCGCCCTCATGCTGGAACCATTGTTGACAGAACTATCACTGGAGAGCCCACACATGTCAGCATGCGTGCATGATTAGCAGTACAGCGGTAGCTAGCGAACCCAGCAATTGGAGGAACAACTGCAATCTGCGCATCCCCATGAATCATATCCTGAATGTCCTGAACCAGCTGAAGAGGAGAGAAGGTGCTGAGAGGTGTGTCCAGTAATGTCCCTATAAACAGCGGGCACAGTGAGAGCTCCAGGTGCAACTTTGGGAAGGTGATGGAAAACCCCATATCAAACAGCTGATATGCTGTGGCATTCAGATGTTCTGACACCCACTGCAGTGAGTCCACCTTAAGCATCCAGTCATCCAGGTATGGGAATATTGAGGTCCCTGCCCTAATCAGATGTGTCACAACTACCCCATCACCTTGGTGAAGACCCTCAGTGCCTCTGTCAATCAGAATGAAAGAACTGTAAATAAGGGGAACCTACCACGAACTGCAGGAACCCCCGGTATGACTGCATGATTGGTATATGAAAACATGCATCCTGCAAGTCAAGGGACAGATCCAGTCTTCCTGTCCAAAAGCCAGAAGCAACTAAGCCAGGCACAGCATCTTAAATTCTCCTTGCGATGGAAGGATCTCTGGACCCTCGGGTCCAGGATTGGAGGTAGACCACAACTTTTCTTTGGAATAGGGAAGTACTAGGAGTAACATCCCTGCCCAATTTCTTGCCTGGAACCAACTCCAACGCCCCTTTCTGCAGGAGTATTGTGACCTCCTGCTGGATAATGCGACTGGTGTGTCAGGAAGGAACCGGGGGGAATGGGAAGGGTTTCTGCTTGAACGGAAGGGCACATACCATTTCTACAGGTTGTATGGTGTGTTGGTCCATCGTAATGGCCTTCCAGGCCTGTAGATGGAACATCCTTCCCACAATAGGTCTTGTGGGTCCACTTGAGAGAAAAGTAGACTAGCTTTCTAGGTAGTGTTGGGGAGTAGGAGAAGGAGGGGGGGCTACATGCCAGCCTGCTTGCGGACTTGCCATAGCCCCAGCACTGCCGAAGAAATTGGTTCTGGTGTTGGATGGGCAGAGGGAGATAGCATTGGTTAAATGACTGACCTTCGGATGGCCTTAAAACTTGCAATATTGCCTATGGAAGCCTAGGGCTGGATACACCACACCCAAAGAATGAACCATAGGTCACCCCGTCTTAAATCTTTACTTGACCGAGTCAGTCTTGTCATCAAAGAGGCAGACCCATCGAAGGGCATGTCCATCAAGGTGGCTTGAACATTCCCTGATAATCCTGTTGAGTGAAGACGGGTGTGCCTCTTAAAAGCAATAGAGGAACCCATGTCCCTTGCCATCAAATCTATGGTGTCCAGGCCCACTCTGAGGATTTGATTTGCAGCATTCTGTACATCTTTGACCACGTTTGCAAAGCGATCTTTTAAGTGGTCCATGAGGCTAGGTATTACCATCTGCGCCATATCTCACAGCGTGTGTGTATAACGGCCTAGCAAGCAGGTGGCCATCACCTCTAGTTCCTTGGATTTCCTGTAGGGAGGAGCCATAGCAAAGATGCCCAGGCTCTGCATTGAGCAAGATGAAGTCTGTATCATCAGGCTTTCTGGAGAAGGATGAGTGCACAGCCTACAGTGGCGCACAATCAGCCTGTTCACTGATGGCACCGAAGTGGTTTTGTGCAGGCTTCCTTAATGGGTTCCATAAGCGCATCACTGAATGAAAGGAAGAGCTCCGGGGAAGTAGGGCGTGGTTGAACGATCTCTGTGAAAAACATTTGTTTGGTTTTCGTCACCACAAATTGGAGCTCCTGCTCTGCTGCATCCTTGCTAATGACCTCCATAAAAGAAACCACCTCGAGAGTGAGAGTTCTAAACGACATTCCATTTCAACATCTGGAAAGATGCGGAGACCATTAGCATTTTAAAGGGTCAAGTAATCTGCAGTATCTAAATTTGCAGAAGGAAGCAAATTGGCTTCCTCACTGTTGCTATCCTCATTATTTGGGATGATCTGTTGCATTTGAATGTGGTCGGAATTTGACCCGAAGAGGTCACCTAGCATCTGCCAATATTTATCCCTGTCTAAAGGTTTGGGTTGAGTCCCATCCCTGTAGCTAGTCTCGTCCAGCAATCTTTACGCTGGACACCTAGAGCACATCACTATGTTATGATAAATACAATTCCTCCCTGTAGGAAACTTGGTTAGTAGTAGTGCAGGATGTGAGACGTGCGCAAGTAATAGGTCCACAATTTCGCTGGGAACCAAGCACCGCATTGTAGAGCTTGATTTTCTCGGGGTAACGAAACAGAGCAGTCCAAGGCCTACTCAGGGGAGGTGGTGTGGGCTAGTAATCACCATTAGCTAGCAACCAATAATACTACTCAATAAATGACTGTCCAGTGAGTGCTTTTTCTTTGGGAAAAAGAAAAGTACATATATTACACCCACACTACTAAATGCTATGCAGTAGTTTGCAAATGTATACATAAGACAGATTGAAAATACCTTAGATGACATTATGAAATCACATTTGACCCTTAAAGGGTCATGACACTCAAAATCACAGTACACCTCCTCCCCCCATACCATACCAGACAGCACATCACAATATAAGGAAATGTCACTTTAAACAAGGACAGCCTATTGTCTTTATCAAAGGGCATCAAAGCATATTAGGTAAGCATAATGTCATTATCAAAGGTTCACCATATTAAAAGGCCAACAAATCACGTTAAAAAAGCCATAATTTGCATAAATACAATAATCCATAATAACCATGTGTAAATCCAATAATCACTGTCAATAAAGCACTTTTAAAATCCTCAACAATCACTGTACACATGAATGGTTAATAAAGAATTAAAAATAAACACGTGTCTGTGTCTTTTTCTACACCTTTAGGCCACATAGAACCAGCTCCTAGAGGGTCCTGCTCTCTATGTGTCTTCTTTGTACGTTTTCAGGTCATGTGAAATGCAACTAGAGGGCATCACCCTCTATCTGCCTTCCTTATACACAAAATAAATGAAGTCATAGAACCAGGCCCTAGAAAGCATTACAGTCCCAGCTGTAGAGCAAAAGCTTCAGCCTTACAAGTGCTTGAAATAATAATGAAAAATCTAGGGGGTGGTGTCAAATTCCTGTCACTCGCAAACAAAGGTCCGGGGGGGTGGGGAGGGGGAGGGTCTGCTGCACTCCTGAAACCCCTACAACACTTCTTTATGTTGTTGGTGGTGCCCCTGCCATCCTGGGGCCACCACAAAGCAAGAGAAAATGAGCCTATCCTGACGCATTATGAGGCTCTCCAGCTGGAGGAGCGGTGAATATTTTCTGAGCGGCTCTCCACTTGTGCCGAAGAGAGCAGTGTAGCTTTTCCTTTGTTTTTTTGTTTGTTTTTTAAGGGTAGCGGTGCCTGGTCCCGCCAGGGGCAATTCAGGCATGGCTCTCATGTTGGGGGTAGCCCAGGGAGCCCACTCCCGGCTGCCCCAGATAGCTTCCTGCCCGGCCAATATCCTGAACTGCCAGTGCGGGAGTCGTCAGTGTTTCTCCCCTGCCTGTTCTATGCAAGCAGGGAGTTTGTTGCGCAGTGGCTGACTCACTCTACCCAGACACGGGGAGCAGGAGCAAAGCCACCACCAGTGGGTGGCCAGAGGTGAGGTCCCGGGTGCCTTTTCTCTTATTTGGGGGGTGCAAATTGCTTCCCCAGTCTCAGTCCGAGTCATCCCCGGGAGCAAAATTTGAAAAGGGGAGGGTGCCCCACACACACCCCCTTCCTCCAAATAATGTATTCATTCTCACGCCGACCCCCAGACCCTGGCCCACCCCGAGGTAAAATGATGGGTGGAGCCCCAAGTGCGTCAATCCTCGATGGGGGTCAAAGGTCACCAATCTTTAAAAGGCCATAAGTCAGGCCCCATTGGTCTGATTTGGACGATCCTGAACCTCATTTTACTCCTGGTGGCGTGCTCGAGCTACCAAGAGCAGTTCCAGCAGGCTTCCTGCCCTACAAAGTGGTGTAATCTACAGGGTACTGCTTCAACAGGCTCCCTGTGCCACCTTGCCTCCTGGTCTTTGTCCCTGGAAGCAGTAGTTCAGATCTTTCCCCCAACTGGTCCTCAGGGCATTTAAGGGGGCCAGCCTCACTGGCCCTTAGAAAGACCCAATGGTCCTGGGGTCAACTAGGGCAGAGTTCTTGGTCCTTTTGGGCATCAGGGGTTTCTTCTTCCAGTAGTCCATGGCTGGCACAGTCCCATGGTCCAGCAGCAAAAAGCACAAAAAGCACATCTGTCCCTTGTGCAAGAGTTTTTAAAAAGGGGTAGAAGGTTCTAGAAGCCAGGCACCCTTGGCAAATCCTAGGGTGCCACATCACCTCCCCCCCCCCCGTCCCAATCCTCCTGCATAGTATGCTGGGATAGTTTAAGATGGCACCATTCAGGAGTCACTGGTCACATCTGCGCTGGGAGCCTCAGCTCTTCCCCTCGCTGCCATCACTGCCAAGTCTTTTCCAACAAAAACTTCAAAGGGAAGCCCCCTCCTGTGTTGGCTTCAGTTACCTGGGCTTCCTCCTTTATTCAGTGGGCCTGGGCTGTCCTCAGCCCCGGTACAGTGTAACAGGTAATTAACAGATGCAGATTTTCTTCCCCACCTTTTCCAGCTCAGTGGCTGAGGGAAGCCCTGTTAATTACTCCTTTTGTGTGGGGCCGCCTTTGTTCCCTCTACTGGGGAGAAATGCAATTAACTTGGCACAGTAGGGTGACAAAAGGCCTGGGCTCTGATCCTGTGCTAAGCTAGAGAACTATGACAATTCTTACTTAAAATGGCATTTTCTACACTCTAAAAAGTAATTTGCCAGTAAACAAAATAATTTTCAAAACTTACTGAATGTCACTATTTAAGGCTGTATAATAACTTTGAAATGTGCAAACATAACTAATTCTTTAAAATAATTTTGCACATTTTCAAATTCTCTATTCTGTTTCACCTAATTTTGTGCATGATTTCAAATAATCTCATTTTTTAAATGAAATATTTTCTCATTTATTTTAAAGTAAATATATACATTTTTAGAGTACAGAATTCTTTAGTCAATGGGCCATATGTATGAACACGTTTTCCCATAGACAAAGAATGGGTAAAACCCTTTGATACATCTGGCCCAATGTGTCTACCTAGTCTAAATTATTAACAGCTAATTCATGCATGTACAGACTGGTAAAAAATTAAACATTTAAAAATATGCATAAAACAAGTCTACAACTTACACAATTACTGTAGCAGAGTATGTAGTATGGACATTATTAAATAGACGTACAAATACAGAAGCGCACACAGAGCACACACAGGCTTGTGCTAATGCCCACACACACATTTACAAACACAGGTGAAAGCACGTGTAAAACACAAACACATGCACAAAAACAAAATCATCTACACCCTATGTGAGAACACAGAAATGTTGACTTAAACATACAGACAGGCACACACAACACACATAGGCATGCATAAAATACGCAAATGTATACATATGCACATACAAGCACAAAAACGGCTGCTCTCCCCTACACACACTCACGTAAACACACACCTGTATTTCAACATGCATATATACATGTACATTAGACTGTATTTATTCTCAGACTAGCGCGCACTATTAGATCTATCTCCGAAACTGGCCTGTCCTAGTATCCGCTAGAGCTCAGCACTGTGTCCAAGGCTGTCAATCTCCCCTACTGGACATATCCCCAGGATCTGCATTTTAATTCAGGTCACATGTTTGCTGTCTCAATAGATAGTTCCTGGCTCTGTGTGGTTATTTCCAGACAAGCACGGTCTCCTCTCACCTGCCGTATGCTGCCCTTTTGCTCCTTGCCCAAGCTGGTGAGGTACTGCAGAACAGCCTTAGCTGCCTCCGTCTTTCCTGAGCCGCTATGCCCGCTGTTGTGAGAAAGAAGCAAAAAGCATATTAGAGTTTCCGAATAAAGAAGTATCTTCCACACCAACCAAAGGAAAGACGGTGCAGGTGGGGTACAGGCCTTTACAAAGCAATGCCTTTATATTTATTTTTAATTATTAATATTATTATTATTATTATTTTTATTTTTTAAGAGTTTTATATAGCGCGAACTCGACCCGAAGGTATCCGGTATTAGAGCGCTTTACATGAGCACCAGTTGCGTTACAGAAAGACATTCATTTTTGTTAGGCACGGGGAGATAGAGGGCCAGATGTACGACCCATCAATTTGCAAGTCGCTAATTGTGTCGCATTTGCGACTCGTAAATTGGGATGCACAACAGTGTCTGAGACACTGTTTGCGATTCCCAATGGAGTCGCAAATTGCATGCCTCATGCATATTAAGGAGGCTGTCGCAATTTGCGACCCCATTGGGAATGGCTGGCACTCCCAGGGATGGTGGCCTGCTGGGGTCAGCAGACCACCATGTCTGGGACTGCTTTTAAATAAAGCAGTTTTTATTTTTATTAAATGCAGCCCGTTTTCCTTAAAAGAAAAACGGGATGCATTTAAAAAATAAAAATGAAACTTTTCAGTTTCATTTTTTAAGGGCAGACAGTGGTCCCTAGGACCACTGCCTGCCCTTAAAAAATATTTTGAGAGCCACTCACAAAGGGCAAGGGGTCGCAAAACAGTCATACATAGCTTCAGGAGTCGCTATTAGGAAGGGACGCCCCTGGAACGCTCCTTCCTAATAGTGAGTCACTAATCCTATTTTGCGAGTCGCAGATTGATTTGCGACTCGAAAAAAAGGATAAGTACATGGGCCACACGTTTTTTGCGGTCGCAAATGGGTCTAAAACCCATTTGCGCCAGCACAAATCGTTAGTACATCTGGCCCTAAGTGATTTGCCCAGAATCACAGGATGTTGAGCGTCCCTGCCAAGACTCGAACCTGGTTCCCCAGCTTTGAGGTTGGCCGCTCGAGCCGTCAGGCTACATCCTCTCTTTACCACGCATGCCTTTACAACGCAAGGTAGGTACATATAAGGAAAGTATGTGTGCATGTATGTATGTGCGTGTGTGTGTGTATATATACACACACATACATATATATATTTTTTTAGAGTGTTTCAATCTATGGATGAGACATGGGGTGTATACATAGATCAATGCAGTTTGTTGCATTTAAGCAATGAATTTTCAGGGATCATTAGATCGTGGAAATAAACAGCAAATATAACCTATTCTGACGATATTGTACAAAATTATGTATAAAAGTATGGGGGTGATAACAAGGAATTTTTGGGGAAAAAACCTTTTAATTCTTATAATACATTTTATACTATTTATACTGTGTATTTATGCCAATAGTGTGTTTTTTGTACTATTTAAATGTCGAATAGAAATTTCTTCTATGTCTATACATTCATGATTGGGCACTGTCACTTTAAAAGGGTCGATTGCAGTGGGTAACGCTGTCATGTGATCAAGGCAGGTGAACTGCCGAAACGCGTCATGGCGGAGCTATTTTCCTAATAAAATATAACAGCACTTACTTTGGGTCCACTCTCGTTTGTCTCCTGCGGATGGGACTGTGTTGAAGAGCGAGGCTTCTTTATATATATATATATATATATAAATTAGGGTTTAGGGACAGCTAAGGTTACAGGGTGGGGGGGTCTCAAAATAAAGAAAAATGTCAATTTAAAATAATAATAAACAATAAAAAGATGAGGTGGGGGGGGGTCTCCTCCCCAAAGAGAAATTAATTTACAATTACTAATATATATATATATATATATATATATACACACAAACCTCCTCCAGACAGAAGAAGCAGAGGCCACACAGGGGAATCCTTCAGAAGCTCTTTAATGGACCATCAGGGCATAATGCATTTCGGCATAGAGTGTGCCTTCATCAGACGCCCTTCTCACTAGGAAATCACCGGCACCCTCCTCTTGTACTACTGAGATCCAATATATATATGTTTGTTTCACTTACCTAACCATTTACTTGCCTTGAAAAGGCGTGTGTGGTAAAGGCTTTGTGTGATAAATAGTGCGTGGCAAAGGCATGCGTTTTATTGTCATACAACCCCTTAAAAGCAGGGGAGAACTCCACATCTAACAAGTCTAAAAAGCCAAATGTAATTGAGGGTAAAACGTAAAATCTTATTGGTTTCCTTCATTAACCCAACAACACAGTTAAGTACTGACTTGCTATCAGTTATCATTCATTCAGCCACATTTAAAGGTTTAGTGATGATTATGTAGACCCAACACATGCTCGTGCCCTTGACTTACTGCCCATTTGGCTTACTTAAGTT
Source organism: Calotriton arnoldi (assembly GCA_963921515.1). Lineage (NCBI taxonomy): Eukaryota > Metazoa > Chordata > Amphibia > Caudata > Salamandridae > Calotriton > Calotriton arnoldi. Next base: position 161,877 of record CAWUFW010000771.1, read on the forward strand.
TTCTAAACAGAAAAAAAACTTGACTAAACATCTAGTAAGAAATGTTGGGCTGTTTTACCATTCTGCATTCAGGTCTTTTGTTTCGAACCATAGTGGAAGTGATAAACCAAACCATCTATGAAGTTTGGAAAAATTCTTTATATTTGACTAAAGAAAGGTTTACCTGGTCACTCGTCTTTACTGAATATGTTACAATGAAAAATGGAGTAAAAAGTAGGACAGTGGCTCTGTTAATTCTACTGGTGGTGGTCTTCATAAGAATGATCCTAGACTTCCCATAGCATAGACAACGACTCCTTTAATAAACTGGTAAACTAACAGGGATAGCATCCACAAATAGGTCTTATAATGGAAATCATCCTTCAGCAACTCTAGCAACTATAAACAGCTATCCTCTCTCATCCAGCTCATCCCACCAACATTGCAAGTGTCACACTATTCTCTAGTTCACTTAGCACAGAGCATGCAGGCACTTATCAGATAAGATACCAAAGGGTGGCATATTAGAAATTACTTAGAAAGTGAAACCTAGGGAAATGGTGGGGGAGGGAGCGGGGTCCTGCTTCCATCTGACCCTGTTAGTATGTGCCCTAATGACTTCTATATTGTTCAAGATGTCTTGGAAATTTGTAAATTTAAGTAGAAAGCTGCCCAATTGATTTTTAAAGATCTTTACCTCAATTTAAAATTATATTTTCATAGGAAGCGGGGGCAAGAGGGTAGATATCTCTAAGGGGATGACAAGAGAAGGTTGGATACAAAATTTAACAACAACAAGGGCAAGCCCAAAGGTGCAGTGCTTACTGTAGTCAAAGTGTGTTCTGGAACAACTTTCTGAACTTGATCTTTATAAGGAATTTATCTTGGCTGCAAAGCTAACAGTAGAATGTGGAAAAGATATCGATATGGCAACTCTAAGGCAATTACTTTGTTCTAGACCAGTTGCACTTAAAACATTGAGATTTTTAGTTCTAACGTACATCCATAACACATGTTCATGAAGATATTAGCAAACAGAAAAATATGTTGTCTATCGCGGAGGCTTGGTTTTACATTAAATGAACCTATCTAAGCGTTAAATGTTTATCTGCTGTCCTGGTGCCTTGAAATTTGATAATGCTGAATGGTTGACCTATTGGCAATTTTGCAGCAAACAGTAGCTGGCCCCCAGCAGCCCCTTTAGACTCCACATTTTGAGTATGTTAACATAAGTCATCTTCCATTGTGTAGTCTTGAGGCAGTATCTTTCCACAGTTAAAAAAGTAAAGGGAACCCAGGTGCAATCAAAGTCCAGTCCCAGCAGCTGAGGTTGTGGGGGGCTGGATAGACGATCTAATTTGAGAGGTTAGTGTGGTCGAAAAATATTAAACATATGGCATTTACTGGATTTCTGTCTAGAAATGTTGAGAGAAAAAATATTTTAGGTTTTTGGAAAAGTAACCAATAATATGTGATGTTAAAGAAATATACTAATTGCTGATGGAACACAGCTTTGATCAGTAATCCGATTTGCTTATTTACAGAATTAAAATGGACATTTGTCATTTTAATGAATTTCATAGGTGAATGCCTGAATGGATTTATGTAATTTTGTTAAATTGAATAGACAAATTTATAGGTAAAAAAGAAATAGACTGACTGTCATCCCTGCCCTTCGGACAGGAGGACTAGGTGGGATAGAGTCAGTGCTTACAAGAGTTTAAAGTGAACATGTGTGTGGTGTGTACGGGTGTTCAGGGAATGTGAGATCAGGGCGTCCACAGGCAAGTTGTATTTAGAAGAAAAGCACACTATCCCAATTTGTGTGACAGAGTGCAGACCCCTCCTACCTGATGACAATGCACTGTTCCTGGTCCGAAGACTGCGACAGCTTATAGGCTTTTTCCGCCACAGCAAAGATGTGTCTGAAGAGAGAGTGCAGAGCAAGTAAGGTGATCATTCAGGCAGCACATGGGAGTTGCTTATCCACAAAAACACAGGGAAAGACTTATCACATTTACACAGCACCACCAGAGGCAGATACCCTGGATAGGTGGTAAGGTGGGAGGCGGGACAACAAATCTTTAGGGCCTTGCAATATCAATGTAAACAAATCAGGTAGAAAACAAGCAATTGATAGTGTTAGAGGAATAGCTAAGGGAGATATACACCCTTCAAGGGCAGACGAGTATGAAGGCAAGAAACTCATCAAATATAAAGTAGACAATGGAATTACTTCTGGGATGCCACTTCTGCAGCCCCTCGCCCACTCATCTACATGTATGAGACTTTCTCCCTGCACTATAGAAGGCCTGAACATATTGCTGTGATGGGCAGTAGGCCATTTAGAGCAGGAGTGTCCAACGTAGACCTAGGAGGGCTGTACCCATGCCACAGACTACACGAATGACTTCCATATAGATTCATTCTGTGTAAATTCATCACATTACTTTGTTATTTTGAAATCTGGTATGTATCGTGCTCTCTTCAGTCTGATGTTGGTCACCCCTGATCTAGAGGAAGAGAAGCTGCAGGGCTGGGATCACAAGAGTAATTAAGGTGCATAATGTGACGTTACTCTAATCTACAGCAGCCATTTCACTGCCCTCCTGAGAAGATTTACATGGTTAGAAAAACCATTGAGAAGGGAAGTTATCTAAGATTAAAAATGTCGACCAAAATCTTTTCTAAGCACAGACTGTCCAACCAGAGCATTAGCTTTAGCACAGATATGCAAAGCTTACTGCTTAAAAGAGGCTCATGTCATCGCCGAAACTGTACCCTTGCGGATGGCCTGAAGCACCGTATTTTATAGAAATGCCACTCACGCATTCTTGTACACAGGTGTCCTCAGGGGGAAGTTCCACCATAAAGAAAAGCATTTCAAGATACTGGAGACAGCCCAGTGGGCAATAAAGGGCCTGGGAAGCCAGTTTTCATGCTTCTGGGTAACCACTGGGAATGAAGAGTCTGCTGTGGCTTAAACAACTTTTTTAAATGCTCCTCTTAGAAAAGTAGGGCATCCAATGAAGGATTTAGGAAGGAGTCCTATGGAACACTCTACATGGTTCATCAGAAGAGAGGGACTATCAATGGAAACCACTCCTGCGAGAATTGACTGGGTCAGAGCGAGTCAGATTAGGCTACCTTCCATGGCCTAATTTCTGGTCAGAGGATCAAAAGGCCTCTGAATGTGAACAGCTAAAACAACTTGTATCCAAGCATGTAGATGTAAGTGAAATGTCCATCAAGTATCTAGGCAGGCAAGCTCAAAGATACAGCGCGCAAGGGTGCTACCAGCACTGAGGCAGAGATAAATCATCACAGTTTGTAGGTAGTACAACACAGATGTTTTCCATACAATGTCTGGAGTGTGAAGAACTAAATTGGAGAGCAAAATACACTACAGGACGTCCTAACTATCTGCATTTGAATTCAGTTTGGGAATAGAATTGCTGGAGTAAGGCATGGAGGAATTTCCGCAATTCACTGGTCAGCAACAGATCTGCAGAGTCATGGCACTTATGTGCTCAAGAGGCAAACATACAACACTTTGCATTTTCCTGTGAATTAAAGGAGATCTGCATTTTTCGGCCACTCCCCTAACAAAGAGCCACTACTTTATTATCCATTGTCCATTTATGAGAACTGCATGCTAATTTAATGAACCTGTTTGCATGCATACTACAAATCAATGCTATGTGAGTGAGAGGCAAGGCTATGCTGTTGTTCTGTACACCTAGATGCATCTCCACTACAGGCTTCTACACCTAAAGCAATCTGTATCCCATTTTACCATAAAATAACCATCGCTGCGATGCTGTAGGTGTAGATCAACATCTTTTTGCCAATAAGTATAGTATGGTTTTCAGTGTCTGAAAACGTTCATGTTTAGCACCTTGGATCATAAATTAACTGATTGCCCATGCTAAGTCCCCGCCAGGCATGCTTGTTGAGATTGGATACTACAGTTATTTATTACCATGAAGAGAGGAATGCCCTTCTCTTGAGGTTTTTCGTACAGTCAAAATTCTTCCCATCTCTCATCAAGGAGAAGTGGGAGCCACTGGCATTAGTGATACTTTTCCTGGTCATGGGATAAATGCAGTACTTCTATCTTCAAAAGGCAAATAATCATTGAGGTTAAGGATAATGCATCTTGGAGGTTTAATGCACAGAATCATTCAGCTAACCGGAGAAGGAGCAGGATGTACAGAAGAGTTATTTTCTTCAAACGCTCCTGAAAGAGAAATGCTAAAGCTTCTTGATCAGGAACCACGACTCTGATGAGACTGTATGGTGGGAAGTGATAGAGGAGAGGACAGAAGAGGGAGTCTGGTGTAGTCAATGTTGAAGGCATAAATTAATCAATCCCAGGCAAGTCTTTGGGAGCCAGATAATCATGACATGACAGGAGGGGCTCAATTGAGACCTACCGGATTAAAGATGGAAGGTGAGGGTAAAAGTCAGGAGACTTGTTTGCAGTATCCTATAAAGTTCACAGGCAGTGAATGTATTATGGTAACCCTTGCAGGCGTGTGCCTGCTCAAACTGTTACACAATAGGGAAAACCCATTAATCAGCTGGAACTGGGCCAGTAATGGTATGAACAACAGATGGTCCAACCGACCAATGTTTATAAAAAGCCTTAGTATGGCACCCACATACATCAAATTTGAACAATAACAAAATGTTAATTAGTCTTAAAGGGTTTTATAATATGGATTTATACATGGTTTTCAATATCAATAGTTGCTCCAAAATATAAAGTGAAATAAGTGCTCAAGGTAGTGCTCATGATGGAATGGGAATGTGAAGGTTGAAGTGGTGATCATTACAATATTTACAAAGATGAGATAGGCCTGTCTATAAAAAGCCTTAGTATGGCACCCACATTGTTAAACATTGGTCGGTTGGACCATCTGTTAATACCATTACTGGCCCAAGTCCAGCTGATTACTGGGTTTCCCAAATGTTGTGTGACAATATGTCTGAGCAGGCACACGCCTGCAAGGGTTAACATAATATATTCACTGCCTGTGCGGCAGTCCTATACTGAGGTGCGCTATGGTGCCACTTATTATAATTGATACACCCACCTTTCAATATGATTTTGGGTAATTATTGATGATACCTTTACCTACCTTTTAGGTTGCTCCTTTTCATTGTCCTGAGGAAGACCCCGTTTTAAAGGAACCATTGGCCTTCCGTCATTCTCTGGGGTCGAAACGTCGACTTTTTCTGTACTTTGACCTGTACTTGTTATTTATGCCCAGATGTGGAGGATGTAATACGTATTTACAACATCTAGCTACTTGGGATTTGTTTAGTTAGTCATTTAAACATTGTTAGACAGGTCTCTCAGTTTTGGAATTATCACCACTTCTACCTTCACATTCCAATCCCATCACGAGCACTACCTTGAGTACTTTTTTCACTTTATATTTTGGAGCAACTATTGATACTGAAAATCATGGAGAAATCCATTTTATAAAATCCTTTAAGACTAACATCTTGTCATTGTTTAAATTTGATGTATGTGGGTGCCATACTAAGGCTTTTTATAAACATTGGTCGGTTGGACCATCTGTTGTTCAACCATACATGATCTGGTCAGGTAAGGCGCCTTGCTAGGTATTTACTGATGGGAAATGCAGCCAGAGACTGAGAGGTCATCTTACTCTGCAGCATAGACATCTGGCCAAGGTCTAGCTCAACCACTGCCTAGTCTCATGAATTAAAGAAAAAGAGTCCATTTAGCAAAGGAACTCCTGAGGAGGTATGGACTGCCCAACTAACACAGGGGCTTAATGGTGAGAGAGACTAGTGAGTTCACAGAACGGCCTCATGGTTCTGAGAGAGACTGTTTGCTCAGATTCTTGCAGAAGAAAGGACTGTCCAGCTAGCACGGGGACCACCTGCATGAAAGAAGGAGCTACCTAAACAATTTGACTTGAGGCTGAGAAGGAGACTTTTGCTAATTCAATGCTTAGTGGACTATTTTACTGTAAGAACTCATGGACTTACGGAGCCCTCTGAGAGGAAACAACCTGACGGTACATTCCTTCCACGTCTGCAGAGTATATGTTGAGAATTTTGAAGGGGTTCACAGAGACTAGCATATGCCCGATGTAAGTCTGCAAGACAATGAAGAAAGGATGTTAGAATCAGTCACATATCCAACTATCTTCAAAATAGAACACTGAAAAGGTGAAGTGCAGGGTAAAAACACAGTGAAGGAGAATCTCTTCAGAATCACTATCTGGCAGAAATAGTGCAAATATAAAAGAATGCAAAGTACTTTATTGAAATGGTAAGTTGGATCAGTACTACTAACCCAATATTAAAAAAAGAGAATGTCAGATTGCACAAGTGCAGATCTCCATCCTCTTTTATCTTGTCATTTCATATTTGTAATGCATGCATTGGGTAAATCACACATCCTTGTGTTTCGCCACCACTCAGTTTGCCAAGGTTGATTTTACCACATAACGAGTAATCTACACCCTGTTGTCTGTGGCGAATTTTCAAATACTGAAAAATTTGCTACTGAAACTCGGATATTGGGCGGAATCCCATTTATGTTCCACACTGGATCCTTCCACTTGATATTCTCATTCATTTATTTAATCCACATTTAAGCTCTGTAAATACCACAAGGTTTGTCACTATTTCGTTTGCATATTATCAGGACACATCACTCGTAATTAATTCCCAACAATGCAGAGATCACTTCTCATTTGATAAGCTACCAGGTTATTTAGTTACAGGTTCAGATTTTTAAACATGTTTGGGCTAATTTGTCTTCATAAAAAACAAAATACTAAATGGAATTTTGATAGTCCCTTATAACCAGGGTCGGACTGGGACAAGAAATAGGCCCAGGCACCAAAATGAAGATGGCCCCAATTAGCAAACCAGGTAGTTAAAAAAGTAGCCCACATTTGCAAATCGGGGCAGTTTTGAGCTTGTAAAGACACGCTGTATGGGTATTTTGCAAGTTAATGGAGACTGCATGCATCTGTGTTTGCTGCAAGCAATGTTTGTGGTAATATCAGGGAAATCAACTGTAAATATCGGCCCACCTGGCCATAAAACAGGCCCACAAACTGCTAAAACAAATGGCCCAAACACTAACCTGTCAAACCAGCCCATGGGGCACTGACCGATTGCCCTATAGGCCAGTTGGACCCTGCTTCTAATGAAGCCTCATGGGGCACTCCTGGCACTACCGTCTTGCACTGTGAAAACATTTTCAACGTAAAGGCAACCGTTTAGATGTACTCTTACAATGCCTGGTGCCTCGCGCCTCATGCACATGGGATGGTCCACAGCGAAGCCTTCTTGCCTTACAAATGCCATGCGTCCCAGAAACCTGAGCTCTTCAAACTTGCCTATAACTGAACTTTATACAACAAAGGGGTACACATAAAGTACACTGTGCAATCAGAATAAGACTCAACCAACCAACAGTATCACTTGCTGCAGCGCTCTGATGTAACCGTAAAGAGGCATGCAGCGCTTTACAAATCTGACAAATAGGTGACTAAACAACATCCTATGAAAATTGTGTTAAACGAAGGTATGTAGATGTACAAATGTTCACCTAGAAAAAAATTATGAAAGCAGTCATGGTGGAACGTCAAAATTAAACATTACAAATACTCGCAAACATTACAAAAACCCAATTGTGAAGCTTTTCAGGTGGTGGAGAAACTAGAACTCCTCAGAAAACTGGACCTGGTCTGGAAATGTGTAATCCTGAGCGTGGCAGCTCAGCCCTGACCTCCATGTTAGCCACTAACGTGACAACCTTCAGCAGGCGGTGAATGCAATTGTAGTACACAAACAAAAGCAAAGTGGCAGGGGATACACCTCCGCTAAGGCGGAGGAGCGTCGCCCCACTGCCTTTTAGCACTGCCAAAAAGGAAATGATAACGCTGGGTTATTATAATTTTATTTTTCTGTGCTAAGGCAGTTTTGCTGAGCAGGGCTGGGCTGGGCAGCGCAGGGGGGAGGAGTGGTGGCACTCTCTAAGTGCCCATGACTGTTTGGCCGGCCATCTCGGGTCAGCCAAACAGTCATGCGCACTTTGCATGTTCTTAATACAGCCTGGGTGGAAAACATGCCCAGACTCCCATTCCCTGTCTGAGCGCCGAGCCACAGCATTCAGATCAATCACAATGCTGCATCGCAGCGCTGTGATTGGCTTAGGGAACCTGGGTACTTCCTGCTAGCAGAGAAGCCAGGAAGAGGACGGAGACGGCCGGTCAGCCGGCAGGTAAGTGATCTTATTTTTTTACATCTCCCCCTGCCCGCCCCACTACCGATTTGCGGGAGCAGCCACAGCTGCAAACTAGGCAACAGGAATATCACAATTGTCCAGAAACGCAACCTTGAGAGAAAAATTGCAATATACACCCCCTTCGATTGGCAATGCAGTAGTTGTACATACGTAAATGAAGTCACGGTGAAACCTCTTCTTGAGACATAGCAGCACGGCGCTCTCACACACCTCTCTAAAGGGGAGGCAAAAAAGAGAAAAGGGGGTCACAACTGGGAGGCTACAACAAGTGCGACCATCATGTCCTGGGCCCATAAGAACTCAATGGGCGAGACTCAAGTCATAACTCCGATGTCCAGGTCAGGCTGAATGCACTCCAGTACTGTCGTGATAATCAAAATGACAACAAGCTAGTTTTAATAGAGTGCTTATGCCACTGGGTAGCAACTTTAAATCACTGTAAGGAGCAGTGATGTTATCCTTCCCGAATCAGTGCTTCTTACTTTATCGAACTGGGAATGATGAAGGAGCCAGGTGCCCCATCATCATTCCAACATGTGGTTTGCACGTTCCACAAAGATATCAGCAGTCAGCAAGTGCACTAACTTTACAAGCTGTCTCACCTGCAAAAGGGAAACAAAGAACACAAGGGAAAGAGACAGCGCAAGAGCGTTAGGGAGTAAAAAGGGGAGTCAGCTTGTTGAAGGGGGTGTGGGATAAAAAGAATAGAGAGAAGCGAATGAGTGAACAAAAAGACGATTCACAAACTGCACCTTGTAGTACATTTTGTAGCCCTACAGAGCTTACTACAAAGTGCTATGCACAAACTGCACTTTAGTAGTAACTTATTCGTGTAACTTACACTTTTGTACTAAGTCCAGCACTACACATGGCGAACCACTAGTACTGCAGCACTTTTCTATAGAAAATAATTGAGGTTGGGGCTTAAAATAAAACCCCATATGAAAAAATGTTAAACTAAAAAAGATTTAAAATAGTTAAAATATAAATACATATTGATGAGGCCATCAAAAACAATGCTATGTAACTTCCCACTGTATTGCCCTACAACCCCAACTACCTGCTACTAAAATATAAATTACTAACAAAAGTATAAAAGAAAATAATTATTTAGAAATTAAACTGAAATAAAAAATATAATTAAACAATTTAAAACAAATTAAGCATTTAAATATGTAATTTACAATAAAAAGTAATTAAAATTAATTTAATTATAATTTAATTAACTTCTCAATCCATTCCCCTGTAAACCATATAACCCACTATAAAAATATAAATTACCAACAAAACTGTAAAAATTAAATCTACATTAAAATTAACAAATTAAACAAATAAATTAAACAAACAATTTACATAATTAATAACTAAATATGTAATAAACAATAACAAAATAATTACCATTAAAATGAAATTAATCAATGTAATTAACTTCTCACCCTATTACCCTACATATCCAACAACCCGCTACTACACTATGATTGAACAATTAAATTTAAAAAATAACTGCACATTTAAAATTACAAACAATATTAAAAAATATTAACAATTAGACTAACAATACTAAAACCTAAAAGTAATATACTAATATACACTAAATTAGTTCTAAAAAACAATATTTATATCTGTATTAAAGTAAATATTAAACAAAATAATGTTCTTAAATCGATATCATACACCAAAAAAACGATATTAATTATAATTTAACTAACTTCTCAATCCATTCCCCTGTAAACCATATAACCCACTATAAAAATATAAATTACTAACAAAACTGTAAAAAATTAAATCTACATTAAAATTAACAAATTAAACATAAATAAATTAAACAATTAAAAAAATAAACAATGAATAACTAAATATGTAACAATAACAAAATAATTACCATTAAAATTAAATTATAATGTAATTAACTTCTCACCCTATTACCTTACAAATGCAACCCGCTACTACACTAATTGAATAATTAAATTAAAAAAAATAACTGCACATTTAAAATTACAAACAATATTCAAAAAATATTAGACTAACAATACTAAAACCTAAAAGTAATATTCTAATATACACTAAGGGGTCCATTACGATGGCGGGCGGAAACACTACCGCCGTGCCGTCGGAGGTAAAAACCGCTAGTTACCGTCTGCCAGCAACTGCCCGCCCTCCCGCCAAATTAGGATGTGAAAAGCCAGGCAAATACCGCCCGCAAGCCTGCGACGCCGCCCGCCATCAAAGTGCGCCCGTTTACGTAGCGGCGCCAGCCAACGGAGGCACACCGTCCGACGAAATGACGTACCTCCCGGCGTACAAATTACGATGACACAACCAAACAGCCTCACCGGCAAAGAGACACCGCACGAGAACAGGAGGCGGAAACCACATTGTTGACCACAGAAACACCAACCCGGCCTACTCCGAGATGAATCCTGCTCTCCAGGCCATCCCAATGCTGTACCTGATGCAGCACCTAGGAGTGAACGCGCAACGACGACGCAGGTAGGCAGACACACAACAAGGGCATGCAAACACCGCACACAATGCAAGGGCGGAAAAACTGTACATGGGCCCCCTAGACACCCCTGTGGGGACAGGACACATCCAACACTGTACTGTACCCACACATATCCCACCTGTAAAATATAATCAACCCGCAACATCCAGGGCACCCACTACCCTGGACCAGGAGGAGACGTCCCCGTCACGGCACCGCAGCGCCCCGGCGATGACGCACATGCGCACAACGCAGAGGCCAACGACAGCGCCACGCATGGGCTGCACACAAACACCACAGGGTCACAACAACACACCACACACACCAGCCCCACCCAGAAGGCACATGTCACGTGGTCCCCCTGCGTAAATCATGACCACAACCGACAACTCACAGTTGCCAAAACGTAGTCACACAAGTGTGCCGAACAGGGGAGCAAAGTGACGTCGAAAGAGGACACACACCTGTGTGCAAAGCATGGAGAAGCACACAGCAGCTGCTACAGAACAGCACAAACAATGGACATTGATCGCAAAAGGCACGCCAGTCACAACAAACAATACCTATACCATCCTGCAGGCAATAACAAGCCATGCAATGTACAAAACAGAGAAACCCTGCAGCCTGAGAACAGGTGTTCACAATCACTACGCCCACACACAAGTCCCAATGTACAGCGGAAAAGAAGTGACCCACCCACACACGGGAGAGCAGATAGCAGTGAATGTCCTTCCATTCCCACACCCAAATCACATTGCAACATATCCTGCAGGAGAACGGAGCCATTGGAACAACCACAACCCAAACATAGCCATGCTGAGTCAACCTTCCACTGGCAGATAACGCCGAACATGAAAGAAAGATAAAACCACAAAATACAATTATACCACTGCTCCTTGTGGCTCAAATGCAAGTAATCAGGAAAGAGTCAGACACCACTGGCCTTGACCATTCATAGGAGCATGTGGGATGAGGGCCTGTGTCCGCCTCCCAAGCCATACCCAAAGTCCTGCCGCCTAACATCCATTCAAGAACACACAGCATCGACGGAGGTTGCACTCAGCAGACAGCCCAGGCAGCCGGAGCACGCCATCACAGCACCCTGCAGCAAAATGGACGGTGCCCCAGTACTATACACCTACGCCAGACAGATGCAGCTGTACAGCAATAGCTTGCTACAGATAGTGGGCTGTGCAAATCTGGCTATGCTGAATGTAAGTTATCGAGTAACTTACCGCATTGAAATGTTCAGCTGCGTCATCCCCTTTTTCTACTGTCGGAGGTGCCCGTACCACTGGCCTGTGGATTTATGTCTCTCCAACCCGGCATGTCCAATTGGGGACCTGGTACACGTGTTCTCACCCCTGGACGCCCACGACAGGAACTGTTCAGTGTATGGGGGCATGGCGTTTGTGGCTGCAATAGGACACACACTGCAATGGGACCAGTGTGCCTCCGCACAACGTATGCTGGATTACAGTTTCATCGAATGTCACCCGACATGTCCCATCAGGATTCTACAAGGGACAACTTACGAGGAACACGTTGCAACCCACCATCCGCTTCATTGGATGTCAACCACAAATACCAACAATGCGAGGGATGCTCTGCAGGAAGGTATCGCATACCTGACAACCTGTCAATTCATGGGTCCCCAAATCAATACCCACAATTGAACATTCATGTGCAACACCGTACCTATGCTTGGCGTCCGCACGCAGTGGCCAGTTAGCTGTGCAACAACTATGCCATGCACTCGGAAACAAACACCTTACCATCAACTCCACCGTCATGACACCTGACATTTCCGGGACATGCACCCTGTCCATCACCATATCCCGTGTCCCTGCATGAACACGGGGAGGCTGAGGAATGGGACCTGTGTACAGTGACCACATGGCCAACATTGCACGAACCGCAATGCTACAATATGCATGCCGCGCACCTGAACACATGCTCCTGTAAGTGCACGCTTATCTGTCTGCTGAATAACTTGAGAACTGTCATCTCACCTTCTTCTGAACTTCCATGCCAGGACATTTGCATGGACAACAAATGCAACACCCTACAACATGTCCCCGGGCATTGAGTCATGTTCAGTAGCCACCATATCGCAACAACATGTGAGACTATGCTGCATGCATGTAGGCTCATGCTCTGATGTCACCTCTGACGCAGGTGTGTCGTAGTCACTATTGTCGTAAACCTGTACCATGGGACTTAGATGTACTGTGCTTATGATGTCAAGCTGTCTGGTAGGGTAAACCAATACTGTCTGTGTCACAGCCTAGGGCACCTCAGTAATGAGCTAATGTACTGTAGCATAGCAAGGGCAGGGCATTCTTAACTCTGAAGCCTTATTTCCACAATTAACGACTTATCACATCTACCTGTACCCCCTTTTGTATGTGTAATCATGCTAAGTATATCCTCCACATGCATTACGCTGCCAGTAGTGTCCACATCCTGCATCACAGAGGAAGTAAGCTCAAATACATGCCTTAAAGCTAATATCTGACTCTGGAGAATTATTGATCGTAGACAAGCATGAATGAGAGAGGATGAGAGTGTGTGAAGTACACGGGACTCGTGAGATTACCATGTAGTCAAGTGACATTGGATGTCAATGCACATGAGTTGCTGCCACTGTGGACCCAGTAAAATACCACAGGTCGTGGGCCTTGGCATGTCAGAGTCTGACGTGGCCCAACAGATCATCACATGAACACTGACGGCCTGGTCACTACAAAGCACAGTCCTACATATGTGTACAATCACCTTCACAGTCTGACGTCACACTCAACAAGCAAATATAGGAGCCACGCCAGTTGCACGCCACATCAATGCATGCCAAAACACACACGAAATCAGTGTGGGTGGGCTGGGCTGCACAGTGAGTACGAACCGCCGAAATGTACATACATGCTCAATTGAACAAGGCACAATCTTCACATTCACACACCCTGCAGACCCACAATGGCCAATACATATCAAGTAGGAGTCATCCTGAACTGCAAGGACCCACCCACACACTGTGCAACAGACAATACACACATGTGCTCACATTAACAGACCCGAACAAGGATACAAACAGCGACCATGCCCCTCGGTGACGTGTGTAGTCGACATTGCCAGAGCGCACACACACCAACACTACCCCAAAGTCACACCACACACACCTACACCTCCCACATGCACACATTGAAAGTAAGCCATGTGCCCAGGCTCGATGTTCATCACAAGATACACATACACCTACACTGCTGGCCAGCCAGAAAGTAAGCTCACACATACCCGCACACTCTGCACATGCTACCTGTCATCCTGTGGCTAGAGACACACCCTGTGCTTTGCATGCACGCAAACATGACACGTATACATTAACACAGAAATACCACCAAATACATGCAGACAATCCGTGTTACAGACACACGTCTTCATCACACACACAAGTAGCAGAGTCTGAAAGAAGTGAAGTCCCAGCCACGTATTATACACATAGGAATGTGAGACCAGACATTGCAATTTTTGAGGTACCATTTACGGCATGTGCCTCACTTAACTATGCACACACAGTAACAACTGCAAACAGCAACTACACAGACACAACCCACTACAGGAACAACAGCATCCAGTCACAGAATACATAGACAGGCGTCAACAATGTACAACACCAGGGACAGTGGCCAGTCCGATGTGCAGAGTACTGATACGAAAAGCTACGTATGCATTGTGTGTGAGTGTACCCTGACATGGACAGCAACACTGCCATGGCAGTCACGATAGCCAGCACAGCCACCACTGTGGCACAGGTAGTTGTGTGAGGGTGCCTAACATTCAAACAGGATGCCAGTCCGACTGGGTGCAGTCTGTATGCTACGGGACAGTTGGATGTCCGCCCCTGAGAGAGAAGCACAACTGTGGAATACACACATGTGGCATGTGAAGCGGGAGGGCTTCTTGGCACAGGTGGGTCTGTGGCACGGGTGGGTGCACACATGCAGTGTCGATACAGACTGTGTGGGGACGAACCCGGCGGGGTAGATTACCACTGTTCTGGGTATGTGGAAAGACCAGCTGTCTGGGGATGAATGTGGACTAGTGTGTGCACAACAGGCGGGCACACGACCTATGCTGCATCAGGTGTGGACGTTGGCCCTCCCTCTGGGGACATGCTGGATACAGCTGTGCGTCAGCCAGGCCCTTGCCGAGACATTCACACCCCTGGCCTTCAGGTGTACCCCCTACATCGTCCACCTGCACAGGCTATCCAGGGCATGGGATGGCAGTGGAGCTTGGTGGGTGGGAGGTCATGGCACCCTGCTCCTGGTCACATCTCGCAGGCAATACATTCTCAGTGTGCAGCAGGGCACAAGTCCCGAACAAGACGTGGTGGCACGCAGACGTCATGACAGGTAGTGACGTCACAGAAGATGGCTTGCACCATCAGACTCATTGCCTCCCCTCGCTCACCCCACTGATGCAATAGCATCATAGGAGCACGCGCGTGAGCAGCAGCTCCAATCTCACCCCAGAGAGGCCAAAGAGTGAATGTGTGGCTCCATTCGCTCCAGTCACCGAGCTCACGGTAAAATAAGTGGTGGGACGCCGTACACCCGCATGGTACCCGGACTCGAGCCCTGGTGTGCAGGCAAAGCTACCTAATGTAGTTGCGAAGTGTGTGAGTTGCATGACACCCGATGGCGGTGGATGGCTCGAAGGCTCTCCACCATGAGGCCCATATCACACACCATGGGTCCCTTGCCAATGGCAGCGGATGCTATGACATTGCGCGCCGGGGTGTGTCTACATGTCGTCTGGGATGGCTACAGCTACTGTGTGTTGCATGTGGTGTATCCGGACTCCGCAGACAGCCATGCTTTGTCACTGTTGTCCAGGGCACGAGTCGGGGTACCATGCGGCTGTACGGCGTCCCCCCACCTATTTTACCGTGAGCTCGATGACTGGAGCGAATGGAGCCACACATACACTATTTGGCCTCTCTGGGGAGAGATTGGAGCTGCTGCACACGCGCGTGCTCCCGTGATGCAATCGCATCAGTGGGGTGAGCGAGGGGAGGCAATGAGTCTGATGGTGCAAGCCATCTTCCGTGACGTCACTACCTGTCATGACGTCTGCGTGCCACCACCTCTTCTGTCAGGACTCGTGCCCTGCTGTTGTCAGATGCGCCACTTTCTGGGGGTGGGGGAAGGTCAGGAATGTCAGCCTGACAGTGGCCCAGTTCAAGGACCACCTTGACTGGGGGAAAACTATTGGACAGACTGGTGTAGCCCACCCACGCGTTAATGTAGGCCCTCCATGAACTATGTCAACTGCGGAAAGGTGTTGGCATGGGCAATGAAGTCATTAAGGAGAGCTGTCTGACCCACGCACAGATGCCGCACATGCTCAACAGACCCGGCACTGAGTGCAGCAGGGGTCGCAGGGGCAGCTGTGCCTGGTGTGAAAGACACACTATCCTTCATCCCTGTGCCGACACGTGTTGCACCAGTGGAAGTAGTTGGGAGGGCGGGCATTGGCCTCTGCGTGGCTGCAGAGGAGCTAGAGTGCACGTCCCCTGTGCTAGCAAACATGGATACATGACCTCGGTACTCAGATGACGCAGCAATTGTCGTATGGGCCTGTGATTCATCCAGCACACGTCTGCCCCCTCCGATGCGCCGGTCACATTAGTCTCACCCAGCTCCTGTGCAGCTGCACCATCCGATGCCTCACCACTGTTGACCGTCCCCTGTCCCTCAGCACACATGGTAGATGACACATGAGGGAGAGTGAGGTGGCCTCACTCATTTGGCATCAATTCCACAGACATGTTCAAGGGAGCCAGCACAGAACGTCCCCAAGTGCACATGTTGCATGATACCTGTGCAAATGTATACAGCAACCACAATCAACACGTGATGGCTGGCGTACAGGTAATGAACCCGCCAATAAGTGACACATGTGTTGTGCACATGGAACAACACCCGGACTGTCACCCTGCGGCCATAGCCACTCATCGCTGTGTACACACCCACTCTCCTGATGGTGTTAAGGATGACCACTACATAATTAGGCCAAGGACATACCTGCATGGAGCAGAATGTGTCACCACACACACTGACTGCAACATGACAGTCCACAATGGTTATGAGCCCATGCCAGACAACTGTCCATCGCACGAGCACAACTACTGTTGCACAGTGTGCCGGATGTGTGAGTATCAGGAATATGAGGTGAGGCATCGCACACATGTGTTTAGGACGAAATCAGAGTATGCACAGTGCCACAAACATACATGTGAATTGCCACTCCAGCTGACTACAGGCTGTTCCTGAGGCCTATGACTCTGAACGCATTGACTATGCAGAGTGCCCAAATAACATCTTGACCCTCAGGAATCACATATGCATGTAAGATGCACCCAGCACAGAGTACACTCACAACCCACAGCATGACACAACTAACATCACATTACCCAGAACATGGGTAGGCTGTGGACACATGCTGCCTCTCGCAGCAAAAGACACAATCCCACAGTACTGTACACCTGCCTGCTGCTGATGCCCCTACAAACATGCATCCGCAACAGGCTGTGTGACTGTCAATAGCAGACCATTAGTGGTGAAATGCAGCGCCGTGCCAACCTGACAATACGAGGGAGCATCCCCCGATTAGTCGCCGCAACATGGTCATACATCCGGCAGATGACGTCACCCTCTTCGTGGGATTGGCTGCACTGTCGGTTACACATACACAGAAGCATCAACTTGGATGCAATGGCTCATCACAAGGCCTTGGGCTGGTGGACTTCCAACTGCAGGGATGGTACACATGAGGGTTGGAATATCACACATACTCTTCTCAGCATCACCCACAATAACAGTGGCATGATGCTGACCCATCCTAAATGATCTGAGACGTGTAACAGAGCCAAGACGGTATGGGACATGGCATAACAGCATGTGTACACCACACATGAATGCATGCTGGTGGGAGTGTGTACACAGTACCTGTCCATCCCATTCAATTCAGGATGCCAGCACTTTGAGCAATGTGTAGTCTGCCCACATCTACTGTCCATTGTCAGGTAGACCGACACATAGCTCACAAGGCTACACATCTTTGTGGGTGGACTCACTGTGTCCAACACTGCGCAGCCCTCAACGTACTCGCCCTGTGAATGGCTCACCCCGCAATGGAGGTCACATTCAGTGCCACCATCTCTCACACACATCCCTATCACAAGGCCTGGAGTGTTCAATCGACAGGGCTGAGTTAGCACATTTCCTGAGAGTTGTGAAATAATGACACATGTAACCCACTGTACAGTCAGTGTAGTTTCCTTCTAGGATTGGGCAGTCAATGTGCAGCCCAGGTCTGCCGAGACTGAGAAGGCCAGCAGGGAGCCAGCCAGCCATTCACACAAGCAATAGCTGCCCAGAATCATGCATTGCCAAGTGTCTGCGTCACTGGGTGTCTGACATGAAAATGCCATGTACCACCACTCGGGAGGGACATGCATGGGGAAACACCAGAGAGCCTACATACCCCTTCCACCTGTAGTTAGCATGGTAAGCGGTGCATGTTGGAACCCCACAGGCTCAGACTCATAGTGCTGCGGATGAACGACATGTGTGTCCCCCACATGCACTCCCACACACACTGTAGTTGTCTTACACACACATGACTTTTGCCGGTATTTGCCTTGGGCAGTGTGCGTGGAGCTCGGAATCCAGGAACTGCAGCTCCTCGCTGGTGAGTGGACCTGGACATATCATCAGAGTCATCGACATTAAGGTGGACAGGTGGCAGCAGCAGCAGGTGTTGTTGAGGGGTGGCAGTCAGCAGTCCCTGGAAGCTGTGGTAATGCCTGTCACCCTCCCACACTGATATAGCCCCCTTGGGGCTGTTTCTGCGTGTCCAAGCTGCTGCGATTGGTGTACCGCTCAGCCTGTGTACGTTGTGTTGTTGGTGTGTGCCATACTCACCCAGCCTCGGAAGCGGTGTCAGGCACAGCAGCTAGGTATATTGCCGTGGTGTTGCCGCTACCCACATATGCAGTCTGAATCCATCATCATGCCCATCAAGCTAATATGGCCTTAATCCCCATGTGCATGCTCATAGCAATGGTATGTGTCAGTGGTCCTTGCTATTGGTAAGGGGACCTGTGTAAGAGTAATGTTGCTGTGCTGTCCCTACTTGTCAGCTGTTCAGTGATACTATTGCTTTGTCAGTGATCTTTGTTTTGTGTATGTGTAAATACCATGTGGTGTGTTGCATTGACATGTGTCCACTTCCATCTGTCCTAGGAGGAGACCAAACATTCATCGCCCCTACCAATTGCTGGCAGACATGGAGGATGTGGAGGTCATAAGGAAGTTCCGTCTGGACCGGCCCACCCTGCATCGCCTATGTGCCATGTTGGAACCCCACCTTCGTCCTCGCAGGGTGTATCCTACAGCATTCACCCCCACGGCTAAGGTGATGGCTGCACTGCATTTCTTCGCAACCGGTTGATTCCAACACACGGTGGGCAGTGGAGGTGGGATGTCCCAGCCCATGTTCAGCAAGGTGCTACGGGATGTCCTGTCAGCTATGATGCTGTACAGGAACCGGTACATCCGATTCCCCAGGGCACGTGATTTGCCTGCGGTGAAGGGTGCTTTCTATGCACTTGGACGCATCCCCCAGGTTGTTGGTGCAATTGATTGCACCCATGTTGGCCTTGTTGCACCACAGGCCATGGAGCACATCTACAGGAACCGGAAACATTTCCACTCCCTGAATGTGCAAGTGGTGTGCCTGGCGAACATGATAATCACACACGTGTGTGCGAAGTTTCCCGGTTCCACCCATGACTCGCACATCATGCGCCACAGCATCCTCCCACGTCTGATGACCAATCTGCAACCGGACCGTGCATGGATTGTTGGTGACTCTGCATATCCTAATGGGCCTTGGCTGTTAAGTCCACTCCGCAATCCTCGTACACCAGCTGATGTCAGATACAATGAGGCACATGGGAGGACCAGACGTGTGGTGGAGCAGACTTTTGGACTCCTGAAGTCCAGATTCAGATGCCTGGACCGCACCGGGGGTGCACTGGCATACTCCCCACAGAAGGTGTGCCAGATAGTTGTGGCATGCTGCACAATCTTGCGATTCGCAGGCAGATCCCCCTGATGGTGGATGACGGTGATCAGCCAGGGCCCCCGCCTGCAGGCCAAGCCGTGTCCAGTGATGAGGACAGTGGAGAGGAGGAAGCAGTGAATGAGCGTCAGCAGCTCATTGCCCGCTACTTCACTTGACGGTGAGTGACCATGTACGACGGCTGATGTCGCTGTAGTTGTGTAGGTGTATGTGTGCATTGTCAGGGCGGCCTATTGTTGACTGAGTGCTGTGTGGCAATGGTCCATGTCCAGGGTAGTTTGCCACTGAGAGTGGCTGTGACATTGTGCCCTGTTGCTCTGTGAGATGTGTGTACATTGCTTAGGCCTGATGACAAGTACTGTGTGATGAGTGTGTGACACACACAGTCAATGGACTCTTGTTCTGTTTGTCACCCCTAGGTCCCTACAGCCTCTCCTGGCCTATCGACAGAACACACTACAGATGAATTTCTGAACATGCAGACGTTTGTGCACCATTGATAATAAACATAGCAGATGACATAGGATGTGATACAGGTGTATTTATTTTAAAGGTGACATGTGATTGTGGGAAAGGTGATCAAGAAGGTGGTGCATGCTGTACAATGAGTTGACGGTCCTGTCCGCGTGATGGTCAAGGTGTACCCATGTTGTCCTGGGTCCGCAGTCCAACAAACATTTGCCACTCGACTGGCAGTGTGGGGTGGGATGGTAGTCCAAGTGAATGCAGGGGGTGGCCACCATGGCTGGCTGACTCACTGGCGTTTGGAGCGTGCAAAGTCCTCCCTGGACATCTGTTTCCTCTTCGGACGGCCCCTTCCACGTTTGAGGGGAGGGGTTGTGTTTGTGGGCTGCTGGTGGTGGCTGAGGATTGCCCACTCACTGTGGACGCAGGGGAACTGGATGTTGCACGTCCCTGCGCCCCAGCAGGTGGTGGCGTAGGTGTTGTGGTTGGCCTTGAGTGGGCCCTCACCTCCACCACTAGCTGGCCCATGAGGTCCACAAGTTGGCCCATGTGGGCGTCCATGGACCTCAACACCCCAAGGACTTCCCTCGTGTCGGAAGCTGACCTGGCCCGTTGTCCCTGGGCCTCTTCATAGGCCCCAAGGACTCTGGCTATTTGCGGCAGGGCTTGGCTCCCAGGCTCTGTTGGCCTTGGCCTGACCCTGCTCCTCCCACCTGGACTGCTGCCACCGACCTGCCCACTCGCCACATTAGTCACCCGGGGCCTCCTCCTGGCTCCCAGGGTAGATGTGGAGGCTTGTGCCACCTCTTGGGATGGCTGAGTGGTCAGGGAGGCCCTGGTGGTGGTGATGGTGGTGGTGGTGGTGGTTGCGGCGGTGGTGTTGGCCGCAATGACCATGGCAGCAAGGGGCCTGGGACTGGTCACCAGCCCTGGGAGATGGGTTGGTGGGTAGGAGGGGTCCTGGGGTGCTGTTGCGCCCTGCCACGCCAGATGTGCCAGGTTGGGAGTCCTCGTCCGTAGAGGTGTCCAGGCTTTCCACATCCGTGAGTCCGTGTGGGGGGCTTGTGGACTGGCTGTGATGGCTGGTGTCTCCATCCGCAGCATCATGCTGTTCGTCACCTGTGGGGCGGAGACGAAAAGTTATTGTGTTGCACCTTGCAAGGTTTGTGTTAGATGTCTGACATGCACAGTTTGTGCACAGTTGTGCACTGATTTCCCAGATGCGTGTGTATGGCTCTACAATGTGTGTGCGTGATCAAGGCAATGGAATAGTGTGATGGGTGCATATAGCATGGGACGGATTTGGAATGCCAATCGGTGTGTGTTGCAGTACCCCTACATTTTGTGGCTTTGGTGGGCACGGGGTACAGCCCCATGAACGCTTTTGGGATGAAATATGTTTTTGGGGTTCAAATGAAACGCTTAGAAACGCAGATGGCATAAGGGGTTGTACCCCTTATGCCATCTGCGTTTCTAAGCGTTTCATGGACGCCCCATGGACGCTTTTGAGATGATATATGTTTTTGGGGTTCAAATGAAAAGCTTAGAAACGCAGATGGCAAAAGGGGTACAGCCCCATGAACGCTTTTGAGATGAGATATATGTTTTTGGGGCTCAAATGCAACGCTTAGAAACGCAGATGGCAAAAGGGGTATCGCCCCATGAACGCTTTGGTGTTGAAATATGGTACTGTGGTACATACTGTGACATGGGTGCAGAAGGGGACTTTTGTTTTGGCCACACGACACTACAGAGACAAAGGTGTGTGTATGTCTGACTTATCCAGCATATCTGCTCACTGTTGTCATTTAAGGGCATTCCACAGCAAGCATTGTAGTGTGTGAGTAATGGTTGTATGCCACATGACGTATTGCAGATGGTACAATTCCTTGGTGTGCGTGCTACTCTCACCCATGTGCAGCAATGCAGTGCTCTTGGGGTGTTGACTACATTTTGTATGTTGTTACTCACAGTGTGACGAGCGCTTCAGACACAGCAGACACATTATTGGTCATCGGCAGGACTCTTTGCTGTACTACTGTCTATGGGGCAACTGTTTAGATGATATACCTTTCATGACACTAGGGCTGTATGATGAGATGGATGAGATTTAGAATGTGCATTGTGTAGCTGTGTGGTTCATGGGTCCAGTGGTGTATGTGACATTACTGGGGTTCCACTATGTTTCATTTGGACAAGATAGACTTACATGGGTGATGTTGTACTATGTCAAGGGTAGAAGCAGACACGACTACATGGACAAGACTTGGATGGTGTTGCTGATGTGTGTGATGACTGGCACAGTGCACGCCATGTGGGTCAGTACTCCAGTTAGACTTGTGCATGCAGACGTGACTCGTTACGTGTTACTGCATTTGAGATGGCTCATGTGGGCTATGACTCTGTAATTGATGTCCGGGTGCACATTGGTCACGTTTGTGACAGGGAGCAGTGCTACCTGTTCCTCTGCTAAGTGACATGTCCCACATGTTAGTCGTAGTACAGTCCTCATGCCTACAGACACCCCGCCCTGTACAGTAGTCTGCCTAATTGTTGGTTTTGAGGGTGAAATGCAATGGCTACCACATGGTTATGAGAGGGAGGGGTGGTCCATCTTGCTGGTCTGTGGGTGTGGGGGCCGTGTTGTGGGTCGTGGTGATGGTTTACCATCCACAGACAGCCCTCCATGTAGGGTAACATATCTACCTGTCGGTGTGGGTGTGCACTGCAATGGCTGCCACATGGGTGTGGGTGTGGGGAGCGCTCCTTCCGGCGCATCTGGGGTACAAGGGGAGCTGGTGGGAGTTGTGGTGCTGGCTGACTGTACACATGCCCCCATGGTTTTGTTTGTTGGTGCCTATGGGCTGAGTGTGTGTGAGTGTCTGTTGCATATGTGAGGGATGTCTTGTGAATTGTGTACTGGACATGGGGGTGTTCGGCCCTCGGAGCTAGGGCATTGTGTAAGTGCATGACTGTACATGGCGGTGTGCTGGTATACATTTGTTTGTACTTACCAGCCTCCACTCCCCCTGGTATTCCGATGAGACTCTCCGGATGTAGTATGCCTCGCACCTTCTCCTCCCACGCCTTGAAGGTCTTGAATGGCGTGGGAGTTCCGCTGCCAGTCCTGTCAGCCAGCTCACGGTTCTTGGCCTCCTTCTTCCTGACCACGCTTTTCAGGTCCTGCCACCTCTTGGTTATTTCCCCCCGGTTGCGTGGCACGTTCCCAACTGCATTCACCTGGTCTACGATCCTTTTCCACATCCTGTTTCTGGTGGCTACTGTTGTCTGTTGGACCTGGTTCCCATAGATTTGTGGGTAAACCTTGATGACCTCGTCGACCATGACCGTCAACTCTGTGGCAGTGAACTTGGGCATTCGTTGTGTTGCCATGGTGCGTAGTGTAGTTTTTGTGGTGCTGGTGTGGTGTGTTTGGTGTGTGATGTGCAGGGGGTTTGTGGTGCCGGTGTTTAGGTGGTGGTGGTTGTGGTGATGGATGTGATGTGTGTGTGTGCGCGTGTGGTATACTGCTTTCCTCTGTGGCTCTCCGTGTTCTCTGCTGTGGTGTTGGCTTTGTCGTGGTGCAAGGGTTTGTGGTCTGTGAGGGGGCTGCTTTTGTACTCACCTATGTGGGTGTGTCATGATGGTCTGTCGTTTTTAGGTGTGTTGGGCGTGGTGTCCTGGGATTTATTCTAATTTTTTTTTTTGGCAGGGGGATGTGTCTTTGGGATGGGTTCTGTGTCTGGGTATTTTGGCATCGTTGACTGTGTGGACTTGTTGGCCGTGTTGTGTGTATTTGTTTGTGCCGCCACTGATTTCTGTGCATGGACGTGGCCGCCAGGCCTTCCGCCTTGTCAGTTATTCATTTCTGTTGTTCACCGTTGCGGGCGGGAAATGTGTTGGTTTCCCGCCCTCATGTCGGGGGGATCATAATTTGACAGGCGGTGTGTAGTCCGTCCGCGCGGTCGTATTTGGCTTTTTCGGGCGGTATTGCGTCCGTGGCGGACGGATTGTCTTGGACTCGGACATGGACGGGCGGTATTCTGTGTTTTTTTCCCGCTGCGGGCGGCGGTTGCTTCGCGTCATCATAATTGCTCGGTCGGTATTCCCATGTTGCAGGCGGGCGGTCTTTTCAGGCTATGGCGGTTGGCGGTATTTTTACCGCCGGTTATCGTAATGGGCCCCTAAATTAGTTCTAAAAAACAATATTTATTATAACTGTATTAAAGTAAATATTAAACAAAATGATGTTCTTAAATCGATATCATGCACCAAAAAAAAACCAATATTCATAATTTCCACAATTCTCCACAATATTTTGCTACTGACGATATTTTTGATATGCTATATATGTTACATGTTTTTTTCTTCAATATTTGCATCACTCACCTGGTATTTGCACAGTGAGAACCTAAAGAAAGGCAGCATAGCAATGCACAAGGAAGCAGATATTTAGCCGAATCCATGGACATTCAGTGGCCGCACTAGCCACCATCAGTGAGCCTGCATGGCGAATCCGTTTGAAATGCTCTCTCTCTCGACCAGCTGGCTAGACACGTGGAGATGCCCTGTAGCTTACTGTCTGCATAATCTGATTGAGAGTAGCACGAGTCACCCCCTTAAAGAGTGTTTTGGATAGCCCAGTGGGATGGCAGGGGTAACTGACGCTAGGGAAAAGGGAGGAAGGAGACGTATGGCTGGAAAGGCTATTGTGGGTGGGGAGGATGGAGACCTGGTTAGGTTCCACTGCTTAAAAGACTTATTAGTGAGAAGAACAAGGGATAAAGGTGAATGTCAGTTTCTGCTAAGAAAGCGAAGAGGATGGCCCTAAAGAAGATCCAAAGGCTCTAATAGATACTTACTTTCTTGGGTCACAGCCTCTCATTTACCACAAAGCAAGTTAAAGGCCTAACACTTTGGCTGGAATTACTAGAAAGTTTTAGTGGTGCGCCAGTGTGGTGAACAATGGCTCACTGATTGGGTAGGTGCAAATTCAGATACCAATGCGGCAGGAATAGGAGGTTTACGCTGCTCTTGGAAAGGTGATGAGAGGCAGACAGAGGCAAGTGCCATGCGGGACACAACATTTACATGAAGTGCTTGGATCTATTTTTGGTGCCATTGGTAGAAAGATATAAGGGAGTGAGCAGCTGAACTAAAAGTGTGGTGTTGCTGTTTGGAAGGCATCTGCTTAGCTTGAAATGCAATATACTGGTTTCGGCTACGTATGTTTTAGGGGCTGATAACATATATGCTGATATGGGATGATGTTGCTAGAATGCGTTGCAACATCAACCTATAATAAAGTTCCTGGTGCAGGTATGTTAGAGCCCATTGCCTAGCAACAAGGCAATTTTCTAGTCCATTTGCTGCAATCTAGAACCCTCTTGTGTTTGCATTGTAAGAGAGATGCCTAGAGTGGCCTTCATGTAGCAAAGGCCGTACCCACATGCTAAAAGACTTGTGGGATCTAGGAATATGAAGCCATCATAAAAATCACTTACTTTTAGAGGTGGGATAAATTCTTATGTTTTATGTCCAGAGGAGAGCAGTGCCAAGGAAAGGAACAGCACAGACCGCATCCAGCTCATGGACAGAAGAGACACAGCTCTTCTCATGCTTTTGGATCTATCTGCTGGGTTTGATAGCATCTTCCACCCCATCCTCACTTAACATCTACATGATGCCGGCATTCAGAGACCAGCGCTCATCTGGATGTGCTCTTTCCTCACAGGCCACAACCAGTCAGTCAGCCTGCCTCCCTTCACCTTGGCCGCCACCAAACTCATCTGTAGAGTGCCACAAGGATCCTCGCTCAGTACCACGTTGTTGAATGCCTACATAGTCCCACTCACCCTCATTGCATGGTCCCATTTACACCCACAGAATCAATGTTATATCCTATGCAGACGACACCCACCTGTCCCTCTGTGACAAACATCGAACACCCAAACCAAATTCCCTGCCTGTCCAAAGTCTCCAGATGGATGAAAACAAAATGCCTCAAGCTCAACATAAACAAGACAAAAATAGTCATCTTCGGTAAAGACACCTCATTATGGGACTCCATCTAGTGACTTGCTGGTCTCAGACCCATACCCAACCCAACCATCCATGCGCAAAACCTCAGAATAATAGTCAATAACCTGCTCGCTATGACAGGCCAAGTGAACGCAGTCTCGGCTCCTGTTTCCACGCACTCAAGATGCTCAAGAAGATTTTCAAGTGACTTCTCTTGCAGAACCGTTACCCCGGCCTTCATCATCAGCAAGGTGAACTACAGCAACACACTATGTAAAAATCAATGCGCAACTGACCAGAGCATACAGAATTCAGCTGCCAGACTCTCTCAGCCTTACCCACATCACCCTGTACCTCAAAGACTTCCAATGGTCACTCATCCTCAAACAGGCACTCTTCGAACTCCTCACATACACATACAAAGCCTTGCACAACATCAGCCTCACCTACAGCAATTGCATTAACTTCACATACCTCTCCGACACCTCCACTTAGGCGGACTCCTACCCACACCCCCTCCTGCATATGCAGAACCAGATCTGGTGGGCGGGATTTCTCTTACCTTGCTCCCAAAGCCTGGAACAACCTACCTGTACACATCAGAGCCACCTCCTCAGTTCTTGAACTTCTCAAGAAATTGAAGGCATGGCTCTTCACCTAGTCTCGGCCCTGGCTCGACCAAAGTCGCTCCTGCTTTTCAGCTCCAGGCTACCTTCCCGGGTGAGTCATGCGCTCTACCACTACCTATAACATAAAATAACAGAGCTGAGGCCAAGCAATCCTTATTAGATTCAATGGGTGTCAGGCTATACAGTG
Organism: Calotriton arnoldi; assembly: GCA_963921515.1. Classification (NCBI taxonomy): domain Eukaryota; kingdom Metazoa; phylum Chordata; class Amphibia; order Caudata; family Salamandridae; genus Calotriton; species Calotriton arnoldi. Next base: position 189,101 of record CAWUFW010000771.1, read on the forward strand.
GCTATGATGTGCCTCTCGTCAGGCAGAAAACTTTGGAGCTTGAAGTTGCAGGGTTGCACCAGAATAAGAAGAAAAGTAGTGGCAGGAGGTCAACAGCAGAGGTTTTGTTAATTCAATTAGTGTGAACTTTTTTATCACAATGATTGCATAAATTCACGTCGAAACATCAACCTCACAGGAAAGAGGTGTGGATACATGCCCACTGTATCATGAAGTGGGCTAGCATCCACACAGAGAATGTTCATGGGAATGTTTTGTTATTTTAGCTTGTTTTATTAAATTTTTTTGATTCATGTTTGTTTTGTTTGCCTTGTTGAGGGGTCCTGGCCCACCTGTTCATTTATTTATTTTAGTACACTATTTTAATCCAGGCATTTGTGTATTTTTCACTAGACGTGCTGGGTACAAAACCCCTATACTACAGAGTCTAAGTTCCAGTTTGAGTTTCTGTTTCCCTCATGTTGGTACTTGTAGGAAATTGGGGTATTACCTCAAGTAATAATCATAATCCTTGTTAGGTGAACCACTAAAGTCACAATTAACCTGAGCTCAACCCAATGGTAACTATGGCGCAGAACAGACAGGCTTAACTTAGAGGCAATGTGTGAAGTATTTATGCAGTACTAAACCAGTAATAAAGTTGAAATGCAAAACAATAACAATCCCAAACCAAGTATGAGAAATGGAGTCAAACGTAATAAACAAAATAACACCAGAATGATAAAAATCCAATAAGGGGAACTGGAGATGTGATTTTTTAAAAGTTTTAAGTAGAAATAGAATCAAAAAGCACAGTGTGAATGATAGTCAATGGTCATTGTAGAACAGCACCTAGGTGCAATTTTACACTGTCTGCAATGAAGCGCGGGGCAGACACACTAACAAGGTTCGTCCTGGTCAAAAATTGTACCTCCTTCCTTTAGTCCTTTAAGTCCAAATCCACCACAGGAGTAAACTTCTAAAGCCCCCAGGACCTCACTGGAGGCCCTTAGAGACCCATAGGGTGGCAGGTAGAGTCCAATCCAGGTCCAGATGCCACTGATCATCTGGGGAGATGCAGAAAATCCTCTTGTAGCTTATTGTATCCCTGTAGTTTGAACAAGTGGTCAACCTAATGACCAATGGAGTCCACTTCTAGGTACAAGAGGAACAGCAGGTTCAGTCTTCAGGGCTCTTCTCAGGTCACATACAGCAGGTCCAGTACTCTTCTGTTCTTCCACAGTTCCGGAAGTGATCTGAAGTGAATGTCTGGAGGAGCAACATTTATGCCTGGCACCCGCTAACGGGTAAATGTTTCCAACCTAACCAATAGGGTAGAGGTTCCCAAGGCTAACACAATCCACTTTGGCCCTTTTCAAGATGGCGAAAGTCTTTGCCTATGCGAATGTTTGGCACTGAGAGGTGTGTGGGCAATATACCATAGTAATCCTAATGTCCTCCACTTCCAGTTTGGGGCAGTCACTGTACCCACAATAAACCTGGAGACAGACGTCTGGAAGGACAAGCAAGGTTTTCCAGCAATCAATTGTTTTGGCATCCTGTTTCCCTTCCTTTCAAGTGTACACCCAGTATTATATGTAAAAACCCAGCAGACCTGTCAAGCATGATTTGACATTTAACTAGGATTTGACAATGTCAAAAAGAATGCTCATGGCCCCACCCCACATATTCGGTCTGGTTCAGAGGAGTCATTTCTGCCTATTCAGGTCAGCCTATTGTTTTTTTCCCTGGAGCCACGTCGCACTTTTTTTTTTTTTACCATCTTCCCACCTATTCAAATATTAGTTAAAGGCTGGCAGAAGTGGGAGAGAAATGCAAATTTAGCCTTCAGAAACTTCAGCCAGGGAAAAGGTGACTTTCTAAAGTTTACCTCTCCTTAAAGATTGGACTACACCATTGAATTCGATTTTTAATAACTATTAAAACATTTTTAATTAGTTTTCTAGGTTGTCCCATTCCGGAGATACAATATTAGGATTTTTATCTGTATTCTGGTTTTCTGCTTGGGACAGTTAGGCGTGCCACAGTGAAAAATAGCTTTTGGTTGCTGATCACTGTAAGACCATGCTAGCATTAAAATTCTACATGCCCTACTTTTAAATACCATGCACCCTGCCTTGTGGGGGACCAGGCCTACTTAGGGGTGACTTATTATTTAAAAGGGAATTTCTGACCTGTCAAAAGGGTTGCCCTGAAGCTATGTTTTACATTGTCCTATAGAGGATGACAAAGTAGGTGCTGTTGTCCACCAGTGACGTTTAACTTACAGGCCCTGGGTACACCTTGTATCGTATACTAGGGACTTATAGGTAAGTTAAATATACCAAGTAGGAGTATGCCAATTTGACCATGTTTAAAGGGGAGCACAGGCACTTTAATGCTTGTTAAAGGTAAAGTGCATAGAATTCTTCAACCACACTAAACATGGGCTTTGAGGGCAGGTGGTGTGTAGGGAGAATACTATGGTAATCCTGGTGTCCTCTCATATCTAACATTAAAATCCAGTCTTAGGCAGACCCTGTACCCCAACAAACTCAGACACAGAAATTTGGTATAATAAAGCTGACAGTGGATACACAAACATTGTTTTAGCATTCTGTTTTCCTCACTTGAAGTGCGCCCCAAATGTTATATGAAAAGCTCCAGCAGATGTGTCAAGCAGGATGTGCCATTGAAGCAGGGCTTGACACTTTAATGTCAAAAAGAATCCTCCCAGCCCCACTGCGTTTTATGTCCTGTTCAGAGGGGCCATCGCTTCCCATTCAGGTCAGCCTATTATTTTGTTCCTTGGAGCAAGTTCACACCTCATTCACGTCTATTAAAATGTGAATTACTGGGTGGCTGAAGTGGGAGAACAAAATGCAGATTTAGCTTTTAGAGGCTTCATGAAGTGCAAAGGTAACTTTTTAAAGTTATTTTTCGGCAACATTTAGAACAAAACCAAATTCACCATTGAACTGGATTTTTAACAACTAATAAAAATAGATTTTTTATTACTTTTCTAGCAAGACTCATTCCGGAGATATAGGATTAGTATTTAATATTGTATCTCAGTGTCTCCCTATGGAACAGCCAAATTAGCAATAGTGAAAATAGCTTTGAGGGCATTTTCACTATTAGGACATGTTTAACATTATTAAAGTTTTGCATGTCCTACTTTTAAATACCACGCGCCCTGCCTTTGTGGGCAATAAGACCTACTTAGGGGTGACAAATATTTTAAAGGAAGGTGTAGGTCTGTTTGATGGGGTTATTTTGACACGTCAAATTTGCAATTAAAACCTGCACAGCCAGGCTACTGGTGGCAGGCCTAAACTCATGCGTACATTGTCACTGTAGTGGATGGCACTTATGACATTTAACTTACAGGCCCTGGGTACACCTTGGTACCATATACTAGGGACTTATAGGTAAGCTAAATATGTCAAACAGGCCCTGGGTACACCTTGTATCGTATACTAGGGACTTATAGGTAAGTTAAATATACCAAGTAGGAGTATGCCAATTTGACCATGTTTAAAGGGGAGCACAGGCACTTTAATGCTTGTTAAAGGTAAAGTGCATAGAATTCTTCAACCACACTAAACATGGGCTTTGAGGGCAGGTGGTGTGTAGGGAGAATACTATGGTAATCCTGGTGTCCTCTCACATCTAACATTAAAATCCAGTCTTAGGCAGACCCTGTACCCCAACAAACTCAGACACAGAAATTTGGTATAATAAAGCTGACAGTGGATACACAAACATTGTTTTAGCATTCTGTTTTCCTCACTTGAAGTGCGCCCCAAATGTTATATGAAAAGCTCCAGCAGATGTGTCAAGCAGGATGTGCCATTGAAGCAGGGCTTGACACTTTAATGTCAAAAAGAATCCTCCCAGCCCCCACTGCGTTTTATGTCCTGTTCAGAGGGGCCATCGCTTCCCATTCAGGTCAGCCTATTATTTTGTTCCTTGGAGCAAGTTCACACCTCATTCACGTCTATTAAAATGTGAATTACTGGGTGGCTGAAGTGGGAGAACAAAATGCAGATTTAGCTTTTAGAGGCTTCATGAAGTGCAAAGGTAACTTTTTAAAGTTATTTTTCGGCAACATTTAGAACAAAACCAAATTCACCATTGAACTGGATTTTTAACAACTAATAAAAATAGATTTTTTATTACTTTTCTAGCAAGACTCATTCCGGAGATATAGGATTAGTATTTAATATTGTATCTCAGTGTCTCCCTATGGAACAGCCAAATTAGCAATAGTGAAAATAGCTTTGAGGGCATTTTTCACTATTAGGACATGTTTAACATTATTAAAGTTTTGCATGTCCTACTTTTAAATACCACGCGCCCTGCCTTTGTGGGCAATAAGACCTACTTAGGGGTGACAAATATTTTAAAGGAAGGTGTAGGTCTGTTTGATGGGGTTATTTTGACACGTCAAATTTGCAATTAAAACCTGCACAGCCAGGCTACTGGTGGCAGGCCTAAACTCATGCGTACATTGTCACTGTAGTGGATGGCACTTATGACATTTAACTTACAGGCCCTGGGTACACCTTGGTACCATATACTAGGGACTTATAGGTAAGCTAAATATGTCAAACAGGAGTTTACCAATTTTACCGTATTAAAAGGAGGAGGCACAATAACTTTACAATTGGTTATCACGGGTAAAGTCAACAGAGTTCTATCACCAGCAAAAATGGGGTTCAGCTAAAAGGCAAAAAATTGGAGTTACGCTGTCGAAAGGGCACATTTTCAACAGTACTTGTTTAGTACTGAAGTATTGGCCTTACTTCCAGCTCTGTTGATGGTGCCTGGGTGTGGTCTCTGCCCCTGGCCTTCATGATCAGCAGATGCTGTGATCCTTTCATACTCCCATAATGGCGCAGCTGTGTAATTGGTGTACCACTGGCCTACCAAAGGCATGTCTAATGCAAGTCAATCTTGCCCCTCCATGGACTGCCCTTTTGCACCCGGACAATCAGGACACTCTGACAAGGATTAGGTATTCACGTCCCGAGTTACCAGCTCTCAATCCAGTTGGCAACCGGACCTACCCCATCTTGGATAGACCTGGTTGCTCTGCTCCCCTTTTGGCACCCTCTCTTTCTCCTAAGATGGTCCACCAATCCTTCTGCACTCATGTCTCCCATGCAGTTACAATGCACATTGATCGTTGCCAGATTTTTGTGTAAACATGAGAACAAAATAGTCGACTTCTTGGAATACACCTATTATACCAACCCAAGTATTTATGTCACTCTGCACCTTTCTTCCAAGAAATTATCGCTAAGATTTGTGATCTTTTTCCACCTCAAATCTCATCTGATTTGGCTGAACTTCCGTTTGAGAATAACATTCATATACAGCCATTAAGACACTTACCTCTGCTTTACCCAAAACACATCTTAGGCCTGATTCATAAAGAAAGTGGTAAATCTACAGTGGTGCCACCAAATATAAGATGCTGAAAGACAAGATATTATAAGTTTGGAAAACTAAGATGCACAATTCATAGAATGACTTGTAGCTGCTTGCCTGTGTCCTGCTGACTTGGGGAGAAAGCCGTGCCAGACGAGGCTTTGCCGCACCGCTGGGGGAACCACAACCCCATCACTACCCACGACGCCTGACGCGCATTTAAGCGTGACATTGCCCCGCAGAAGGGGTAGCCGCTTGCATGTCTCCTGCTGACTTGGGGAGAAAGCCGTGCCAGACGAGTCCTTGCCGCACAACAGGGGGGGGGGGGCACAATCCCCATCACTCCCCAAGGCGCCTGATGCGCATTTAAGCGCGGCGCTGTCCCGCGGTGCGGGACGTGCCAAGAGTGGGCCCGTCCACGACCGGAGGAGGCTAGGCTGGGCCCCCTCTCTATCTCGGTTGGTCTTGGGGCCGTAACAGCAGAGTTCAAAATCCTCATGGGGAAACGGAAAACCAAAGCTGGCGAGCCGAGAGGAGAGCCCATTAACACTACCTGGAGGTGGGAACACTCCTTTGTGTATCTTCGGTAGGACGTAGAAGTATGTCATCCTGGGGTTGTCGTTCACCAGGAAGGACGCTTCCCCCAAGAAGCGTCCTTCCTGGTGAACGACAACCCCTCGATAGTCTCCGGGATCAATTCACTTCTGGAACCCCTGAGCCAATTTAGCGACCATTTCCTTCGCCCCTTGGTCCAGGCAACCCCTGCATACCTGAAGGACACACGGGATGTACTCAACTTGATTGAGGCCATCAATGAGGATATCACCGAACCCATTGACTTTCTTTTAACCCTGGATGTGGAAGCACTTTATACCAACATTCCCCAGGATGCCACCATCGAGGTCGTGGGACGCCTCCTCCATGAATCAGACTTGGAGTCCGATACCCCAGCAGACTTCATCATCGACCTGATCACCATAGCCCTGAAACACAACTTTTTTATGTACAAAACATCTATCTTCCACCAGATACAGGGCACGAGCATGGGAAGCACCTTTGCGCCGAGCCTGGCTGGGCTCTACATGGCATCTTTTGAGGCGGAAAATATCTTCTCTGATGACAACCCATACAAGGACAACCTCATCACGTGGAAGAGGTACATAGACGATGTCCTTATACTGTGGAGAGGATCTAGGACCTCCTGTGTTTTCTTTATGGAATGGATCAATGGACTCAACCAATATCTTCGGTTCACGGGCACGATCAGCGACTCCACCATCCCATTTCTAGACCTGAAGGTCATCCTCGAAGCAGGCATTATTAGGCCCACACTACACAGAAAGGGCACCGATTGCAACAGTCTCCTTGACTTCAGGAGCTACCACCCGAAGGCATTGCGTGAGAATCTTCCGTACGGCCAGTTCCTGCGGATAAGACGCAACTGTACTACCACTCAGGATTTTGAAACTGAGGCCAATCTCCTGGAGGGGAACCTTCTGGACAGACACTACCCAAATAAGGTTGTGCGGAATGCAAGAAAACGAGCCAGGAATAACAACAGACAAGCCCTCCTTGAAACCAAAGCAAAAGAAACAAACAACATCCTCACGTGCGTCACCACCTTTACACCTTTATCCAACAAACTGAAGAACATCATCAGACGGAATTGGAGGATTCTTAACTCTGACTCACTGGACATGGAACAACCACGTTTTGCATTCAAAAGAACGGCGAACCTAAGGGACACCCTGGTTAACACACGTCCCATTGACAGGAGGAAGAACGCCCCAAACGTCACACTCTGGAACTTACCACCCGTATCGGGACATTACCCATGTGGTTTTGTAGTGCCTGCTCCACCACCACCCAGACGAAGACACTGAGCCTTGGCAATTTCACCTGGGAACAACGGGGCACTCTAATTGCAACACCAAGAACTGCATCTATCTCATCACGTGCCCATGCGACCTGAGATACGTCGGCATGACTACACGCCCGGTTAAGACACGCATAAGTGAACATAAGAGCACCATACGACGTGGCAGGACGGCAACGAAATTGACCAACCACTATCTGGAAGTGGGTCATAGCTGCGAACAACTATCCTGGACAGTCTTAGAGTTCAGACCCACGTGGAGTACACAGGCCCTCCTACGTCGAGAACAACACTGGGTGTTTCGTCTGCATACCCAAACTCAGGGACTGAACGATGACATTCCTTGGGTAGAATTATAGCCCTGGGTACACAGACAGATACACCACTCTATATCCGCCCATGACAGGCAAATGGTTGCTGCCAAAGCCCAGGAGAAATGTGGCTTTTCTCAGATATCCAGGTCACACACATTCGCCCTTAGTACAACATACAGGTCATTTACACTGAGGGACACAAATTGACTGGCGTATAATGCCATCTTTTTCTAGACCGTTTACAGTACTGTCATCATGGCCTTGCATATCCTTGGTACGATGTTATGGACCTCGTGTGCTCCGCCTCACTTTTGGACACCCTCGAAAATAGCAAGTCCCTATACCTCACGTATTTCACTTCATTGTAATCGGGCACCTCATCGTTACACGCATGCGCGAGAGAGTAGCGTTCACAGAGCTTTCGCGCTCTCTTCCGAGACACTTTCCCGCTGAGCAAGCGTGTATGCACTCTGACGCGTCACCGCACGTAGACCAGTCAGGAAGTAGGGCACGCCTTCAGCAGCCACCCTAGTAGCTACTTAAACTACACGGAGGTGTCGCACACAGTGATTGCAGTTGATGGAGCAGGATAAATGAAAAATTTTAACCTCCTAATAATTTTCGTAAAATAATTAATAAACATGTTCGTTTAAGTAAATAACCAACAATGTATGTTACATGTGAAGGGTTAAAGGTAACACGCTATTTTGTGTGCAAATTATTCTACTTATAATTGTTGACGTGGCTAACATAATCTAATATTTGCGTACTAATAAAATAATAAACGCATGATTTGTGCTTTGAAAATAAAACGTGTAGTGGCAAAATAAAGCAATGGTAAGTAAGGGACGGCTTTATATGTTGCTTTTGCTAGGTAATACCTAATTGGGGTACGTAGAATGATGGGAGGGAAACAAAAGGGTTTATATTCCTTATTTTAACAATATTTTGTTTATCTTTATAAATAGTGCGCTTAGGCCTGTTGAGCAGCGATATAAAATGGCCGCCATGAGCTAGAGTACGCATGTGCGAGAAGCCGGGTGGAAAAGGAGAAAGGCCGTGAACAAGAATGACCACGTGTTCATTCTTGAGAGCCTAGGATGGAAGTATGGTCAAGGCTATCATGACCTTACGGAATAAATGTGTGCCAAGATGATCAGCAAGAAGCGTGAGAAGTCAAAATGAATAAATGGACAAACGGAACTGTTGAACCTAAAAAGTATCAGAAAATGATACAAATTGGACTGATCGAAACTGATGAGTAATGTCATGAACGGTGGGAAACGATGCAAGCATGGACATTCCACAAAGAACTGGTTAAGACAAGGACGTTTGATAAAAATGTATATGGACTCGAATGGACCAATGAGAGAGAATCACGCCATAAAGAGGCAACATTTTATTTAGTAAGCGAGAATTAGGGTATAAGAAGACCTACTCCTGGTGGGAGGGATTGATGATGTTGAGCGAGCGTACTGTTAGGAGAAGGGAGAGCTGAGTTGCTGTTGCGGATGATCGAAGCTGCTGCTGCTATTTTTATTAAGTATAAGATGCTGCTTTTGGAGAACCTTTTTACTCCTGATAGATTTTTCATTTAGAGCTATTAGATTTTCCAAGACAGATAGATCTTTTTGGAGTTCTTGCTGTGACAAACTTTATCTTCCATCTAATAGGTATGCATTGTAATTTCAATTTATTCTTATGATGATAAATGTAATAATCTGAGTGATAAACTTAAAACTTATGCATTGTTTCTAAAACTTTATATAAACTTTATTATCTTTAAACAAATGACTCAGTGATTCATTAGCTCAATAATTAAGGTAAAATGTTAAAGAGTTTATTGTGATTGAGCTGGTCTTAATCACCATCAACTGATTCCTACTAGTTGGTCCATCGACCAATGAGCGGAATACCTTAAAAGCAATGAGAAACATTAGGTCGTGTTAAAAAGGAGGTATCCCGTCTCCTTCCAGCGAATCGTTTTACTGTTTTTTTCTCCTAGGGTAAGGACGGAGGTAATCCAGGGAATAAATGAGTAAGTGAATGTATATGCGGTGTTATGGGCCCCACCGTCATATGGATATAGTTTGTGTGTTGAAGGGATAGTTGTACCTGGATGACCGAGTCATATAGGAGAAGAATTTTTATTGTTAGCGCTGGATCAGATTTCTTGGTAGCAGAGGATGGTTACTATAGATTAGTTTGGTGATTATTGATTATTGATTATGATATTCATGTCTAACACTTTATGTTGAGTCACGTTATGTTATATGTAAGTTTTCACGCTTCCGGGAAGTAGGAAGTGGAACACGTGTGGCAAGAGAAGTCACATGGAATAGTGCATTGTCTGAGTTCATATTGGTGATAACACAGGTTGTGTTATGATAGGGACATTTTCTGCATAAAAGGTGTGTAAGTGAAATAGTGACCGGTTTTCTTGTGAAAGTCTGGCCTTAATTCTCAGGAGCAGTATAGTCTCCACATGTGTTTTATCCCCAGAGAAACGGATTTACCGCTTGCTTGAAAGAAGGGTAAGGTAGAGGGAAGTGCTACTTTATCGGCGAAACCGAAAAATTCTGTGGTAGGGTAGAGGTAAGCGCTGCCTACTGGAAAATACAGAATTCTTGTGTAAATGGACAAAGCTATCTCTTTGGTTTAGCGAATCAGACAATGGAAATGTGTTTTAAATGTTGTAACTAACGAAGAATTGTTGAAAAAGAAATTGCCGATAAATTTTGTAAAGGAGGGGTCAAGAGCAGAACTGACGTAGACAAAAGCTGCGCTGGGTTTGGACAGTGCGCTAGTTATACAGAGACAGGAGCAGAGCTGACGTAGACAAAAGCCGCGCTGGGATTGGACAGTGCGCTGTAGACAGAAACTGCTGTGATTGGAGTGTTGGTGTGAGTCGCGCTAGTATTGGACGGATAGAATAGTGACGTGGAAGTTTATGATTGGAGTGTTGGTGTGAGTCGCGCTAGTATTGGTTGGAATAACGCATAGAGAACAGTGTTGAATTGCGGATCGTTTGAGGAGAGAAAGCGATTGTGAATCATGTCTTATTATGAGTATGGTAGAGAGAAAACGTCATGGATGTCGAAAGTTAAGAACTTTTTTAAGAAAGACAAAAAGGTAGTGACTAGAGAGGGACAAGTAATTCTTCCGCCGAAATCACCAGCTTCGCACATGATGCTGAAATATGGATATCATACATGCATATGGTTAGAAAATTGGACAAAATATACCAAGAATGATGGAGCATTGACTTTCCCTGAGAATGGTTCATTTAGTGTAGCTGTACTACGGAATTTGAGAGAAAAGATGGCAATGTTAGAACCCTAGACCGACACAGTTTGAAGCTTTAAGTGAATGGGAAGATGAGATGTATGAACGAGAGAGATTCAGAGGATTAAAGAATCATGAGTTTGTGCCTGTAAGGTTATGGGGAGTAAATCATGAGGACAGAATAAAGCGTTGGAGATGTGCTAATATGACAGGAGGTTTGTTTCCAGCTTTTACAGTTGAGGAAGAAGCAAAGAAAAAGTGTACAGAGAAAATGAAACATGTGGTTATGGAAAAGTATGGGTATGGTGGTAGTGAAACGGAAGATGAATTGCTGGAAGATATTTTAAACAGAAACCCACCTCCATACCAACAGACTTCTGCGGTGGTGACACCTAATGCACCGCTAATGGAAACTGGGAGGAATAAAATTCCTGAACGAAGAGATGAGATAAATAGGTCACAAGATCAATTAAAAACTTCACAAAATGAAGAGATAGAAAGTGACAATGCAACTGAATTAGCAAAAACCACAAGAGAATTGACTGAGAAAATAAGAGAATTGACAAAGAATATGGAAGCTGTAACTGTACCAGTAACAATAGGTCCAGTAATGCCAGTTTTTGAGAATCAGAAAATTGATGAACGTTCTTTAGTGATTCCTATGAATTCACATTTGCAAGGAAAAAGAGAAGGGATGGAACTTGACAATGAAGGTGCACACCATTTGGTTAGTACCTATAGACCAAGCCCACCTACTAATTTGACGATAAATGAGAATGAGTTCAGGAGAATACCTATGGTAACGGAGTCTGCATCAGGGACACCAGAAAGAAGTAACAATTGGATAGAATTAAATAGTACGCCTGTAGGTCCGACTCCAGATGAGTTAAATGAATGGATGAAAACGCTAAAAACGAAAGAGACAGAAGTAAAACCATTAGATGTAATTAGGTTAAAAATAGACATGGAAGAATTGATTTTAGGAACGATTGGTACAGAAAAATTGAAAAATTATCAGGATGATGAGATTATGTTTTTGTGCAAAAGTCTAACATGGAGAGCTAGAAATTTACATGACAAATTAGAAGAGACAGCGAATGAACTAGGAGTAGAATTTGTAAAAGTGAGAACGTTGCAGAAACCATATAGAGTAGATTTTTGTGAGAAAGATATAGAGAATCTGAACACATCAGGACGATTGACCCAAATAAAAGAATTAATTGTTTTGCTGAGAAAATGGGGTGATGTGGATAGATGGAGAAGTAGATGGATGAAAAAGAATGAGAAAGTAACAGATAAAGCATCTTTGGCTTTTGCAGTGACAGATAAGGAACCAATTGTAAGGGAGTACCCGATGAGAGAAACTCCAGGAGGTAGTTATGTGCATGTTCCATGGTCTAGACAGGATATACTGTCATTTACAAATGATTTCCCAAAGTTGAGAGAGAAGCCAGTAGAATGGTACAGACAAGTGGAGAGATTTGTTAAAGTTTCAAAGGTGTTGTTGATAGACTTGGATGGATTGTTTGATATAGTAGTGCCAGCTGATTTGTGGACAGAATGTAAGATTATTATTGATTGGCCAACTGTAGAATATCCAAGGGATGCTAAAACAGGAGCGCCAGGACCAGAAGTGATGAGAAAGTACGATCAAGTAATTAACTTTTTGAAAAATAAGATTCCACCTAAAGAAACTGATTGGGTAAAAATAGACAGAACCACGCAGGAAAGTAAAGAATCAGTGCATGCTTACTATGAGAGACTGTTGTTAGTTTTCAAACAGTATAGTGGTTATGAGACACTAAATGAGAAGGATATGAGTCATTTTGTATATAGATTTGTATATGGGTTGAAACCAGAGATAAGTGAGATGATTAAACAGCATATGATTTGTTGGCAGAATAGCACAGTCGATGAGGTTTTGAGATATGCTAAGTATTGCAGTGATGATATTGAGAGTAGACAGCGTAAATTGAAAGAGAAAGCCATGTGGGCACAGGAGAAAGTTGCAGAGAAACAAGAAGCTCAATTGAGTAATACAGGTAATGAAGCAGGACAGGCTAGATTTCGACCAAATATAGGCAAAGGAAAAGGACAAATGAGCATAGATGAGGCAAAGAAAAAGTGGCCATGCCACAACTGCGGAAAGCTAGGGCATTGGAGAAACTAGTGTAAATTTCCTCCTAAACTTAATACGGAAAATCAATCATTAAATCCACAGGTGCAGAGTGAGGTAGTTACTCAACAGAGTCAGGTGCCACAACCACCACTTCCCAAGAGTGTTAACCAACAGAATTTCAGTGCAGAAACAGGATTCTACGGAGGAGAGCAGGTAACACAGTTGCCGCGTGCAGCTGCCATTTCTCAATATTGGTTACGACAGGATGAGGATGAGACGGATGAAAGTTTCTGACGGTGCCTAGGAGAGGGGAAGAGTGCGTGCTTGGCGCAACTCTAGAGGTAGATCAGTCTGGTCCATTTGTGGATGGAGAAGTGAATGGTGCAAATGTAACATTCCTTGTGGACACTGGAGCTACCCGTTCTACTGTTAGGTCAGTGGAAATTCCAAACCTTCCTCTCTCAGGTGAACATATCCAAGTAGTTGGAGTATCGAATCAGCAAATTAAGACGCCTCTTACTAAATTAGTGGAGGTAAAGATTGGTCCATTTAGTGAAATGCACCGATTTGTGGTGTGTGATTGTAGTCCTGTGAACCTATTAGGACGCGATCTATTGTGCAAAATGAATTGCACTATCTATTGTACTCCAGATGGAATTGCATTTCAGACCCCAGATGAAGATGTATTGTATAAAAAGACACTGGTAAATTTAGAACCAGAAGTAAATGATTTGTTTCCTGTATTTGATGCAGAGAAAATCCCAATTGAACTGAAAGAGACAGTGAAAGAAGAAGTGTGGGACTTTACAGGAGAAGATATAGGATTAATGAAAGAAGTAGATCCCGTTAAAATCTCCGTAAAAGAGGGAACGAGTTACCCAAATACGCCCCAGTATAAATTGACACCAGAAATAATTGAAGGAATAACGCCAGTAATAAATAAAATGGTTGAACAAGGGATTCTAAAAGAAATCATGAGCAGTCCATGTAATTCGCCAATAATGGGACTGAAAAAGCCAAACGGAACATATAGAATTGTACAGGATTTGAGGAAGGTAAACAAAATTGTAGTGCCTTGTTGCCCAATAGTACCGAACCCTGCTGTGATTCTATACCAGATTCCACGTGAAGCAGAATGGTACACAGTAATTGATTTATGTCATGCATTTTTCTCTATTCCATTGCATTCAGATAGCCAGCCATTATTTGCGTTCAGGTTCGGAGAGCGTATTTTGGCATGGTGCCGAATTCCTCAAGGGTACACAGAAAGCCCCTCGATCTTTAATCAGATTCTAAAGAAATCCTTGGAAGATTTAAAAATGCCAGAAAAGTCAGTGATGATTCAGTATATTGATGACCTACTGGTGGCATCAAAAACGAAGGAAGCATGTGTCAATGATACAATTGCTTTGCTGAATCATTTAGCCAAAAGAGGACATAAAGTGTCCCCATCAAAATTGCAGTTTTGTCAACAAGAAGTCCAATATTTAGGGCATAAAATTGAGAAAGGAGTGCGAAAGGTAACGACTGAAAGAATAAAGATGATTCAAGGAATGAGAGCTCCAATGACGCAAAGAGAGGTAAGAATGTTTCTGGGAATGGTTGGATATTGTCGACAATGGATAAGCGGTTTTTCGTTGATCGCCAAACCGTTGCAAAAACTGACAAAGAAGGATGTTAAAGATCCTTTTGAAATGAATGATTAGGAAATGAAAGCATTCAGAGAGCTGAAAAAGAAATTGTGTGAAGCTCCAGCATTGGGAATGCCTGATTATGAGAAAGACTTTGAGTTGTATTGCAGTGAAAGAGATGGATGTGCATTTTCAGTCTTGGTACAGAGACATGGAACCATGAAAAGACCCATTGCATATTTTTCAGCTGTTTTAGACCCTGTAGCGAAAGCGTTGCCTGGATGTTTGAAAGCAGTTGCTGCTACTTGTGTGAGTCTGGAACAGAGTGAAGGCATAGTGATGGGATATCCACTGAGAGTATATGTTCCCCATTCTGTGGAAATTCTTTTGACCAGAACGAAAACCCAATACATGACACATAGTCGGCTGACTAGGTATGAAAAAGTAATTTTGAGTGCAGATAATGTGACCATTGACAGATGTATGAATGTGAATCCTTCGACATCATTGCCAGATGAAGAAAGTGTGATTGAAATGGATGAAGTAGATCACGATTGTCTGAATGTGCTTGAATATTGTACAAAACCGAGACCAGATATACGAGAGGAGCCCTTAAAGGAATCAGATTATATTCTGTTCGTGGATGGCTCATGTTTAAGAACAAATGATGGAGTTCTAAGTGCAGCGTATGCAGTTTGCACAGTAGCAACTGTAATGGAAGCATCTTGTCTGAAAGGGATACGGTCTGCCCAAGTCGCAGAATTAATAGCTTTGATTCAAGCCTGCAAGTTGGGAAGAAATGTACGGGTTACGATTGTGACAGATAGCCAATACGGGTTTGGAGTGGTGCACGACTTTGGTCAGATTTGGTCACAAAGAGGTTTCTTGACGTCTGCAGGAACGCCAATTAGAAATGGAGATTTTGTGAAAAAGTTGCTTGAGGCGATACAGTTGCCTAAACAGATTGCTGTTGTGAAGTGCAATGCACATAAAAATGGGGAAGACTACATAACTGTCGGCAATAAGTATGCTGATGAGATTGCACAGTACTGTGCAAAGAATGTGGTCTCTTTGAATCGGAAGCGAGAAAGAGCATATTTCTTGTCCTTTGCTTTTTACTAACCCTGTTGAGACATGGGATGAGGTGAGACAGTTACAGGAAGCAGCAGATGATGAGGAAAAAGATACATGGATAAAAGCAGGATGTAGAAAACATGAGGAAAATGATGTTTGGGTTTACAGAGATGAAAGACCAGTTATGCCTGATAGCATGATTTCTGACATGGCACGGATGTACCATGGACAAGCCCATATTGGGAGTGATTCAATGATCAGACTTTTTAGACAAACATGGTATAATCCAAAATTCAGAGCCATAGCTGAGAGTCTTTGTCAAAGATGTCTTATTTGTCAACAGTTAAATCCAGGAAGGAAGACAGTAGTGAGTCTAGGAACAATAGGACGAGAAGGAGGTCCGTTCACTAGAATGCAAATGGATTTTATAGAAATGCCCCCGAGCAACAGATTAAAGTATGTCCTCGTAGTCGTCTGTTTGTGTTCCCGTTGGGTGGAAGCATACCCGACCAGAAGGAATGATGGAATCACGGTAGCAAAACTTATGCTGCGAGAATTAATTCCGAGGTATGGTTTTCCAGTCACGATTGAAACAGATAGAGGAACACATTTCCAGAACGAATTAATTAAACTGATTTGTGAAGCACTTAGTATTAAACAGAAACTGCATTGTGCATACAGACCAGAGGCTTCTGGAATAGTAGAGCAAGTGAATGGAACAATTAAGAACAGGTTAGGAAAAATGTGTCAAGCCACAGGACTCAAACTGCCAGATGCCTTGCCATTAGTTTTAATGACAATCTGAAGTATTCCGGAAAGGAAAACTGGACTCAGTCCCCATGAGATAATTATGGGACGAGCAATGAGACAAGCACATGTACCTGTCAACAAACTACTGACTATAACTGATGATCTGGTGCTGCATTATTGCAAAGGATTGGCTGATGTGGTGCGTTCTGTGTTTCATCAGGTTGGACCGGATGCTACTACTCTTGAAAGAAAACCAGCTCACGACTTGAATCCAGGAGATTGGGTCCGCATAAAAGTCCACAGAAGAAGAAACTGTTTGGTTCCTCGCTGGGACGAACCACGACAAGTGATACTGGTGACAACCACTAAAGTCAAATGTGCAGGAGTAAAACACTGGGTGCATGCCAGTCACACCATCAGAGTTCCAGAACCTGAAGATCGACATGTGAGTCGACATCTGGAAGTGTTGGATAACAGTTCAGCATCAGAAGCGGAAGAAGAAACAAACAGGGTGCCAGAATCTGAAGATCGACCTGTAAGTCGACATCTGGAAGACCCAACTACAAGTGCAACGACAGAAGAAGTGGAGGAAATAGCTGAAGTTCCAGAACTTGAAGATCGACATGTGAGTCGAGATCTGGAAATATCAGACACCAGTTCAGAATCTGATACAGATCATTCGGATTGTGAGGATATTCTGAAAAGAAATTGGAAATTTGAAAGCATAAGAGAAGAAACTGAGCACGAAGATAGTAACAGTGAGCAACCAAGTACAAGTTGTGGTAAAAATCCTTCGGAGATAATATTAATAGATGAAGAAGGGAGAGTTTCAAACAGAAAGTTAGAAAAATCGGAAGATCCCCGAGGAGCAATAGGGACAGATAGCCAAACAAAAGAACAGGGAAATTTAGAAGCAGATAGAGAGATTGACACAAATTCGGAAGAACCTCGAGGAGGGACAGAAATAGGTGAACGAAGGAAGATAAGAAAAGAACCACAAGTAGAGGAAGAAAATGAAATTATAAGATTCAAAATAAGAGACAATAAAGGGAAAACTGAAACAGAGTCTGAAGAAAGTGGAGAAGAAAGAAACCAAAAACTAGAGTCAAGAAAAAGAACTTGGAAAACAGAAAGAGGAAAAAGGAAGTGAGGCAAAAAGGCCGAGAAAAGGAGACAATTGGCCCAACGAAGTAAGAAAATTAAGATACAGGATCATAAGGTTAGATGGAAAAAGTGCTGAACAAGTGAATGAAATAACAAGTCAGAAAGAGCAAGAAAAACAAGGTGGAAAACACTTGCAGAAAACGAAAAGAGTAAAGAAGGTAAATCCGAAGTATAGATCGCCTGAATGGTTGTACCTTGCTTTAACTGATATCAAAGAAGAAAAGAACACTCACGAGAACCCAGAACAAAGAAACCTAATGGGTGAAGGTGAAGTGCAACAAACTTGAAGAAATTTAAAAGAATTTCTACCGGACTTGACAAAATACTGGTTTTGACGAATTTCTACCGGAGTTGACAAAATACTGGATTTGACAAAGAAAGAATTCTGAAAAGAATTAAAAGAAAGTACCGAACGAAGACAAAAACATTGGAGTGCAGAGTGGCTAATAAGTCATTTCTGAGGTGTAGTGACACAATTTTCTTGTAAATAAATAAATAGGTTATAAAACAAAATGGAGGATACTAGAGATAGAAAATGTAGATGTGAGTTTTTAAGAAGATGGTGTAAGATGTGCTTCTTTTGTACAGGATTATTAATGACAGGATGGGTGGTTTTAGCAATCACTATTCCAATTAGTTTAGCTGTAGAAGAAACGTCTAATCACACAGAAAGAAAAAGGAGCTAACACTCAAGAAACCGTTATATTAAAAAGTAGTGCAGAATTACATAAGGACAAATCAATAACCGATTTTTCAAAGAATGTTTTTACTAAATTATTATATGAGTATGTAGAAACAATGGATGTAAGAGATTGCTATGTTTGTATGCAATTGCCTGCGTCTGTAGAAGAGGGTGTGACTTATCATCACCTTCCTTTGACGTATGGAACAACATGTAGTGTTTTAGCAAGTTTATTTTATAAAACGGGTAGATTAGAATATTATTACACTGACATAGATAAGATTTTTGCGAAAATTTCTGTAGTTCCCGAGCTAAACAAAATAAAAGAGGGAAAAACGTTTGGTGAATTTTTCATAGAAGAAAAGATTTTAACATTAGATAATATAGTTAAAAACAACCTTACCTGTGAGTTAAAGAAAGAAGAAAAGGTATTTTTAGAGATGGTTGAGGAAAGAAGAGTGAAATTTCAAAGAAAAGTGATAGAAGAGACAAAAACACCTCTTTGGGCGTTTGAGGAAGACAATCATGACCAGAAAAAGACAAATGCAGCTATGACTCTGGATTGGCCCCAACAGGGAAGGTTGTGCATTAGAAGAAATAGAACAAGATATGACAATTATTTTGTGGGTTCCAGTATTTGCCATGACAATTATCAAATTTTAGGCGGATGGGGATTCAAAGGGGGAAAAGATCCAATATTCCCAGGGAGCTATTATGTTTGTGGTAATAGGGCTTATTACAGGTTGACAGACCATTGGTATGGGTCATGTTATTTAGGCCTGGTTTTTCCAAAGATTTTTCATATGGATAGAAAAGAAAAAGGAACACACAAAATGATAAATACCTTTACACGTAGAAAAAGGGAAAGTTTTTCAGAAATAGTAGGTGATATTTTTGGTGCATTGATACCAGCAGTGGTAATATCTTTGAATGCATTTAAAATTCGGAAATTATCCACAGTGGTAGATCGTTTATCTACAGATACTGCTGGAGGGTTCTTGATGGTAAATACTGAGATGGTTGCCATGAGAGCTATGGTAATGCAAAATCGACTTGCCCTTGACATTCTTTTGGCAAAAGAGGGTGGAGTCTGTGGAATGCTGAAAGTCCAACATTGTTGCACTTACATTCCAGATAAAAGTGAAAATATACAAAAGTATATAAAGACTATTACAAATTTGCACAAAGAACTTGTTCCACTGGAGGTTGAAAGTGCATTTGGAAAACTTGGTAAAGGGTTTTCTTCAGTAATAAATTGGTTAACAAGAATGAGTGGATTAATAATAGGGAAAGTGATAATAGCAACCATGATAATCATAATAATTTTAGTACTGAAGCTTGTAATTACATGTATAAAGAAAAGAAGAAGACAGAATAAAATAGAAAAAGAAATCATGATAAACAAGGAGAGAGAGAGAGAAAATGGGTGAAATAGAGCTAGAAGAGATAAAAGAGAACATGTACAAGAAGACCAAGAGACAAGTTGAAAGGGATACAGTTGTGTAAACTAACAAAAGCAAACGGATAGAAGAAATATGCTGTCTGAGAGAATTGTATAACTTGGGTTTTGTGGTGATATTAAAAATCACCAAAGGGGGGAGTTGATGGAGCAGGATAAATGAAAAAATTTAACCTCCTAATAATTTTCGTAAAATAATTAATAAACATGTTCGTTTAAGTAAATAACCAACAATGTATGTTACATGTGAAGGGTTAAAGGTAACACGCTATTTTGTGTGCAAATTAATCTACTTATAATTGTTGACGTGGCTAACAATCTAATATTTGCGTACTAATAAAATAATAAACGCATGATTTGTGCTTTGAAAATAAAACGTGTAGTGGCAAAATAAAGCAATGGTAAGTAAGGGACGTCTTTATATGTTGCTTTTGCTAGGTAATACCCAATTGGGGTACGTAGAATGATGGGAGGGAAACGAAAGGGTTTATATTCCTTATTTTAACAATATTTTGTTTATCTTTATAAATAGTGCGCTTAGGCCTGTTGAGCAGCGATATAAAATGGCCGCCATGAGCTAGAGTACGCATGTGCGAGAAGCCGTGTGGAAAAGGAGAAAGGCCGTGAACAAGAATGACCACGTGTTCATTCTGAGAGCCTAGGATGGAAGTATGGTCAAGGCTTTCATGACCTTACGGAATAAATGTGTGCCAAGATGATCAGCAAGAAGCGTGAGAAGTCAAAATGAATAAATGGACAAACAGAACTGTTGAACCTAAAAAGTATCAGAAAATGATACACATTGGACTGATCGAAACTGATGAGTAATGTCATGAACTGTGGGAAACGATGCAAGCATGGACATTCCACAAAGAACTGGTTAAGACAAGGAAGTTTGATAAAAATGTATATGAACTCGAATGGACCAATGAGAGAGAATCACGCCATAAAGAGGCAACATTTTATTTAGTAAGCGAGAATTAGGGTATAAGAAGACCTACTCCTGGTGGGAGGGATTGATGATGATGATGAGCGAGCGTACTGTTAGGAGAAGGGAGAGCTGAGTTGCTGTTGCGGATGATCGAAGCTGCTGCTGCTATTTTTATTAAGTATAAGATGCTGCTTTTGGAGAACCTTTTTACTCCTGATAGATTTTTCATTTAGAGCTATTAGATTTTCCAAGACAGATAGATAGATCTTTTGGAGTTCTTGCTGTGACAAACTTTATCTTCCATCTAATAGGTATGCATTGTAATTTCAATTTATTCTTATAATGATGATAAATGTAATAATCTGAGTGATAAACTTAAAACTTATGCATTGTTTCTAAAACTTTATATAAACTTTATTATCTTTAAACAAATGACTCAGTGATTCATTAGCTCAATAATTAAGGTAAAATGTTAAAGAGTTTATTGTGATTGAGCTGGTCTTAATCACCATCAACTGATTCCTACTAGTTGGTCCATCGACCAATGAGCGGAATACCTTAAAAGCAATGAGAAACATTATGTCGTGTTAAAAAGAGGTATCCCGTCTCCTTCCAGCGAATCGTTTTACTGTCTTTTTTATCCTAGGGTAAGGACGGAGGTAATCCAGGGAATAAATGAGTAAGTGAATGTATATGCAGTGTTATGGGCCCCACCGTCATATGGATATAGTTTGTGTGTTGAAGGGATAGTTGTACCTGGATGACCGAGTCATATAGGAGAAGAATTTTTATTGTTAGCGCTGGATCACAGGCGACCGCTAGGAGAGGGTAGGTGCTGAAGAGCCGGCACCCGACGTAACCGTGAGTACAACAGAGCGCTATGGACAGTCCGTCTCCATGCGACCTGTGTAACCCCCGCATCTTCCCGGTTTTAATAATTTAATGTTCTCTTACTGTCTGTCTCCATTTAGCGAATAGGGTGCGGGCACCCGGCGGTCAATAGCCTAGGGAGACTGTTCCCGGTTGAAGCGAGGGTAAGCAGGGCACTGCCCACATCTATAATCAATGTTCAACTGGCGTTTTTATGCATTTTTAAGCCAGCCGCCCATGTAGTGGGGTCGTCCTCCTCTAGACCTCACATTACTGCTGTACCATCACCGGTGACACGTTCCTCAGTTGGAAGGGGATCGATACATCGACACACGCCCCACTGAGGTAGCGCATCAGGTGGTTCACTATGCGTACCTGAGCGGGACACTCATTTGCCTTTTTCGGGTGACCAATTAACGCCACACCCCTGGGAGACATGCGGACCACAACGGATGCCTTGACCACCCTCTACGCTATGCGTCGTGGCATGGCGCACGTATGTGTCTCCTGGCGGGAACCTTTGGGTGTTGGCAGGGACTAGGTCGCCCGCGCATGACTTATGAGCAGTGGCCATAGCCGTATGAATGTGTTCTGGTTTGGACGGATTGTATGGTTTGCTATCACGTGTCAGGTGCACAGAACTTACCAGGATGTTTACCGGGACACCTCTGACACACGATTTTCCTTTTTGTTTCTCTTTGTCATCCCTATTCAGGTACTACCATTGCTTGGGTAAATCTACTGTCTGAGATTTCCATACCACTAATTAGGGAAACTCTCCCTGTGGTGAACCCCAAGCCACCTTTGATTCACGTGGGTTACCATTCCTATTTCTGGAACCCTTCTTTTAGTGCACATCTTTCACACTAGTTAGGTCCTGAAGAAACGCCATTGATCATTCAGACTACCAGGCGTGAAACATGTCGACCTTTTGTCAAGTTACACGGGCACATTAGGCCTTATAGTAACTCACCAACCTTCAGGTTTTTTAATCTACCAGGGGCACCACGCTATTAAAGAACTTCCTTGTGGATACCCCTAGGTAATTTTAGCCACCACCTCTGCGCGCACTTTTACACTTTTTTCACTGGATCCACCCCACACACCCGCATTCACCTTATGGCTTTTCTCTTAAAAGATCTCCGTGAAAGTGACCCTTCGGGGTACCGTCGGGCATTGCAGCGCCGGCCCGACGAGGAGCAAAAAAGCCCGATGATGAAGCATGACATCCTTCGGGGTGTGTGAGGGCTACTAAGAGGCTAGACTTGGCCCTCCCCTTCGGGACTGGATCCTTGATACCGGGGATGAACCTCTGCCTCTTTCTTTCTTCTCCCTCTCTCCTGACCGTCGATTCTATTCTTTTTACTCTCTCTCACTGACTGGGTGACATTTTGCACCCTCTATTTGGAACAGTGTCCCTTTTGATTGAAATGGTCATTTGTGGAGCACGGACACTGGACCACAATAGGCTCCTGGTCCCCCCTCCTCTTTTGTAAACCCTGTAATTAATGCCCCCTTTTTGAAAGATAGCACAGATCTCTATTTAGATACCCATGTGGATGAAGACACCTGGGTGGAGCACTTTCATAAAATATTTGGCCTCACCCATGAGGGTATGTAACATCACCCGAGAGGCACAACGATAACTCCTAAATTAGTACTAACATTTAACGAAACTGAGGTCAGATATGCTCTGCTGCAGTGCAGCAGCAATAAGGCCCCAATAGATTTTTTCTTTGAAAATCCAGATCTTTGTGGACCCTATTTAACTAATGTTTTTAATGCTGGGGCTACCAGAATCATGGTCAAAAACAATTATAATTCCTATTCATAAAAAAGGCGATAAATCAATCCCAAAAAACTATAGACCCATTTCTTTACTGGATGGCACAGCCAAATTTATGGGCTGGGTGCTACTGAATAGATTAGAGGAATATGCTACACAGAAAAATATGATACCCATGCAGTATGGTTTTAAGAAAGGGAAATTGGATCAATGCCTTAACCTAAGCATGCTTATTTCCAAATACACTTTAGCCAAAAAGGGAAGGGTCTACATGGCCTTTATGGACTTATCGGCAGCTTTCGATTGTGTCTCCCAACCACATCTATGGCGAATCATGGAGGAGATGGACATTGATGAGGCAATCATTTTGATCATAAGACAGCTGTATTCACAATTTACAGCCTTGTCCGATATGGAAACCAGGGAGAGTGTACTAGGTGGTTTCAGATTGAAAGGGGGGGTCAGACAGGGATGCGTCCTCACTCCATTTCTATACGAATGGCGAGGAGGCACCCCCTTAGACCCTCCCCTAGATGTGCCTATGATGAACCAGGTTTGCGCTCCCATACTCCTCTATGCAGATGATGCAGTGCTAATTGTCCGTACTGGCATGGCACTGAAGAAAATCATAGAGGAGTATTTGAAATTTATGCAAAACTTAGATCAACAAGTTAATGAGGCAAAATCTTTTATCTTAGTGACTGGCCACCAGACAAAGACATAGCTGACCGTAAAGTGGAACAGATAGATACCTTCCCGTATTTAGTTCTGTTCGATAAAATCTTCTTTTAGAACCGTATGGTAGCTAAAATCTTCTGTTAGAACCGTATGGTAGCTAACAGAAGCTTATTACTGGAAAAAAGCATTATTGCCTTATATTCCTTTCTCACAAAATTGGGCTCCAAACTATTGGATGTCATCAAAAAGATAATAAGGGCTAAATCTACTTCTGTTGCTGCATACGGGGCAGGAGTATGGGGACATACAAACTCAGACCTCCTCCAAATCATAGAGGACACCTTTTTGAAATAATTAGTAGCCCTCCCCAGAAGCTGTTCCAATTTTAATTGCCATCTTGAACTGGAGGTCCCCTAAATATCCGACCAGGTGCGTCTAGCCCCAATCCTTTTATGGCATTTGGTACGGAATAGGGAATCGGTTTGTTTTACACAACATATTATCAGGGATTGTCTAACCCTTGATAATGCACTCAAGGTCCCTTGGATTTCTTATGTCTAAAATGCCCTTATTTCCTTGAGTTTACAACAGCTGTTCGAGGCGCCAGCCAAATGTTTGGCTATCTCTAAAAAAACTAATAAAAAATCGTTTTTTAATTAAGATGGACAAAGAAAGATATCAAATTAAATATAACAAATCTACGGTCTTAACCTATTTGAATGTACCTGTTATTCCTGATGGGTCAGTCTCCTATACGACGTTTGTCACAAACCCCCGTCATTTTGTATTATTAAGGTTTCGACTAACCCTTATTCCCTTTATGCTGGGCTATCCTACTAGTATTTATTCCTTCCAAGCCCTGCCGGCCTGTCCATGTGATGAAGTGTCTACCCAATCAAATCTCCATATTTTCTTTTTTTGTAAATTTTACGCAGCACACCGTAAAAGTTTCATTTTTCCTATAATGCGTAAATACAAATTCAGGCAGCGCTGCCCAGGATTATATTTTCTACAAATGCTCCCTGATCAGTTTGTCTGTTACAGCATAGCGACTTTTCTATGTCTATCATTCAAATCTAGGAGATTATACCAGTAGCTAGGAATAACAGATGTTATTCTTTCTCTGTCAATTCCTATTTTATGGTTTTTAATACATTGAATGGTTCTTTTAAAGTATTTATTTATGATATCTTGTCATATGAGGTCTTGTTTACATATTTTTTTACTTTTATGATCTATGTGTTATCTAGATCGAATAAAGTGATTAACTGACTTACTGTAAAGAAATCTCTCCGCTCCCATATCAGTATGTACAAGGAAGAAAAGGACTCTCCAACAATATTGGTGCAGATCAACTGGGCAGCAGCGAAGTCCACCTGGAGTGAAATGATGATGCATGACTCCGCTGTAGTCTGTTGAGTGTCTAGGTTGCAGCAGGACAGTCTGTAGTCCTCAAAGTCTTGATTTCTCAATATTCAACACACCCAACCCCTACTCTGAAGAACTAGCAATCGGAGAAATTTGTGTTCAACCCTTTATTCTTTACCAACCCTGAATAAGTCCTCGTAAAATTGAAATTGCACCATTACAAGAGAAATTACAATGAAAGAGATCTTGGAAGACATTAGCGACCTCCATACCTGCAAGTCTCCTGGAGAAGATGGCTTTCCTGGCGGCGCAGGGCTGATGTGCATTGAATTGGAGGGCTTACCTGCTTTGGCGCCAGTCATCTGAATTCCTATGCTGTCTTCAGTGTGCTTCCAGCGGCTCACAGGGGGTTGAGACAGTGGACCGGGAGGGAAGGGCGTGCGAGGGCCTCTGGTGGATTGTTGACCTCGACTGGGCACTTCATAATGCCAGAACGGCGATGTGGGTGCAGCAGAGCCATTGGCTGCAGCTGTGCCTCGGATGGCTGGGAATGTCCGAGAGGTCATCTCAAGCAAACAGGCTTCTGGCAAGAATTTGACGGCTGCAGACAGGGAGCCCAAGGAACCAAAAGAGACCAAGAGAGCAAACTGCTGGGAGAGGCTGTGTCAGGACACTGAACTTACTGCTACGGAAAATGCTACTGGAAATAAACATGCATATGGGCATTGAAAGCTCCACTGAAGGTCAGCAGGTAAAGCCACGTATTCATTTGTTTTTTAAGCCTAATGCCAATTCATCGGATACTATGGCTAGTCAAAGGACT
This sequence comes from Calotriton arnoldi, assembly GCA_963921515.1. Taxonomy (NCBI): domain Eukaryota; kingdom Metazoa; phylum Chordata; class Amphibia; order Caudata; family Salamandridae; genus Calotriton; species Calotriton arnoldi. The sequence goes on from CAWUFW010000771.1 coordinate 215,326, forward strand.
CTTGTTGACTTATTTGGCCCCCAGGGGCTTGGGGCTACAAGCGCATACAGCCATAGCATTACCAATCCCTTTAGCTGATTCAGGCATGCTCCCTAGCGGGACGGCCAGGGAAAGTCCAGCATCTGTCAAAGACCAGGCATGGGAAGAAGTGACTATGCAAGTAGTACAGATAGCACAAGTAGAAGATATAGTTGCCGGGCACTCTGGGAGTGTGGATCTGGATCCCATTACTTCTAATTGTACCATCGGCCAGTCGAATCCTGGGAGTGGCCGTCGGGGTTCTTTGGATGCTCAAAGTTCGGACACAGCTGCCAGTAGCATGGGAGCAGCTTTAGTGCTGCAATCATCTGAATGGGAAGACTCTGAGGCCAGATCCTCCAACTCATAAAAATCTGGACAGGTCAGTGGGGAGCCGTGGACTCCAGAGGGCTTGAGGAAAGGAGACAAAGAGGCGGCGCCGGGAGGATCCTCAGCTCACGCTGAGAGCCTGAGCAGTGAAGCACGGGCTATACACAAATCACTGGATCCTTTTTTTCCATGGCAGATTGGTCTGGGAACAGTAGCCTATCATGTACTTTGGAGTCTGAATCAGAAATGGATGGCAATCTGGTCCGGGGTGGTGAGTTAATGGCTACTATAAAGCAGCCTGGTTGGAAGCAACACAGCAGAAGCCCTAAGGTGGGGGGCTCATAAGAAACAGTCTCAGGCAGATGGTCTCAAAGCTCAAAAGGGGCAGCTCATTGCTCCGGATCTTGAGAAAGGCTGCAGCATACTGGAAGTGAGGGAAGGAGGATCTCCCAATGATGGGGAGTTAGTTGGGGATCCCGAGGGCACTGAACTAACTCCTACTAACAAATAAAAGAAGGGGGCTGTCGAACACTCCTCAGTTAACCTAGTTTCGTATGAATCTCCTCAAATGCCCTGAATGCCTGTACGAATACTTCCTTCTATCCAGAACTGACCAATTGAAAGCGGGGGAAGGTTGGAGACTGGAATTCCACTGCCTACAGACAAGCTGATACTGGAGAACTTGCCCCCTCAATTTATGAATTATTATAGCAGCATAGAGAGGAATATAGGAGGCATTCCGCCCAGACTAAGGCATTGCACCACAAGACTCAGGTAATACTGCAGAAAATGTCTAAAAACATGGATATCATTTATAGCCACTTGAACAAGCTTGAAATGCAAACTGCAGAGTCTGTGGGGTCAAATAAGGCATTGCAAACTCAAGTAGACCATCATGAGGTCAAGTTGAGTGAGACAGACCACAAGGTTGAAGATATGGAGAATCGCCTACATAGGAATAACCTCAGGGTGCTGGGCATACCGGAGGGAAAGGAGGATGACGACCCAGGAAAATACATTGTCCATCTTTTTAAATAAGCCTTTCCTCAATTAGTGAATTCGGATACAGACTGTCAATCCAAAGGGATCACAGGTTCCCCTTCTAAAAGCCTGACAGGAATCGTCTAGCACGATACCCTTGTGCTGTTTTGATGTGTTTGGGTAATTTTTTCTTTCAACAGCTAGTTTCTCAGCTGGCACACCCTGCAGCCCACTCAAGGCACTCGGAATGGAGTTCTTTGTGCAATCTGACTTCTGCCATCACAAAGTAAAGCGATCATGGCGGCTACGAGAATTGATCCCAGCCTTTCAAAACATTGGGGCAGTAGTATACTTGCTCAAACCAGCTACTGAAGATTTTATACCAAGAACAAATACTCTTCTGTCAAGACCCAGTGAAAGCTAAAGAAGTCTTAAGATAGTAGGGCGACTCTAATGAGAAGTTATAGATCTACTGTTCTATCTTGTCTCCCTTTGATGGAAGGCGCTAATTTGGTTAGCCATGATAATGTCTAGATCTGCTGCAGAAATATAGTATTTGTGCATTTCTGTCCAGAAGGGGGGTTGGTTTTCGCACTGTATCCTATTTGATGGTGGTCTACAATGAGCTCAGCTGCTGTTTTGCATGGACATTGTTCCCTTCCTTATTTTTTCTCTTCTCCCATTAGCTCTCAATCACTACTTTCCATTTTTTTAAAATATTTTCATTGTTAAAGATTTTTTCGTCTTTTCTTTTTGTTATTCTTTTTCTTCTCGCTCTTAATTAGTGCAGTGGCCATGGTTCCAGTGGGAGTCACTGGCACTCATACGACTACTTTCCTTTAGTGGTGGTGAAGGTTTTTTTTAGGGGATGGGTTTAAGGTCTATTTCCCTCCTGGAAAATATGATGGGTATGGGTAGTTTGGAAATGTGGGGGGTGGGAGCTGGGGTTGGTCAGGGGAAGACTGGCAATGGGTGGGGAGGGAAGGGGTGCTGAGAGGGATTAATGTTCACAATTTCTCTAAGGGCTTATTTGAGAAGAGGCACGGTTGTTTTGTTAGTTTATGTGAAATGAAAAATTGGAAAGTATAAGAACGTGTTGTTTCCTCTCATGCATTTGGCATACGCAAAGACAATATGAGTAATAATGGCTAGTGTTTTAGGTCCATACAGCCAGGATGTAAAAAATTCTTACCTGAAATATAAATGGTTGGACAGCATCAGCTAATATCAGTCTTCTAAGGGAGGAACTGTCCACATTAAAGTGACCTGGTCTACCTACAGGAGACTCATTTAACTATCCCAGAGTCCAGGAATGTCAGTAGCTTAGGATGCAAGGTTCTGGAGGTATCCGGTACTGACATCCCTAAGCGCGGGGTCGCGCTGATGGCGTTCGACCAGGTATGGCATATTGCGCCACTTAAGACTGACTTGGCTGAACGCTGGCTAATCACTCAGATAGGCATGGCTTTGGTTTAACCATTTGCACCGTTCATGCGTCTAATGAGGATGATTCATTATTATGTAATTTCTTTCTGTCCGAGCTCAGTCAATGGCTGGAATCAATTATTATATGCAGAGACTTTATTCTGTTCTTGCTACCTGGCATGGATTCAATGTCTTTAAGGAGGTCTCAGAGTCGCATGTCATAAGTCCTGGCTGGCTGTGAAGCAATTGATGAACTCTGATTCTCTTATCGATGACTGGCATGCCTCTAGGTGCATGGATTGCAAATTTACTTATTTCTATGCTCCATTTTTTTACATCCTCTCGTATAGACTTGTTTTTGGCAAGTCACACTATGTTGTCTGCTCTTAGGATATGAATTAATTCTAGGATTATTTCGCATCATAATACCTTCTTGCTTTTTATTAATCAGGATATCTACGATTAATCACACCGCTAGACATTGGATAGGAAGTTACTTTTGGACAGAGTTTCTTGAATTTATGCAGTCTACTTTAGTGGAATTTGTGAATAATGCTGGCTCCGTGGACCCAACAGTGGTACAGGCCGCTCCAAAAGCATATGTTCGGGACAGACCCTAACCTGCGCTGTTCGAAAAAGAGAGCGGGTGATGGACGAGCAGTTATGGTCTGAGCTTCATAGTTTGATAAAGTGGAGTTGCCGATCGCTATTCCTAATCAATTATCACCTGAGAATATTGCCACCAGTCTCAAGAGCTCACTTTGGCACGCATGGCACTCAGGATAGGGTGTGATAAAAAGCAAAGGCCAACCAGGTTGCAAGTTTCAAGAATAATGAGTAAATGGGCAAATCACCTGCCTTTCAAATTAAGGACAAAAAAAAAGTGCAAATGTAATTTGGGGCATTAAACATCCTTCATGTAACACAGAAAAAGAGAGCACGCTGAAATATTAGCAGCTTTTAAGGAGTTCTATTCTGTCTTATAGAATGAGGACTGCTTAGCCTCTCCAGAAGCGGTGGAGACTTATCTTAACACTGTAAGTTTGGGTCAATTAACGATACGTCTGCAAGACGTCCTTGATGCCTCAGTGAGCCAGACGAAGATAGAGGAGGTTATAGGGCAGCTTGCGGCTGGCAAGGCCACTGGTCCTGATTTAATACAACTTGAGTTCTGTAAGGTTTTCTCTAGCTTAGTGGTTACAAGCATGCTGGAATTCTTCAACTGTCAAGCCTTGGCTCGCTCAGTGCTAGCAACACGGGGTGAGACATTCATAGCAGTCTCCCTCTTGACATTCAATTCAATCAAATGCATTCTCAGTGTCAAGGGATAGTGTAATGGCGATTGGTTGGATAGCGACCAGAAGACCTTGAAAGCATTCGTAAATGGATAAGTCACCAAGGACAAACCCCACTTGGGATTTGTGTATCAAAGAGGGTATGACTTTGCACAATCAAGAGGCCAATACCTTGGCAAGGATTTTGATACCAACATTTATCAAGGTGATTAGATGGTAGCTGCCGTAATTAAGTGGGTCCTCTCCTTAAATATGGGTGTAACAATTGCCCTATTTGATATGTGTCCAAGAGCGCCTGTTGTTTCTGCTTCTTTGTAGGCAACACATGACAGAGTGAGGGAATGGACTCCTTTCTTCCTGAAGGGTGGTTTATCACCAGAGACATTTTCTGGTGGTCCACCAACTTCCAGAGTTGCAGAGCATCCTGTCACAAGGCCCAGTACCCCACCTGCCCTGCTTGTTGCAGTACCACACGGTGGTGGTGTTTGTGAGCATCTGCACCAGCCTTCCTCTGATTGTGGACAGGAGGGCCTCCAACGCCAAGCGAATTGCCCTCAACTCCAACAAACTGATGTGGAGTGGAGTCTCCACCAGAGACGAGAGGCCTCCGATCTCCAGCTCTCCCTGATGGCCTCCCCAAACCATTAGTGATGCGTCTGTAATCACCATAATTTCTGTGTTGGTTTAGAAGAGGGGCCTGCCGCTGACCCAATCGCAGTCTAGTAGTGACCACTGCAGATTTTCTGAAATTTCCTCCAGAATTTAGATACAGTTCAACAAATGTCCCTAATGTTGTGGCCACTGGGATTGGCTCTCTCACAGGAGAGCCCACATATGCCACCTGGTATGTTTGGCCAGCGGGATACAGAAGGCCAGTAAGCCAAGAGCCTCAGTCATCCGCACTGAGATCCAGGACAGAGGCTGAAACACTGGGATCCTAACCCAAATGTCCTGGACTCTGCATCCTGGGGGAAAAGACCCGAAACGTACCATATCCAGAATAGCTCAGATGAAAGGGAGGGTCTGTGGAGTCAGGTAAGAGTGAACCCCAACGATGTTAGGATGTTCATTGTCATCTGGAAGTGATTGATGACTGCCTGGGGTAAGCCCTCTTTCAGCAGCCAGTCATTGAGGTAGTGGAAGACTGGTACCCTTGACCTCCAAAAGATGTGCTGTGACCACTGCCATCACTTTTGTGAAAAAATGAGGGGCTCTGGTGAGCCCAAAAGGAAGTTCTGCAAACTGAAAATGTTTCTGGTCCACATGAACCACAGGTAGCACTTGTGTTTTCCTGCAGTATGGGAATATGAAAATAAGCGTCCAACACCATCCAGTCTCTGGGGTCTAGGGCAGACGGGACATGGTATCTGAGCATTTTGAATTTGTCCTTCCACAGGAAGGCGTTGAGAGGGCGAAGATCTACAATAGGGCAAAGGCCTCCAACCTTGTTCTCCACAAGGAACCAGCATGTGCAAAACCCATTTCCTACTTCCAAGACTAGAACCCTTTCTGTGGCCCCTTTGCCAAAAGAGCCTTCACTTCCTACTGCAAGACAGGCAGGTTATCCTCCATCAGCCACCCGGATTGTGGTAGAAGGTGCAGCGGAAAGAAATTGATGGCGTAGCCCCAATGGACAACTTGGAGGACCCACTTGTCTGAAATGATGGCTTGCCACCCTTGGAAAAATATTGGATCCTGCCTCCGAAAGGTTTGCTGTGTGCTGACAAGAGCACACTAAAGTGATTTTGTAGCTGGCGGGAGGAGTGGGGGACTGAGCTGTACGTTGTCCCAGCTGTCCTGAAAATTGCATCTCAGAAACGCAACCCTGGTCAAAAAAGGGTTAAAAGGTCTCTGGGCTGGAGGAGGAACCTGGCGTCTGCAAAATGGAAAACCTCTACTGTAGCCATGGAAAATGCAAAACCGATTGTGGATTAGCCTTGTGGAAGCACATAGTCCCAAAAAACGAAAGAATGTGCTGTGGCTCTGCTCTCCTTTAAATATTGAAATGCGGAGTCTGCTTTTGCAGCAAAAAATGTGAGAAACTAAAAGCAGCATGTCCATTAAAGATGTCTGGACATCCCCAGAGAAGCCTGTAGACCTCATCCAGGTATAGTACTAAAGGGCCACATCAGTGCCAATTGCTCACACTAAGCAGTGAGTTGTGTCCAATCCAGATCAAATGACAACTTTTGCTGCATCTCAACCTTCCTCAATAGCCTGGGAAAAGAATGGCTGAAGGTTATCTGGAACAGCCAGTACAACTTGTTCCACAGAAGCTCAAAGGGAATGAGAACAGCAGCCTAGAAGACAGCTGGCATTCACAGATCTGAGGACCTAGCTGGTTTATGAAAAAATCTGTTTCGCAAATGTCTCTATGCGTTTGGATTTGCACTCAGGTTCAGTAGTAGGGAAAGCATTTGGATTAAGTTTGCTGGTGGACACCTGTACCACCACACTCTCTGGCATCGGGTCTTGAGCGAGAAAATCTGGGTCACCCGGTGCAGGGCAACAGCGACACGCAACTTGCCTGTTAGCTAACAAACCTAAACCAGGTTTCAAGAAAATTCCCAAAAGTCTATCCATAAGGGCCTCATTAAACGCAACAGTGGCTCTGTGGGAGCCTGACCAGGTGAATTACGTCTGTCAAGGCATTAGTCTTTACTTCCATAATGGGTAGTTTTAAATATAGTACCTCTACTGCCCTTTACATTGCAACAGCAAAATATGCTTTTTTTCCATGTAAGGACCAGGAAGGGACACAAGGCCTGTTCTGGGGATGTATCCACCCCACTGGAGGATGAAGCTCTTCATACCAGTTTTCTTAGTGGTACTGGTAACATAGTTGCCCCAGTCCCCTTCCTCTTAGTTCTTATTGTCTGAGTCTGCGACAAAAATATTATGTAAAGTCTGGGCTCTATCATGTGGGCAAATTATTGGAATCCGAATGGTTGCTCAAAGGCTGAGTGCCAGTCGGAGCCAGATGCGATCTTGATTGAGGTAGTAGTGGACTCAGAGTCGAGTAGCACTATAGGGTGCACATCATCTTCCAGAATCGACGGCATCCGCATCAGTGTCGATGCAAAAGAAACTGGGAATGGCACCATAACTAAAGACAATACCAGAGCCAGTGTGAAAGCCAATGCGGGTCGAAGGGGCACAGACGGTGTAGACAATGGACCTGAAGGCGGGAGTTCGACTGGAGGGCTCTGTGTATTCTTGGGGCCCAAAGGCACACCAGAGGGAGCCAGTAAAATGCCAAATATACACAGCTTGGTCTCTCTGGAGGCCTCTACTTGCTGCGACTTCACAGACGACCTGCGTATTTAGGGTGCGCCAGGACCACATTCTGAATTGATTCTGGTGAAAATCAAGAGCGAGACAGGGAAGCACATTGACATCCCCATCCCCTCTCAAGTCGCATTGTGGTGAGAAAGGGCTGATTTTCACCTCAATTACTTGTTGTTTTTCTGGGACCTACCTGTAGACTTCAATCTCAATGACAATCTGCCATGGGACAACTTTGGGAGAAGGAATGGAAACTTCCTTGCGAATTTGACCGGAAGTGGCGTCAAGTTTGTGTTTGGGGATGTAAAGTTTGGCCTATTGGTCTTGTATGGTCTATGGGTCATTGCAGGCCTTGGAGTCGTTGTCCGAATTCAGGCCCCACAAGCAAAGTTCATGAGGGTCCATCACAGACATCTGTTTGTGACAGACCCTAAATGGTTTAAACTCTGTTTTAGGGGGTGACTTTTCCCTTGCACACGGGACAATATTGTAGAAAGTCTTGTTCAGCAGCCCAAGGAGAAGCTCATGATCCACGTTAGGAGGTGCAGAGTGAAAGGAACTGACCTCAACGTATATGGGTGGCGTTTACTTCCAAAGCGTCGACTACGTTATTGCAGAGCTGCACGACGCCACCCACTGGGGCACATAAGTACTGCTTTTAAAGTTTCCAAATCCAGGAGAATGTTCACAAGGTGAGGAGGAATCTGCAGTTAAAAATATCCATCAGAAATATTCTGACATCAATTCATTTGTTTCGGGGTAGCCACCAAAGACTAGCACCTACACCACATATGCATTACTATTTGGCCTACAATCCACTACAGCTAACGTCTTCATTCCTCATATCCGCACAGCCTCCTGCTTGGTTGACAATGGAGACATGTTACAGGGATCAGACACCTTTGGTGCATAAATTGCTGCTCCAACATCTTTCTGACCTGACAGCCAAGGCTAAGCTTACCTAATGAACTATGGACATAAACTACTGGGGGTTCACCAGAGACTGCACTCTGGTGCCACATTATGACACAATGCCAATTTGTCTATAGGTGGCTCCCCACGTAGACCAACTCTACTGAGATGTAGATTTAAGACCTTTCAGGTACTTATGGAGGAATATGGTGTGAACATAGGGTGTGAGTGGTAATACTGGCAACTCTCGCAATGCAGAATAGTGAGCTTGGGCCCTGGCTCTCTCTCTTGACTGTTTCACTGATTAAATGTTACCTTGAGAAGCGGGGCTCCTTCAAAAGCATGATCTCAGCATGGACGTATAGGGGGAACATGGCGGCCAGCTAGCGGCGGGTCGCGGAGGATCCGGGAGCGTTGTTTGATGGCGTCCTTCACAGCTTTATAGTCTTTTTTTAGTTGGAGGCAAATGCGCGATATGCGCTAGAGGCAAATGCGCGATATGTGTTAGAGGATATTTATCGAATTGTTTCCCTGTTTTAAAAAATAAAAAAATAAAAGTTAAAGGTACCTGCTGGTTAAGGCGACGTGGAGAGGAGGTTTCATTGTTGTGCCCTACGCCGCCGGTGACTGCAGCAGGGATGGACGGAGCTGGAGGCGGTGGCGACGGCGGTGAAGCAGCCAGGAAAGGACCCTCGGTGGTCCCGTGTAGCCCTGGAATTGAGCAGGAGGCGGAGAGCGGTTGCACGCATTCCTGTCGGGGGCAGTGGGGGCAGAGGCAGCACCAGTGTGCTGGATGCAAGTGAGTCAGTAGGAGCCCCGCAAGACGCAGAGAGCATACCAGCGGACCCAGGTAGGGGGAAGAAGGTGTTACAGGCGAGCAAGAGGGGGAGTAAGGGGTGTGCTACCCGTGTAAAGCATTCGGGGAAGGTTTCTAAGGGTGGAAAGAAAGTCCCCAGGGAACAGTTCAGTTCTGTGGAAACATTACAAGCTGTGGGTGTGAAAGGGGAGACAGCAGCAGCACACATCACTCAGAAGGGAAGATACACCTTAAGAAGTGCAGTGGCAGGGCCAATCTTAGGGCCTTTATCAGCCAGTAACATAACTCTGCAAGATGCGTTAAAAACAGTTGAAACTGCTAATACCCGGTCAGGCCGTTCTGAGAAAGAGACTGAGATAGGAACTAAAGAGGGGGGCAGCCGCAAGAAGGAAAAACCAAGAAAACAAAGAACACCTCCTCAACAGCCTAAAGTAAGGGTCATGCCTTCATAGAGAACCTTTTTTAAGGTAATGCCAAAAACTTTAATATTGAAACACCCAGATACTCCTAAGTTAAATAATACGGAGTGTCTTTTAGGAAGTGAGATGGAGGCAATAACTAGCCCTAACAGGTTTCAGGCGGTGGCCAACGATCCTCAATCAGCCGACGATCCTCAATCAGTGGATAACACCGCTTTGGGTGAGGACACGGTTATGCCCCCGCAGGTCGAGTTACAACAAGCTTCGCACTCTGGGTATATCGCCCAGAATCAGATAACAGATTTGAAGGTGGGACTTCACAGCCAGCCAGCACCACAGTCTGTTTCCGACCTGATCCAGCTATTGACGACAGAGGTGAGAAGTAGGTTTGAGATATCTGAAGCTAACCAGACTGAGATTAGGTCAGCATGTGAGAAAATGGAGAACAAACTGGACGTTCTCACGGCTAGAACTGCAGCTCTTGTAATAGCAGTGAAGGATCTAGAATCTCAAACTGAAGTGAACAAGAAAGAGATTACCCTGCTAAAGGAAAGTGGAATGGGTGTTAAAGAAAAGCTCAAATCCCTTGAGAATGCTCAAAGAAGAAATAACCTCCGTATGCTGAAAATTCCAGAGGGGGCGGAGGGGGATAACCTAAAAGAATTTGTAGTGAGGTTGATTAGAGCTGGGACCCAAGTTGATTGTACAGAACAAGACCTTATGGCAGACATCCAGAGGGTTCATCGAGACCCGTTTAGGTTGACCCCTAACAAATCCAAACCCAGGAAAATCTTAATTCTCTTCCATATATACAGGTTAAAAGAAGACATTTTGGTTAAAGCCCTTAAAATAAAATCATTAATGGTAGATGGAATTAGCTTTGAAATAAGATCAGACGTATCATCCATCACCGCAAATAGGCAATGGGAGCTGGGGATTATTGGAGCCCCTCAAGAAGTTAGGCGCCACCGCTCAGTTAAAATTTCCCGCAACCTTAAGGGTAATGTATAATAACAAAATGCATAACTTTCGGCGGGTGGAGGAGGCAGAGACTTTTTTACAATCCATCTCAGAGGGGGGTCAAGCTAGAGGAATGGGGAAGTAGATCTCTCTCCCCTCTCCTCCCCCCGGTAGCTAATATGTCATTAATGTCCTCAGGTCAAGTAGATAAAAGTTAACAGGTAAAAGCTGGGAAGAGTAGTAAACCGCGACAAAGTATATTGTATCCTCCCGACTCCAGGTGGGGCCCCATTGGCCTAGGCAGAAGTCATGGAGGTGGGGAAGGAGGGTTCTCTAGGGTGGGTGTCATGGGTGGGACTGGGAGGGGTAAGGGTATGGGTCACTGGGTGGGGAGCAGTGGGAAAAAAATAAAAAAAATATATGTCCTGTTCGCCTTAGTATAATGTTCGGCGCCCTGAAGGCAGGCAAAACCCAATCCATTCTATGAGTGAAAAGAGTGCTCAGTTGAAGGTTCTCTCATGGAACGTGAATGGTTTAAGAGTTAAATATAGGAGGGAGAAGATTTTACAATACTTAAAAGATACCCCGGCACAGATTCTAATATTGCAAGAAACACACTTAACGGATATAGAAATGAGAGATCTGGCCCGGGACCAGGGTTCAATTCCCGCCTCGGCGGGTCTTGGGCTCAATTTCCTCGGACCTGATAATTCTCGCCTCGGTGCCTATTCTAATCATGGGTCCCACTCTGCAACTCTGGGCAATAGCTTGCTTAATCTCCACAACGGCCCCAACAGCGCTGGGATGCCTGGCTTCACCCTGGGGGTGCCCAGGAGTGGACATTTCACAGGGAAAAGCCAGGAAGGGTTCCACAGCGGTATGCGTACAGCGCCAGGACACCTCTTTGGGGGTATAGTGCGCTTTACAAGTACAAATTTCATTTCATTTCATACACATACATACATAAACACACGATCAACGACTGTGTTTAATCATATTTGGCACTATTTCAAATGGCCTATAGAAAAGGAGGCCCACCCTTCCTTATGTAGTCTCCTTGAGCCTCCCTTACCATATTATGCCATACACTGAAACGTACTATGCACCTACGCCCAGCTATCAAATTTTCTGTGCTGCATGCAGGACAGAGAGAAAGATGGACCGCACCATATCTACTAAGATATGTGTCTGCTGCTCTCTTCCCAAGCTCTGGCACACATTTGGCTGCCTTGTGCCATGAACCTTTGCAGACCTTTACAACACTGTGTGCTGGAGTCTAGCATAGTTTTTGGTCTGGAAGGCTAGCCTCCCCGTACAAAACACTATGCTTAGACTAAATAAAACTTTTTCCATGCTGTATGTGTGCTATACCATGTGCATAACGCTTATGTGCGTTAATTTTAGGCAACTTTCCAGTGCAAAAAAAGCTTTGCACTGGAAAGTAAATCCCAAATCAACACTTTGCACCAGTTTGTCATTTCTGGTGTCTTTGCACCAGCTCGAAGTGTTGATAAATCTGGTCCTTGGTGTGCATGCCAGGTGACAGAGCGCGATTTTGTAATAAAAAAAAAAAAATGTAAATCCGTATTTGTAAAGCGCGAACTACTCACCCTTACGGGTCTCAAGGCGCTAGGGGCAGTCATGGAAATTAAGTGAGCTATTGCCCAGAGTCACATGGTGCTGAGCTGCCGCCGGAGCCGGGGATCGAACCGTGAGCCCTGTGCTCCGAAGTCAGCTGCCCTGGCCGCTGCACCACACCTCTCCACTTTTGCTCTTTCATTTGTAGGGGTGCATTATATTCAAGAGGAGTTCATACCCACACATATATTCTTTTGTCGTGTTAACATTTGGTTATTAGATCGTGTAATGTAATAACGCATAAAGTGAAGTGATAGTTATATTTTTGTACAACGTGGAGAAATCGACATTACAATCATGTGCCATTTGATGAAAGCCTTACTGTGATGAATTTTATATGTGACTAACGAGAGTTAATTCATTTGTTCTGTAATGCATTGACTTATTGTGCACAATAATGATGATCATGTATGTGTGTGCTCAATGAAATTATATGTTGTTTCTAATGTTAGCCGAATTTTGTAGGCCTCACATGTAATTCTCCTCGTCGCTCCTTAGATGGGTTTGCTAGCAGAATTCATGTGTATGTAGAATCTGTACTTTCTCACGATTCTGTTGCAGGTGGAGAAATTCATCTTTGTTAGTTGAATAACGCTTTTGTTTTAGGAGATAGGTTTAGCGAGGAGAGGATAATACATTTGAACAAGCGATACTGATAATGTGGGACGGTGTTCTTTCTCACTGGAGAAGGCCTGGGAATCAAGGTCACCGAGCAAGAGCCTGGGAGCACCGTTGCTGCATGGAAAGTTACCTACAAGGATGGGGTGATCGCGTGATGTGATGGGTGTGACCTACGATTTTGTGTTGGGGTTAGGGACAGATTCGGGAGACTTCTGCCGTGCCAGGAGAGGAGAGAGCATCCTAGAACGAGCTCTGTAGCTTTATGCTACTTGACCCATTTAACGTGAGTGTACTTCTTAAGAAGCCTTCACGTGCCGACACCTTTTCTAGAGCTTGCCTGGGAAATGCCAAGTATGGATGTCACAATAGTGGTAGCGTATGGACAGTCTAATGCTTTTCACTTACGAACCTCCAATGAAGAGGGCCATTGATGTTGGCGCAGTTATTTTCTGCGTACTGATATTGGAATTGGTCATCTTGTGCATGTTGCACCGCCTAAATTTCGCTCGTAGATTTGGCTTTGTATTAGTGCCCATGTACTTTTAACATCCTTGTTTTGAGGTGTTTGTATGTCCAACTTTTCTTGGCTTTGTAATAAACTTGCTAACTTTGGATCTGGAGTCAGTGTTCCTTCAGTAACATGGGCGACTGCGATGGTAATGTATAATTGGCTAATGATTTTTCCTCCCCTCCACACTTTCAAGCAGGCAACAAAGAGCCATCGACCAGAGTAAGTCTAGAACGTGGAACCCGGCTCCTTCAGTTGGTAGCAGAGTGGGATGGTTGCCTCTTGAAGTGAGGGGAGAATCTAGAAAATTATAGAAAGGATTTAAACCCATAGAGCCCCAAAGAAAGACAGCCCGATGATCGAGAGCGGAGAACAACGGACTATGGCGGAGACCGACGGAGACCGACGGAGATAGAAGGTGCGGCGAGAACAGCAGTGAACGGTGGAGTGAGTATGAATAGGGATGTGTTGTGTGTTAGATTGCGGGAATGATTTGATTGTGTGATGTCTTGCAGAGTTGGGATGAGTCTCGAGTGAAAGTGGTTTCGGTCCAGACGCGCGCGGTCCATGAGTTTCGTTTTGGTTTATTGGGCTCAAAAGTAGCTTAAGATCCTGGGATATATTTGTGGTGTAGAAAACACCGATTTGTTGCAATTGTCTGGCAGTTGGTTTGCTGGAAGTCGTGAAGCGCCATCGACAACCCTCCTGAGACAGGGAAATTTGTGTGAGTGGATTTGTTAGAATCGGGTGGGAAGCCTTCTGCGCAGAGGTGGACTACAGCGATTCGAGTGGCCAGCGCAGGTCGAGGGTCACGGTGCATGAATGTTCTTGAATGACTGGATTCTATCAATTGGACAATTACTTGTTTCTATGATTGCGAGTGTGAATGCATAAGGTGAGATTGTGAATGAGGGTGAACCACTGTGAAGGGGGAACAAGTGACGTCTGAGTGGGCCACGCTGCGATCGGTTGGTTGGTGTAACGCTGCACTGGGATTGGCTGGTTGTCATCAGGAAGTTGAAGCAAGAATATCTTGTTGGCAAAAGAATTTGGGTTAATCATGCGGTTTTAAAGTATTACGAGATCTTTGTAGGGAGATAGAGGAGTGGGAACTCGAGTGGGTGAAGAAGCACCGGCCGAGGATACCCCAGCACATTACATGGCAACGAATGTAGGTTTCCATACTATAGTCCGGCTCCAAAATTGGCACAAGATTACTGAAAAAGAGGGAGATTTGTCATTTCCACGTTCTGGTTCATTTCGATTGGTAGCATTAGATCAGTTGAGGGGAGTGATTTCTTCATTACGGCCTCCACCTGGACCAACACAGTTTGAGGCATTAGATGCTTGGATGCAAGCAGCTCAGGCGAAGAACAGGGAAAGGTGTCAGGGAAGGATGAAAAAGGCAATAAAGGCATATCAGGATGCGCGATGGGATGTACAGTTGAAGAGGTGGAGAGAAGACACCAGTGAGGGACAGACATTGTACCTATTAGTGAAGGAAGGAGACACTCTGAACAGGAATGGAGATTTTGAGGGCGACACATGGCAGCTTGATAGATTATTAGCAAAGCGTCCTCCACCATACAATCCAAATTCAGAGGAGGGAAGACAAGAATTGGCAAATGCAGCGAGCATGGAGAGAATGGTAGCACCACAGACAGGCCCTACTGCGAGAGTAGTGGGGAAGATTTCAACGGGGACAGAAGGGACAGGGGGAGGTGCAGAGACGAGTGGAGTCAAAGCTACTATATGGTTACCAGAAGCCCTTACGGTAACGGTCACTATTGGACCTGTAGTCTCAGTGTATGACCCAAGTTTAGGGGAAAGCAGTAGTCAGCCGCAGACAGGGTTGGCAGAGAGGGCCAACTCGGGGGGGAGGAAATGCAACGATGGATGGAAATGGTCCATTTTTGGTGCCTTTGGAAGCCAGTACTCCATTACCAGCAACCGCTGACCCTTCAAGGGTGTGTGTTAAATCTAGTACAATACGATCAGTGTCATTAGCAGATTCAAATTCAGATTTGAGGATGTGGGAAGCTCCAGTTAGAGGACCCATGGGGAGGATATCAGAAGTAGGTACAGATCAGGGAGTTTCCGGAGATCAGCATGTCTTACAGACTACAGTAGCAGCAAATCGCCAGAGGAATCAGAGTAGCGGAAGAGAAGGACAGGGTACACTGACAAAATATCGACACCCAAAGTATCCCCATACAAAAATATTGTGACCAAAATATCGAAGTCAAAAATATCTACATCCTATACTTATCAGAAAAAAATATCCATGTAATAAATTTAGTTGTACAAAATATCGTTTTTTATATAATAAATTAATATTAAATATTTAAAGAATAAAATTAATTATAAAAATAAATTTGATTTATTATACATTTTAACAAATATAACAAAAACTTAGGAGCCTATTACGATGGCGGGCGGAGACACGACCGCGGTGCCGGCGGTGGCAGTAAATGCCATTTACCGCGCGCCGGCAGCGGTCCTCACGCCCGCAATATTAGCATGTCTAGACAGAGCCCATTTCCCATCCGCTGCGGTGTGACGCCGACCGCCATCAAAGTGTGCCCGCCACCGCGGCGGTGTGAGCCAATGAGCACTCACCGCCGTGCGGAATGACGTCCCGTCCGCCGAACAAATCACGATGCCGGAAACAGGGCAGCACACCGCGGCAGAGCAACCGTATAGCCAGAGACGGCGGAGACACCACAGAGGAACAAGAAAATAGACACCCGGCCCACACCGCGATGGATCCAGCTCTACACGCCTTTCCGGTGCTGTATATGATACACCACCTGCAAGTCATTGACCGGCGCGGACGCCGCCGCTGGTACGTACACACACAACTGTGCATGCAACACAATACACAAGTCAAGGGTTTGAAAACGGTGCATGTCCACACCAGACACCCCTGTGGGGACAGGCACACAGCCATCACTGCATCCACACATGTCCCACCTGTCACAAAAACACCTCGCCACATCCTGGTCACCCATGTTCCGCGATCATGAACAAATGTCCCGGTGTCGTCACCGCCGCGGTCAGTGTGCAGGAAAACATGCACACAACGCAGAGGCCAGTGCCAGCGCCAGCCATGGCAACTGTACAAACACAAAACCACTGCTCAAAACACAACACACTAGCCCTCTCCCTGAAGGGACATATCATGTGCCTTCCATGTGCCACTCCTGCACAACAACAACACAGGTGAATACACACCCTGCCCCACATCCCTAACAACTGCAGAGATAGCCACAGCAGGAGTTGTTGCACAGGAACACATACCACAGAAGGCCAGGCCCCAGCCAACACACACACCACAACACCACACACATGCCAAGAACACTGAGCCCCAGCACAAAATGTACACACACACATATTGATGATCAAACAATTCACTGCACACACAGCCTACCAACTTACACAGACACACCCTACCCTGCCTCACAGCCACATACACAGACCACATGCTAGCAGCAATGGAAGACAACATACATGAAAGCTAAAGTGATGTGCCCACAAATGGAAGGACAAGGACACAACTATCAAGCATGTGTACATCACATGCAAGACAACAGACATCTGAGAACACCCACAGCCCATCAAATCACACATGGCTGCCACAGTGAGTCAACCCAAAACACAAGCACCTCAATTCAACAACTCAGGGAGACAGCAAGGCCACCCATGTTAAGGCACAGGGATGAGAGGAAGGCCATGAAGTCAAATACTGAACAGACATACATAGGTATGCAATTACCTGACAAGAGCATCTCTGCACCACAACACACAGGCCCCATTCACACACTCCATGATTGAGAAGCACAAGTAGGATACGTCACACATCCCCCCTCACACATCAGCAGCACACAACACTCCCATGTGCACCAAATCACAATTGCAGGGCACAACAAGTACACATTCAGGCACACCACTCCAGGGTGACATATGGGTGTAGTTGACAATGCAGGTGCACACACATCAACAGTCACCACAAAGTCACCCCCTTCACACCACACACTTCTCCACCACCAAAGTGTACACTTTGGAAGTAAGGCATGGGACCAGGATTACTGACCACCACAAGAGGACCGTACACATACACTGCTGGGCACACAGTAAGTAAGCTCACACAGACACCATGACCCGTGCCAACCTGCATGAAAGCCTGTGGATAAACTCCCACCCTGTGCTGATATTGCCTCCAAACATGACATGTCTACACCATAGACAACATGGACAAAGAAGGATGATGACAAGAAATTTTCAAAAACCACCTTCACTGCACCCACAAGTATAAGAGTCAGGAAGAATTGAAGTCCCTGTCACCCCTGCAAAAACATGGAAACGTGAGACAACCCATTGCCAATGTTGAAGTGCCATACTGAGCATGTGACACAGTAAACCATGCACACACAGAAACAGTTTTATTGAGAAATTACACTGACAGAACTGACAACCGGAACAACTGTCTTTATTCACACTTGTGCATAGATGGACAACAAATGTGGGCAACTGCAGGGCCAGTGGCCACTACAATGTACAGATTAGTTACATCAGAAGCTGCACAGGCAGGGGGCAAACAGTAGTGATCAACAAGGCAAGTACAATGTGCAGAGTAGTTACATCAGAAGCTGCACAGGCAGGGGGCAAACAGCAGTGAGCAACAAGGCCAGTGGCCAGTCCGATGTGCAGATGAAGTCCATGAGAAGCTGCACAGGCAGGGGGCAAACAGCAGTGAACCACAAGGCAAGTACAATGTGCAGAGTAGTTATATCAGAAGCTGCACAGGCAGGGGCAAACAGCAGTGAGCAACAAGGCCAGTGGCCAGTCCAATGTGCAGATGAAGTCCATGAGAAGCTGCACAGGCAGGGGGCAAACAGCAGTGAACCACAAGGCAAGTACAATGTGCAGAGTAGTTACATCAGAAGCTGCACAGCGAATGTGTGCGAATATACCATGCCATGCTCAGCAACAGAGTCATGGGGATAACAATGGGCATCACAGACACAACTGTGGACAGACAGGTGTGTGAGGGTGACTACCACTCAGATGTGGCTGTCTGTCGGACTTGGAGGTGACTCTGTGTCGCGGTCAGTAGGAGGACTGCCCCGGGGAGCGTGAGGAACATCTGTGGAAGAGACATCTCTGGCTTGGGAAGCTGGAGGGCTACTTGGACCAGGTGGGGTGGTGGCACGGGGAGGTGGACTGATGCTGTGGTGAGACACAGTGTGTGCAGGAGATTGTGGAGGGGTGCCTTTCCACTTTTTGGGGATCCTGAAAGGCTTCCCGGTCTGGGGATTAATGGGAACTGGTGCGGACACAACAGTAACCCCACCACCAAACCTGCTCCTGGTGCTGACTCTGGGCCCCCCTCTGGGGACATGCTGGATCCAGCTGTGCGCTTCCCTGGGGCTTGCCTCCGCCCTTCCAAACCCTTCCTACTATGTTTAGCCCCTACAGTGCCCCCTTGTGCCTGCTTCACAGGGCTCGGGATGGGAGTGGAGGTTGTGGGTGGATCAGCCATAGGGCCCTCATCCAGTGTAAGCCTTGCAGGTAACACCTCCTCAGTGGGCAGGGAAACTGTCTTCTTTGCTTTGCGAGCAGTCCTTGGGAAAGGAGAGTCCTTGGCGGGGGATGACTCTGAGGCCTGTGACCGAGGCCTGTTTCTTGCCCCTCTGGCCCTTGGTGTCGCCTGACAGGCTTTTATCTCTGTGCTCTGGGGTGGCCTTAGTTTTCTGTGGGGATGGTGTCTGGGGCTTGGACCGTTTGGGCTGCTGCTGTGTGCTGCGTGTGCTGTATCTGGACTTTGGGGTCTGTTGAGCATTGTCACTGTCGTCAGAGGTGCACACTGACAGGGGGTGGACAAAGGGACAGGAGCTGCTCCCTGAGAATGTGCCTGTTGCAGGGCTGCCGTCACTGTTGAGGACAATGACTGCACAGTCCGGTGTAGCCCACCCACATCCGAATGCATGCCCTCCATGAAAGCTATCACCTGGCCCAACTTTTTATCGTGGTCTAGGAAGGCATTGAGGAGAGCTGTCTGCCCCACACACAGCTGGCGCAATAGCTCTACTGACTCAGCACTGAGGGCTGCAGGGCTGACATGGGCCGGGGCAACAGTGCCTGGGGTGAAGGACACTCTTCCCTTTCGACTTGTGCGAACACGGGCAGCACCAGTGGAAGTAGATGGGAGGCTGGGCACTGGACGCTGTGTGGCGGAAGAGGAGGCAGAGTCCCCGTTCCCTGTGGACCCCAACATGGATGCGTCACCGCTGGCGTCAGATGACGTAGAGCTTTGCGCCTCGGGTTGTGATTCCTCCAGCAGACTCCTGTCCCCCTCCTCGGCGCTGGTCACATCTGTGTCACTCTGCTCTGGTGCGGCTGTTGCACTGGATGCCTCACCGCTGGTGTCCGTCCCCTGTCCCTCAACGCACACGGGAGATGCTACATGGGAGAGAGATGTAGTGTTAGTGGAGTGGCACCAACTGAAGTAACATGTGCAAGTAAATAACCATTCAAGAAGATGTGTTATCCGCGTTGCACATCACCCTGACTGAATATACTTTGCCACCTCAATTATCAACCCAACAGTGCATGTAAAGAACAAATCCAGCCATAAGTGATCCCGGTGACTCACACAGCACACCATCCTGCCTGTGGCCCACTTCAGACACAGGCACAAAAATCTCTCTGACCACACAGGGTGCCGAGGATGGCAAGGATGAACACCACAACATGGTGTCAATTACGTACATGGATGGAGCAGTAGGGGAGCACACACACATAGACCACAACATAGTAGCCCACAATGGCCATTAGCGCATGCCAGCTACCATGTTGCTTGCACGGGCACAAGTACTGTAGCACATTGTCCTCAGAAGTTGTAGCAGCTGAAATCTGCTGTCAGGCATTGCACGCATTTATTGAAACGCACTCAGATTAGGCACACTGCCATCAACATCAATATGAATTCACACAGTACCCCACTGCACAAGGTACCTGAATGCCCCAACTTTGAATGCAATGGCAATGCACATTGCGCAGATCACATCAGTGAGTACAGGTGGGACAAATGCATGTCAGATGCACCTAGCACAGACACCACTTACAATCTACTGCATCACACTACCAACTTCACATAGCTCAGAGTTTGTCCAATCTGTGGACACATGCAGCCACTCCCTGCCAAAGCCACCCGTCAACAAATACTCACCCCTAGCTTGCTGCTGATGCTCCTTCAATTGTGCATCCAACTCAGGCTGTGTTACGGCCAAGATGCGGGCCATCAGTGGTGTCATGCTGCGTCGGGCCAACCTGCCGCTCCGAGGGAGCAGCCCCAGCGACATCTCGGCCACGTTCTTGCTCAGCCGGCAGATGTCGTCCCACCTTTTATGACAGTGGCTGTGCCGTCGGTTTGACACACCCAGATCACGCACTTTGGAGGCAATGGCCCTCCACACGGCTTTACGCTGGTGGACTTTCAGTTGCAGGCATGGGAGACAAGAGGGGTAATACATCAGTTACACAGTGTATACTACCAAAATCTCTCAATACAGTGGCACGATACTCACTCATCCCAAATCAACAGATATGTGTAACAGACCCAAGAATGCATGGCACATGGTACAACGGCATTGGAGAACCACACGTGTATCCATGAAGGTGGGAGGGTGGACACAGTACCTCTACATCCCATTCACATGCAGGATGCCAGCACATCAAGCAATGTGTAGTCTGCCCACATCTACTGTCCGCTGTTAGCTAGAGCAACACATAGATCAGATAGCAACACATGGTTGTTGGTGGACTCACTGTGTCCAACACTGTGTAGCCCCCAATGTCCTAGCCCTGTGAATGGCTCACTGTGTCATGGAGCTCACATACAGTGACATCAACTCTCATATACACACCCTTGTCACAAGGCTTGTCGTGTGCAATCTACAGGGCTGAGATGGCTCTTTGATGAAGATGTGTGAACAAAAGAGACATGGAACACACTGTACATGCAGTGATGTGTACTTGTGGGATTGGGCGGCGACTGTGCAGGCCAGGTGGGCTGACACAGAGGGACATTTGGGACCCACACAGCCATTCACACAAGCAATCACTGGCCTGACTCCTGCATTACCAATTTGCTGCTTCACTGTATGGCTGACAGGACAATACATGTCCCTCAAATCTGTATGGGCATGCAGGGAAACGTGTGAAAGAGGCTCCACAGCCCTTCCCCCTGGAGAAAACATGCTAGGTAGTGCATGTCAGAGCCCCACACTCACTGACACATACTGCAGCACCTCCACCTCACGTGTGCCCCCTGCACTCTCACTCACACTGTTGGAGACTTACCACGACATTAGGGGCACCATAGAGCCTTGGGTACTGTGCAAGCACCCCGTCCACCAGGACCTCCAGCTCTTCGCTGGTGAAGGGACTGGCCCGGATCTTCTGTGTCCTCGACATCATCGTGGACAGGTGGCAGCAGCAGCAGGTGGAGTCCAGGGGTGGCAGGCAGCAGTCCCTGGAGGCAGCAGCAGCAGGTGGAGGGTGGCAGGCAGCAGTCCCTGGAGGCAGCAGCAGCAGGTGGAGGGTGGCAGGCAGCAGTCCCTGGAGGCAGCAGCAGCAGGTGAGGGGTGTCAGGCAGCAGTCCCTGGTAGCAGTGGAAATGTGGGGTACCCTCCCACACATATATAGGCCCCTGGGGCTGTGTCAGTGGTCCCACGCCGCTGCAATTGGTGTACCAGGTCTGCTATTTTTAAAATCATCCAATGTCCGCCTCCGCGGTGGCGGTGCACGCCTACCGCGATTTTCAGAGCCATATGAAGCAACCGCTACTGTGTGTCCCATTGGCTGCAAGGGCATGGACCATGGCGGTGACACACCGCAGGGGCCAGGCACGCGCTACCGCGGTGGTGCATCTTTTGAATGCTTCCAATGACCGGCTTCGCGGTTGCGGAACACGCCTACCGCTATTTTCAAAATTGCATCAGGCTACCGCGAGGGTGCTTCCCATTGGCTGCCAGGGCATGGTCCATGGCGGTGACAGTCCACAGGGGCCAGGCGGTAGGCACCGCCAGATGGGTGCCATACAGTGCCTGTAGTGACCGTGAGCTGGGTAGCGGTGCATACCAACCGCCATTTACACATGTAGATATGGCTGAGACTACCGCGATCGTGTCTGGGGTATTGGCGGTGACAGTCCGCAGGGGCCAGGCGGTAGGCACCGCCAGATGGGTGCCATACAGTGCCTGTAGTGACTGTGAGCTGGGTAGCGGTGCATGCCAACCGCCATTTACACATGTAGATATGGCTGAGACTACCGCGATCGTGTCTGGGGTATTGGCGGTGACAGTCCGCAGGGGCCAGGCGGTAGGCACCGCCAGATGGGTGCCATACAGTGCCTGTAGTGACCGTGAGCTGGGTAGCGGTGCATGCCAACCGCCATTTACACATGTAGATATGGCTGAGACTACCGCGATCGTGTCTGGTGTATTGGCGGTGACAGTCCGCAGGGGCCAGGCGGTAGGCACCGCCAGATGGGTGCCATACAGTGCCTGTAGTGACGGTCCGTGGACTTGCGGAGCAGGTTTGCTGCACATATGGAGTTATCCAGCTCTATCCATAGGCCAACATGAACAGTGCCCAGTGTCTCCAACATTGAAGGACCCTCATGAGGCCAACATTACGAATGGGACATTTAACTCCATGTCACCTACACATGCCATATATGTGTATGTGATAAATTGCATTGACACATACACACGCACATGTCACATGTGATGTGTAAGAGCATGTAGACTGTACAGTTTTTGTGTTGCAAAGCATATGTAGATAATGGTCAATGTGTGTAGGTGCAATGTAACGCACAATGCGGTCTCATTGTGTGAACTAGGGGCATCATTGACTGTCACATTGTCTACTGCACATGCACACACGTGTTCACCACGCTCAGCCTGTGGTCAGTGTGTACTTGATGTGTGCCATGTGCAACCTGTGTTGGGAGGTGTATCATGGACAGCAGCACGGTGTGCTAGGGTAGTATTGTAGTTTGACACATATGCTGGGGGTAATACTCACAGGTGTGCACACATGGTGCCATATCCCACTGTGCATGCCAATGAGCAGGAGGTGTGCACAGATCATTGCTGCGGGTAAGGGGACAAGTGTACGAGTAGTGTGCCTGATGTGTACCGACTTGTGCAGTGCTCTGTTGGTTGATGGTGCAGTCTGTAACATTTGGCAATGTGTCTGTAGAAATGTGAAATGTCCTGTACATCTCATGGTGTGTTTCATTGACATATGTGCACTTTCATCTGACCAAGGAGGAGGCCCAATATCCATCGTCCATTCACAGTGCTGGCTGACCTGGAGAATGAAGAGATCATCCGCAAATTCAGGCTGGATAGAGTTTCCCTACAAAACCTATGTGCCATGTTGGAGCCCCACCTGCAGCCACGTCACACATATCCAACAGCTTTCACTGCGACTTCAAAGGTGATGGCGTGCCTGCATTTCTTTGCGACAGGCTCATTCCAGCACACGGTAGCAAGCCCAAGTGGGATGTCACAACTGATGTTCAGCATGGTGCTGAGGGATGTACTGTCAGCTATGATGAACTACAAGGACAGATACATTCAATTCCCCAGGGGGCCAGAGTTGGTGGCTGTGAAGGGAGATTGTTATGCCCTTGGACACATACCCATGTTGTTGGTGCCATTGATTGCACACATGTTGGGCTTGTGCCACCACAGGCACGTGAGCAAGTTTACAGAAATCGGAAGCATTACCACTCGGTAAATGTTCAAGTGGTGTGCTGGGCGGACATGATCATCTCCCACGTGTGTGCCAAGTATCCCGGGTCAGCCCATGATTCGCACATCATGCGCAGCAGCATCGTCCCGCAGCTGATGGCCAATCTGCTTCCTGAGCGTGCATGGCTAGTGGGGGAGTATGCATAGTGGAGTAGCGTGGTATGTGTGGGACATGTTGTCCTGTGGCATTGTGGAACATCAAGGTTAATCTGTGTTTCTCACACCCAGGTGACTCTGCATATCCTAACCGTCCGTGGTTGCTGAGCCCACTGCGGAATCCTGTGACAGCAGCTGATGTGCGATATAATGATGCCCATGGGAGGACACGGCGTGCAATAGAGCGTACATTTGGTCTCCTAAAGTCACGATTTCGCTGCCTGGACCGTACCGGAGGTGCCCTGATATACTCGCCAAGGAAGGTGTGTCAGATAGTCGTGGCATGATGCATGCTCCACAACCTGGCCATTCGCAAGGCAATACCCCTGAACCTGGATGATGATGAGCAGCCAAGGCCCCCGCCTGCAAACCAACCCGGATCCAGTGACGAGGACAGTGGAGAGGAGGAAGGTGTCGACATGCGTCAACAGCTCATCAACCGCTACTTCACTTGAAGGTGAGTGACGATGTAGGAGGGACACATGGTCTGATGGTGTTGCAGTTGCTGTGAGGGTGTATGTGAGCTTGGTGACTGCAGCCTTGTGTTCACTCATTGCTGGTTGGCAATGTTTGTGGGATAGGGTAGTTTGACACAGATACAGGATGTCTCTATGGCGACTGTTGCTCTGTGTAATTTGTGAAGATTGGAGTACCTTGTTGACAAGTGTTGTGTGATGTGTGTGATGCCACACCAAAACAAGTGACTCTTGTTCTAATGTTTTTCCTAGGTCCCTTCAGCCTCTCCTTGCCTACCTACATTCCATTTCCCTGGGACATTTACATCACGGTGAAGGTTGCACATCCTGTATTAAAGACGGAGCAGACACGTGTGTAAGGTGTATTTATTTACAATTGTGACATGTGAAGGTCGAGAAAATGTACATGGGGGGGGGAAATTTGAAGAAATGAGTTGACGGTCATGGTAGATGAGATAATTGAGAAGTCACCACAGTGATGTGGAGACCCAGTCCAACAGACAGATGCCATTCACATGGCAGTGTGGGGAAGGATAGTCCAAAAGGTAAATGCAGTGGTGCAGTGGTCTGCCATCATGGCTGGCTCCGGGACTTGTCTTTGGCAGGTGCTTTGGCACGTGATGCCTCCTGGCCTTTCCTTGGACGGCCCCTTTTGCGCTTGACTGGAGGGGCCTGTGCTGCAGGGGCAGTGGTGTCCGAGGACTCACCCCCCTCTGTGGACGCAGGGGAGGATGATGAACTGTCATCCTGCTGCCCATCAGGGGGAGGCGGAGATGTTGAATGTAGCGCTGGCCTGTCCCTCAGAACCGCCACTTGCTGCCCAAAGAGGTCCACAATTTGTCCCATGCGGGTGTCCATGGACCTCATCAGCAGGAGGAGCTCCCGAGAATCTTCCTCAGACCGGCCCATTCGTCCCTGGGCCTGTTCGTATGCCCCAAGGACTCTGTTGATGTGGGACAGGGCTTCCGTCCCAGGCTCAGTTCCCCTCTGCATGACCCTGCCCCTCCCACCTACACTGCCGCCACGGGCCTGTTGGCTCCCCACATTGCTCCGCTGCATCCTCTCCCTGGCCTCCTCAGTAGATGTCGTGGGGTGCTCATCACCTGGGGCAGGGAGGGTGTTGCGGGCAGCTATGGTGGGGGTGGTGGTGGTAGTGGTAGTGGTAGACACACAGGCCGTGACAACAGCGGTCTGGGGAAGGTCATGGGTTGCAGCAGATGTGGTTGTGGGGACAATGGGTGCCTGGGCCTGGTTGCGGCCTGCCACAACAGATGTGCTGGCTTGGGGCTCCTCATCCAAGGAATCCAGGGAGTCTTCATCCAGTAGTCTCTGTTCCGGGGTGGGGGACTGGCTCTGCAGGTTGGTGGTGTCGTCCTCTGCAGTGAGTTCTTGGTCACCTGTGGGTCAGATGAGAAATGGTCATTGTGTTGCAACCAGCAAAGTTTCTGTTCGCACTGTTACATCAACTGTTTGTACATCCAGCAGTTGTTCACTGATCTAATTTGCAGTTACCGACATCCAGTGATGCATTACAAGCTGTTGAGGTACATGCATTACTTGTCCATATTGGGAGTTGGCAAGACATGACATGCACAATTTACATTTTTTACATTGACAGGTTCATGTTGGCATCTAGTGAGTGTTAAATCATCTGTGATCCAGTTACGCATGTATGTCACTTGTTGTGCCCTTGCAGCCGTTTTATCTGCACATTGGGTGAACATTGTAGTTGCATCCATACCTTTGGCATGTGGTGTACATATCTGGATTTGCACTTCCAGCCATGCTTTCTTTGCTTTCATTTGGTCCTTGCTGGTCTGGACCCCTGCTATTTTCAGATGGCATGCAGTGGTGTGCAGGGTTGTGCACTGAGTTACATCTACATGTGGATCTGAATGTCACACTTTGGTTGCTGTCATGGTTTCATTTGCTTAGGTGTGTGCACACTATAGTGGCCAATGCTATCTGGGTGTGCAGTTGTGCAATGTGAGGCCTGGTGTCCTATGCCACCATGCTTGTCGTGAGGCATATCTGGCTGCATGTAGTGGCTGGTGATATGTTCTGTTTGCTGTTATTGGCTTGTATTTGTGAGACCTCTCTGTGTGTGGGTGAGGAAGGCTTCCATCTTGGTCTAGTGTGGGACAAGTCAGCATGATATGTCTACCTACCAGTGATTGGAAGTGGACAGTGCAATGACTGACACATGCATCTTAGTGCGAGGGTGTTATCAGTCTTGGGGGCTGGAGCTCATGTGGGCTTGTGTGAGTTGTTGTGCAAGCTTCCCACCCCCACACACCCCGACCTGTGAGATGCGGTTAGCTACCTGTTAGTTGAGTGGGTAGCATACAATGCCTGCCACATGATTCTGATTGGGGGTGGAGTGGCCCATCCTACTCAGGTGTGGGACAGCATGCATGGTGGGATTTGTGGGACAATTTGCCAACCCCACAACACCGTCTCCGTGTGAAGATGGCTACCTACCGGTTGAGGTGAAGGTGAGCAATGACATGGCTATGTGACTTGAGAGTAATTCTTGGGAGGAACGTGCCTGTGGTGAGCAGAAGGTGTGTGTGGGTTTCAGTACCCAAACTTTTCACATCACATTAGGGCATGAGGTGTGGCCCCACCATCACTGTTGTCCCAACTATCTGAGTGTGGGGTTCACTCCCCCAATATTTGCAGGCAAAATAGGGCATGGGGTATATCCCCCCCATCACTGTTGTCCCAAGTATCTGGGTGTGGGGTCCACGCCCCAACATTTGAAGGCACAATAGGGCATGGGGTATAGGCTCCTATCACTGTGGTGACATACAGCAGGTTGAACATCTCACCCAGCAAACATTTCCACACTATCATGGTTTCATGGTATTTGTGGACCTGAGAACATGAGCAAAGTACTGGTGATGCAGTTGTTCCGGGGCATCCATACACTTACATGTTGTCATCAACAGTGGTGTGTGTGTAAGATACAGTCAGCCATGTGCAGACAATGTGTGCTTTTGGGGCCAGACTATACCAGCACTGTTCAGACAGACAGTGTGAGATGTGACCATTGTCAATGCATACACACATTGCTGGTCCCAAGCAGACACATTTGTGCATTTTAGTCAGACAAAGTACTCTTGTTATGCAATTCAGTGCAGCACTGTGGCAGCTGGGTCTGTTGCAAGACAGTTGGGATGTGCATAGTTTAGCAGTGTGAGTCCCAGGTCCAGTGGAGTTTTTGGTAATCTGCACTTCCACTGTTTACATTGCAACACTGTGGTATGACATGGGTGATTAGCACATTGACAACCAACCTGCAAGACACTGCTGCAGGGAAGCATGATCGGTGTTAGTGTTGCAGTGTGTGATGCCTGGCACAGTAGACACAATGTGGGAAATTTTTACAGTGAGACTTGTGCATGCCGAGTACAATACGACTGTTTAGCATGATTTGTGTAGGTGACTGTGGACAAAGTGGTATGGTGTGATGTGTGGGGGAACAAACGTCACATGCCTATGAGTGGGACAAGTGCTCCATCATGCTGATCTGTTGAAGAAGTGGGCCTGTTGTGGGTTGTACTGCAGTGTCACCAATTACACACACCACTCCCAGTTGAAATGGTTACCTACCAGTAAGTTTGATGAGTCACATTCAATATCTCATAAAGAGGGGCGTCATTCCGCCCCAACCAATTGCACAGCTCAATGAGCGCCTTCGCCGCATATTCTTTTAGCTTGGAAAAATGCATACTAGTCCACGTGTGGGCGCAAAAATATTAAAAGGACGTGAATATGAGCTAAAGAGATGGAATAGATGGATTCTATTGATTAATGTGCAGCTAAAAGAATATGCGGCGAAGGCGCTCATTGAGCTGTGCAATTGGTTGGGGCGGAATGACGCCCCTCTTTATGTGATGTCTATGACGGGTGCCCACATGGGCTGGCACCATACCAGTTTGCACGCTATTGTTAGAAAATTTAGATGACTAATTGAAGCATTTCTTGAAGACAGGTGTGCATCCCATCCCTATTCATTTCACATTCAATATCTGCCACATGGTTGTGGGGAGTGCTCCATCTTGCGCAGCTGTAGGACAAGGGGGCCTGGTGGGAGTTGTAGTGCAGACTTCCAAACCACACACACACCTCCCTGTGAGGATGGCTACCTACCTGTTAGGTTAAGGTGAGCAATGCAATGGCTGCCACATGGGGAGGGGGGGGGAGGGTCAGGGCTCCATCTTGCGCAGCTGTAGGACAAGGGGGCCTGGTGGGAGTTGTAGTGCAGACTTCCAAACCACACACACACCTCCCTGTGAGGATGGCTACCTACCTGTTAGGTTAAGGTGAGCAATGCAATGGCTGCCACATGGGGGGGGTGGGGGTCAGGGCTCCATCTTGCGCAGCTGTAGGACAAGGGGGTCTGGTGGGAGTTGTAGTGCAGACTTCCACACACACACCTCCCTGTGAGGATGGCTACCTACCGGTTAGGTTAAGGTGAACAATGCAATGGCTGCCACATGGGGGGGGGGTCAGGGATCCATCTTGTGCAGCTGTAGGACAAGGGGGCCTGGTGGGAGATGTAGTGCAGACTTCCAAACCACACACACACCTCCCTGTGAGGATGGCTACCTACCCGTTAGGTTAAGGTGAGCAATGCAATGGCTGCCACATGGGGGGGGGGGTGGTGTCAGGGCTCCATCTTGCGCAGTTGTAGGACAAGGGGGCCTGGTGGGAGTTGTAGTGCTGGCAGCATGTAAACATGTACCCATGGTGATGTTTGTAGCTACCTTTGAGGTGAACCTGAGGGACTGTTGGATTAATGTGTGAGAGATGTGTTGGTGAGAGTGTGGTGCACATGACTGCATTTGTACCTAGGAGGTATAGCTTAGTAGTGGTGCAGGACAGTACATATCAGTGTGATGTTAGGCATTTGTTTGTACTTACCAGCCTCCACTCCCCGGGTATTCCTGTGAGACTCTCTGGATGCAGTATGCCAAGCACCTTCTCCTCCCATTCGGTGAATGTTTTGAGTGGAACGGGAGGGCCACTGCCTGTCCTGTGAGCCAGCTCATGGTTCTTGGCTCTCTTTTTCTTGACCACTGCCTTCAGATCGTGCCAGCGCCTCACAATTTCATTTCTATTGCGTGGCACGGGCCCTACTGCATTTACCTTATCTACTATCCTTCTCCACATTAGCGTTCTTGTGGCTACTGGTGTCTGTTGTACCAGGTTACCAAACAATTGGGGTTCTACCCTGATTATCTCATCTACCAGGACCCTCAACTCACTCAGTGAATTTGGGCATTTTCTGTGGTGACATGGTGTGAGATGTGCCAAGGTGTTTGAGGTGCAAGTGTTGAAGTGGTGGTGGTGGTGGTGGTGGTGATGTGTATGGTGTGTGATGTGCAAAGGGGTTAGAGGTGCAGGTGTAGAAGTGGTGGTGGTGGTGGTGGTGGTGGTGATGGTGATGTGTGTGTGTGTTGTGCAGATTTGCCTCTCCTGTCAGCTGTGGTGTATGTCCCTTCAGTTCTGGAGTTTTGCAAAGGATTGTGGTCTGGTAGGGGGCTGGATTTATACTGGGCTATGTGGGTGTGTCAGGATGGGGTATTGGCTGCAGGTGTGGTGTGTGTGTCGTCCTGGGATTTGTAGTTTGAGTTTACCATGGGGGTGTGTCTTTGGGCTGTGTTAGGTGTTTTTGGGTGCATGACTTGTTTGCTTGATGCACTTTGTGGGCATGTTGTGTGTATTTTTTTCGACCGCCATTTTTTTCACGGAGCGTACGCAGCGGTGGCTATGCTACGGCGCTTCCGCGGGCTCTCTCATTCCTCACCATTGTCGACCGCAGCGGTCGGAAACAGCGCTCTGCACCGCGGTCATGTCGGGGATATCATAATTTCCATGGCGGTGTCTCCGCTGTGGTTGCGGTGGTTTGGGCTGTTTCCGCCGTGAGTCCGAACGCCGCGGACGGGTTTCGGCCTTCTCCGCACGCGACGGGCGGTTTCTCGGGTCTCCTTTCCGCCGCGGTTGGATTTTTACCGCCGTGGATCCTAATCTAGACGTCGGTTTTCCCGCGGTAGCGGCGGGCGGTGAGTTTCCGCTACCATGGCGGTCGGGTTGCTTTTCCGACCGCCATCGTAATGACCCCCTTAATTTAAAAAAGTTACACATATATAATAATTAATATATATATTTACCCTAAAACATTTATTAAACTAATTTTTTAATTATATAAAAATGTAACATATATATATATATATATATATATATACACACACACACACACACACACACACACACACACACACACACAGATATACATATACCAATAACAAAATATATTTTTTTAAAACCATTCTATTTTAAATTAAAACATTAAACTATTTAAAAATCTGTCAACTTAAATTTCCCACTCCAGTGAGTGCAACAGTAGGGAAAGTATTGGATAGCAGAGGGGTAACAATTACTATTCCCACTCCAATGAGTGCAACAGTAGGGAAAGTGTTGGATAGCGGAAGGATAAAATTTACTATTCCCACTCCAGTGAGTTCAACAGTAGGGAATGTGTTGGATAGCGGAGGGATAAAATTTACTATTCCCACTCCAGTCAGTGCATCAATTGGGAAAGTTTTGGATAGCGGAGGGACAAAATTTACTATTTCCATTCCAGTCAGTGCATCAATAGGGAAATTGTTGGATTGTGGAGGGGTAAAATTTACTATTCTCACCCCAGTCAGTTCAAAATTAAAAACAAACAAAATATCATCAACAAAATAAACAAAAATTTAAGTAAATAAAAAAAATATATAAATGTTAAAAATTAAAATATATTTATTAAAAAAAATTATAATGTTAAATACATATCACAAATACCTACAAATATATTAAATCAAATAAAAAAATTTTTCAAACAAATATTTTTATTTAGAATTTATTAACAAAAACATTAATTTAGTCCATTTACTTCCTACCCCTATAACACCACACAACTCACATCGAAAATAAAAAAAAAAAATTTGCTTAATTAACATAATTATAAATTAAAAAATATTATTTAAAAAACAAATTAAAACACATACAATTTAACTTCCCACCCTTTACACCTATAATCCCCACATCTAAAATTAAACAGTAAAAAAATTAATTGCAGTTAAAAAACTTTCAATTAAATAACTAATAGTATTTAACAACTAATTATAAAGTAAGTAAAATTAATTTACTCCCCGCTTCACCCCTATAAACCCAAAACACCCACACAAAAAAATTAAATTATACTAATTAATTATTAATCATCAACTAATCATTAATGAAAAATAAATTACTTTCCACCCTTTACCCCTAAAAACCCTACAACCCGCAACTAAAATTAATTACACAATTTCCATACTGTCAATTAAATATTAATTAACTAATTAAAAATAAATTACTTCCCACCCTTTACCCCTATAAACCCCACAACCTGCACCTAAAATTACACAATTACTATAATTGTTAACTATTAATTAACAACTAATTAATTAAAAATAAATTACTTCCCACCCTTTACCCCTATAAACCCCACAACCCGCACCTAAAATTTACCAACTTTTTTAAAACAAATATTATAAAATCAATTAAAATAATATTAATAAATATATTCATTAATTTATTATAATTAAATTACTTCCCACCATATTCCTCTATAAACCCACACCTCGCTACGGAACTAAAAATGCAAAATTTTATTAAAATAAAATTAATAAACACTAAAAATGTAAAACATAAATACTTATACAAAAAACATCACATACATTTAAAATATATACTAAAATACATAACCCGAATAAAAAAAAACGATTTTAAACAAGTATATTTTTGCAAACGATATTTATGACTTCTATATTTTTAAAAATCGATTTCTTACCTTAAAGTCGATATTCTTGACCACGATATTCTTGCTGTCGATATTTGTGTCACGATATTTAAAACTCGATATTAGTGTAAGTCGACATTTCCAACTCGATATTTTGACTGAATACCGAAGGACAGAGTGGCGTGTCGAGTCAGGGAACGATCAAAGTTGCAGTAAAGGCAAAATTGTTAGACGTAGTAAGGCTGAAATTAGAGGCGGACGAGATAATTAGTGGGAGCCTACCTTTGGAAAGGATAGAACTTTATGAGCAGGATGAGCTGCTGTTCGTAGTGAAGGACATTACTCATAAGGCAAGGCGAGCACATGAGAAACTGACAGAATTGGCCCAGAAGTATGATGTGGATTTGTCCAAAACGAAAATGCTGCAGGTAATTCATAGGTTAAAAATTTCAGTGATCACGAGTTGGAAGAGAAAAGGGTAACTGGGTTGTAAACACACATTCGGGAACTGGCTGTAGGGATACGTGCATGGAGCATGCTTGACAAGAGGGAAGAAAGATGGTCAAAGAAAAAGAGTGTCAGGGAAGGGATAGGAGATACGCCTCCACCTGGGGGAGGGACAACAGGAGTAGAGGCTTACCCAATGCGAGAGGTACCAAGCGAGGGCATGTGCCTTGGAGCAGGGGTGATTTGGCAGCATTTATGAACAATTTTCCTCGGCTGAGGGAGAAACCTGCTGAATGGTATAAACAAGTTGATCGCTTTGTGAAGATCTCAAAAGTGTTGTGGATTGATTTGACTACGCTATTCAATATTGTGGTTCCTAGTGATTTGTGGTCCGCTTGTAAAATTGCTATCGATTGACCGACTGCTGAACCAGATAGAGATCCTATAACACATGGTCCATCACCCCTGGTCATGAAAAAATTTGAGCAGGTAATTACCTGGTTACAGTCTAAGATTGCCCCACAAGATATTGATTGGGTTAAGATGGACCAAACCATCCAAGAGCCCAAGGAATCAGAACATGCTTATTACGAAAGGCTCTTGCAAGCCTTTAAGCAGTACAGTGGGTTGGATACTCTAGACCCTAAGGACATGGGACAGTTTGTTTCCAAGTTTGAGTTGGGACTAAGACCAGAGATTAGCTTTATGATCCAACAGCATTTGATCTGCTGGCAAAATAAGTCCGTAGATTAAATCCTGCGGTATGCCAGTTACTGTAGCGATGAGGTGGATTCTAAAAGCATAGGAAGATTAAGAATAAACTGATGCTGGTCCAGATGAGGAATGCAGATAGGGTAGAACAAGTGCAGACGAGTGGAGGAACTTTGGGTCGAAAACAGGGAAATAGTCATGGAGGGACTCAAAACGTGCCAACCCACTTGGGACAGGGAAGAGGGAGAGCAATAGATCCCAAGACAGGAGTGGATGTTGGTACCCTAAAGAAGACCATCGCTTGTCATTATTGTCACAAAATCGGGCATTGGAAGCACGAGTGTCGAGCAAATCAGTTCCAGGATGAGGAGATTGTACAAGCACCTGATGTTATAAATATGGTGACAAGACCCAGATCTGTCAATGGGGGGGTCCGAGTCAGCAAGTGCAGGTACCCCAACCTCCAAGAATTTCACAGGGTAACCGAGCGTACCATCAGATGCCCTTCATCGAAACTCTAGATGGGTTCGATCAGACCCGCTACTATGACTGCCTGAGGGGGGGGGAGACTGTACCCTTGTAGCAGTCTTGGAGGTAGACCAGAGGGGACCGTATGTGGAGGCAGATGTATACGGTCGTCCCATTACATTCTTGAATAATACTGGTGCTACCCGTTCTACTGTGAGGTCCGCAGTAGTCCCAAACCTAGTCCTCTCAGGACAATCGATCCAAGTTGTAGGAGTTGCTAATAGGAGATTGACGAATCCATTGACAGATGAGATACCTGTGAGAATAGGAACATTTCAGGATCAACACCAGTTTGTGGTGTGCGATTCGAGTCCGGTCTGCTTGTTAGGAAGTGACATCTTGTGTGAGCTGAATTGTACCATCTACTGCACACCCAAAGGAGTAGAATTGCAGGCTAACGATGATGACGTTGCATTCAAACTGGCGAACCAGAATCAGTGTGTGGAGATGTTCCCCGTGCGAACGGTGGATTATCTCCCATATGACTTGAGAGACGCTGTCTCTAAGGTAGTGTGGGACTTCACAGGAGAAGAGCTGGGACTGATTTGAGGAGTTGAGCCAGTTAAGATACAGATCAAGCCAAATGCTGAATTTCCAAGAATACCCCAGTATAACCTGACCCCGGAAACGGTGGCAGAAATTACACCTGTGATTGAGTCAATGATCGCGCAAGGCATTCTGAAAGATCATAGGAAGCCCGTACAATTCACCTATAATGGGGTTGCAGAAGCAGACTGGAAAATACAGGATCATGCAGGACCTGCAAAAGGCCAACACGATCGTGATTCCATGTTGTCCTGTTTTACCGAATCCATCTGTGATCCTATTTCAAATCCCTTGTGAGGCTGAATGGTTTACAGTGATTGATCTATGCCAAGCATGTTTCTCGATACACTTACACGAGGAAATCCAATTCTTGTTTGCTTTCCGGGTGGAAAACTGTGTGTTAACGTGGTTTCGTATCCCACAAGGGTATACTGAGAGTTCATCAATCTTTAATCAGATCCTGAAAAAGAACCTTGAGAGCATAGTACTGACAGAGTTCAGTACTAGTGCAGTACATTGATGACCTCCTGATTGCCTCAGAGACTGAGGAAGCTTGTAGGGTTGATACCGTTGCTCTGTTAAACCACCTGGCAGAAAATGGACACAAGATGTCCCCAAGCAAACTTCACTACTGTTTGCCTGAAGTCCAATATTTGGGTCATTGAGAAAGGCAAGAGAAAGGTGTCACCAGACCGCATTGAGGCCATCATGAAAATGAATGCGCCTACTACGCAAAAGGAAGTCCGGATGTTCTTGGGAATGGTTGGCTACTGCCGACAGTGGATTCCCAACTTTTCATTGAAGGCGAAGCCCTTGCAGAGATTGACGCACAAGGATGCGAGTGATCCGGTACCATGGGATAACGACTGTTTGGTTGCCTTCTTGGAGCTGAGAGAAAGCCTATGCCGCGCTCCGACTCTAGGAATGCCTGATTACAATAAAGCATTTTTGCTAATTTGCTGCGAGAGGGAGAGTTGTGCACTGTCTGTACTCACCCAGACACATGGGGGTGTCCGTAGACCAGTGGCCTTCTTCTCAGCTACATTAGACACTGTAGCTTCAGCGTTGTTGGGATGTCTCAGATCCGTTGCTCAACTGGTGTCAGCATTGAGAGATGCGAAAGTATTGTGATGGGTCATCCTCTCACTTTCTATGTTCCACAATCAGATGAGCTCCTGATGACGAGAAACAAAACACAGCATTTGCCCAATAACCGGCTCACACGTTATGAGAAGGTTATACTGGCCTTAGAGAATGTTACCTTGAAAAGATGTTCTGTGTTAAATCCTGCCAAGTTGATGCCTATTCCAAATGTTGAGAGGGAAGATTGTGAGGACCATGACGGTCTGGATGTGACTGAACTTTGTACCAAACCGAGACCCGACATGGTTGATGAACCTCTGCCTGAGTCAGACCAAGTCCTTTTTGTCTATGGTTCACGTCTAAAAGACAATGCGGGCTATCTGAGAGCAGCGTTTGTTGTCTGTACCATTTCTGGAGTTATGGAAGCTGCTGGGTTACAGGGATTACACTCCGCACAAGTAGCTGAGATCATTGCCTTGACCCGTGCATTCCTCGTTTCTGATCAAATCCGAGTCACCATTTATACCGACAGCCAGTACGTATTCAGTGCGGTTCATGACTTTGGACAGCTATGGTCACAGAAGGGGTTCTTAACGTCATCAGGATCTCCTATCAGAAATGGGGAATATGTGAGACAACTGTTGGAAGCTTTGCAATGGTCAAGGGAAGTAGCTGTGTTAAAATGTGCTGCTCATGGAAAGGGGGAGGATTTTGTCACCATGGTCAACAGGTAAGCGGATGAAGTTGCATGCTTTTGTGCCGTACATGGTTGCATTTTCAATGGGTATTATTCAGGAGAGAGCACATGGAGAACGAGATCAGCATGATGTTAGCCATAGCGGACACTTGGGATGAGGTCAAGCGTCTGCAGGGAGAAGTGTCAAACCAAGGTTGAATTAAAGCAGGTTGTGAGAAGAGATGATGGCATTTGGGTTTCAACAGATGGTAGAGCAGTGTTGCTGGATTGTTTACTGAGCCCTATAGCAAGACAGATTCATGGAGCAGTTCACATTGGGAGAGATGCCATGGTGCGAGTGTTCAGACAAATGTGGTTTAACCCGAGGTTTCATGTGTTTGTTGAGGCGTGTGCCAAAGGTGTGTTACGTGTCAACAGAGGAACGCTGGAAAGAAAACGGTGGTTGCGTTGAGTCACATTGGGAAGTCGGGGGGTCCTTTCAACAGAATCCAACTTGACTTCATAGAGATGCCTAGGTGCAATGGGCTGAGATACATCTTGGTTGTGGTGTGTGTCTTTTCACGATGGGTAGAGGCATATCGAACTAGAAGGTGTGATAGCCTCACAGTAGTGAAGCTGTTACTTTGGGAACTCATTCTGCGTTTCGGATTTCCAACTTCATTAGAGTCGGATAGAGGAACCCATTTCCACAGAGATCATGAAGCTGTTGTGTACTGCTTTACTAGTTGACCAGAGGTTGCACTGTAGCTTCAGGCTGTAGGCGTCTGGCATGGTGGAGCAAATCAATGGGACTCTCAAAATGAGAATGGCAAAGTGTCTCTTTGACGTCTTTGAATTGGCCTGATGCATTGCCTTTGGTGCTGATGAGTTTGCGTAGCATTCTATATAGAACAGGACTCTCGCCACATGAGATATTGATGGGGAGGACGATGCACTTGCCAGCGGTGCCATCCACAGCGTTGATAAACATCACTGATGATTTGATCCTTGATTATTGCAAAGGACTGGGTGACGTGGTCCGTTCTGTGTCTCACCAGGTTGAAGCTGCAACTGCACTGACTTCGTAGGACCTCTGTCATGACCTGTGTCCAGGTGACTGGGTATTGGTTCGGAAACATGTGAGGAAGAACTGTCTTGATGCCCGGTGGCGAGGCACGTACCAGGTAATTTTTGTAATGAACACAGCTGTAAAGTGCAGAGGCTTGCCGAACTGGATTCACGCCTCCCATACCCACAGAGTTTCAGGGCCCTCGGAAGAAACAGCTCTTCTCCCTGAAGAAAATCCAGCCGTGGTAGCGAGGCCACCGGAGAGGGCAAGCCAAGCTGTGAGGGATCCTCATGAGGCTGGTTGCCCACCACGTCCAGCTGAGGGGAGTCACGCTACACAAGGCCCAGGTATTGACTCTGAGGGAGACAGTAACGTTGTGTGTGATATAGAGTCAGACTCAGCTGAAGAGACTGGTGTGGAAAGTAGGTGAGTGCAAAGAAGGAGAGCAGAAGTTGCAAGAGAATCATGGCCTGTGAGACAAAAGAGGTAGAACTTGAGACTTGCACCTGAAAGAAACCTTGCTCCCGTATCTGAAACATCTGAATCAGAATTGAGTGACAGAGCAAGCACAAGGGGGGTTGAGAAGGTCAAGGAGAGTAAGAGTCCCGTGTCAGAGATGCGCTTCCCCGGAGTGGACTTATCGGATTACAGATGCCAGGAACAGGGAGGTCCGGGAGGCTGAGATCCGGACGAGTGGAGCATCAGTACTAATAATTGAGATTGAACTGTTGGTCCCTGGAGTAGAAGCTAATGGAGTTTTGACATGGACTGTACCAGATCCTCCGAGACTGAGTGGCTTGCGAAGCCTGATTCTGCAAGATCTTTTGCTCCGACTTTTGGGTATCAGCCACCAGCTCAGGAGATTGCAGCATTTCGTGCTGAACTTTTACAGCGTGTCATTGACGAAATTGGCTCTGATCTTATAAGGGATGTCAAATGAACTGTGAATTGTATATAAAAAGTTTCAAAAAAGGATAAACTAGGCCTGATTGGAAGAACAACAAAATTAGGGATCTTTCCATAGAAGAAGAACTGTGTAGATAGTTGTGCAACAAACTGTGAAAACTGTTTCCATGACTTCAAGAACCTGTGTAAGAACTTTGTTGATCAGCAGTGAGATGCAGAGAAAGAGACTTTGCGTTGATCCTCTTGCTGTAGCAACCTAAACTTATCTGAAGATGGAGTCTGGAAATTCGAACCGTAGAGCAAAGTGTGTAATAGGTACACTTATAGTAGGAGTGATTGTAGTTATAGCGGTAGTCATTATCATGGCTGTTAAAAGTTCACACAAAGCAGAAGTTAATGGGGTGGGAGTACAAGGGACATCCACACCTACCACTTCTAGTACAAAAGAGG
This sequence comes from Calotriton arnoldi, assembly GCA_963921515.1. NCBI lineage: Eukaryota > Metazoa > Chordata > Amphibia > Caudata > Salamandridae > Calotriton > Calotriton arnoldi. The sequence continues at coordinate 254,243 of CAWUFW010000771.1, forward strand.
GTACATTAGGAGTTGATAGTTCTATGATTGATCAAACGAGTCGCTTGTTGTATGTAGATTTGTCTAAAGGTGATTATACGTTGAATGCTTATGTGAACCTGTTGTATGAGTACGTAAATACAATGGACGCGAGTGATTTTTATGTGTGTATGCAGTTACCAGCGTCAGTTGAGGAGGGTATCGGGTACTACCACCTGCCTCTGACGTATGGTATCACTTGTAGCTTATTGCTTAGCATGTTCTATGGTAAAGGTCATTATGAGTACTATTTCTCCAATTACAATGTGGTGCTTTCAGAGGTTCCAGCTTACCAGCACCTGAACAAATAGGATTATTACAAACAAGAGGAGAGCATAGGGAAGTACTTCATACTTACGGTTATAGTAGATGCAGCTTATGCACATAGACATAATTTGACATATATTTTAACTGATATAGAAAAGAAGTTTGTAGATCAGGTAGAAGACAGACATAGGCAATTAGCAGTTAAGCTTAATAGGGAAGGAATATTTCAGTAGACCAAAGAAGAGTTAGCACATAAAGCTAAAGGGAGTTATGGTCCAATAGCCTTCGATTTAGAGCAGCGAGGGAAGCTTTGAACCAGACAGGTTCAAGCATTATGATAAAATCTTAGTGGGACAGAGTGTGTGCGATCACATTTTCACAATTGAAGCCACTGCAAAGAAGTTCTTACAGGATGCAGTACAAGTGGTGCCGAATGTGTACTTTGTGTGTGGGAGAAATGTGTATGTTGGATTGCCACTGAATTGGTATGGCATGTGTTATGTGGCTGTTGTGTTTCCCAAGATATATCACATGGATGATTCAAGGGAAGCCATCCCGTAGAGAGAAGCATGGTACAAGTGCAGGAGAGATTGTTGGAGATGTGTTTGGAGCAATGATACCAAGTTTGGGAGTGGTTTTGAACGACAAAGATTAGAAGGTTATCAACTATTGTGGATAAGTTGTCAGCAAATACAGCTCAGTCTTTGTTACTCGTGGATGGAGAGATGGTGTGGATAAGAGCTATGGTGATGCAAAACAGTCTTGCTTTAGATTCGTTATTAGCAAAAGAAGGCAGAGTCTGTAAAATGCTGAGGGTTCAACAGTGCTGTACTTATATTTCACATCATAGTGTAGATCTGAGGAAGTATATAAGTAACATTACTGAGATACACCATGAGATACATGATTTGGCGACAGAGACAATTTGGGATAATGTTGGTAAAGGATTTGGAAAGATTGGAAGTTGGTTTGCAAATCTTGGGAAGCGATTTCTTGGTTACATCTTGAAGCCAATAATAATAGTTGTGATTTGTGTCATCCTTTTGCTGGGAACAATAAGAACTTATAAGTGACATAAATCGAGACAGGTAGAGAATTCTCTTAGACAATGAGAGAGGAGGATGGAGAGACTGCAGGACAGTCATTATGAGAATCTTAAGAACCTAGAAAAGTTTCGACAGGGAAGACTGGCGACGACTTCTGTTTAGGTCGGTTCTCTCTACAGGAAGAGGCAGTTGATTGTGATGAGAGGGGGGGGACTGATAGAGGGCGATTTTGCTCTTTCATTTGTAGGCGTGCATTATAATCACGAGTAGTTTGTACCCACACATATATTCTTTTGTCGTGTTAACATTTGGTTATTAGATTGTGTGATGTAATAATGCATAAAGTGAAGTGATAGTTATATTTTTGTACAACGTGGAGAAATCGACATTACAATCATGTGCTATTTGATAAAAGCCTCACTGTGATGAATTTTATATGTTACTAACGAGAGATAATTCATTTGTTCTGTAACGCATGGACTTAAATGTGCACAATAATAATGATCATGTATATGTGTGTTTAATGAAATTATATGTTGTTTCTTTAGTTAGCTGAATTTTGTAGGCCTCACATGCAATTCCGCCCTGTTGCTCCTTAAATGGGTTTGCTAGCAGAATTCATGTGTATGTAGAATCTGTTCTTTCTCACGTTTCTGTTGCAGGTGGAGAAATTCATCTTGGTTAGTTAGAATAACGCTTTTGTTTTAGGAGCTAGGTTTAGGGAGGAGAGGATACATTTGAACGAGCCATACTGATAATGTGGGACTGTGTTCTTTCTCACTGGAGAAGGCCTGGGAATCAAGGTCACCGAGCAAGAGCCTGGGAGCACCGTTGCTGCATGGAAAGTTACCTACGAGGTGTCGTCTAGCTGGATGGGGTGATCGCGTGATGTGATGATGGGTGTGACCTACGATTTTGTGTTGGGGTTAGGGACAGAGTCCAGAGACTTCTGCCGTGCCAGGAGAGGAGAGAGCATCTTAGTTCAAGCTCTGTAGCTTATGCTACTTGACCCATTTAACGCGAGTGTACTTCTTAGGAAGCCTTCACGTGCTGACACCTTTTCTAGAGCTTGCCTGGGAAATGCTAAGTATGGATGTCATGATAGTGGTAGTGTAGGGACAGACTAATGCTTTTCACTAACGATCCTCCAATGAAGAGGGCCATTGATGTTGGCTCAGTTATTTTCTGCGTACTGATATTGGAATTGGTCGTATTTTGCATGTTGCACCGCCTACATTTTGCTCGTAGATTTGGCTTTGTATTAGTGCCCATGTACTTTTACACCCTCGTTTTGAGGTGTTTGTATGTCCAACTTTTCTTGGCTTTGCTATAAACGTACTAACTTTGGATCTGGAGCCTGTGTTCCTTCAGTAACATGGGCGACTGTGATGTTAATGTATAATTGGCTAATGATTTTTCCTCCCCTCCACACTTTCAAGCAGGCAACAAAGAGCCATCGACCAGGGGTTCCAGAGTAAGTCTAGAACGTGGAACCTGGCTCCTTCACAGGCCTATCCAGCCTTGACCCCTACACTCGAAGGCGGTTGGTTGCAATTAAATTGAAAATTATTCCCGTTTCACTTCTCTTCTCTCACTTTACCTCACCTCTTCTACCTTACCCCTATCTGTAAACTGCTCTCTCTCTCTCTACTGTTCTATGTACCTAGATCCTCTCTCTCGAACTCAGCTCTGTCACCTACGTCTACCTCACTTCCCTCTTAAAATACCAAAAAGACTTAATCTCTCTTTTGCTCTCTCCTTACTTTGCCTCCAAGTCAGTCTTATGGCTATCTAATCTTCCTGTATCTCCATCTACTTCACTTCTCACATCCCCATCTTTACCTCACTTCTCTATATCTCTATTACCCATCTCTCTTCTCCATGTCTCTACTATCTTACCTCTCTCCATCTCAGCACTTTCTGGACCTCACCACCCCACTCTTCTATCTCATTTCTCTCTCTGCCTCACATCTCCCTCACCACCTCAGCATCCTCCACCCCACATCTCTCTCTTGGACTAACAAGCCTCTTAATTTAGCTCACCATTAGTTCACAACCTTATTTCCATACCTCCTTTTTCCCTCTTTCTACTTCTGTTCCCCTTCATTCACCTTTTATTTTATTCCTTTTATTACAGTGTCTCAACTTCCTGTTTTTGCTCTATAACACATTTCCATTTATGCTCTTCAGCCCTCTCTCTACTTTTCTCTTTTCCTCTCTGCTCTATTTACCAGATCCGTGTTTCTATACCTCTTTCCATTTTGTTCTCTCTTTGCTTTATATCTCTTTGTTTTTCCTCTAGTCTCACTGTCTACCTCTACCTATTGCTGCCCGTACCCCTCTCTAATTCCCCTCTTTTTCTATATTACCTCTCTCTATACCTCACGCACTGCCTTGGAGTCCAGTACTCCTCTGCTTCTCTCTTCATGGCCTCTCTATCTCCCTCTACCTCACTCCAAAATCAAACATATTTCGGTACCTCTCTTTGTCTATCTACATCTATCTCTTTCTACCTCTCTTCATCTGTCCTTCTGGCAACTGAACCTTTCTCAATACACTTTAGTTCTCCCCCTAATCTCCCATTCTGTCTATATTATCTCTACCTCTACCACCTTTTCCCTCTACTTCACATCTCTCGTCGCAAACTTCTCTTTATGTCTCCGTCGTCCGCGGTATCTTGGCCTGTCCGATTTCTCTCACTCAGCAGAGTCATAGTTAATTGTCTAGTCAAAGGAATGCACACATATAAAGAGGAGAAGAGGGACAAGGGCAGGAGACATTTGGAGAAAATTATTACCATTCCAACAAACTTTATTTCAGTCAATGTGGACCATAAAAGTGCATACATAAAAAATGTACACACATAAAAGCACGTACCATAAAACAATCCACAGGAGTAGCTATACAGATCAGAGATTTAGCAGCCTTAAAGTGCATCGCAGAGTGGTAGATCTGGGGAGTTCATACCTACAACCCGTCCTCATCCAGCTACCATATCTGTTTCCCTATGTAAAAGCCACAGGGCCATAAACAACTGCGCATACAATTTTATCCAGGTAGAATCTCAATTCATCAATAGGCTTTACATTAAAACGATAAAAACAGTTTAAAAATTAGATAAAAGGTTAAAAAGGAATGCGTACAGTGTAGACTTTGAAGGTCGCAGTGGCGAATTTAAAAACATCCAGCGACTGCGCCACATAGAGGTTAAAAATCGAGATACAGCAAAGACAATGGGTGTGTGAGTATCGTACTTCAGGACCCTAAATGCCTCCTCACAGTGCATAAACCCTTGGTTCCTGAAGAGTTGGTTAAGCCAACGCTGTCTGGTTGGTTTATAGTCAGGACAGAAAAAAAACGTGAAGCTCACTCTTCCTCACAGTTGCAGGCAGGGCAACCGAGGGGTGTAACTTTTGACCATTCATTAGAAAAAGCACGGAGCGGAAGGGTCCCAATTCTAAACTGGATGTATAATTTCCTTGCTAGGATAGGTTGGATATCATCCAGAAAGGACTCAATTAGATACTTGTCTTTGATTCTCAGGAATTCGGCTGTCAAGTGTCCTAAGGCCGAACTCACCTGGATATCTGCTAGTTTATGCGACCTATAAATTCTTACCAGTTCTAGGCGTGAGATTACCGGACACATTTCCTCAGGGTTACTCCATAAACTTGGTTTACCCAGCCTACAACATACGTCCTTTATATTCGCAAACCATGGTATTTTACCCACACCCGGGAGACTCAATAACTCCTTTAACTCTGCCTGATAAGCGGCCAGTTCCAGGGTCACAAACAGTCTGCGCCAAAAGGTTAGGGGCCTAAGTCCAATCTCATTCCTGATTGGTCTAATTCCTAGATCCAGACATCGGGGGGTGAGGGGAGTACTAAGGGGGAGGCCTAACATCTGCCTCATAAAATTGTTCTCTATTTTACTCAGGCTACCAGAGGAATAATGACCCCATAATTCGTCCCTATACATTGTCACACCCCTTGCTTGCACTTTATAAATCTCCGCTATGGGCCCAGCTGGTTTGTAGGAGGAATTTTTGTACAATTTTGCAATTCCCCCCCCCCACAGTCTGGGCTAGCTTAAGGCTTGCTTTGGCCATTTGCGGGCCCCACTCCAGATTTTCTGTCAAAGTAACACCTAGATAGTCAAAAACCGACACCCTCTCAAGAATGGTGCCATTTAAACGGGGGTTAGAGCAGAATGTATTATTCTATTTCTATTTGAGAGATTTATAGAGCGCAACAGCTGCCCCGGCCAAGAGGCGTCCCGGCGCTAAACAACAAATTAGGAGACCACAGCGCAAAGAGGGAGCCAGGAGACCTACACAGTGGGAAAGAGAAAAGTTTTAATAGCTTTCCTAAATTTGACAAAATTACTGAGACCACGAATATAGAGAGGCAATGAATTCCAAAGAATAGCTGCTCTATACCGGAAGGAACGCCCACCGGCCCGGGTCCTCCTGACCCGAGGAACCACTAGTAGATGTTGGCCCATAGGGGGAAGCTGACGGGAGGGGACATAAAAGCATAGCAGATCCGTCAGAATGCTGGGGAGGCAGCCTTCGAAATTTTAAAGGCAGAACAGAGAGCCTTGAACTCGATCCGTTGAGCTACAGGCAGCCAATGGAGGCGGCAAATTGTATTAGCAACCGAGCAGACTCTACGCAGACCCAGAAGAGATCTTGCCGCAGCGTTCTGAACTCTCTGTAACCTGAGTACTTCCGCCTTGTTAGCCCCCAGATACAGAGAGTTCGCGTAATCAAGCCTCGATATAATCAGGGCCTGGATAATAATCTGTCTGGTCGGGGCATCAAAGAAGCCCAAAATAGGTTTGAGACCGCGCAGCAAACCAAAACAGGTACCCGCCACCTTCTTCGTTTGGGTCTGGAAATTGAGAGAGGCATCCATCCAAACCCCCAAATTCTTCACCACCTGTTTAGGGGGAGGGGGTGCCTAAATTCATGGGCCACCAGTACTCATTCCATAACCCATGATCCCTACCCACCAGCAACACCTCAGACTTGCTAGCATTCAGCTGGAGGCAGTTGGCTGTCATCCTCCCGGCAACTGCAGCAAGATCGCCTTGAAACTTAGAGGCGTCGTGCTTAGCGTTGCTCGAGAGGGCTACCACCAGCTGCAAGTCGTCGGCGTAGGAGACCACAGTCAGTCCTCTGCTCTTGGCTAATACAGCCAAAGGTTGTACATACAAATTAAAGAGCAGAGGGCTCAATTAGGAGCCCTGTGGTACCCCATGCTTGATAGAGAAGGTGGACGAGGTAAAAGGGGGAGCAGTCACCTGAAAAGTCCTGTCGGACAGAAATGACGCCAGCCACTTCAGAGCAAGGCCACCAATGCCAGCCTCTTCCAGACGGCGCAACAGGACAGCATGGGACACAGTGTCGAATGCGGCACTGAGATCCAAAAGGATCAGTGCCGATGTCTGTCCTGCGTCCATGGCTGTCCAGAGATGTTCCGTCACCGCCAGGAGCGCTGACTCAGTGCTATGGCCGGGGCGGAAGCCATTTTGCGAGGGATCAAGAATATCGTTGGTGGTCAAATGGTCTGACAGGATGGAATTAATATATTAGCTGGATTGAAGACCATAAATTTGGTCTTCTGCGTGTTAATCTCCAACCCCCTGGTTTTTACAGAAGGTAGCAGAACTATCAAGGACCCTCTGGATACCCATGGGCGACTTTGATAATAGCAGTGTGTCTTCCGCAAACATCATTGCTGGCACCTTTCTACGTGCTGACTTTGGGGCATCATTATCCTTTACCTCATTGAGTTGGGCAACCAGGGCGTTAATAAATAGGCAGAACAGGGTAGGTGCAAGCACGCACCCCTGCCTTACTCCTCTATTAACTGGGAAACTGGAAGTTAGTTTGCTGCATTTCCCATACCTCACTTGGGCAAAGTTGCCTTCATGCAATCTCATAAGCAGACTCGAGAGGTAGAGGGGGATCCCCAGGTCTCTAAGTACATCCCACAATTTAACTCTGGGGACCAAATCAAAAGCCCTCTTCAGATCTACAAATATTAAATAGAGACTGCCACCCTCTATTGACACCGTTTTCCAATATAGAAGTTGGAGTCTAAATATTTGGTCGACGGTGGAAATGTTTTTCTGAATTCGGCTTGATATGGGCTCAAGATTTCATGCTCCTCCATCCACACGTGAAGGCGATCAAGGATTATCCGTGCAAACAATTTCTGGGTCATAACAATCAAACTGATCGGCCTGTAATTCGTAGGCAAAAGGGGTGAACCCTTTTTAAAAACTGGGACAATTTCTGCCCCGACCCAGGTTTCAGGGATTGCCATGCCTTTCATAATAGCATTAAATAATGCCCATAGGTAAGGTCCCCATATTTTTGGTTCTGCCCAAAAGAGGTCCCCCGGTAACTTGTCAAATCCCAGTGCTTTGCCGTATGGAAGCTTACTTATTGCGTTTGAAACTTCAGTCAGAGTAATCCCGGGGGCCTCGTCATGAGTGATCCCTGGGGAAATTGTAGATGTTTCACCATTTGGGCCAGCTGCTTCCTTTGTAGTATATAGTGCCTGTGTCTTCCATACATCTGCTGCTATGTTTGGCTCTATGGCTGACCTCCCTACACTACTGCCTGTACGGACTATAGACCAAAACGCCTTCATGTCCTTGTAGGATAGGGCGGTTTTTAGGGAATCCCATCTATCTAGTTCCCAACTCTTTTTTGCTTGTTGGATGTTATCTCTATAAAGCACCCTCATTTGTTTGATTAAGGACCTATCCTTTGCTTTGATGGCATCTAACAGAGCCCGCTTAGCCTTTCGGCAGGTGTCATTGACCAAGATCGTTTGGCCCCTTTTCTCGTCTTGGAGGATATCTTGGGATAAAATTCTGCATGCAATACCGCAACTCTATCAGTGTTTAGAAAAATGCCTTTTGTGATAGCAGCCTCTCCCATTTCCAATAAGGACGGTATGATTAATGAATATAATGTGGTCAGCTTGTCAGATGACTGCTGAATTGCTCCCCACCTTATTCTTCTTCTGTTAAAAAGTGTTAGTCTGTTATCTAAGGAGGTAAAGCTAACCGTGGCATTTCCAAAATCCGGCAGCTTGATGGTCAGGGTGTTGTGGTCGCTGTCGTGTCGCGGCAAGACAGCAAAGTCAACAACCCTTTGCCATAACCTAGATTCTACTAAGATATAATACAGCAGGGAGGATTGACCTATTCTATTAAATGTTAACATCCCCCGGTGTATCCGATTTAGTGCGGCCATTACATGCTCTCAGGGAGTGGGTCAATATAACTGAGTTGATCTGAAGTGCCAGCGGGGACCATGCCTTAATCAGTGGAATTTGGGGGACTGGAATTAGCCATTGCAGATCCTCCTCGCTAGGGATTGTATCAGTGGGTTCAACAAGGGGCTCGAATTGGCAATTAAAATCCCCCCTACAATCAACCACATATTTGTGGGGACAGTAGCGATGAAAGTATTCAATTGGTCAAGGTCGGGGATTCATGGCTAAGGCTTACGGGTCGAGAATAGACATTGATAAAAGCCATTTTCAATTTAGGAGAGAAAGTAAGTGTGACACACTGGATGTGGTTAACAGGGGGTTCAACTGCTCCACTGTGCAGCCCAAATGTGTGCCGACCCAAATACATAAGCCCCCCAATGGTCTGCCCCTTCCCCCAAAATGGCGGGTACATTGAATGTTGCAAACCCCGCCCTTGCAAAGTCTTCCCTTGCCGAAGTTTCCTGAAACATGCATACATCGCATTGGTCCACAAACAGCCCCCAATCGGGACAGGGCAGTTTGCTTTTTAGACCGGCAATGTTCCAGGATAGGACCCTCAGCTTGTTGCCTAGATTGCGCTTGTCAAGGGTGGCATCAAGAATGCAGGTATTGGGAAATTGAATATCCTTCATCTGAGCCGAGGGAAAATTGTCTATTACTCCCATGGGTACACCTTCCCTCAATATACTAATACTTGGGGGGGGACAGGGACTGGGGCAAATCATTACATTTTAACCAATGGAATGGAGAAAATCCACAGAGCAGCAGTTTGCAGCAAGGACACCAGTAATGAAGGGGGTTATATATGTCAATTCAAATATTCAGCAACTAAAGCTACAATTTCAAATGCTATATGCAGATGCCTTATTTTAATAATATGCACTAATCCATTAAACATCTACCAAGTCACCCTTAGCATATGTTTCCTACAATGGAAACACCAAGCTGGTAAGACACAGAACTTCACAAAAAATAATGTTGTTGTAAACAAAGAAATCTGGTTTCGAGCTAAAAAAAGAAATGGCTTTATCAATGCTTGTTCCAGCTTACATTTGGCTCCATTTGGACGGCGCACGCCAGGCAGCTTGATCGTTCAGCTGTTTTTTTAGAACCAAAATGTTTTTTTTTTTTTTAATAAGAAGGTAAACCAAACAATGCAAGCAGTCAGGTACAGCACTGATGCAACTTAAACATTATTTGACAGAACATCAGTTATTCCAGTCTATAATGTGCCCACCATTTTCCCCAAATGTTCTGTTTTTGCAAGTCCCCCGTTTCCGAAGGATTAACTTATAATTCAATATTGTTTAGCATCACAAGGGATAATACATTCCAAGTTGTTCCATACAGGGGCCCCTAAATTTATCTTGCCCGTGGCCCCACAAATCATTAAGATATCACAGCCCGATTCAAGATAAGCCTGCCCAACATCCTTAATTATTGTTCCATTCGCCTTCCACACTAAGTGCTAAATACAGCTGGACTGGCCGTATCGGGCACCCGGGCGTTTTCCCGGTGGCCTGCCAGGGTGGGGTCCGGTTTTGGATCCCTGGCGGCCGTTTTTGTTACCAGGGGCCGGTTTTGCAGCATAGCTGAAATATCGGCCCCTGTAACAAAAGCAGCAGCAGTGTTTTCCACACGCACCCCCCAGCTCCTCCCCCCCACCCCTCGCGGCCGGTCTGACTCAATTGTCAGGGCTGGTTTGCGTTTCCAGTCCGCCCTGGCTAAATATATCAAAGAATAAGTGCCAAGGCTCAAAGCAATGCACAGAAGCAGATGGCCGGCACCACTGAACGTCAGTGTGTCAAATACCAAGGCTGTGTAGTCTTGATTCCACAGCACTCCTCTTTAATACAGCACTAGACACTCCCTGTCCCTTTTTCTCACTCTTGCAGGTTGCTGCTTTCTCCCTTTGTCATGGTTTTTCAGACTCTCTCTTCCTCCATCTTTCCCACTTGTGTGTTTTTCACTCTCTAGCTCTGGGTCAAAGTCAGATCAGGAACAATATGTTCCGGTGACCAAAAATGATTGCTGGTGTTCCCCACCTGCAACCATCGGCTGAAATTTAGCACTGCAACCACTTTAATTCTCTTGCTGTCAGTTATGGGGGATATTCTACAGCATGTGCTGGTGTCTTGGTCTGCCTATCTTCATACATAGCATGACTTGGCATCTTTTGGCCAAGAAAAAAAAAAGCAAAACATTTTCTATAGGTTTTGCCCCAATCTTTTGCTTTACAGTGATTAATCAACTGCTCATTTTCCAACATCATTCAGACTGATTTCATATGGTTGGTCTCCTGTAACAGAAGACACTAAAAATTATAAAATTGAATGCTACCAAGAGAAATTCCTAATGTTAAAAACTAATTCAAGCATTTGCTCAGTTGGGTTTGTGCTGCTCAAGTGAATCTCGATAAAAGAGTGTCAAGAATTCGATGACTGAGCTGTCCTTTTGTTAGTTAAGTTCACTGCCCTTTTCGATATTTTTTAATGTGGATCATTTTATAAACTCAAATTGGAAATTCTGACTATAGCTGGAATATATGTTTTTAGACGTGGCTGCCTTCCGTATACTATATTAATAGTACTGGTGAAGTGGGTAGAAGAGAGTTGCATAAATCATAGGTCTTTTTATGAAAGATTTTGGGACCCCTGGATATATGCTTGTAGCACAAAAGGGTTAAATAATAAGGAATTTTGTGCAATACAACTAAGGGTCCAGCAGTTGGTAACATGTATAGGGTCATCATTTAAATATACTGCTAGATGATTTTCGGTTGAATTTTACCTCTTCTACTGTTTTAAATCTTGTACCTTTTACAGTGGCGGCTGACATGTAAGGAGGGTAGAAGGGCGGTAGGGAAACAAAATAAGTTAACAAATAAAAAATACACTTACCTTCCTTCGATCCTGGCGGGATGTCCTCCTCGCTCGGGTCCAGGCAGGCAAGCAGGCTCCAACGCAGCGGGACCAGGAAGCTGCAGTAAACAATCCTGGTGCTGCTTTCATGCAGCATGAAAGCAGCACCAGGATTGGAGGGAGCGGCCTCTCTTGCCGCTACCGAGGGCACTGGAGCCCAATGCGGTCTCTAACCCATTTGTCTTAAAACAGCTGGGTTAGAGCGGTTTAAACTATGCATGTCTGGCTGGCCATCGCAAGACGTCCGGCCAAAAAGACATGCGTAGTTTAAACTTTAGTGCCCTGCCTATCACTGCTTTTTGCAGCTGCCTGACTGGCAGCAGCAAGAACCAAGAAAGCCCCCCCCCCCCCCTCCCCCCGTCTAGACGCTCAGCTCAAGACTGGCTGTGGAAAAATTAAATGGTAATGAATTACGTTTATTACCATTTTATTTTTCCATATCTGGGGGCAATTTGGTTTGTGGGTCGACGCTCCTCTGCCTTAACAGAGGAGCTGCCCCTGAGCTTTTATCGAATTGCTTGAACGGTCTAGTAAGAGTGCTCTGTTGACCTAGACTTCTGTATAGATGTGATTTTTTCCACTGCAGATACAAGAGAATCAGTCACTTAATATAATATATATTATATAAATTTAAAGATTTGTTTAATAGGCAGAAGGATAAGGGGCTTAATTATTATGATATATGTTTAATAATGAAGAATTTTGGTATAGGCGAATGTAATGTTAAGTAGGTTACTGGAATGTATGTTTGTGTTGCCTTATTGGCACAATATCGAACAAATAAAAATTGAATTGAAAGATAAAGAGTGTGGGTAAGCCAAGATGTGGGTGCCAATCTCTTTATGGCACTGGGACATACGCAGCAGCTCACTGGTGAGGCCAACAAGTCCAAAACATGCTTGGGGTTGCTTGTGTTTCTGTCCTGAGGGATTTTGCTTTGCAGATTGTGCTGGACTTCCTACACTTTAGGGTGTGGGACTAGCTGTATTAATTTTTGTCGCTCATAGAGGAATTTGCAGTGGTTCAGGTTCACAAAAGCATTTCAGTCCATGACTTACGTGCTGCTGCTTAACAGGCAACTGTTTTTGGAAAGGCTCTATTCCTTGATTGTTATGCAATACTCACTCAAGCCTGGACAAGTCTTCTATCTCCTCGACTTCGACGCAGTGTGTTTCATCCACATGCACCTGCACCAGAAATAAGACAAGTGTGAGTAAAAGAGCAGAGAGGTCGAGTTGCAGGACTGCCTCACCAGTCAGCCCTGTCCCACTTAGTTCCCAACATCCATTTGGAAAAGGAATGCCAAGGAAAAACAAGCATTTGCAATGACATAGGTCTCGCATTTATGAGAGTTTAAGCTATTGGCAATGCAATAGCTTAAACTCTCGCAAATGAAAGACCTATTGCATTGCAAATATTAGTTTTTACTAGCACCCATGCGGTGCTTTTACATTCATGAAGGCCGCGCCCCTTTCTTTACGCAAGCTGCGTCTAAAGAAAGGGGCATGTCCAACATTAAAGTGAAACTGCGGCACGGGGGCTTTCACAAGTAAAAGCATCTGTTTGTCAAGTTGACAAACACATGGTTTTTGTTCTGGTAAAAGCGCCCATGCTGCGCTTTCACTTTAATGTTGACCGTGCACCTTTCTTTAGATGCAGTTTGTGTAAAGAAAGGGGCGTGGCCTCTTCGTACCCTCTATTCTGGCCCCTCCTTTCCTGGCTCCCCTTTTTATCGTGCGACCTGATAGCGCAGAGGTCGCCAGATACTAATGTGAGCATCAGTAGAGAGGCTTTGGCTCCACCCACATGTTGGGAGTCAGGAGTACATTTTGATTGGCAGAAGTTGTGTGCTTCCACAAAAAATGTGCTAGCCGTCAACACAGTTGTTATAATTTTATTTATCCAGCTGCCTGAGCTTGTACTTTCAGAGGCACACACATGACATTGTAATGTTATTAAAGTGTCTTAGATAACTAGATAATTTATGCTGTTTTTCTCTGGCAGCAGCACAGATGGCAGAATGGATGCATTAACCTACATGGGAATTTAGGACTGCTTGACAGTGCAATTGTCACATGACCTTAACCTAACACCAATAATATACTACAGTTCTTCACTTCCACACAAATACATATCCATTCCCTTGCTATTTGCTTGTAATGCTTCACATTACCATACACAATTCTTTTAAAGCCAGACCTCTTGCCAGTGCTGGTCTATCTCATCAGGCCCGCCACCCCAAGGACTTTGAGGTAACCTGAGACAATTTTATGTCAAGACTGAAGGCTCTTATTATGCATTACTTTCTTACTTTACTCTCATAGTAGCTATGAGTAACAACACACTAGCCTTCATGTTTTAATAAAATCAGGACTTTCTATGGTTAACACTTAGAAAATGCATAGTCACCAACATAACAGAATAGCATCAAATCTGGTAAAAAAGCACAGCAAGGAATTTCATGGAACATCAAAGGCTCATTGCTCAATCCTTTCCCAACAAGCACAGCACTATATCCTCCCAGCGAGGAGGAACAGATGGCGAGATAGCGGATGTGGTCTACGGGAAATGTTGCTGGACTTGGAATCTGAACGTGCATGTTTCAATCCCAGGTCATGCATCCGAGCACAAATTGTACCATAGTAAGCATACTACTTCATTTCTATATTCAACACACAGCAAAGTAGTAAGGTTTTCATGAAATCGCAATTTTTTTTATCAAGTATCAGTTTACAATAAGGTGTAGCAAAAGCACATTTACTTTGTAAAAACTGCCCTCACCCACAACGTATTGTGGCATGCTTCATCATAGGGCTGCTGCGACGCCTCAGCGCAGACCAACGCTTGAGGCAGAGCAATAGGGTGGGGAGACAATACAAACAAATAAAGAAAGGGAGAAGAAGGATCCAACTAAAAAGTGCAGATAGTGAATCTTAAAACTAACTAAGGGATATCCTAATAACAATTTTATTCCTGGATTCCCTTGTCAGGGTTAAAAGGGTAATTCATACCCTAGGATGGTGGTGAAATGAGTGTTTTATGCACCGTACACCCCTCTGTTCTGCATAAAGGTCGACATGTACAACAGATTGCCTAACAGCGCAAGCGCTGTATAGGCTCGACCTAATGAGGGACTCACCTACACATGTTTCGGACTATCCGATATGTCAGAAGGGACAGTGTGGCTGCAGTGGATTCATTGACCTCTCAGAGTGGATTTGTGCAACTGGTAGGCCAGCATGTCCTGCGTTTTTATGAGTATCCAACCCCTTTTGTAAGGGTTAGTCATAAGGAAATACCATACATTAATTCCTCTGGGACAATTATAACACCCAATTCCACGTTTTTCACGCTGGAATGGTGAACAACATGTTGATGCTGTTTAATCATCCCTGAAATCCGCATATTTTACATATCAATTTCCAATTGGTTTCCAGGCATAGGTTATCCCAGGAGAGAATTGATCAAGGTCAACGTCAGGAAAGCGGTAATTTTGCATAACTCAAAATTGCAAAACAATCTTTGCACCTGTCTTTTGAATTTTCCCATCACTCAGAATGGCAGCCCAAGTCAGCAAGACCCTGAAGAAAAGCAGATTATAGAGTTATTTCTAGTGCAGCTCACTGCAGCCGGCAGACTGGCTAGTAGGAGGATACCGTGGAGCTTGGCCTGCCATGGTCAAAGGAGGACAGTCTTTTTTTTTGTAAATCTTTTTATTGACTTTATGCATTAATTCAACATAACATGCATATTTGTGCCAGCACAGTTAGGCGCTACAGTTGTTACATTGGATACAGTACATGTACGTTTGTGCATTTTGGTTACATTCTTAGGGCAGTAGAATAGGTTATAGCACACAAGACTTGTAAGTGCATTGGCGATTGGTCTCCAATAGGTAGGCAGGAGAAGGGAAGAGAGAAGGGAGGGGGAAGGGAGAAAAAATCATGCACGGTGTATCAGTTTACATTTGTGAACGCCTACCAAATCAGATATACTGCTGTATGCCTACCCCTGTTTACTCTGAAGCACATAGACTTACAGGGCAAGCGATTGCACTGGCACCCCTTTACAATTGGGTAGCAGTAATAGATTCACAGGAGAGCAAAAAGAAAAGTAGAACTTTGCCTACATTAACTGTTAAAAGAAAAGAGACACAAAACGTGTGTAACAAACCGTCCAGCCCTCAACCCCCCACGGTTCCATGTATAGTGTTGCATATGTCTCCACGTGGTGGCAGCTACCAGCCACCTCCCCATGTCTAGCTCGTGTAGTGGTATATTAGTACAGTCAGCACATATCTGCCAATAAGATAGTGACGTGCTGTGTACGCAGCCCCCGCTTGTGTGTAAGCTAGCTACCCGTGGCCTGCGTGTTTATGTTTATGGGTTTTGTAGAGCGCATAGCTGCCCGTGGGCCTCCCAGCGCTGTGGAACAGGAGTAAGTGCGGATGACTCTCAGCCTGGGAATAGCCAGGTCTTTAGTTTCTTTCTGAAAGTTCGTTCCTCAGTGGTCACTCTTAGCTCTGATGGCATTGAGTTCCATAATTTCGGTGCCAGATGTGAGAAGGATCTTCCCCCCCATCTGGATCTCCTTATTCTGGTTGTTGTGGCAAGATGTTCCGAGGAGGATCTCAGAGTTCTGTCTGGTGTGTATGGAGTGATCAAGGTTTTCAGTAAAGTTGGGCCTTTTCCTTTAGGACCCTATGTGCTATACATAGCGCTTTAAACTTAATCCTTGCATGCACGGGCAGCCAGTGTAATGATTTCAGGGCTGACTTGGTGGATTCATGCCGAGGAATTTTTCGGAGAAGTCTGACTGCCGAGTTTTGTACCACCTGCAGTCTGTTGAGAACGTATTTAGGTGACCCCAGGAAGAGAATGTTCCCATAGTCCAGGCGTGACACCACCAGTGCCTGAACTACGGTTCTCTGCGCTCTCTCTGTGATGAGGTCCATGATTTTTCGGAGCATCCTCAGGATTCCGAAACAGGTGGCAGCAAGTTTGCTGGCTTGAGTTTCCATTGTGAGGTTGTGATCTAACCATACTCCCAGGTTTTTTATGGAGTTTTTATGTCCTGGTGGGTGCCCTAGTTCTTCTGGCCAGTTCAAGAAAATTTGTGGATTTATTTTATTGCCCAAAAACATGAGTTCTGTCTTGTCCCCATTAAGTTTTAGCCTGCTGTAGGTCATCCAGCTGGCTATTTTTTCCATGCACGGGGCTACAGAGTTGTTTTTCGATTCGGCATCCTTTGCCACAGAGATTACCAATTGGGTGTCATCTGCGTAGGTAATTATTGACAGCCCAAATTCCTGGACAATGTCAGCTAGCGGCTGCATATACAGGTTAAACAGTGTGGGGCTCAGGGAAGAGCCCTGAGGAACCCCACATGTGACTTTGAAGTGGTCTGATAGAAATCCTCCTTCGGTAGTTTGGAAGGACCGGTCATTCAGAAATGATACGATCCATTTTAGGGCCCGACCTTGAATCCCTGCCTTTTCAAGCCTGGTTGCGAGCGTCGCATGGTCCACAGTATCGAACGCTGCGCTCAGGTCTAGCAGAAGGACAGCAGCCTCACCCCCAAGGTCTAGAATGCCCTTCAATTTTTCTGTTACCAGCAGTAGGGCGGATTCGGTACTATGTGCTGGTCTGAAACCCATTTGGGTCGGATGGAGGATCGCATTCTCCTCTAGAAACTGGGACAGTGAGGAGTTTACATGTTTTTCGGCTATCTTACCTAGCGTGGGGAGGAGTGAAATAGGGCGAAAGTTCGCCAGGTCTGTTGAATCTAGATGCGGTTTTTTAATTAACGGACGTACTATGGCGTGTTTCCATGTTTTTGGTACTGTACCCTGGCTGAGGGAAAGGTTGAGTAGTGTTGTAGCAGGTGTTATGACTGTGTCCCCCGCCTGTACCAGTATGTGGGGGGGGAATGGGATCCAGAGGGGAGCCAGATTTTATTCCTTGTAGGATCTTGGATGTAATGTCTAGATCCAATTCATGTCAGGGGGATCCCCGGGCGGCGTGTCTGCGCTGTGTTGCAATTCGGTATAAAGGGCGTCCCAGTAGGTGGCGATAGGAATCTTGCGCAGTCCCATGGTTTCCTCGCGTTTGATGGAAAGGCCTTCCGCCTTGGACCACGCGAGCATGGAATGCCGCCAAGCCTGCGCATGAGGGGAGTCTGGTGCTTTCCATCGTTTGCTGATTAGCCGCTTGGCCACTATCATACCCAGATCTAAGAACCTGGACGTGACTTTCGTATTTGGCGTTCTGCGGAATTTGTGCAGCAGATAGGTGGGCCAGTCGAAAGGCAACTCACGACCAGTGCAGGTATGCAATAACGCCGCCACTTCACTCAAGTATGCCCCCACCAGGGAGCAGCCCCAGAACATGTGCACCAAGTCAACCCCAGTCTCAGAACACCTCTGGCATGCAACATCTCCACGGTGAAAGTAGTGGTTAAATTTCGCAGGCGTGAGGTATGCCCTGTGAACTATATAGAATTGAATTTGATGAAAGCGCATATTCCTGGGGATGCGTGTCGGGCTCTCAAGCACCTGGGCCCACTCCTTGTCAGTGAACTGATGACCTAGGTCCTGCTCCCATTTGTGACGAAGCGTGTCGAGACGAATCGCCGCGTGAGTTCTGAGTGAGGCTGCAAACCAGTGCGTTAGGTGTCTGCCCTGTCCCATGACATGTAAGTACTGCATGGTGAGGTGTGTCCGCCGCTCGGTAGTGATATCCCCCCATTCGGCCGTGAGGCCACTAGTGTGCGATGGACGAGAAATTGTCCCGGTGGTAGTTCCTCCTCATCTACGAGCGTCGTGTATGGTGTGAGCGCCCCCTCGCGGTATAGGTCGCCGAGTGTTTGGATACCCTTCTCTTGCCATCCCCGGAGTGTGAGTGCTGTAAGTGGCGTACGTCCATTGGGAGTTCCTTCTAAAGGTATCGCCGGCGCATAGGGAATCACGCTACGTGTTATATAAAGGCTCCTACGAAAGCACTTATGGGCCACAGCGAGCAGCAGGGGCTCCGGCGGTCGCAGACGCGCGCCCGGATGGAATAGCACAAGTATTTTCTCCAGAAGGTAGGGCAGTTGCGCAGTCGCAGTGTCAGCACAGTGGCGACCTGACATCCACCGCGCTATCCACTGCAGTTGAGAGGCTAAGTAGTAATGTTCAAGACAAGGAGCCGCCAGCCCGCCTTGGTCTGACGGCAGATACAGCTTTTTCAGTGCCATCCTATGCCTGGCGCTGTCCCAGAGGAAGTCCCTAATCTGCTTCTCTAAAGCAGTGAAGAAGGAAGCCGGTACGTATATTGGTAGATTTGTGAAATAATATAGGAGCCGCGGGAGGATCACCATTTTGGCGAGTGCTACCCGTCCCGTCACGGCTAGCGGCAGCGTACTCCAGAAACGCATCTGTGCCTTGATGGACGTCACCGCCCTACCCAGATTCCCATCGAAAAGGTCATCTGGCTGACGCTAGATTTGAATTCCTAGGTAGTGGAACGTGTCGGGTTTCCATTGCACTTGTGTACCATTCATGGTAAATCCCGGGTCTCGAAGCCCCTCCTTGAACGGGTAGAGGCAGAATTTGTCTAAATTCACATTTAATTCGGAGAGCAGCGCGAAACCGTCGAGTAATGGGGCTAGTTGGGCAGGGACCCGATTGATGTCTCTGATGTAGATGAGGAGATCATCCGCATAAAGCGACACCTGGTGTGTAGCATCCCGCAGGGGCACCCCATCTCCCAACTGGGTACGTAGCGCTTCCGCCAGCGGCTCCATTGTGAGTGCAAATAGGAGCGGGGACAATGGGCACCCCTGACGCGTACCCCTCTGGACAGGAAGGGAGTCTGAAATGTAGCGGCCCACTTTGACTCGGACGGTGGGGCCAGTGTAGAGAAGGCGCGTTAGTTGAATAAAGGTTGGGCCCAGGTCGAATTTCTCCAGGACGACAAACAGATCGGTCCACTCGAGGGAATCGAAGGCCTTTTCCAGGTCAAGTACAAGGCACCCTGCCCTGGGCCATTCCCCTATCGCATATGTTGCCACCCTGAAGAACCGACGCAGGTTGAGCGAAGTGCTGCGTGCCGGTACGAAGCCATTCTGATCAGCGTGAACCAATCCTGAGACTACTTGTGCCAGCCTATCCGCCAACACCATAGCAAGTATTTTATAATCTGTGGTGAGCAGAGCCAGGGGTCTATTCCTACGGCAAGGACCCATCTCCGTCGGGTCCTTGCCTGGCTTCAGTAATGACACCAGGTGTGCTTCGTGCATAGAAGGAGGAAGTCGCTGCGTCTCCAATGCGGTGGCAAGCACGGTACCAAGACGCTGCATCAGCGAGACGCGGTATGCCTTATAGTACTCCGTTGGGAGCCCATCCGGACCTTGAGTTTTCCCTCCCGCTAAGGATTGTATGGCGTCTCCGATTTCTTCCAGTGAGATCTGCTCATTGAGCAGGTCCCTGTGGTCCTCTGTCACTGTGGGCAACTGCAATCTGTCTAGGAACCTCGCAAGGTCCCGCTCATCACAGCCACTGCGAGACTGATACAGGCGCGCATAGTGTTGCGTCAGGGCCGCATGTATGTCTCGCTGCGTGACTAACAACTGTCCCGTAAGAGCCCGCAACGCCCCAAATAGGGTGTGAGCGTGCTCCTGACGGATCAGCCAGGCTAACAATCTACCTGCTCTATCTGCCGCGGAGTGCGTGCGAGTCGTATGTGCAGTGTAGTTGTGACAACTAAGCTGTTCCATATAGTCTGCGTGTACGGAGCGCAGTGTTTCCAGGTGTCGTGAGTCTCTGCCCACCCCCTCCCCTTCACGCTCAAAACGCAGCAGCTGGGTTTCAATTTTTGTCAGAGAGTCAGACAGCTGTTTACGGACATTCCACGTGGCTCCCATACAATGGCCTCTGATGGATACATTAAACGCCTCCCATTCTATAAGCGCATCGCTAACTGTGCCTTCAATCAACTCAAAATATGCTAAAATTGCTGTCCCCAGCGACGAACGGAACGCTGGGTCCTCCAATGCACTGGGTTGGAGTCGCCACGTGGGGACCGGGGGGCGCTGCGCCTCCCACCTGAGCTGCATCAATAGGAGATTATGATCGGAATGGGTCCGCCCCAGGTACTCAGTACTTTGGACCAGTGGGAGCAGAGCCTGTGAAGCTACCAGCCCGTCTAGGCGCACATGTAACCAGTGCACAGCCAAATAGTGAGAGTATACGCGAGCGGTGGGGTTTATGGTTCGCCATACATTGAGTAGGGCCCAGTGTGTTAGCCAGCTAGAGAGGGCCTGCGCGTTGGATGTAGAGGTGGCTCTGTTGAGGGGCGGGAATGACCTATCTAGATCCACATTAAGCACAGCGTTGAAGTCCCCGCCCAACAGCCAGGGGACCCCACTCCATCGTGCCACCACCTCAGATATGCGTGAGAGGAAAGAGGCCTGGTCTGAATTTGGGGCATAGAGGGAGATCAGCAATACCTCTTGGCCGTTTAGGCGCCCTTTCACAAAGGTATATCTGCCCTCTGCGTCGTTCGTGTCTTCCTCACAAGTGAACGGGATTCCCGCTCTGACCCATATTAATGTGCCACGCGCGTGCGCTGAATATGTGGTGCCGAATACCTGGCCTCTCCACCTCTTACGCAAGCGCTCTAGTTCAACCCGCGACACGTGTGTTTCTTGAAGCAACGCTATTCCTGCCTTGTGGCGCTGTAAGCATGAGAAGATAGAATACCGGCGTGTGGTGTGTGCATGCCGCATACGTTCCACGTGGTCACTGTAACTTGTGTCATGTCTGATTATGATATCGTTCCAATTGGCGTGGGGTGAGCCATGTATCAACGGAGATGTGGTGTGTGCGGGAGTTTCGGACGGAGCTCAAGAAACTAGAACTCAAAACGTGAACTTGAACCATTTTAACGCTTGGGGCGAACACCATGGCGGGCTCGTCCAAACTGGTACTGTGTCCAACAGTGGCAGTAACTAATCCAGTGTGGAGACTGGTGCGGGTATGGGGAGTGTGCGCCTTACGTCGTGTCATCTATCCCTCCATGACGCGGTAACGACACCCGCGACCCCATCCTGCGCGCTAGTGTGCACCTACGCTGTTGGCGTGTGGCAGCGGGCATGGCTGGAATGCGGAGTATGCGCGTGTGACTGATTAAAACAACAAAGACTAATCATAGTGCAGGGAGTGGTCATTAGCACAGCCTGTTCCCACGATGAGTCTCTACTTGCGTGCACTGCCGTCTGCATTGTTCCTGTCAGCAGCACTTTGTTCAGATGATGCCATCCGCAGTCTGTGGAGTAACGTCCGGCATCTGTATTCCATCCAGGTCCTCCAGCCTGGGGGTGGATGAGCCGCTAGCAGAGGCAGATCCAGAGGAGCTTACTTCCCGGTTCTCGCGGTACGTCTGAGTCCCCAGCGACGCCGCCACCTCCAGGGCACCTCGGCATTCCAACCGACGTTGTTCTGGGTTTGGTGCCGCAGTCATTGCGGACGCATTTCCCATCTTCTTCCGCTGGCCACGACGACAGGCTCTCCTGCCGCCAGGCCTCGTGGACTCCGTGCCCGAGGGGCGAGGCCCCGACCACGGCCCTGATTCCTCCAGCCAATCCCAAGTTTCTGCAGGCGAATCGAAGAAACGGGCCGCTCCGTTGGCTATCACCCCGAGTCTGGCCGGGAACAGCAGGGAATATGGCAGGTCCAGTTCTCGGAGTTGACGCTTCACAGCAGTGTAGGTGCTTCGCCGCCTCTGCACCTGTGACGTATAGTCCGGGAATAACATGACCAGGTTCCCACTGACCTTGAGATCCGAGATCTTGCAGGTTTCGCGCAAGACCGCGTCGCGATCTCTGTCGTTTAAGAGTTTAAAGAGGAATGGCCGTGGGCGGGCTCCCGGAGGAGGCTTGTGAGCCGGGACACGATGGGACCTCTCCACCACAAAGTGTGACGACCGCGTCCCTGGAGGTAGAAGGTCTTTGAGCCAATGTTCCACATATTGCTCCGGGGCCCGGCCCTCCTCACCCTCCGGAAGGCCCACCACCCGGACGTTGTTCCGACGAGAACGCCCTTCAGCATCTTCAACTCTGTCCTCCAACGCGTGCATGCGGTCCAGGATGTCTTGCAATGCTGCGGCGTGGCTTTGGGTGACGGGCTTCAGTTCTGACAGGAGTGGTCGTGTGATTGGACTTTTTCCGCTAACTTATGGTGATCAGCGCGCAACAAAGTAAAGTCAGAGGTGACCTTGTCAATTCGAGATTCAAGTGATGTTCTGGTCTGGTCCAGCGTCGCCCCGATTTTTTCCACCACAAGCAGAACCGAATCCAGTTTAGCCGCCAGTGCTGCGCTCGAAGTATCAGCAGCAGCGTCTCCCCCCACTTGTGTTGGGTCTTGAGTGCCAGTTTTCGCGGCGTTCTGCTGCGTGTTTGTGCGGAGATGCCCCATGGCTAGCTTTTGGGCGGAGAGCATTAGCCCCTACTGCAAAGCGGCCACACGGCAATATATCTCGCGACGTCGTTAAAAGTCCGAGGGCGCTCGTTATCCGTTGGCGTGGCCGGTGCACGACCACTCATGGAGCAAACGTGCAGGTCCTGTTCGCTACTGTGCGCACTGGCTGCCACTGCGGTACCTTGGAGAGTGCGGGTTGACGTGTCCAGTGGCCAACGCCGCGAGTCTGTGGTCCGCAGTAGCGCGTCTGGCAGAGGCCTTGCTGACGAGTTTTGTGGCCACCTCCACGCGAGTCAACAGCGCAGATCCCAGGAATCGTCGACACTTTCCAGGAGCCTTTCCCCCTAGGGGGGGACTTAATCCATGGGCGAGTTATTAGGCTCGTACCTTGTCAGGGGCCCCGCAGCAATAGGGGTGTTTGTGGCTCGTCCGCGAGGGCTCGACAAATGCACCCAGCAACAGTTGGCCTCAGCCCACAAGGCCCAGGATATCCAGTGTCATTGACTGTTAAGGTCTACTCAACAGACTTACGGTGTGTGCAGGCCGGCTGGATAAGCAGCAAGGCACAGCGGGCATGCAGTCTTGAAAACGTAGGTAGGCGCTGCTTCTTGTTCAAGGGTTCGATTAGTGCATGCAGGGGCGCCCGCCGGGCAACCTGCCCATGCAGCCTCGCGCCCGCGGGCTCAGCTCTAATACGGGCGGCACGTTGCGGGATGGGGCCCTCCCAGGACGCCTCAATGCAAATGGCGGCGTATGGGGTAGGAGTTACGGGGCAGAGGCACAGCGCGGCAGTCAGCTCCTGGAATACCAGCGTGCTCCGAATGCCCGCCCGGCGGTCCCCGCTCCAGCAGGAGGCCGCCATGGGCTCATTGGGAGGTGAGTGCTGCTCCGGGCGGTCGCAGGGCAGGCCGTCTGTATTCACAGCGCCTGTCTTCGTATCAGCGCTGTACAAGCACCAGCAAGTACAGTGGTTAGGCCCTCCGGAGGTCGAGCGCAGGCCGCAGCTCTCTCCAGTCCACTGCTTCTGGCGGGGCCGGGGCCGCGGCCATGCCGGCTGTGCGTCCCGCCCCCAGGCAGCCAGAAGTACTCAGTCACAGGGCTGCCACACAGAGGGATGAGGCCCTCCCAGGACGCCTCGGTGCAAGTGGCAACTGCGCGCCTCGCTGCCCGGGGTGCTCAATCACAGGGTCGCCACAGTACGCGGCCAGGCGATCACATTATTTGCACGGTTTAGGCCATGGACCTCCGCCGCGGCGACGTGTAGCACGGACCCCCCGCGCCAGCACCGCGGGGGTCCGGGGCGCCAGTTACGGCGTTCCAGAGTTCAGCCACGCCGAACAAGGGGTCGACACTCGGGGTTCAATGGCCGTGATTTAACAGTTTGTTGAACGCAGCCGATGTAGCGCTCCTCGCCTGGGCACCCCGAGTCGCCACGAGTTCCTCACCGGTCCCGCGGCCGTCCCAACGTCAGGTAGGCCTCAGTCCGCTATGTGCCGATATTGAAGTCTGTAGTTGCGCTCGTGTCTCCTGAAGAGGCTCAACAGCGACCGCGAGCTAACACCAACAGAGTCCCGCTGGTCAAATGTGCGGATGGGTCGGATGCAGGATGTAAGGTAGGAGAATTGAGGGATTTGCAGCGGAGCACTAGCAGGCTGCGTCCGCCATGTTGGCTCGCTGGCCATGCCCCCAGTCAAAGGAGGACAGTCTTCTTCAAGTCAGGAGCCACTGTTGCACGAGAAGGGCATTACAAACTATTGGGGTAACCCAAAATGGTCAAAGGACCTGGGTACAATGCAAAACAAATAAGAATTGGTCCTATTGGCAAGGATATATAGCAAGAGACAATACTCAATATTGTATTTACATCAACATCAATTGATACATGAGAGAGAAAAAAAATCCAATGGACAATGAACTATGAAAGTCAATTCAATTCTTTATATTTCTTTTATCAAAAAAATGCATTTACATAGAATCAACAATTTTCGGTAGCTCCTTATACTGCATAAGAAAAAGTGCTTGTAGAAGTGCTCAAATGCCGTGAAAGAAGAGAGAAAAATGAATCTGAACGTTATAGACACCAATAAGTGCAGTGGCAGGGATGTGTCACTGCGATAAGCCTGTCAGAAAAGGTTTTGAGTATTACAAAATATATCCATATAAGATAAAGAGGCCGATGAATCGAAGCACATCTGTTTTAAGATAATAAAAAAACAATCCAGATTTGTATAGTTATGTCGAGGTTTCGACCCGGATGATTAGTGTGGCAATTTAAGACCTAATTGGCGGGTCTTCTTGAGGACATAAAAGAAGGACCGTGAGCAACCGTCAGTGGTGTGGAAGAATTACGCACAATATGAGTGCATGGATGGCTCGATAGGCTTCTTATCCAGCCGTGCGTGTGGGCAGGACATCCGATCAAGTTGAAGAATCCAAGGGTATTGCCTGTTCAAGGTAAATTAAATACAATATGAATTCATGGGTAGAAGAACCCATAATCAATTAAATCAGAATGGGTCACTGGCTTCGTTATATGGAGTCAGGTTCAGAGGTGCCCCTAATTAATCAAAGTTAGGGATCACTTGCTGAATAACTATCTTGACAAAAAATCCTGTTCCTCGCTCGGTAACAGAACAGGGGGCTGACTGTTACAGATCTCTGTAAATGCATTTTTTTGACAGAAGAAATAAAGAATTTAATTGACTTTCATAGTTCGTGGTCCATTGGATTTTCTCTCTCTCTCTCTCTCTCTCATGTATTATTTGATGTTGACGGAAATACAATATTGAGTACTGTGTCTATTGTTATATATCCTTGCCAATAGGACCAATTGTTGTTTGTAATGCATGAGAAGAGCAAGCAACAGTATGCATAGCGCATTCCAAATATTAACTGAACAGTAAAGGAGATCTATTTAAATTCATAGGCTATTTGACATACAAACATTTACATCAGGATGCCCTTTACAAATCACCTAAATCACACATGTTCAGACTGGGTTGCCACGAAAAGACTTTAGCAACCTGAGGGAAAGATTTTTGCAGCCTCAGTACCAAACTTTGATTGAATGAAATGGGGCAGCTGCACAAGCAGCACTACTACCTCTAAACTTCAAGGCAGCAGAAGTGTACCCTTAAAATGCTTTACATATACATATAATGCTTCAACTTTTAGTCCAAATACTAAATGCCAAAGTCCTAAACATGTGTCCAGGCACCAGCAATCCCCCAGATGTGATTTTTAAGGCGCAACCCAGTGTTGAACCTAGACTTTATCCCCTGCCCTATGAGCTGAAGTGTGCTGACGTTCTATCAGGGCATTTACCTGTTGGTGTGTTAAGTCCATTTCAAGGATCCCCTCCATCGCATCTTCTGCTTCCCATCGCTCCTGGGAGACCTTACTGCGATGAGGTTTATTGAGGTCGTGATCATGATACATTGTCCACTTGCTTAGGTTCTCAACAGTCAGCCTGGGCAGCAGAGTTTCTGAGTTCAGCCAGGCTGTGGGATCGCATCTCAGCCCATGACTCTGCGCCCAGTGCACGTGAGCAGTGGTCTCATACAAGTCTCGGTGAAGAACATGGGCAACCTCTTCATTTGTGTCTTCCTCAAAGTAGGAGCCAACGTCTTCCTCCTCAGATTCCTCTTCCTGTGGTGGATGGTTCTGAGCTCTAACTAAGTCATTCTGGACTGGAGGGAAGGCAGGATGTGGGTTCTGGTTCTGCAGTTGCTTTTCTTCTTTTATAATAGAGGATGTTGATTTTGAAGCACGCTTTCCAACTAAGGAGTTTCCCACTTCTGAAGAAACATTGCCAAGACGAGATAATCGGTACGGTGCTGACACAGGCTGTGCATCATGAAGAATGTTCAAAGAGGGGTCAGGACCTTCTGTTTCAAAGGAACGCTCAAGCGGATCCTTCCTACCGTTTTGTACCATCAAGGGCTTAGACTTATAACCTGGCTGCACAGACATTACGGCTTTCCTTGCAGCAACGGCTTTCGACAAATGCTTCTGATGAATCTCATTCCTTTCTGAAGGTATCTTCTTGGATGTGACCAGGTTATGCACTCTGGGAAACACAATTGCATACTTTGCATCTGCCGTACTGGCTTTCTCCTCTGTCTCTGCAAATCCATCAGAGTTCTTGACATGGCCAGCTCTACATTGAGCGCTGCGCGGATTTAGCTCTGCCTCCAGTTCGTCAATAGCCTCTGGTGCTTCTCCGGTTCCCCTGTCTTTATTTCCACTGATTTCGCTCAGTTGTCCTGCTCCACTGGGGGAAGGATGGCTTAGCCTGTTCACCAGGCCAGCAGTATTGACAATCCTCATTGCCATCCGCCTCCTGAATCCAGGGGCCATCCCACGCTTCTTTTTCTTGGTAAACTTTCGGATGAGCCATTCAGTTACTCCAATGGCCCGGGCTGCACTGGCAAAGCGGCGTTTCAGGTTGATTTTCTTGCCAGGCCTTTGTTTGAACCAGCCAGTTACTCTCCTAAAGGCTGAGATAGAGTTAAGGGCCTTGGCGTCCTTCTGCGTTACCTTTGGCATCCTTTCTGTTGGAAACTCTCCAGTTCCTTCTTCGTTTTCTGCTTTCCTCAAATCAGCATTCTTGGGGGGAGCCATTTTAACCTTTACAATCGCTTTCTTCATCTTTTTCTTGGCGATTAACGGGGACTCAACAGTTTTTCCTGCACTTGAGCTGCTGGAAATGTTGGAAAGGCTGGGTTCTTTCTGGTCTTTGAGTAGGCGAGGCTTTGGAGAATTCAAAGAAGATTGCGGTGTCTCCTTTTTAGGATGATCTTCTGGCCCTGAAACAACCATTCCTGCCATTTCAAGTTGCTCATGGTGCTCTTTAGATAGCAGCTTAGTTTTTACAACCCGGTGCCTGTTCTTTAGGTTTAAAATGATTTTGGACTGGTTACTTATAAGGCTCATTTGCTTTCCCTTTCCTGGTAGTACTGTGGCAGACTCCCCACTTAGCTCTAAAGGAAAAGAGTTTCTTCCCTCTTCGTCAAGTTCGATGGTGTCTATATTTCCGTCTGCTAATTCAGAATGTGGGGTTTCCTTCTCTGTTTTGGCATAAAGTTCAGTTAGGGCCTTGCCACCTCTGAGCAAGGCCAAGTTGCTCATGCAGGCCATTGTGGTAGGAACCTCTGCCTCCTTCTTCTGGCATGCTTTGCTCATGCCAATGTTGAGGAGTTTTGCTTTCACTCCAATTGGTAGTGCTTTCTTTCCAGTCACTCCTCTTGGTTTTCTTTTTCCCACTTCCTGACCCTCCTCACCCTCTTGATCTACCTCAGCCATAGCACACACCGCTATATTAGATCTACAACTGCTCCTTGCAGACTTCACTGACTCGTCCTCTGAAATTACTTGGGTGGTTTCCTTTTCAGAGCTCTCTGGATTCTGGAGATCTGAGTTTTTCTGGCTCTCCTCTTCATTCAAAGAGCCTCTCCTGGACTGTTTGCTATCATTCTCTGAGCTGGTTGTGTCTCCATCCACTGAGCTGCTCTCACTCATGCCCCCCTGGCTCTTTTGTGACCTTCCATCCTGTTCATTTTCTTCTTCATCCTCCTCCTCGGTGTCCTCCGTATTCACTTCAAAAGCTTCCTCATCTCCTGGTCTTTCCTCCTCTTCTTTCTCACTTTCAGTTGCCGAACTTTGACTGGTCGCATCCTCTGCTTCTTGGCTCTGTGAAATGGTTTGCACACTGGTCACAAACTCAACCGCTCCAGAAAAGGGTTCTTCTGAGTAACTTTTCTTCACTTCATTACTCCCCGCCTCTTTTACTATGTTTGGTGGTGACCTTTCTTTTTGAGGATTCGACAAGGATGCCTCATCAAAGCTACTCACTCTTGCCTTATAGTTCCTCCTCGATGACATTCTCATGAGTTTCTTGTCGTTTCGAGTGGGCTTTGCAAGTCGTCCCTTGTAACTGGTGTCCATGTCTTCAGTGTTCACTTGTTTTGCCTTCTTATAATTGGTTTGTCCAGATTTGGCTTTTGTATCCCTAGGGTTTGCCATACTTTCCTTCACTTCTATCTTAGAATTGTGAGCCACCCTACTACTCTTGTTACTGTTGAAAGACTTCAGAGATTCCACTTCTGCATTGCTTTGACTTAGTTCTGTCACGTAGGAACGTCCTCTGCTTTTCTTTGTGATATTACGCTTCTTCTCCCTGTCTTTTTTGTTTCTCTCTTTATCACCCGTTTCCTCATCTGACTTGGCTTCATCTTCTATCTCACCATCCATCTTTCTATGTTGGTGCTCAGGCTGTTCATCAGCACTTACTCTTGCTTCTTTGAGGACTCTGGTTCGCCCTGTATAGGATTCGTCTACATCCCTGTGAGCTCGGCTGTCTTGTCGACTCTCTTTCTCCTCCTCCTTGAAATCTGTGGACCGGGACACCTTTTTTTTGCCCCGGCCTTGTTTACTGGAGTCACTTTGCGCATTACCTCTCCTCCTCCACTTCCTGCCCTCATGAACCTTGGATGAATATGGCGACAGCCTTCGTTTCTTCCCCCGTCTCGACCTTCTGGATTTTTTGGCACCCCTCTTGTGCCGCTTTGCTTTTGAGGAGGGCATCGTTTTGAAGGTTTGTCCACACATTAATTCTATCTCCTATGCTCACCTGTAAACAAAACGACGAGAACCTATTTTAGGAAGGTGAATAAAGCTCTGGCACTTACAGCATTCATGTGCAAGATAGGTAGCACACAAAACAGAATCAAAAGAATAAACAAACAATAAATACACACCAACACAAGGAAAAATACAGCCAAACAGGCATAAAGTTGAATATGGACAATAGCAAAGGGCAGTAGCAGACAGGAACAGGGTGCAGTAGAGACACATAAGCAAAGAGCAGAATAACACAATAACAAGAGAGAAAAGAGACACAAAATTACAGGATATAATAGGATAGAACAGACACACGGGCATAGGGTGGAATAGACACAAAGACATAGGGTAGTTTAGCAATATAAAGGTGAAGGAAGAACAGAATGGCCAGAATACAGACACAGGGGCATAGGGCAGATCAGAAACACAATACAAGCAGCAGAGAATGATCACACAATATATATGCAGTTTATGCATGAAGGCCAGCAAAAGAGATTTTGTGATTATTGCGCAAGAAGTTATGCGAGTCAGCTGGACTAGAAAAATGTGGGAGGGACTGCAAAGGATGTCTGATCGCTCCATGAGTGGATATGAGAGTGCACTGCAATAGTGGCCTTTTGGGGAAAGCTTCAGATGAGGCTGCATGAGAGGGCTGTTGGGTTTGATGATGAGTACCATCATAGTTTATAGAGTGCTACTGCTATCTGTAGGGGGTTTCTGTCACTAAGCTGAAAATCTGGTGAAGTGGAAACATTTTGAAAAATAAACCGAGTAGGCTGACTACTAGGGTGGAAACAAAGCTTTGTCCAAGACTTAGAAGTCAGATATAAAACAAATATGACTTCCTGTCGGGAGGATCCCGGGGAGCAGGACTCGGGGACTCTCGCTGACACCGATATCCTGCTGGTACAGGTACGGGACGAGGACGGTCCCTTTAACTTTCCCTGGAGGCGGCAAGGGGAGGAGTTCGGAGGCGTGACGTCGGCCTCGTGGAACCTATCGGAAGAACCCGGCGTGAAGAAAGAGGAAGTGACCGGTACGACAGGCGCGCACGCGAAGGAGCCAACAGGAGTGCTCGGAGAGGAGAGGACGCCGCGGAAGGAGCTCGCTGAAGACAGCCCGATTGCCAGTGAACCGGAGGTTGCACCGAAGGTCCCTGAACACGGAGAGACGACCGGAGGACACCAGCACCGCGCTACGCCCCGCCACACTCCAGGAGGAGGGTGGCTGGAACAGGTACGTCATCGTATACTGGGGCTCACCAAAGCACGGGGAGGGAACGGGTAGTTCTGTGGGGTGGACACCGCTTCTCTCTTCTGGTTTCCACGTTCTAACTACGCTCTGTGACCCCCTCACGCTCCCCTCCCTCTACTCAGGTTATCAGACGACGTCCACTGACCCGTGGTTTGTTTGTTTTGTGTTTCTTTCCCGCAACTTCCTGGACTTCTTTGGAGTACCGCCTGGGAACCCCGCCTCTCCCGACTTTCCTGGAACCGGTGCCGTACGGAAGAAACTCCCTTTAACCAGACTTTTTATGTTTCGTTTGATGAACAGACTTGTGAAATAAACCATCTTTGACCTGAATCTAGAGTGTACCAGCACTTCCTTTGGGGCACCTACCCCCTCCCCTCCCTTGGGACACGACAAAGTGGTGGAGAATGCGGGCATAACCCATCTGAAACAAGATGGAACAAGTTATAGCCCAGATGAGAGAGGCCCAGAGTAAACTGGAGTGGGCCATGGAAAAGAATGCTAACCAAGCCGAGATGGATCGGGCAGTGTTTACCTCGGCTATACAAACACAAGCAGAGAACGTCACGAAACTGGCGGAAGAACAGACAACTCCTGCACGTCTTGGGACAAGGGAGAGCTCCTGCCCTGCCAGGAACGGTGATACCACTGCAGAAATACGTACCCGGAGACGACCCGGTTTCCTTTTTTCTGGACTTCGAACGGGCTGCAAGGGCCAGTGCCTGGCCTGCAGACCATTGGCCTTTCTACCTGGCACCCCTGCTCACTGGTGAAGCCCAGGCGGCTTATCAAATAGCCAATCGGGATGGTACAGCCGCTTATGGGCACGTAAAACAATTTATACTCGACCGACTGGGGGTCGATGATGAAGCTCATCGCCTTCGCTTCAGGCAAGAAAGGGGCGTGACAGGAGACACCCCAAAGATTCTCTTATAAAATAAAGGATGCCGCAGACCGTTGGCTTAAACCTCTGGACTCAACTCGGGAAGAGATTATGGATAAAATCTACCTCGAGCAATTTCTAGAGGCACTACCCTATTTGACACAGAGGTGGCTGCGCCAGCATGCTAGTCTGACTCTTGAGCATGCGGTGGAGATGTTGTCATATACAAAACGAAGTTGGTATGGAGGAATTAATATATAGTTTTTATTTTTGAGTAGAGCACATTAAATTACCCTCTTCAGTTTTTAGTTCTTCAAGAACATATCAAATTAATCAAGACACACATATACAATGGCACCGATCAATGGACAAAGCATAACTAGAAACAAATTAACATGTGAAAAAAATATATATACAAAACCATACAATCAACTGTATGTTGCCAATACCCGGAAAAATTGATACTAGTGTTCACACATTAGTTGCAGGTGATACACTCAGAGGTAGTCCAAGTGAACACTTTAGGCAGGGAGACTTATTTTCCAATAGCTCTATTGTGTCACAAAAGAGTTGTTAAACCACTCCTTATAAATTTGATAGAGACTCCTCCTTAATAAATGTCGACGCGGACGCGTTTCAGCCTTAGATGTTCTTCTTGGCCTCCTCAGGACAAGGGCAATAGAACAATAATAAATTCTTTCAAGGGTCGCTTCTATTAAAGACCCAGGTCTGTTGCGCCTCTACGGGCGTCTCAACAACAAGGTGAGACCACCCATCTCTCATAAAAGAGAACCTTCCATAATGTGTGCCACGGCTTCTCTATGGGCAAGTCAGAATCACTGACTCCTGGTCAGCCCTCCATAGTAGCAGAAAATGCTTTCACGAATTTTCACCACGACCATCAGCGTGCGGTGGAGATGGCCACGTCCTACGCCTGGGCACAGAACAGAGGTCTTGTGAGAGCCTGAGGAAAAACCTGAGACCCCTACAAGGTGGCAGAAACGAAAAGAAACCAACCAGAACTTCCTTTGAGCCCCCAAAACCACGCTCAGGACGATCAGAAGCAGTTCCTTCCACTGGTCCCCAATGTTTCGAGTGTGGAGAGTGGGGTCATATCGCTAAGTTCTGCAGGAAGAGAAAAGAAAAAGCAGAAGACGAAGACGAACCCATGGACGTCAGTTACCTGCCCCAGTCCATAATGTACGTCCAGGAGACCGGTCCAGTGTACTACGTGAGTTTGTGTTTGAATAATCACCCCATAACCGCCCTCTTGGACTCCGGCTGTAGACACTGTTATACGGCGTGAGCTTGTTCCCCCCTCCTCTTTCTTGACTGGGAAATGTGTCCGCATTAGATGTGTACACAGTGACATCAAGAACTACCCCCTAGCCAGAATAAGACTCCAAACCAAGCAGGGCCTAGAAATCACAGCTGACGTGGGGGCCCTACCATACTTCCCTGAGCCTCTTATCATAGGTATAGACAACCCATGGTTTCCTGGTCTGATGTTTGAGAATCTCAAGAACAGCCCCAGCCACACAAAACCCCCAGAACAGCCTTTTGGCCTCCGAACCATGGGCTATAGACACTCACTTTAGGACTGCCCAGCTCAACGACAGCAGTCTCAGCAACGCCTGGCAAAGCGCCAAAGACGCCCTTTTGTCCCCAAAAAGGGTATATCCTTGCTTTGTTGAGAAGAATGGCCTTCTATACCGTGTGGGCAAGGAAGGTGAAGATCCCCAGTTGCTAGTGCCCACAGGTTTCAGGGACCAGATCCTGTTCTTTGCGCATTCTCACCTCCTTGCAGGGCATTATGGAGCTGAAAAGACCTTGCACTCCATACTCTGCAGTTTTTTCTGGCCAGGGATTCACGCCCAGGTACGAAAGTACTGTCAGGAGAGTACGATTTGTCAAAAAAAGAATCCGTACATCCCTCCAAAGGCACCCTTGAACTCTCTCCCTATTATAGGCAAAAATTTTGACCGAGTAGGTATGGATATTATAGGACCCCTCCCCAAGTCCACCAGGGGTGATCAATATGTCCTCGTGATAGTGGACTACTCAACCAGGTATCCCGAAGCCCTCTCCTTACACTCTGCCAACACCACCACCATAGCCCAGAGACTCAGAGGTATTCTCCAGGATGGGTTTTCCCCGGGACAGAATCACAGATCAGGGAACAGCCTTCGTTTCAAGACTAATGAAACAGGTCTGTAAGCAACTAAACATCAGACACAAAAACGTCTGTGTACCATCCCCAGACCGATGGTCTGGTGGAGCGGTACAACGGCAATCTCAAACTCACCCTTAAGAAGCTCCTTACAGGAGACGGGAAGAACTGGGACCAGCTCCTTCCCTTGGCCCTGTTCGTTATCAGAAGCCAATTTCAGAGCAGCTTTGGGGTGTCCCCATTCGAACTTCTTTGGGAGGAAGCCCCGTACCCTCCTGGAAATCACTAAAGAAAGCTGGGAAAAAGATAGTGCTCATGAAGCACAGGCTTTGTTGGAGTACGCCAACCAAGTCAAAGCCCGTCTTCACAAGTTGAGAACCCTCGCCCATGAATCCCTGGAGAAGGATCAAGTGAAGCAAAAACAGTCCTATGACAAAGGTAAACGTTTGAGAGAACTGAAGATAGGTGACTGGGTGTTGGTACTGCTTCCCTCGTCCACCCACAAACTAAACAAGCATTGGCATAGCCAATAGGTCTCGCCTTTGGGGCCTTATAAGTGTTTAGCCAGAGCTATTGACTTTGCCAATGTCTTCAAGCTGTGCTGTAGAGAAGTGTGGCTGCTGTGCGGCATGCTGAAAAGTTATAATAAAAAAGTGTCAGAAGCATTTTTGTTACTTTATATATGACCAAGAAGGCATTATGTAAAACTGAACGACCATATTAAAAAAGTATTTACAATAAAAATTTCCTCAGTTTTCTTTTGTTCTTGCAATGCTGGCAATGGTTGTTTGTTAAAGCTTTTTTTTGAGGGGGCATAAACAATCGGAGGGTGAAGGTTGGGAACTAGTACCTGTATTATAACACTAGCAGCGGCCAGACGCTAGGGGAGAATCAACAGATGCCAGATTCCGAGAGCAGGCTGAGGTGGTGCTGAGTGATGCTGAGGTGGTAGTGGTGGTGACTGTTGCGGAGACGATGCTGAGGTGGTGCTGAGCGATGCTGTGGCGGCGCTGAGCGATGCTGTGGCGGCGCTGAGCGATGCTGTGGCGGCGCTGAGCGATGCTGTGGCGATGCTGTGGCGGTGCTGAGCGATGCTGAGGCGGCGCTGAGCGATGCTGTGGCGGCCCTGAGCGATGCTGTTGTGGCGGCGCTGAGCGATGCTGTTGTGGCGGCGCTGAGCGATGCTGTTGTGGTGGCGCTGAGCGATGCTGTTGTGGCGGCGCTGAGCGATGATGTTGTGGCGGCGCTGAGCGATGATGTTGTGGCGGCGCTGAGCGATGATGTTGTGGCGGCGCTGAGCGATGCTGTTGTGGCGGCGCTGAGCGATGCTGTGGCGGCGCTGAGCGATGCTGTGGCGGCGCTGAGCGATGCTGTGCTGTGGTGGCACTGAGGGATGCTGTGGTGGCGCTGAGCGATGCTGTGGTGGCGCTGAGCGATGCTGTGGTGGCGCTGAGCGATGCTGTGGTGGCGCTGAGCGATGCTGTGGTGGCGCTGAGCGATGCTGCGGTGGTGCTGAGTCATCCTGTGGTGGTGCCGAGTGATGCAGTGTTGGCCCTGAGTGATGATGTGGTGTCGCTGAGTAAAGCTATGGTGGTGCTGAGTGATGCTGTGGTGACGCGGAGTGATGTTGTGGTGGCGCTGAGTGATGCTGTTGTGGCGCTAAGTGATGCTGTGGTTGCGCTGAGTGATGCTGTGATGGCGTGGAGTGATGCTGTGATGGCGTGGAGTGATGCTGTGATGGCGTTGAGTGATGCTGTGATGGCGTTGAGTGATGCTGTGATGGCGTTGAGTGATGCTGTGATGGCGTTGAGTGATGCTGTGATGGCGTTGAGTGATGCTGTGATGGCGTTGAGTGATGCTGTGATGGCGTTGAGTGATGCTGTGATGGCGTTGAGTGATGCTGTGATGGCGTTGAGTGATGCTGTGATGGCGTTGAGTGATGCTGTGATGGCGTTGAGTGATGCTGTGATGGCGTTGAGTGATGATGTGTTGGTGCTGAGTGATGATGTGCTGGCTCTGATTGATGATGTGCTGGCTCTGATTGATGCTGTGGTTGTGCTGAGTGATGCTGTGGTGTTGCCGAGTGAGAGATAGAGTGAAGATATAATGCCCAATTAGAGAGGGTGGTGAGAGAGAAAGAGAGAGAAAGGGTGTACATAGAATAAAGAGTGGAGCGGGATAGAGAGAGAGAAAGAAGGGGAGAGAGAGTGAATGAAGGAGTTTGAAAGAGAAACAGATAAAGGGGTGAGAGAATGAAAGGCTAAAAAAGATAGAGAGGGGAGAGTTAATTAAGTAGAGAGAATTAGAGAGGGGAGAGAGAGAGAAGGAGAGAGACAATAAGAGTGGGGGTGTGGAGTTTAAATAGAGTGAAGAAGTGACGCGGAAAAAGTAACCTTAAATATAGCTTTGCGCGAATAAATATTTAAAAAACAGTGAGAGACAAAAATACTGGTAATTAGGCTGTGACTCTCATATAAAACAAATAGCGATAGAAGGTGAAATCCACCCACCGAAGCAATATTTCTAACTAGACAAAAAAAGCTTGCATTTCAATGCTAATCGCTGTTGTTTTTCATGTGACTGTAGTCCAGGGCCCTCAGTTGGTAATGTGAGCTGCTGCTGCGATTGAAACATCAGAGTCCAGAGAGTTAATGAGCCATGACGAGGAAATGAGGAGGAGATAGGAAACCCAGGTGCCAGCTGCGCGTGCACGCCATCGTGATCTCAAGCTGGTCGCCAGCCGAAAGCCAGTGTTTGCACTTCCAAAACCCGCTTACTAAAACTCTCGGCCAGACCAGCGCAAGCGCTGGTGCAGGACGAGACCTAAAAAGGAGTGGCAAGGCCCTTTTCCTGTGATACGGAAAGTAGGCAAACCCACTTACATATTAGGTTTTTCAGCAAATAAGACCCAGATGTATCACATAAATCTTCTTAAGAAGTGGCTAGGGCCTCCACCAAAGGAGGCCCACACGGTCTCCACGGTGGAAACCCGGTCGCACACCGTCGAGTCCACCATAATCAATGATGAACTGACCGGGGACCACAAAAAGGGGATTCATACCCTGCTCCATTCCTTTCATGATATTTTTTTTTACCAACCCGGAAGAACACATCTGGCAATGCACTCCATCCCCACCCAAGAGGGCGTCACAGTGAAACAGCGACCCTACAGGGTCCCCGAGGCCCGATATCTGTCCCTTCAGAAGGAGGTTAAACAGATGTTAAGAGTCCGGGATTATAGTTCCCTCCCGTAGTAACTGGTGCTCCCCGATTGTGCTGGTACCGAAACCGGATGGCAGTATCCGGTTCTGTATCGACTTCAGAGCAGTGAACCGTATTTCCAAACAGGATGGCTATCCCCTTCCCAGGGTGGATGAACTGATAGAATGCCTTGGTGAGGCTCAGTACATCTCCACTATCGACCTCACCAAAGGCTATTGGCAGATTTCCCTGGATCCCAAGGATCAGGAGAAAACAGCTTTCTCCACACCTGACTGTCAATTCCACTTCACCGTCCTGCCTTTCGGATTACACGGGGCGCCAGCCAGTTTCCAGAGACTGATGGACACCCTCTTAGCACGACATCTGGCCTACTCCTCTGCCTACCTAGACGACATAGTGGTGTACAGTAAGACCTGGGAGGAACACAGAGTCATCTAGAGGCTATCTTTTCAGAACTCAGAGCCGCGCATTTGCATATCAATGCAAAGAAGTCCTGTTTTGCCTTCCAGAAGGTCAAGTACCTTGGGTATGTGCTGGGGAAGGGCTTCATAGAACCCCAGACGGAAAAAGTGAAAGCCATACAGGAAACCCCTTTCCCCGCCACCAAACGTGACCTCCAAGCCGTTTTGGGTTTAGTGGGGTATTACAGGCGTTTCATTCCCCAGTTTGCAGACTTTAGCTGCTCCTCTCACAGATCTTTTAAAAAAGTCAGCCACCACCTCACAGATCCGCTCTCCCACGGCCCCTGAGCAAGCAGCCTTCAAAACCCTGAAAACAGCCCTGACCACCTCACCTGTATTGCCAATACCTGATTTCCGAAAACCTTTCGTTCTCCAATCAGATGCCTCCGGGGTGGGTATAGGCGCTGTTCTGTCCCAGCAGGACAACGAGGGCTTGGAAAGACCAATCCTATACATCAGCCGGAAGCTCTTTCCTAGAGAACGTGTCTATCCTACCATAGAGAAAGAGTGCCTGGCAGTGAAGTGGGGTATAGAGAAGCTGAGGTATTACCTTGAAGGCAGGCCCTTTGTGTTGTACACCGACCATGCCCCGCTGACTTGGCTGCAACGAAACAAAGGTTGCAACGACGGGGTGCTCCGGTGGTTTTTGGCACTGCAGCCATTCCAATTTGAGGTTCGTCACCGCCAGGGCTCCGAACAAGGCAATGCTGACTTCCTGTCCCGTTTTCCTATTTCCCCCGATCGGGGAAATCCTGGGGGTAGGGTGTGTCGGGAGGATTCCGGGGAGCAGGACACGGGGCCTCTCGCTGACACCGATATCCTGCTGGTACAGGTACGAGGACGGTCCCTTTAACTTTCCCTAGAGGCGGCAAGGGGAGGAGTTCAGAGGCGGGACGTCGGCCTCGTGGAACCTATCGGAAGTACTTGGCGTGAAGAAAGAGGAAGTGACCGGTACGACAGGCGCGCACGCGAAGAAGCCAACAGGAGTGCTTGGAGAGGAGAGGACGCCGCAGAAGGAGCTCGCTGAAGACAGCCCGATTGCCAGTGAACCGGAGGTCGCACCGAAGGTCCCTGAACACGGAGAGACGACCGGAGGACACCAGCACCGCGCTACGCCCCGCCACACTCCAGGAGGAGAGTGGCTGGAACAGGTACGTCATCACTGGGGCTCACCAAAGCACAGGGAGGGAACGGGTAGTTCTGTGGGGTGGACACCGCTTCTGTCTTCTGGTTTCTACGTTCTAACTACGCTCGGTGACCCCCTCACGCTCCCCTCCCTCTACTCAGGTTATCAGACGACGTCCACTGACCCGTGGTTTGTTTGTTTTGTGTTTCTTTCCCGCAACTTCCTGGACTTCTTTGGAGTACCGCCTGGGAACCCCGCCTCTCCCGACTTTCCTGGAACCGGTGCCGTACGGAAGAAACTCCCTTTAACCAGACTTTTTATGTTTCGTTTGATGAACAGACTTGTGAAATAAACCGTCTTTGACCTGAATCTAGAGTGTACGAGCACTTCCTTTGGGGCACCTACCCCCTCCCCTCCCTTGGGACACGACACTTCCATGTCGCATTCTGCAAATAGTAAACACTGAGCGGAAAGTTGGAAGAAGAGTGACGATGACAAAAAGGAGGTTACCACTGCAGACGAGATTGCAGAAACCTCAGTCCTATTTTATATACAGCCCTTCATCAGACAAGGAGGCATTTGAAAAACATCCTTTTTAGCACACTGAGCCAATAAAGATCAACAAGGTGTAGCATAATATGTCCTCAGTCAAGAAAAAGAAATAGCATTGCATTTTGGGTCAACTGTAACTTAACCATATGAGCAAGCCTTGTTAAAGTAAATTGCCACAGTCCAGGTGTGAAATAATCACTGCAAGGACCAGATTTCAATAGGCATCAACAGAAGAATCTTCTTTAGGATCTTGAGGGTAAAAAAGCAAACGGAAGTTAGTCTGTTGACCTGAGGGAGAAGTGAAAGATTTTACATAAAATATAAATCCTAAATTCTGTGCTGACGATGCCGGAGATGGCAGACAGCCTGAACTGGAAGTCCACTAGGAGTTGGTGTAGATACACATCGAGCTTCCCACAACTACGACTTCATCTGTATCCCTGTTTTAACACTGAGAATTAGTATTCATCCATTTGGCAAGAGTGGTCAGACAGTTCGTGAAATAGTCTTTAGTGAAACCCTGCTTGTTATCCAAATGGACTTGTCGGATCTAGATAGTAACAAGCAGAAACTGAGTGAAAATTTTAAAAAGTGC
This sequence comes from Calotriton arnoldi, assembly GCA_963921515.1. NCBI lineage: Eukaryota > Metazoa > Chordata > Amphibia > Caudata > Salamandridae > Calotriton > Calotriton arnoldi. The sequence goes on from CAWUFW010000771.1 coordinate 294,132, forward strand.
TTCACTGAGTCCCTGTGTGAGGTAACGAGGTGATCTGCATTTGAGTTGTACTGTGGCAAATAAATAATGGACAGTGAAGAAGTATACTAGCTGTGTGAGAATGTCATTTAGAAGTTAGATCTGACCCCAGCTAAGCACTACAAGAAAGGCAAGAAAGTTGACAAGATGCAGGGTGCTTCATGGGAATGATTGCCTGAAATTCAGAAACATATAGATGACTTGGGGGGGGGGGGGAAGAAAGAATTAATTAGTGAAATACCATTGTGTATTTGCTCAGTGAGGACGCAACAGCGCTTGACTAACTTGTAGCTCTTGCATCCAAAGAAAGCATTGAACACAGACAAGTGAGTAGGGCTGAACTGGTAGGGTTCCATTGTGGTGAAATACAACATGGAGAAATGCAATCAAAACCCAGTTTAGAGCCAAAAGGATAGCTAGAGAAATTCCAAGTCTGTCCAATAATGAGAGCAGTCTAAGGGGATGAATTTTTTCAAAATAGCCACAAGATCAGAGAGTGGGGGAGGTTTCAGGATAAAATAAGTACCTACACGAAACCTTGGGGTAGTTGCTACAGTGTGGTTATCAGAACCTCATGAGAAGGAACTGCCTGACTTTAACTATCACCCCAAGACAACCAGTCTTGTATTTCACACAGAAGATGACTGACTGTAAAGTAGCCTTTGCATCTGTGTATGGCCTCGAGGCAAGATGAGGTCTGGTGCCAAACCACTCATTTGCCTGGAGTGACTTTATGTATACAGCATATGGTTGATTGGTCTTTGAGATGTGAGAGCCAGTCATCAAATGGAAGACCATGACTCCTTAAAGTTAATTATCATAGCCTAAAGTTTCCTTTCCCACAAAGGTACTAACTTTAAAATGTAATTCTAGGGTTAAAAATTAGGATCATCCAGATGGGCATAAGGGATGACCTCAATGCATACTGTCTGTTGGGGAACAAACTAAGGGATTGGTATCAAGTGGACACTCTTATGATTCCCCATCAGAGCTCTTGCAAGGTAGACTCGCCGGCACAGGAGATCCCAGAGAGGATGGTACAGCATAAAGGTGCGCAAATAGGGCTAACCTCAGCAGACTGTCCCATGGAAAACCCAGAGCGGACTTCCAGGTCAAAGAAGGAGTCTAAGAGGGTCATTCATATCCTGGCTGGTGCCCTGCCAGATCAGTGGGGGCTATAGCCTCCACGCACCTGGTGGAGTACTGCCCACTATACGTAGAGATCCCAGATTGCCATTGGAAATCTTTAAAGCCTTTATTGCAACTCATGATGCATTCGTTATAATGAAGGCTCCAAACTTTGAGAAACGAGCACCATGTTTGTGCCGCCACAACATAGTAGTTGGTTTTCCAAAAACAAACTAGAAGCAGGGGGTTACTGGAAAACCATATACTAATGGCCCGGACAAGCAGGAAGTTTTCTCCCTGCACATCAGAGCCACTGCATTACTTCCCTGACTGGAATCATCATGCTTGGCATGGCAGTTGGTCATGGGGCTGGGAAATCTTCTGATGGTTGCCCCAATATAAATATGGTGACGCGGCCATTACTATGACCCGGTAGTCCAGTTCACATTCTGCCTATGAAAACCTGACATTTGCCCCACCTCTAAATCAGGATAGAGAAAAGCGGGTGTGGCAACACTGGGGAACCACTAATTTGCAGTAGTTCTCTTCCTTTACAAAACCCCAAGTAATCCTCCAACTTGTCTGCGAGGCTCTCAGAGCTAAAGGAATTACTACCAGCTGGCAGTACCCTAAAACGGGAGTTTGTAATACTGCATGGTGAGTGGGACCTCTTTGGGTTCTTTTCCCATGTTGTATTCCTTCAAATCAGCCGGGACATGATATAGGAGTATACTGATCAAGCCTTTCTGGATACCAGGCTAGTCCTGGTCAAGACATCAGTGAGCTCTTCTTAGCTGTAGGGTTACACTACGGACTGTCTAGAAAAATGTCAATAACATGAACTACTCTGTAAACCTAGGCATCAGTAGGGAAATCTGCAGGTTGTTCTTCATGAAGAGGCTGAAGTCATTCTTCCACAGGATGGCGATAGCTTCAATCTCTTAATCTCCAGACCAGGAGAAGGAGAGTGAACCTCCCCACAACCGGCTGTAAGGAAGGCTGAAGAATGGCTCAGTTTCCAGAGTGTACCTCTTTCACATAACTGACAGTGCCAAGCTGGATGAGTACAGAGCATTGCTGAGACAGTTCTCAACCCTGTTCACACTGACCCTGAAGTGACACCCGAGTTAACGTTAGCTTTACTACTGTGGACAGCCTAAATATAAAGAACAGAGTTTACAGATACCCGATATTGTCAGTGTCTAGAGTAATCATTGGCTGCCCAGCCTTGCAGCTTCGAGAGAGTTAAGACCCAATACAAGACTTTGCCACTTTTGATCAGGGTAGCAGTGGCCAAGATTCCTGTGCAGAAGTGGTAAACAACAGTTACTCACAAGCAAGTTGCTGAGCATTAACTGTCTGCTCTATGGCTTGGAAAACGGCCTGATAATAACCAGAGGTACAATACTCTAAAATACTACAACATAGTTCTGTACCATGCAACAAGTAATAGAACAAATTGTTAACATCCATATAAGCAGATACAAATGCACAGTTGAAAGATGGCTTAAATATATCGTTCATCATTTTATGAACTTATTCATGTTATAATGTTACCCCGGTAACCTCTGGTTATCATGTCATCCCAGGTTCTTGTCGGTTGCTTTGTACACAAGAGTACCTTTATATCCAAATACAATTCAAACTTCCATTTTTAGGGACCAAACCATGGATCCAAGATGCTTCTATTAAATATCACCTCACCATATGGATGCAATAACGCACTCATTGAACTCCTTTCTATCCATCACCAATTCACAATTATACCAATATTCACTTACAAAAATGTATGGAGTGTGAGAAAGGGAACACCCTGCAAAAGATCAAGGGCCTGATCTTGGCAGGACTACTGTTGCCACTCCGCAGCAGTTTCAAGTACTCCGTCAAGCTGTTGGAATCCCGCCCGCCCTATTTAGATGTATGCAGGCTGAATCTCCGTTAGAGTCGACAGAGTGTTTACTGTTGCGTATGCGGCTCACCGCTGCCAACGCTGTGGACTCCTTTACTGGCGAATAGTACTCCGTCGCCATCAAGGTGGCAGGATTGCGCTGAGCTTAATTAGATTTCACAGTTGTGCAGGCGGTGTCCTAGCAGGGGGTTCCGTCACGGGACGCGGTGAACAATGTACCATTACTGTGGCCGATGGATGCTAGTATTACACACCTGATGTCTTTTGCCTACTTGTTTGCACCTGCATACCACCCTATAAAACACACTAAATTTCAGACCATGATCCTTTCCCATTCCAGCACAGCACAAGATTTTCCTGGACGAGTCTTGTCAGAGTATTCTGGTTTTTTTTTTTTTTGCTCACTTAAATTTTCTTTGACTTGTGAGTTTACAAATTAATTTAGTTTAATTACATAATAATGGCATGGAACATAAATCCCCATTTTACAGAGGGAGAATGGTCAGACATGTTGGATGAAATTATTAGAGTAGAGCCACAATTGTTTGGAGCCCAAGTACAAAATACAATCACATCTCATAAAAGGCAAATGTGAGCCAGAATAGTTGAGAGTGAATGCTGTAGCAAACAACCTGTGCACACAGGAGGAAATTAGGAAGAGGTGGAACAACCTGCGGGAGAGTGTGCGTTCCCAAGCCTCCAGGCGTCACCTGGATGCCCAGAGGACTGGTGGTGGTTCTCCCAGCCCCCCATACAACTTTTTCCCTGGGAGGAGAAGGTCTTGCAGATCTTGAGAGTGGAGACTGGTAAGTTATACTTTAGAATGCGGCACTAAACCTAAATTTCCTTTTTATTTAGCTGTTGCTAATGTGTTTTGCACCTCTGTTAATCATATAAACCTAGAAATATCAGTATAATTTCTCTTGTCTTGTTTGAATGTATTTTGTTGTACTTGAGTGAGTTTACAGGTTTCAATCTCCAGCACAGTTCACATGATGTAAAGGTGCTTTTACACCAAATAACATATCTTATATATGTGTTTTATTTTCTAAATGTCCGTTTTTTGTTCTTACTGCATATCTTCATTAGGTATGTTTAACTTACAATTTTGCAAGTGTTGTGCATGTTTAATTGAAATGACTACAACTAACATGATGCCTTGTTTTTATGTGAAAATAATGCAATGTAATTTTGCCAATTCTGTCCTGTCAAATTTTCACGTACGTTGAAGTATTATGTAGTTTATCAATCCCTATTTCATGCTATGTTTTTGTTTGTGTTTAATGTTGTATGCTGTCCTATCCTTGGCATCTCATTGAATTGATGGTATTTGTTTCACAAATCAAAGTTTTCTGACTTACAAATGTGAAGGTATGTAATTTTGTATGGTGAATATAAGTTTTGTTATTTTTAAACATATTTACTCTGTATAATGAGTAATGCTAAATATCCTTCTAAGTTGTGTAATTGTCAGGATTCTTGTCTGCTAGGCCTTTGGAATGGTTTCTGACACATTCCTCCTCTGTATTGTGTTGAATCTTTGGTATAACTTATGTATACTTCCTATTTATTTTTTATTTCAGGACATCTTTTTATCTACTTTTTTAAAGTTTTTTAGTGTGTAATTTAAAGTGTGTAATGTATTAGAATACCACTGAAAGGTACATTCATGATTTTAATTAAAATCTTCATTTTATTCTTCTTAATTTTTAGCTACAAACTCATTTTACGTATAATCCAGACTTTTACAACTTCTTCTGTTTCTTTTACATACATTAAAGGTCCAACACCCAGAGTATGTGTACAACAACTTACCCCTGAGGAAACCTGCACTCCAAACCAGAAACAAGACTTTAGGGAGGACTCCAATCATGAAAGTCTGGATGACAAGGAGCAGGGTGATCCATCTCAGTGAATCACACTCCTCCCACCCCCGCTGTTACCACCCCTCAGCCTATGGATGCCTCGACTTCCTGTGTCCAAACCAATATCACCCCAGTCTTGTGCCCCCACCCTCCAGTCCTGGCTGCAGTTGAACAAACACCACCTCCAGTTCAGACAGGACCCAGTGGGATTGGGCACACTGGGTCAAGGGCACAGGGTAGGGGGGTAGAGGTCATGTGAGGGTGTCTGTGAGACAGCAAAGTGAGCCCACTGGGTTCACGGTCACCCAGGCCACCATCGACCAAGTCTTGGGATCCCTCCATCAGTCCCAAGACATGATGGGCCAGGTCCTGACAGAGCTCCGGGAGATGAAGCAAGTGCAGAGGGAGCACAATATACAGATGGAGTATATGAACTCCAATTTAGGGTGCCTGACTGGGGTGCTGCATGACATTTACACCCATATGTGCAGGGCTTTTCCAGCACCATCGTCCAATTTCTGAGGTCCAACAACATCTGGGCCAACTACATCTGCCTCAGCCACAGATAGGGAGACCCTGCCACAAGAGACATCACCTGCCCCCACCTCCCTCAGTCCCTGCAACTGTGGATCCACCAGCCCTTTGCAGGAGCACACCTTCATCTGGACCAGCAGGCAAGGACGGCAAGACCACCACCACCAAGAGACGCAGAACCTAATTTCCTCCGGTGTGTGACTACCATTCACTCTGTAGACTATTTTCTGGACACATTTACCTTACTGATGTCAGTTGTATTTTGGACATTGGATTGCAAACATTTTTGGCTGTTCAATAATAGTTTCATTCACAATAATTGACTTTTATAACTTTGTTAGTTTTTTTTGTTTACATCCTGTTTTATTTCATTTGATTTTGCTGAATAAAAACAAAACTAACAAAGTCAAACACTGCGGTTGTATTCCTTTTCTCAAATTCTTTCATTGTTTCTTTCCATAACACACACTAAAATGTAAAAAATAAAATGGTTTATTCATAAATAAAGGTCATGTAGCTAATGTTTCTCGCATTCTCCTAAAATGAAAACAAAGAACAAATATCACAAACCCACCTGATGTATGTTATTTAATTGTAGGAACTAAATGTTTGTCATAGTTTACAGAAAACATCACAACCCATGCATAATCCAAATCATCAATGCAATTTTAACATTTACAGTTCCAAACATTGCCAACTTGGAAGAACTTCATATAATCCAAAAAAGTCTGATTCAATAGGCAAACTATCATTGATTTCTATCATTAGCTGGAGCCTCATCTTCTGGCTCAGAATAGTAATTCCACATCAATAACACCATTAGTGAAAATCCTGCCATTACTCCACTTTGTGGCCACAGGATCATTCCAAGACATTGCTGCAGTATCTTGTGCAATGTCACAACCAGCTTTAGGTGGTGTGAAACAAGAAGTTCTTTCTACAAAGATGAGACATATCAACAGCTTCATACTATTAAAACAAAATGAGGATTTGGCCAATGTGAAGGGAGATTAGTATACTTTGGGTCGAATACCACATGTGGTTATAGCAATTTAAGCAGCACATATGGGCTTGGTGGTACCGTTCAACAGAAAACAAGTCTACTGCAATCTTAACTTCAAATCAATAACTGTGCAAGTTCTCTTTGTACAAGATATGTACACCCAAAGTGTCTGTGTGTCTTTCCCAAGATCAATCCATGTTCCCTTTGTACTTTGCAACAGCAGCACATAACTGCAAATGTCACAACTTTGAAATGTCCAAATGAAAATGACATAAAGGGTCCTAAAACAGATGAAAACAAAAATATTCATTAAATTACATTACAAAATAGACACCTTACAAATGATTAATTGTGAGGACACATTTTCTAAGAACAACCAAAGATAAACAATGTAAATGAACCCAGTAGTGAACATGTCAAAACTTTGATCAACAAACATCTTTGGCCTGGATTTCATCAGCTTGCCCTTTCTAAAAAATGTCCAGCACAGACTGCTATCCTCATTAGATTAAAAGTTGGTTTAACCTTAATGTCATAATATGTTGATACTTGCACTTATGTGAAGAAGTTGCCAATAACATCTTGACGCAAGTCAATTCCTTCATCTTCAACACCATCATTTTTTTTTTTTTAAAGCATATTTTATTGGGGTTTTACATATGCACTTCATCATGATGTTACAATTAGCGTTACTGTGTATCTGTATCATTGAACCATTTGGTGCTATTGTCGTCCCCATTTCCTTCATCATCATTAACATTCCAAACTCACCCCCCCCCCCTTCCCCTTGATTCAATTCCTCACTTCGATGTTGTCAACTTTATGTGGCATATATGTATGCTTTAGAGGTCATCACGCCGTAGCATGCGTGGGATATGGATATGGGAGCTAGGGGGGGGGGGTGGACAGTGAGGGGTGGTTAGATGTGCGACCTGCCCCATTCCCTCTCTTCTCTGTTCTGGCGATGCAGGTCGGGAGGGCAAGGCCGCGTCAGCATCAGAATCCATTGCCACTATGTCGTCGACTAGTCCTCCCCAGGCCCTGGCTGCGTCCAGTGTGCCTATGCCACGTCGGACTTCCCTTGTGAGTATTCTCCCTTCGCATCGCGCCTATTTTTCCAGTTCTCTCCTCCACGTTACTATCCTCGGCCCTCTCACCGATTTCCAGTTTCTAGTAATTTCCCGCTTGGCCAGGACATAAGCAAGATCTTGGAATTTCCCTGTTACTTTTGTTTTAGTTGTATGCGGGTACCATCCCAGTAGGCAGTGACCAGGAGTTCGAGGAATCTCCCTGTCAGTGATAGTTTCGACTACAATTATGACTTCGTCCCAAAAGGCGCTCAGGATGGGACACCCCCAGAGGATGTGTAGGAAATGCGCTTCCCGCTCCCCACAGCGGGGGCAAGCTGCCTCCTCCGATTGGAAGTATTTCCTAATTGTCACCGGGGTAAGGTACGCCCTGTTCAAGATAGAATAATTCATTAACTTAAAGCACGCATTTCGCGAGACCTTTGTTGTCCTTTCTACTATGGCATCAAAGTCCGCTTCAGGTGTTATATTGCCGAGTTAGGCCCATATAGCAAAGCCGCTTATTTCGTACATTGTCCTCACAAATAACATTTTCAGCGGTGACCTTTTGCACGCATGACAATTTTGGATTTGTTTCTTTGAAACTAAACTTGTTTTTACATCTAGCTTCGCACAACATTATCACAATGCACTGAACATCTCGTTTCACACTACATACAAATGTCATCACTATCTTCATACACGGGGAGACAGGGCTATCTATATATCCATAACATCACTAATCTATGCGTACATCGCATAATATTCTATTATAAAAGATGAGCATCCCGATGGTGTTAGCGGAAGTACCTCCTCCACTAATCTGAGTGTCCTTGCATGCTGAGAAATCACCACGCACCAGTCTGACATCTCGTGAGGGGTGTCCAGTTTGTGACCAAGACGTGGTCCTTCACTCTATCCCATCAGGTAATGGGGATGGATCGTCCCTTGGGGGCATTTTTGGCTCTACACCTACACACAATCTAGGTAGACTAAGAGGAAGGTTCACATAGTAGGAGTACGCTAAATTACTGCCTTGTTTATATGCCTGCATATATACATTGTTTAGCACCATGGTATAACTATATCTACTATTTACGCTTATGGTGCTTGTAATCACGTTTATTTGCTTCGGTCTACTAATCATTGCAGCACGCGTTTTTTATGCAAGAACAACATTGGTTCAATAAATATTTTTGAAAACATTTTACTGTGTATTCTCTGCATATTTCTCTAAGAATAAGTAAGCACGAGTGACTGAGCGAAAGGTTCTGTACTGTTTCCACGATTCCGGAGGGGTCAGGGTTGTCATGTTCAGTGGTTGTCAGAAAACCATTTGCTCCCTGGTAGGTTAGGGGGGCTTAAGGTGGCACTGTGAGCTAGCTGGTCTATAGGCCAACATATCCTGCAGGGGTGTCTGGAATCAGTCTTGATACCAAGCCCCTAGTTTATGTTGTCCGAACAATGTGCAGGTCCTACAAATTGGTAGGAACTACACAACACAGGGATCAGGACTTCCAGGTCTTCCTCCCATTGCGTTCGCAAGCACTCCATTGGTCGCTGGAGATCATTACATATCGTTTTGTAAAGGCTTGAGACCGTTTTGATTGTGCCTGCCGACAGGGCCACATACCGACAGCAGCTCAGCGCTCGTGGCTCTGTGGACCCGGTACCCCAGTGTTTCCTGATTGTAGAGGTGAGGTCCCTGTGAGGTGAGGTCCCTGTGTAGGAGGAAGTGGCCTCGGGGCAGTTCGAATTCTGCACAAAACTCAAACTGGAGTAACTCAGTCTCAGATCTCCTACCATAGTCGCGCCCGCTTCTATCCAGGCATTCAGTCCTCCCCAGCTCCCACCATGGGGCAGGTGTTGAAGCATGGTGAGGGGTAAATCAGGAGAATAGGGGGGTTCTACTACGAGTCTTTTGCAAGAATCTGGCCCAGCATCGGGCTATGACTTTGAGCTCTCAGGTGTCAAGTGGGTCGCCGTCTTACGCACAAGAATATTTTGGTGAGGTCAGAAGACCATGGTGTGAATGGGTTCAGGGCCCTGTCCGGGTTTCTTCTGGATGACATCCACTGGATCAGCCAATTTAGCTGTGCCGCAAAAGAGTAAGCTTCAAAAGTCCGGGACCGTGAGACCTCGAGTTACTCTGGAGCGCTGTAACATAGCCAGTGCCACTCGTCTGCGGCTGGTACCCCACATACGATATGACTTGCGAGTCTAGGTCCCGGAACATTGTCTCGGGAATCCACACAGGGAGCGTGCCGAAGTAGTATAACAATCGCGGAACGCCACAATTGCCAGAAGGGCCACTCTGCCCGCCACTGACAGCGGTAGGGATTTCCAAAAACTCCATAGAGGAGAGGTGGGAGCGAATCGCTCTACCTGCATTGCCCTCTAAGGAGGTCATAGGCATCATGATATATCTTTACTCCCAAGTATGCCAGGCATCTGGGTTCCCACTGGAGGTGATCTAGCTCATATGGGGGGAGCCCGTTGGATGTCAAGGGGAAGAGTCAGGACTTCGGCTAATTTACTTTCAAGCCTGAGAACAGACCAAAGCGTTCCAGCATATTCCTCACTTGCTCCTAGCAGGTCTTCTCCCTTGTCTCATAGAAATAGGAGGAGATCATCCGCATACAAAGCGATGCAGTGTTGTGAGTCCTGCACTGTCAGTCCCCGATAGTCTCGTCCCGTGCACGTGCAGCAGGCCAGAGGCTCCATAGCGAGCGCAAAGAGCAGAGGAGACACAGGGCATCCCTGTTGCTTTCCCCCCTCCACTCTCTGTCTCGAGGAGATAGTCTTCCCCGGGCGCACTCTGGCCGTTGGGTTCGCATACAATAGTTTTGTCCATGCTAGGAAACCTTCGCCTAAGCCTACCTTTCGCAACACCTCATAGAGGAAGTGCCATTCAAGACTGTTGAATGCCTTCTCTATGTCTACTGCGAACACAGCCACCGTAGTTTTATCATAATCATCAGCGCCTATTATGGCCAGCAGTCGTCGGATGTTAATGGCCGTATTCCGGCCGGGGATGAAACCTGCATGATCGGGGTGGATCAATTGCGACATGTGCGATAAGAGCCTGGTCGCTAAGATCTTACTCAATATTTTATAGTCAATATTTAACATTGACAGCAGCCTATAGGCCATGCGGTCGTGGACAGTCTTTCCCGGTGTCAGGACCGGGATTATGAGTGCTTCCCAGGTGCTGCCTTGTAGAGTCCCCCACAGTCCGGGCCATTGTGTATAGCAACACAAACTGTGGCACTAGCTCTCCTGAGTAAGTGGCATAGAACTCGGCCAGGAAACCATCCGTTCCCGGGGCTTTATGTGCCATGTGCTTGATGGCCACTCTCACTTCCTGGGGGATATGTCTGCAGCACCCAGCGCCACTTCCTCATCTCTTCCTAACTGTGGAAGCCATAACCCCTCCAGGTAGTCCCGGATAACAGTGACGTTCTGTGTTGGGGCGCTACGATACAGGTTGTAGTAGTACTGAGCAAACACATCGTTGATCCCCTCTGGAGTATACATCCTGTCTCCTTTCTTGTCCTCCAGCCTTACCACGGCCAAGCCCCTGCTGGTCGGATTCGCCAGCCATGCCAGGAGGGACCCCGACTTGTCCCGTTTGGCATGTGTTCAGTCCAAATATCACTTAAAGTCAAAACATCTAAGTCATTCCGTCTGTTTCACTACTTCCTCTTTAGCGCCCTGCAGTTCCAGCTGGAGTTCCAGGTGCCCCGCCGTCTCTGCTCAAGATCTCCAAGGTCTCGCTCCACAGTGAGTACCTCACTCAGGAGCATGTGTCTAACCCCTTTGGTCTCCACTATGCATTGGCCCCGTAGGACAGCCTTAAAGGCATCCCACTCTACCACGGGGGAGGAGGCCGTTCCGTCATTGTCGTTAAAGTATTGGACTATCTTTTCTCGGATCCCCTCTCTGAAGACTGGATCTTCTAAAGATTCTGGCCGGAGCCTCCATGTAGGAATGGAGGGCCTGGGGTGTGTCCACTCCAAGCCAAGGAGGACCAGATTGTGGTCAGATATTGTTCGGGCCAAGTATTCAACCATTTGGACTAGGCTTTGTATGTCTGCGGTGCACAGAAATGTGTCTAGGCGGACATGGACCTCGTGTAGGTCAGAGAAGTAGGAATAGTCATGGTCGTGGGGGTGCAGGGTTCTCCAGGCATCAACCAGTCCCCAGTGGCGCCGCCAGTCCCGAAAGGCCCAGGGCGCGAGCGTCGTCTGGGAGTCTCGCAGCAGCGGGTGGGATCTGTCCAGATGCACGTCAGTCATACAGTTGAAGTCCCCTCCCATAAGCGTAGGGGACATCGGGTACGGGGCCACGTGGCGTGTTGGGTGTGTAAAAAAGGTGGTGTTGGGGCATATATGTTCATGATATTCAGCACCCGGCCCTCTAATCGGTCTTGCACTACTATTGATCGCCCTTCTGAGTCTGTTAGGGTGTCTATGTGCTGGAATGGAACCCCTGCTCTAATCCAAATCATCCCTCTAGCGTACACAGAGTATGTGGTGCCATCATCGCTTCAGCGCCTGTCCCTCTTTCGTCATGAGATGCGTCTCCTGTAGTAGCGATATCTGCTCTCCTCTCCTATTAAGGTAGGAGAACACTTTATATCTCTTTGACATAGTGTGCATACCGCGTATATTCCAGGATATGCATTTGTACGTTAGTGTCCCTGTCATCGGTTATCGTAATATAGGGTTTCCGTGCATCCCCACCTCCAATCCCCCTAATCCGCAAGCAGCGTATCGCCAAGTAGAACAGAAATAACATTCAAAGCGATAGGACTCAAAACTCCCCAATAAAAAAACAATAAAGAGTTCCCCAACACCCGCTCCCCAGGACAAGTAGGCGGTCACCCCCCATCCAAACTTTTTACCTGAATTACTCTACAGGGGGAATTCCCCCGCAAATAAAGAGTAGGGTGGGATGGGCAAGTGCTCCCCTCAGCCATTCTCCTCTCCACCACAAAGTCTACAGGATGTCTCAATGCAGGCCTAAATAAGAGAAAAATATCTTGGGTGTCAGTGTTCCGGCAGGATTATGGGAAGTCCCTTACTGCCCCCTTCTGCGTCTGAGTGGTATTACAGATCTGCTCATATAAGATCGCTGGAAGATCTCGGGTCACCTTGGGGAGCACCAAGCTCGAAGCCAGGGAGCTAGTTGACCCATGATCTGAGTCAGAGTCTCGTGTCGACCCCTCTCTCTCCGGCGTCGGCGGGCCAGTGCCTCCTCCACTGATTTGTGCCACCACCTCTACCAGATTCCGATGTCCCAGTCGCGCTTCAGCTTGTGACAGCGCTGCCAGGCTTCGCTGTGTTTTACCGTGTCGAGAGCGGAAGTGGCGTGCGCGCTGCTTCTGAGTTCTGTCTGCTATCCCTTGTTGCGGACTTTGCTCCAGCCAGTCCCCGATTTCCTGCGGCGTCTGAAATAATTTGGTGCTATCTTGTGCTACAACTCGCAAACTGGCCGGAAAGAGCATGGCATATGGAAGGCTGAGCTGGCGCTTACAAAAAAAGACCAATTGGACAGAATGTTGAACAATGTCAAACATTCAACCCAGTACAGAGATCTGGGCCTAAAGCCATCGTTTTTTTTGCTCCCCATGCCATTCCAGTTTGGATCCAGCCATATGCAAATCAGTCTTGACCCTGCTCCCTATGGGAACAGTCCAGCCCGAACTGCCAGGTCAGGTCCTCCCTGGACTGGAAACAAGCATCCTAGGACCAGTTTCGGGGTTTCACCCCTCATCAGCCAGGCTAGCCGGAATCCAGTGGCATGGAGAGCACAGGACCAATGTCTTGGCACACCAGTCCCACTCGGGGTGACAAATGCAAAAAAGAATAAATTGATGGACAACTGGCGCTTAGCCTCCTGGAGTGAGGCTCTTCCGTTGCACCTCTTGGGAGAAATCTGGTAAAATTTGCACATCTGTGTTTTCAATTCGGAGTTCTCCTCTGCGGCGCGCCTGCACCAAGATGTGGTCACGATCCTTATAATGCAGAAGGTGCGCCACCACTGGTCGCGGCGGGGCTCCTGGCATGTGTGGGTGCGCTGGGACTCTATGCGCTCGTTCAAGGGCGAAGAATGTAGACAGGCCCCCCGAAGCCACTTCAGTTCACAGCCATCGCTCGAGGTACGAAATCATGTCTGTGCCCTCCACTTTCTCTGGCAGTCCAACTACACGTATGTTGTTGCGGCGCGATGGATTCTCTGCAGCTTCTGCTCCGAGTTCTAGTGTACGGATTTTGGATTCCATAGCTTTCATGCGGACCTCCGTGGACGCAAGTGTAGGTGTAATGTCTGCCACAGCCTGCTCTGTGGTGGCAACCCTCTCCATCAATCGTTAGTGCTCCTCTCGCAAGTACCCCAGATCAGAGCTCAGGGTGTCGATCTTCGTCTCGGGCACCGTTCTGGACGCAGTGATGGCCTGTAGGATATCAGATAGTGAGGGCTCTTTCTCTGGAGTCGGTACAGATGACTCCCCCTCACTCTCCAGTGCAGTCCCCGTTGCGCACCCAGGGTCCAGTTCCCGTCTGCGGGAGGTTTTGCCCATATTGCTGCTGCTGGCACGTCTCTTGTCTGCGTAGAGTGTCACTCACAGGTCTCCAGAGCACGGCACCACTTCAGACGTTATCCCTTAGTTGTCGCCCAGCAGCGCTAGCCTTAGTCTCAGTAGCGTCAGTTCCACCACTGCATTTCCATGGGTCTCATGTGCATTTTGCAGCTGTCATGCGCAGCCCTCTGCCGGCCCCCGGGAGGTGCAGGAGTCATGCAGCACATTGCCTCTCTCCCATCCACCAGAGGGCCGCCGGGTCCAGTTTCAGCCCAGATATTTTGGTGGCCTTGCTTCCTGTATCTGGGTGGGTTGGGGCTCTACCACTCGAGAGCCCAATGGGTTAGGCTCTCCTGCTGATTCACAGCCCCGGTTACGTTGGCCTCTCTCTTTTATGTTTTTCTGTTGAGGGCAGAGCACCCCTGGTGCCGGGCCCGCTACCAACCCCCACCCTCCGGGGCGCTTGCCAATCGCAGGCCGATCGGGCTCGGTCACGCCTTCACTCACCATTCACTTGCATCACTCATCGCACGGGCGTGCCTTGCCTCAGGCCACTTGTTTGGGCTTAGTCCTGGGCTGCGGAGTCGGGCCGACGTTCAGACCTGTATCTGGGTGGATAGGGGCTCTACGGATCAAGAAGCCAGTGGATTAGGCCCTCCCGCTGATTCCCAGCCCCAGTCGTGCTGACTTCTTTCCTATTTTTTTTTGTTTAGGGCGGGGCACCCACTACCCCCTGGGGCACCTGCCGATCTGCAGGCCGACCGGGCCCGGCCATGCCCCCTCCTAACCGTCCCTCTGTGGTTCTCACGCGCGGCTGCTCCCTCACTTTGGGGCCGCGCCTTACCTCAGGCCACTTGGTGGGGCTAAATTGCAGGCCGCACAGTTGAGCCGGCGTTCCGGCCTTGTGGCTCTGGAAGCAGGATCGCTTTGCCCCAAGGTTGTGAGTCATTTCTTCTGCCCGTCCACCAGCATCAAGAGACTGCAGGCTACACTCCGGCTCTCAGGGCAGGGCGGGCTCCGCCGTCCTGCGACGGATCGTCACACACCTCACTACCTGACTCAGGACTCATACTCGCAGCTCCCCGGCAGTCAGCCCGCAGCACAGAACCAGGTCAGTGGTTGCCTGCGAGGGGTCTGGCCGCTATCTGTACTTCTGCGGCATCGCTCAGGCCCACCCGGTTCAGCAGCAGTGGGTTTGGGGTTTATGGCAGCTCATCTCTGCAGTGGTCCACCACCATTTTGTCACTGGCTCCGGCTCGGATATCCCTGCTGTCGCACTGTTTAGGGTCACAGGGCCGTTTACAACCAGTCACCCTGACTAGCTGGTGTGGGTATAACTATGGGAGAACGCTGGGGGTCTCGGGTCTGCCCGATAGTGTCAGGATGGAGCTGGATGGAGGGTTAGCCCAGCAGGGCTCAGCAAGGCACTGCTTCCTCCATCTGCAGTTAGCCACGCCCCCTTGACCACTATCATCTTCATTAGCATTTCAACATCCACACCGGGTGGCTCGTGATGGTCTCCATCCTTTGCGATGTACATGATGTTCCGTCGTAGGGCTATGTTGTGCAAAATGCAGCAGGCCATGGTGATTTCGCACACCTTATCGGGTGAGTAGAGGCGGGCTCTACCAGTCATATTCAGACAGGGATATCTCGTCTTTAGGAGCCCAAAAGCCAGCTCCACTGGCCTCCATGTTCCTCCATGGACCTCATTGAAGCAGACTTCCTCTGGCGTTGTGTGATTCCTCAGCAGTGCCAACATCCATGGTCGGTTAGGATAAGCAGAGTCTGCTATATGGAAAAAGAAAAAAAAAAGAAAAAATATGCAACACAATTTTAGCTTATTCAACTTGAAATTACCCAAACAACATAATGACAGATTGTCCTTACCAACAAGCCAGGCCTTCTCAGGACCAAGTTGTGACCTTTGTAAGAGGATGTTGCTGTTCCTTAGTACAAAGGAATTATGGATTGATCCTGGGAAATGTGCACACACACTTGTGATGTACAAATCAAAAAAGTATGCAACTTGCACATTGATTGAATGAAGTTCTTCCGTTTGTGGTAGACTTGTTCTCTGGCGTGTGCTGGCACTAAGGCAATATGTGTGCCATCAATTGCTCCAATCACATGTAGTAGGCGACCCACACCATAAACATCGCCCTTCACATTCGCAAAAACCTCATTTCATGGGAACTGGATGAAGCTGTTAATGCGTCTCATCATTGAAGAAAGAACGTCTTGTAGTACACCACTGAAAGTTGGTTGTGACATTCCACCAGATACTGCCACAGTTTACTGGAATGAACTTGTAGCCACAAAATGAAGTACTGCCATGAGTTTGACAATTTCTGTAATAGATGTGGGATTTCTATTGTGAGGTTGCTGTCTCCAGCTGATGACATAAATCCAGTATACTTTGCTTATTCAACCTGCATTTTTTGATAATATCCCGTTCTTCCGTGGTGGCAAGGTCTGGAAATGGTCGGAACACTTGAGGCAGTCGTCTCCTCACTCTCCCTGGGTTCCGATGTCTTAATTGGAAAATTGTTAACATTTTAAATCATTTACAAACTTATTTTTGATACATAACACAAATGTCATGTCTTGCTAAAAATATATATGGTTCGTTATCATTTAACATGTAATTTTGAAATTATTTCTTAAATACAATCTTACCTATTGTTTAAAAAGATTGTGTAAATAATACATTTTAAATGTATTATTTACACTTTTATATATATTTTTTCAACCAATATACCGTCAACAGAAGAGTAAACAATGTGCAAATATCGCATGTAACCACAGTAACGCACTACATATAAATGTTTATTCTTAAATTAATGAAGGACATTAGCATTTTGTATATGTAAACAAACTAGTCACCTCTTTGATTGATGGGGACGCACTAAACATCACAAACACACTATTTGACCTTCTAAATTGGCACATGCCTGACCTCGCCATTAGGACATTTGGAATTAGATGGCCACAGCAGGAAGTTGACTGGGTGGGAAACTCCACAATGGACACAGCCTTAGGCGAACGTGTGTGTGTTACATGGCAAGCTACTTGCAACCCTGTCTATGTTTTGAACTACATCTCCCATAATGCACCTTCTTTGAGTGTTGGTGTTTTTTACTTGTGTGCCATTACATATTACACTGAGGTCTCTTGTCAGGTGCCTCTGGGAGTATAAAGGAAGCCGGCCCACTAAACCAGGTGCTTGGCTTACTCTTCCTGTAAGGACCACGCCCCCTGAGCTGGATACATTCATTGGACTTCCTGTGATTTTTGGCCTTCCTGTTTGTTCCTCGCAGCCCTCTCAGTTTTGTCTCTGTTCTAGTAATTCCCACCGTGCTTCAAGTCTGTAAAGCACTTATTTCATCGGCTGAGTTATTTCACGCTGCTTCATTTGAGTCTGCCCTTTCCCAACTCATTCCGTTGATTGCTTCTGTTTCCCTTTGGACTCCGCTATTATTTCAGCTTTTGGATTGCACATTAGCGCGAGGACGCGCTTCCTGTTCCGACTTCCCCCGTGCTGTGCCTCAATTATTTGGACATTAACTCGAGGCGCGCTGTCCCTGTCAAGGAGCTCTCAGCTTTGTCGACGGAGGCCCACGCTACTTCTGTTGTGCCTTTTTTTGTTGTTGTTCGAGTGTGTTGAACATCTAACAGTCACAGTCTAGAGAGTACTTGAGCTGTTAACTCTCGAACTGCCGTTTTTTATTACTTCCTTTTTTTAGTAGACCAAAGACTGTAAAGATATTGGCCTTAATTTATCCTGGACAAAAACAAACTTTGTGAAACTCCTTCGAGGCAGACGAATGCCTTCACCTTAAGCTACAGAAAGGTAGCTTAATGCTCTGCAACATTATAGAGCTGTTCTTTTTGATTTACCTTTCAGTTTGTGTTATTAAAAGAGGCTTCAGAATTGGACTTCGCTCTTCCCCCACCTCCTAGTGAGTATGTGATGGTACACAATAACTGTTACCTACACCTTTAATAGTGTATTAGTTATTTTGCTCTCTTTTAAAAGGAGTCCAGGGCAAAAGTCTTTAATCTTGCTCTTTTTTCTTTCTTTATTATTTTCTGTTATCTGCAGTATTGGCATACTAGACTTCAGGGATCTCCTTCTTTACAACCCAGGCTGCCTGAAGATCTTCCCCTGGTGGTCCATCTGTCACCTCTTCTCTCCCTGGGGGTATTAGCTATTGTCCTGGTTGATTCTGCGGCTTGGAGTGGCTTTACCTTATGGGAGAGTAAAGGCACATCTTCGCTCCCGTGGATATTTGGTTCTTCCTTTAAATCAGAAGTACGATCCCGACAGTGTGAAAGCAACGTATGAAAGCAAATGGCTGTGTCGGTATCCGTTGATGATCGCGTACATGTATGCAGCGTTTTGAAAAAAGCTCACTTGCCTCCTAACACTGCACCCAACAAGACCTCCTCAACTTTTGCTGCGGTTTCCCACCTCTGAGAGCCACGATGCCAGGAACAGCATGTGACAGGGCCACAGTCTTCTCGCCGGAGGAGCTGGAGTTGCTGGCAAAGGAGGTCCTGTCCCTGTACAGCCAGCTCTATGGGTCACCAGAGGAACAGGTACAGGTTTCAAATGTATTTGTAAATCTGTCTATTTTCTTTTTAAAACACAGGCTAGAATGTCCCTTTGAGTTCCTGAGTGAAGGGTAGTGATTGAAATGAAGTGTCATTTATTTTTCATATTTTCTGTACAATTGTACATATATATGTAATTTCTTTACATACCAAATGCAAATGATGTTTGCCATGTGTATTATCCCACAAATCACTCAGCCTTGATCAGGTGTCTCCAACCAGTCGTTTGGGAGCTAACAGTAACTCCCAGGTACTTTCAGAGTAACTCGCAGTCTTAAGTTCATTTTCAAATGAGCACAAGGTCATATTCTCATTTCAAAGTTAAGGGAAGGCTGTGTTCATGTGACGGCATGATCATCAGGCTGCAGATAGCAGGGCCTGGCAATGAGCAGTGCTCAATCAGATTTGTGGACCAGGCTGGGGCTGAGCCACAGACGTGAAAAACTGAAGCAGTGAGGTATTTGACCCTTACAAAAAAATTCCTTGTCAACTCAAAATTGGAGTTGTGAACAAATTGATGCTTTTAAATGGAAGAAAAATTAAATGGAGAGTTACCTTAATTATTGAGTTAACACTTCATTTCTTTTT
The DNA here is from genome assembly GCA_963921515.1 of Calotriton arnoldi. Taxonomy (NCBI): domain Eukaryota; kingdom Metazoa; phylum Chordata; class Amphibia; order Caudata; family Salamandridae; genus Calotriton; species Calotriton arnoldi. The sequence continues at coordinate 313,444 of CAWUFW010000771.1, forward strand.
GCTCCCATTTCAAAGTGTTGCATTTACAAACAGCAGGCCCCTTACTCACAGTGGGCAGTATACACTGTGCCATAAATATATACAAAAAATACAGCCCTTCTTTTACAAGAGAGAAATTTTAAGTGCAGAAAAGTGTTCCATGATATGAAGTGTTTGGTAGAATATTGATCTGTACTTTTAATTTCTCCAAATTAAAAAGAACATACAATGGTATGTTTGTGTCATTCATGTAACTGTGCCACATATGGTGAAAGGCATGTCCTGTGCTGCAAGTACACAGGCATAGGCTCTGTCACCACAGGCATAGGCTCTCAGTCACCCATACAAATATATCCCCCTTCATATGGACACATGTTCATACATCCTCAAAGATCACCCTCTCACTGACACATATAGCAGCCTTTTCATAGTGTCCTTAGTCATAGTATTTGGTTCAAACCATAGTATCTGGCTATATGGAGATTAGGCGTCAAGCCAAATCAGCTGGCTGTGGGGGTGTCTGGTTACAATGCACAAGTGGTTTAGCCTTCATTATTTCATAATGATATTCACTGATGAAAAGTAGCTCTTCTCATTACAGAAAACGTTGGATCCCACTGGCCTAGATAATGTCACTGGCCTGGATTGTTGAATTCAGGAAATAACAAGGAATAAGCGTAGTCAACCGGTTACAACAGAAGTATTATGTATTGTTTTATTTTGGCAGAATGAAAAAAAATATATTGTGTAGTAACTTTTGACTAATGCTTGCGATTGATGTTGTAAAATTGTGTTACTTTAAAAACAGACAAGTCATAAAACATTTCTTTTTTTCTTTCATTTCTTGTATCCATACAGATCAACACCAATCAGAACAAAAACATTTGGAAGGCCATCGCTAAGAAGGCGCAGACCCTGGGGTTTACAAGCGGTGAAGCATTCATTATCGGAAGAGGTGGGAGGACCTACGCCACTGGACCAAGTAGTCATCAGAAGTCCAGCTCGGCCAGTCCTCCCAACGTGGGAAGCGCATGTGCTGAACCCAGACTCCCCTAATAGCCTGGAGCTTGATGGGCAGTTGAGAGCCCAAAAGCAGCAGCAAAGGAGTTAAGTTCTAGTTTGAGTTTAACATGTCAAATAACAAATTTTTGTAACAGCAACTAATTTTGCCATCAACATTGAGGAGGACATATGTCCAACACACAAGAAGAGTTCTTGAAGGTGTAAGTTTTGCACAAGGTGTATGATGATGTGTTTTGTATATGAATTTGTGGAAAAGGATTCCACCTGATTAATGTTCACTACCAAAGGACTGGTTTCAGCAGACACATGCCTGCCTAAACAATTCAATTCAAGAAAACTTTATTAATATGCACTGTGGCATCCATAAAAGTATCGTACATGTAAACAAGACAGAACGATAAAAATATACGTTTCATAAAAATGCAAGAGAAAAAGGATTAAGACCATAAAAAAGGATCAGCAATATAACAATATTTGCAGCAAAACTTTAGCACAACAGACCTGCGAGCTCGCACAGCACAATTTAAAAAGGCCCCAATATACAAAACAGCAGGCTTGCATTGTCTAATATCATTCCAATACTTTCTTAAAAATGGGATTAAAAAAAAAAAAAAAAAGAGTCTTGTATACCTTGCATAAAATGTACAGAAAAAAAGTGAAATGTAACATCGATTGGCCTGATATGTCACCGCAAGGGCATGGCCTTTCATCAAGATTCAGCAAAAAACCCAGGAGGAAACAGATATTTTACTGTATCTAATCTGAACCGAAACAGAAGAGTACATTCCCATTGACCCCGTGCCCACCAAATGTAGTCGGCGGGACGATCAAATTCAGTCAGAGTTAAATATGCAGTAACATTTGTTTTTCCTTCCACTTACCTTAAACGCCGGGAATCTTCATAGTTGAAAAGTGCTTGTGCAATAGTCTTTTTACTTAGGGAGGAACAAGATAAATGATCAGTAAAAGCAGACTTCATACCAATCTTGCAGTATTCAGCCTTAACCTAGACCAGTCAAGGAATGAGAAGACCTCTGTCAAGAGAAAGACAGTCCATTATATCTTTCGATAACTTGGCCTTCGTATTCCTCCAAATTAAAAGCCACAATATATCAGGCCAGGCCCGAATCCGGTCTGCTAAATAAGGAAGTCCAAGTTCTTTATGACAAATAAGATGCGGAGATGATATGGGGACAGACAGGATTTTTCTGCAAAATCTTCTCTCTTAAAGTTGTATGGCCTTCCAGTGCGAAATACCCCAAACCTCTGCTCCATACATAGCAATAGGTATACATTGTGACTTGTATATTTCTAGCAATGGTACAAGGGAACCTCCCCCGCTGGATGTGGGAGACTACATAAACCGATAGCCATGGACAATTTAGTCCGACGATGCACAATGTTGGGCGTCCATGACCCTCGAGCTAAAAAGATAACGCCAAGGTACAGAAAGGTACTAGTACTACTCAGTCGGTTGGAACCGACTGACATAACAGAGTTGTTTGCACTTTGCTGCACAAAACTTGAGATTTTGCGAAATTGGTTTGCAGATCCAGTGAAGCCATAAAATGAACAAAGAAACACCAGCTGACGCAGTGTTACCTAGGGCTGCATGCCATGAGCACTGTGTCGTACACATAAAAGAGAGTAGCTAGCATCTTGCCTCTAATTTTTGGAATGTTAGGGGTGATGCGCCTTAAAAAGGGGTGAAGCTCGTTAATATATATAAAATGAATAAAAGAGGAGCCAACGCACAGCCTTGTCTTACACCACGATGAATGCATATGTCTCCTGAAACCTCTCAGTGTGTGCTAATACGAACCCTAGACTTCATATTCCTGCGAAGGTGCGCAAGAAAGTGCACAAGTGCTGTATCTAAACCATGTGCAATAAGTAGAGAACATAATTTGGACCGATATACACAATCGAAGGCTGATATCAGGTCCATAAATGCAAGGTAAAGAGGGGATTGTTTGGCAATCGTATATTTTCCCAAAACCAGATTTAAGTTGAGACGTTGCTCAATCGCCCCCACTTTGTTCCTAAACCAGTATCGACAAGAGCAAAGCACGGACTCAGCCCGTGTCCATTCTATGATCCCATTATAAATCACTCTCCTAATGATTTTGGGCGTAGTGTTAAATAAAGAAATCGGGCAATAACATCCCGGCAGCGTGCGATCCCCTTTTTAAAAAATGGGTAGAATAATAGATGTAACCCTGTCCCCCTCCCCCGCCCCCAAGTACCAGGTAAGGAGGAGTGGCCAAGATTATTAAAAACATTGGTAAGGAGGGGTGGCCAGAAGGTGACACTGCTTTTAATTAGGTCAATTGGGACACCATCAGAGCCCAGTGCCTTATCACCAAAAGTTTGGGTAATGGAGTCTTCTACTTTGGTTAGAGACAGCTGAAAGCATGGTAAGAGGTGATTATCTATGACAAAACTATCCGAGGATAACGGGGCTGCATATATTTTGCCAAAATGCTCCTTCCAGGTCTTATTTGCATTGTGGCACGTGATGGGGCTCACAGACTGATTTTTACATTTCAGCTCTGCCACTACACACCAAAAAGATATGCTGTTATTCAAATGAGATGCCTGCACTAATGAATCCCATTGGGTCACAATCAACTCCTGCCACTCATTGGCAGTAACTTTTTCATATTGCCTACACAGGAGGGCCACTAATGTAGAATGCCGGGGTTTAGAAACCAAGACCAAGCGCAGCGCACGATTTGCCGCTGGAAAATCATGATTGAACCAACACGGTGAATCCATTGTGGGAAGCAGGGGCTTTAAAAGAGCATTCGTAATACAAACACAAAAGGCTGTAAAATCTACCACCTGACCAACATGCACCTCCTCCGATAGGTACAGCGACACCAACCCCAGATTCTCCTTAATTATTAAATTGAGAAAATCAGTCGGGTCACGCATTCTCCACACCAACCTTAGGTTGTCAGTGGACGGTTGGAATTTACAAACCCCTTTGAATATCTTTAATCTTTCCTTTGGGCGGAGTAATAGTTCAGTCTCAGTAGGGTTGTGATCACTGTGGCTGGAGGGAACAACTGTGCCACGCAGAAGTAAGCCCTCTAGATTTCGGGTAACAAACAGTCAATTATGGAGGAGCTGCCTCTACCACTGAAGGTGGGCACTTCACAGCTAGTTGGGCCCACAGCTTCCAGTGCATTGACCCAAACGCACACACTCACCTGAACACCACATACCTGCCAAAAAACACACAACCAAACATACACCAGACCCACATGCAACTGCACAACAGACACACGCAAATCACACAATCCAGCTCCCTCTACCTCCAAAACCCAGTCCTCTCCCACCCCTCCTACCCTTTATCCTAGTTCTGCTTTTATTTCTGCTCTGTCCTTCATCCCTACCAAATGCAAAACCACCCTCCCAAATGCAAATCCACTACTCCAAAACCCAAACCTCTCAAGGCAGATCCTTGAGGTGACTGCCCTGTCCCCAGTAGATGCCTCTTCTTGAGGTGGTTCCCCTTTGGCAGTCTTTTTAGGAGGCAAGTTTGGGGAAACACTCCGTCTTTGGGACATTTCATGTTTGGATTTTTTATGTTTAAAAATAAATTATATTTTGATTTGAGAGAAGCAGCTCATTTATTTAAAAAAAATATTTTAATTTTACCAAGCTTGTCCTGAGATTTCATTTACTATTCTTTGATTCCTAGAACTGTTAATGATTAAAATGTGATTTACATATTTTAATTTAAAATGATGACATATGACAGAAAATGCAACAGTTTTTTAAATTGTAAACTTCATACACTAGTAATAAAAGTTTGTGATGGACGTTTATAATTTGGTTCAAGCATTCATCATGATGATGGACACTTACACCAACAAATTAATTAGTTATACTTTTATTGTAAGCCTTAATACAGATGTGTTTATTTGTACTTGATAAGTGATGAAGATAAACACATATGCATTGCACCTTAAAATAATGATGGCAAAAACAACATTTAATTAAATACAGGAAATGCACTAGACAAGGGGAAATGTTACATTGATAAATTTATTAATAGGTAAAACTTTGGAACAGACATTGCTTTTATAGTTATTTTAAAACAAACGTTTCACCTTGTCAAGTGCAATTTCTACATTATATTACATTGTAATTATCCCAATAATGTGCAACGCATAGGTTTATGATTTTATAGTTTCGGAAAATTAAGTTAACACACCTGTATGGTCAGTTTTTGGTTTTTGTATTCATGTCAATTTTTGTGTAAATGTCCATTATCATGAGGGCAACTTGCACCAAATTTAAAATTACAATAAAATAATACAGGTGTGTTTCTTTAAATTTCTTAAACGACAACATTACAAACATATGCATTACCCATTAGTATGCTATTGTTTGTGAGAGATTTCAACATGCAGGAGTCCTGATCAAATGTAAACTGACAAGTCAAAAGGTAACAAGTTATAAGAGAAGCTTAACTTCAGTACCAGCGACAATGGTGTGGATCTGCTTCGAGGTCAAGTAGCAGTATCAAAGGCAGGACTTGTAAGATAGGATGATAAAGGGAGTGTGAAACAGAAAGAAGGTAAGTTTCGGCCTTATATCCATTCCAATCCGCCAGCTCAGGTGTGGAGGTTTCCCCGCCATAGTCACGTTGGCGGGAAGGCACATCGTGATTGGCCCGGCAGACAAACTGGCTGCACTCCCTCCAACAGCCGATTTTGCTTATGGAGCCGTCGATTAGGGGGGAACATACCTGGTGGAGTCAGCGGCACTCCGGCAGTCTTTCATCATTGGACCCACCAGCATCTAAATAGAGCAGGCAGACAACCTAGTAGGCGGACTGAGAATCTGACGGGAAAGGGACGGCAGAACCATCAGTGCCAAGATCTAAATCAAGCCCCAAGACATTAAACCTTTGATATTTTAACCAGCTTCAAGATTAAAATGACTAATATTCTGTCCATTTAGAATATATTTATCTTTCCAATTTAGTGTTTGAGGATTCAAATGTGTCGACTTAGCCAACATTGGAAAACATTTTTTTTGCAGAATTCAGAATTTGGTTTAACTACAATACTCTGGATTACTCTGTGGGTAACATTATCTGTGCAATACTTTTGAAAACTAACTTGGCTTCATTTACCTGGGCTATTATTACTGAATAATAAAACACCTCATTGTAAATTATATTTGCTTTGGTGCTAGCATTCTTTTTGAGCCCAATTTACAGACAGGTCTTTAATCACAGAAAGAAATGCACATTGTTACAGCAGGTATGTGCCTGTTATTCATTCATTGTATCTGTTCTCCACCTGTAGTGGCCACAGGCAAGAGGTTGATGACTCCAGCAAGTAATCAAAAAGCATTGGCAAAGCCAATAGGACGTGCCTTTGCGAACTATTGGTTTTGCCAATGGTTTTTAACCCGCTGAACAGTATCTCTAATGCTGTGCAGTATGGCTAAAGTTTTAAAAGAAAAGCCTTTTATGAAGCCGCCGAGATCATTTTGAAGGCATGCATACTACAAGTGTGGGCCTACAAAATCATGCAGGTACTTAATTTGTTTTTGATCCGGGTTGGATCGGTAATCAACTGAGCAATTGAGTGAGATGTGCTTCGGGTAACAATCATATGAGAAATCACAGGGCTAGTTAGTGGAACCCAATCCCTCTTCCATGAAGGAAAAGCACATTTAAGAAAACTAGGAAACAATGGATATATTTTAAACATGTATTTTAAAATCAAAATCCTATCCTAGTGCACACAATATGAATTGTAACTACAACAAAAGAAAATGAATGGTAGCTGCAACGTTTACCAAAAGTGTGAACAAAAATTCCAACATATTTGCTGTTTAACTTTATAGCAATGCAATCCTCATTTTTCTAGTCACTAAGCTAATGTTAGTACTAAAAGGAAAGCCTAATTTGAGTTGCAGAGATGGTTCACAACTGCATACATATTTGAACAATAAGGATTTATGTTCATTATAATATTAGAGTCTGCTATCCTCATCTTGTGCTGGAATGATAAGTGCCAAAAAGCAAAGAAGGGTTTAGGCTCCAATCAGTAACGCTGAGCCCTATTTAAACAAAAATCAGAATGCCAATACTGATACTCATTCTCTTATTTCTAATGGCGCATAGAATTGAATCAATGTCACCTTGAACAATCTGTTTCAATAAGATTTAATCAAAAAAATTTCAAAAGATCACATATTTAGATAAAGAAAATTGAATCCATTTAAAAAAACTTTTACACAAACACCAAAAGGCAAACTGTCTTGCCTTTACAAAACACAAATTCACTGCATATTTTCACGCGCTCAAATCAAAATCAACCTCTTTCAAACTCAACCGTATCACATCTACCATTCATCACAACCATACACAATTTCCAATCCACACACATTCCAGCAAACCCACACACAATACCCCTTTCAATATTTCATATTTGTTCACATCATATGAAGACAAACGAAAAAACAAAAAAGCCAAACAAGAAAGAATTCAAAAACTCAAAGAATTTCCAAATTTCACATTAATTTATACACTTGATTGGCAAAAACAGATCGACGCGTTTCGAACCCCCAAGTTTACTATGGGGTTCTCCTCAGGACCACAAAGCTTGTTTAATACAGCGAGATCAGCCGATCCCTGCTTGTCTTTATTCAAACATCCTACAGAGCAAACATTTATTGCAGAGGCTGGTCAATGACCGAAAACCAAAACTTTCATGGAAATTTTTGTAGATCTTTGGCGTGAATCCTTTTTGCAAAGTCTGCACGCAGACTTTTGATTACGTCCTTGGTGTACTGTCAAGGTCCGTCTCGCTTCGTGTTTTCTTTCTAGCGAGCCTTTCTTTCGACGGAAAAACCTCGTATCAAGCCGCCGTGGTCTTGACGGTTCGAAACGCGTCAACCTGTTTTTGCCAATCAAGTGATAAAATTAATGTGAAATTTGGAAATTCTTTGAGTTTTTGAATTGTTTGGCTTTTGTTTTGTTTTTTCGTTTGTCTTCATATGATGTGTACAAATATGAAATATTGAAAGGGGTTTTGTGTGTGGGTTTGCTGGAATGTGTTTGTATCGGAATGATAGGTGCATCAAGGGAACTCTGAATGCTTTCCTGTTAGCCTTCAGCCAAAGGAGGAAATGCAATTCTGCAAGTCCTGTCTTGTCTGTGTTGCCTGGCATGAAGTTTCACTCTAACCCTTCCCACCCTGTGCTTAGGTTTAATAATATCTAGTCGTGGTTGAATCTTTCAGGATGAACAATTAGCAGAAAGTGGCTGTAGGAAGCTGGCGCTGTATATACTATAACAAAGTAAGGTATAGTGTGCACAGAGTCCAGAGGCTTTACAGAGGCTAAAGTAGAAAATACTAATGCTCTCTTTTGTGATAGTGTGGTTGAGTAGTTAGGCTTATCAGAGGGTTGTGTTAAGCATTTGTTGCACACACTCAGGCACGAAATGATTACATACACTCAATGACTCAATCTGAGACCAACTGTTTGTAAAAATATTATTTTTTATGTTTATTACTTAGAATCAGAGATACTTTGTTACAGTAAAATAAGTTTTGTAATATCACTGTTTTTAAGTTTAAAAAGTGGACACATTGCATTTATTGAACAGTTCAATGTTAACCTTTGGGAGGAAAATCTTCACCAGAACTGGTCGCGGTCAGGGGGAGCCCTTCGTGTTGAGGCTGCAGGGGTCTTCGTGGAGTCCAGAGGAGGTCAGCCAATAGCTTAGAGATCAGTATCACTGGGGAGACTTCACTGGAAGGGAGGGCCACTCAGACTCGGGCTGTGGGCGTCGGGTGCCGAGTGGGCAGGACTTGCGGATCCAGAGACAAGGGAGTCCTTGGTGTTGGATTCTTTGTGGACAGGGGTGCTGTCCTCTGGAGTTCTTGGTGTTTAGGGAAGGCAGGCAGTCCTCCCAGAGTTTGTGGAGGTCGCTGGGCCTGCCGGACGAGTCGCTCCTTCAAGCAGGTTTCTTCGAGGGCTGCAGACAGGCCGGTAGGGCTGGGGCCAAGTCAGTTGTCGTCTGGAGTCTTCACTGCGTGACAGCTCTTCGGTCCTTTTACGTTAGCTCACTAGGAATCTAAGGATCAAGTTTCAGGGGTGCCCCTAAATACTCAATTTTGGGGTGTTACAGGTACTTACAGGTAGTAGCCAATGAGCTACTTAGCTTTAGGGCGACTACACCCTTTGTATATTTCCTCTCTTTGGGGAGGGGGTGTCCACTAATCCTATTGGCGAAAATCCTTCCATCGAACATGGAGGATTATTTAAGGGTGGGGGGTCACTTCAGCTCGGGACACCTTAGGGGTGGTCCTGGCTGAGAGGAGACACCTATCCTGCTTACTAATTTTCCCCCGACCTTGCAGCCAAAATTTGGGCTTGGTCAGGGGGGTGGGCATCTCCACTAGCTGGAGAGGTCCTGGCTAGCTTAACAAAGGGCAGGAAGCCTTTGAGGGTCACTGCCCTGAATACTGTTACTGCCTGGGGGTAGGTGAGAAGCACCTCCACACAGAGCAGGCTTTGTTTCTGACCCACGAGAGTACAAGGCTCCCACCGCAGGGGGTCAGAAACATTTCTAAGAGTGGCAGGCTGGTGCAGGCCAGTCAGCTACACACTAGCGGTTGGATAGGTTTTCTTACAATAAATCCAACACTGGCATCAGTGTGGGTTTATTATGCTGAGAAGTTTGATACCAAACTTCCTAGCATTCAGTAAAGCCATCATGGCAAAAATGTGAGGGATCATGTTGTAAAATCTCTCTTACCTACTCTGGGTACCCCCCGCCAAACGGCTTTGTGGGGGATTTCTCCCATAAAAGGCCATCGCAAATGTGGTCAATGTAAAGCCTGTCCCCTGACACAAGAAGTCAAACAATTTACCCACAACAATCACACCCACATACTGCAAGACCACAGTAACTGCAACACCACTGGGGTTATCTATGCAATCGTCTGCCCCTGCGATTTCATGTACATAGGCAAGACCATCCAAAAAGTTAAATGTCGCATCTTACAACATTGCAGTCGCATACGATGCAAAGTCCCAGGCGCACCTTTGGTTGATCACTTCACTACATTTGGACATACACCAGAAAGTCTCAAATGGTGGGTGATAGAGAAGGTAAAACCTAATCCCAGTGGAGAAGTGTGGCTCAATGGTTAGAGCGGCAGACCCTGATGCAGAGATCTGGCCCGGGACCAGGGTTCAATTCCCGCCTCGGCGGGTCTTGGGCTCAATTTCCTCGGACCTGATAATTCTCGCCTCGGTGCCTATTCTAATCATGGGTCCCACTCTGCAACTCTGGGCAATAGCTTGCTTAATCTCCACACCGGCCCCAACAGCGCTGGGATGCCTGGCTTCACCCTGGGGGTGCCCAGGAGTGGACATTTCACAGGGAAAAGCCAGGAAGGGTTCCACAGCGGTATGCGTACAGCGCCTGGACACCCCTTTGGGGGTATGGGTGCGCTTTACAAGTACAAATTTCATTTCATTTCATTCATCCCAGAGGTGGAGACTTCACCAATGTATTGAGTACCCGTGAATGTAGGTGGATACATCTACTTGACACCATAGCACGGGGCCTCAACGAGTATGAGGAAATTAGCAGACAGGTGTCTGTACTGAACAATGGTTAATCTCACATGCCCCTTCGTCGATCCACAGGAGGCACAGCATGACAGAACAGCGATGCGTCATCAGTCGTATGGCTCTCTTGGACCAATCGCTCACCTTGTAAACTGATACCTATTCTACCTGATGTAACACGTCATGGTCTATTTACTCGATTGCGAATTGGGTTTAATTGCCAATTCATACACTAGGTTGGAAGTGCACACCCACTTTAGAGAATGCAAATGACTTCTGTAGAAATGCTTTTACTTGACCATTATGTCCCCCAGACGCCTCCTTTTTACTATGTCTGATATTGCGCCGAGGTCATCTATATGTAATTGATGTTTTTTCTTAAGATGCTATTGATGCTTTCGCTTTGTCTGATGTCTAATGTCATAACGTTGTTACGTTCATGCGTTCTGAATGTATTTTTCATGTTGTTGCATCATTCTCTTGTAAATATTCACTGTATATATTTTGACATCCTTGGTTTTGATTTTATCCATTGGCACACACCCCTTGTAAATATTGCGCCCATCACGATGGATATATGCCATTACCTCCTTGCTCCTAACTCACCGGAGGTAGTCTTTCTTCCATCATGAGCGATCGCTCCACCAGCGTGACGCTCACGTTAACGGGACGTTTAAATAACGTCCTCGATGCGGCCCCGGTAGCTTCCTGCAACCAGTGCGGACCGTGGACGCCAATTGCATGACTCAGAAGGTAAACACCCTGGGATGCTGCGCTGCCTTGCAGCATCTCTTAAATCACGAATACTGTTCCTTGTGCAGGCCCTTACCCTGGTTTTAATTTACCCCCCTTACAGCACCAGCATTGAATGCTCCAAATCAAGCGAGTGCGTTACCCTACTTACACGGGTAAGTGCTACTCCATTGCGATCCCGTATGGACTGTGACCATTTCAGCTAGTAGATATGTACTAAACTAGCGCCTCTGATTTCAGATGAGGATGTTTACCAATTATTAAACGGGAGAGATCCCCGCGCCCCGCAAGAGCGTGCGGGTAAGCGATTATTTCTACCTTAACTTAAGAACCTGTTTTAGTTTTATTGTGCACAACCCTGACCCCCTCCTTTAACCTTGTAGGTGTGCAACACGGATAACACACTGCCACTCGGGTTGCTCCACACTGTCCTGAGGAAGACCCGCAGGCCGAGGCCCCTAATCGCCCTCTGAGCCCAAAGTCGGGTCGAAACGTCGACGCCCATAATTTCTAGCCCGGATCACAAGCCCCATATCGAACGTGCCACATGAGGATACATTTGTGAATCTCTTAAATTGAATTAAAAAGAATTTTGAATGTTCAAATGTGGCCTGGCTATAAAAGACTGAGATTTGTGTATCAGTCTAAACATAATAACAATTGTAAAAATTCTCTACTCACACCGTCTGAAATCCTTTCTTCACCCCCCAAAAACTGGAGCACTCTCCTTTTTCTGCACGTTCCACTGGAGCAACCCTTTTCCCACATTCCCTCCTCCTGTCCCTTGCAGTAAATAATGTACTGTTGATTTAATTATGAAGGAATAAACCATTGTTATTTTGGACACATTTTGGTTGTTGCACTTTAAGTTTATTAGATGTATTAATTATTGTGAGCTAACCGTGTGCATGCTCAAGAAACTGTTTTCAAATAACTATTGTAGGTTGGATTCATATCCTTCAAAAGAATAGGTCTGAGAATGGACTTAGACACTGTAGGGGCATATTGCTCATGCAGCTATGACCTCCCCTGGGGTATAGTGCACCCAGCCCTAGGGCTGTAAGGCCAGCTAGAGGGCTGACATACCTATTCCACAGGCAGTGTTTTGCAGGCATGGCACACCGATTTGTGCCATGTCGACTTTTTAGTTTTAGCTGCACCAAAACACACAGCCTGCATTGGCAGTGGGTATGTGTTTGGTGAGGGGTCTCTGAGGGTGGCACAATATTAAGCCTGGGCGGAGCTCGAAGAGTTGCACTCCGGGGGATTCCGCGAAGTTACCAAAAAACTCTGCGAGATTCCGCGGACTTCCGCGAGCAGACGGAGTGCAACATAATATATATTATAGACAAAGGGACAACATCGTTTGCTATGAGGACACCTTTGGCCACTAGATGGCAAAGTTTACTTGAGCCACTAGATGCCTGGAGTGCAAATGGAAGTCCCTTTTTTGCACGAGTTAAACACCAATCCTCACGGGTCACATACAGTAAGGCAGAAGAGTGCATGCATTGTATAATGTTGAGACAACGCGGCCAACAGAGCGACAACAATAAATATGCAATGGCAAAGCTAAGAAACAGCATCGGAAAAGAACACCTTACTATATTACAATCACAACTGAACTGTTGTGAGAAAAATGTCAAAAGTAGTGGAAGGGAACAGAACTTTTAGCCACTTCACATCAAGGTGAACACTATAGGAACCCTCCCGTAAGCACAGATTTGCTCCAGTGCTTGCACCGCATGCTGCGGGTAGACGCAGGGGGTGCTAAGTGGGGGAATTAGTGTGGGAAGTAAAATGTTTACAGTTGACAAATGAGCCTATATATACACATGGCACACACTGCCAAGATTGCCTGTGACCCTACTCTGCCCCGGGTGTGAAAGTGCTAAGTGTGGCTGCCATGACTGGACAGTGCATTCCTTTATTTAGGGCCAGAAACGTCCAATTTGACTCTAGGACAGCGCCAAGCTGCCCACAGCCCCAGCCCCGGCTTCTGTCTCCCTGAGAGGAAGCAGGCTCTTATCTCTGCCCATCTGCGCTCACCTGCCTCTATTCTTAGCCTGCAGACCCATGTCCTTTAGCAGGGATCGTCCACTGCTCTCTAAGGTGCAGTCCAATGGATGAAGCGCCAGGTAACACGGTTTGTTTGTGCCGGTGTTTCATTTTACAACCGGACAGGATCTGTTTGCGGGTGTACATTCCTTAAATCATGTGTAGAAAATTGAAACGCAGACTCAACTAGTACACAACATATGTAATTACATGTATACATAGCTATATCCAGATGTCAAAGGCTGAAGAAGCTACCTAATGTTTGAGCCGTGCATTACCTTTTAGTTTACTTTTTAGCTAAAAACTAAGTAAACACGATCAATTTAAATGCGCATGCAGTTAGAGGTTTTTTTTTTTTTTTGAAAAGTGGGGTAAATAATTTTGTTTCATTTATTGTGCTTTATGAAAACATAGTTTTCCACTGTTTGAAAGTTGTGTAGAAAGGCCCATGCGTTCTTTTCGCAAGTATTAAGTCGTTCGAACACTTGCGATGAAAATATTACCAACAAGAAAACAACACAATTCAATGCCAGCATGTTCATGAGCGGATGTTTCCCTTCACAAATAATCATGTCATATGCAAAAACACGAGGTAAGGTAACAACTGTATGCAATACTTTTAATAGCAGATCTACAAGCTGCCATTGAACAAATGATTTACTTTCATTTTCAACCTTTATTTTAGTCAAGTACACATACTTTGAACAACAGACTAGGTGACACACTCCACCAAATACAAGCGGTTTCCTTCACAGCAATTGCACAGTAACAACTAAAACAAATGGCTTTGCAGTGCTTTGTGAAAGGGGCATTCGCAGCACCAAACCCCAAGTAGAGTTGTGAGGCATAGCAAACTTTGTTGAGCAATTTTATTTTTCTGTGGTTGAAAAAAAGCATATGCGGCTCGTGAATCCTTGGGAAGTCAATGTCCATTGGAGAGTAAGCAAAGAACAAGCTTGCTAATGGATTGTGGCAGCGTTTCCCATCAGGGTCTAAAACAAACACTTCCTGCTTTTCCACTTGCCACGAGGGTAGCACCTGTTGCAAAGCTTTAAATGGGGGTGGGAGTGTCACTGCTGCTCCTCTTTACATTGCACCTTTTAGGGTGCACGAGTGGCACCAGAGTTCTAGGGGCTGAGAAAACCACTCCAACCCGATAATAGGGGTATTTTTTGTGCTTGCACTACGGCCCAGGAGGACCCGCATGTTCCTTCACTGGATGTTGTTTAAAGCGGATTAGTTCATCTGCTGCTATTAGAACGATTTAAATAGCCTAAACCTCTCTGATTTTGTTTTCCAGTATGGCATCGTAAGTTAGCAATACCAGGGGCAAACTTTACAAAGGATTTTTGCCAATCTGCGCTTGTGGTGTTCAGAACAAAACGCTATTTTTGCATCAGTGCTACCACAAAATGAATTTGCGATAGAGAGCAAAACAGGCATGTGCACAAATTGTTTCTCGAACACAGACTTGTCTGACTCCGGGGATATCACAGTTGCAGAATCTTGTGCATCCATCATTCACAGAGGGATGCACAGAGATCTACATCTGACTCAAGTCCTGTTCCCCTACCACGGTCCTGAGCTAGTGTAAGTAAGTCTGTTGCAGATGAAGGTGTGAAGCATGGATGGGAGAGAAAGACCCTCTGCCAGCAGTGGACACCCAGCAAACCATGACCAATGGAGTACAGAATCACTAATTTACCCGTAACCTAACATGAATTACTTTCCCTGTAAATGTTTTTTATTAAAGCACTTTTTAACCAGGGATTGCCCTCTAGTGGCGAAATATTGAGTAACACTTTTCACAGAGAAAATGTAGTCAATTTGAACAGCATTAATTGAATGATTGTGTGCGCCGGCAAACTCCGCTACGTAGTGGTGGGCGGAGTTTTTGGTGAACTTCGCGTTCCAAGCGGAGCGCAAAGTGACAAAAACTCTGCAAACTCTGCCGGCGGAGCAGAGCTTGCCGCCCACACTTCCACAATACATGATGCAGCCCTTAGAGACCCTCTCTGGTCACAAGACCCTTGGTACCACTGGTACCTTTTACAAGGGGCTTATATGTGTGCCAGTGTTGGGCCAATTGTGGAAACAATGGTACAGTTTTGGTAAAGAACACAGGCACTAGGAACCCGATTAGCAGGATCACAGTGCACATTTGGTCAAAGTGCATCAGAAATCGGGCAAAAAGCAGGGGAGGAGGATACAGCAACAGAAACCCACTTTCCTACAGTGGTTTGATGCCGTTTTACTTATTTTTATTCAGCAAGAACTGTATTCTTTGAACAATAACAATAAACGAGACACAGTTATCCATATAACTTTGTTCACAACTCAATAACAGTTATTTAGAACAGAACAGTCAGCTTACATTAAACTACTAAATATACTTGAGCAGACTTGATTATCATGTTGCAAAAAAAAATGACATGAAACAAACATGCATTCTATATTATTCACATATATTCACATCTAAATGATTAACAAGCGTATCTTAAAAGGGGGATAGCTAGAAAAGAAAAAAATATAATCATAACATCCCCAGAATGATAATAAAGGTATAAGAGATGAATATATTTCTGTTCATAGATCCTTTAAATAAGAGTTCACCATTTTAGCATGAATTTGGAAAGCCAAAAGTGTTAGACAATTTTTACGAGTTTATCCCACATGCCTGTTCAATGTGGACTGGACTATGATGTCAGCATGACAAATTCCAGGCCATATTGAATAGGCATTGGCATCTGATCAATAGCAACCCCATTATAGGTACAGAAATGCCTAGTAAACACGGATCACTTTCAGGATGGCTAGATCCATGCAGGATAGAGTGGTAAAAATTGAGATCAAAGAAAAAGAAACATGGTTCAAACACTCAGGAGGATTTAAAAAGTGCAGCAAGTGCAAAGTTTGCAAACAGGGAGTAAACATAAAAGAAATAAGCACCCCTTTCCACAAGAACATCAAGATACAGAAAGCATTGAGCTGCAAGACAGAATATGCAGTATACTTATTGACATGTCCATGCCCGAAGGTATACGTGGGTGGTACCATCTTGTCCATGCACAAAAGAATTCTCCAGAATATGAGGGCAATAAGAAATAATGATAATAGTTATCCGATGGCCGACACTAAGTTTCTTGCGGGTAATGAAAAATTTTAATTTTCAGTGTGCTAGATAGTGTCCCCAAAGCAATGAAGGGTGGTGACAGAGAGAGGGGCTTACGCAGGCTCGAGTCACGGTATATAGTGAGTCTAGATTTGAAGGAACCCCATGGCCTGAATGTGGATGAAGAGATGTATGTACACTTATAAGCAGCCTTTACGAGTTTTAATGTAGGAGCCGTTGTCTTTGCTGGCAGTATTATTTTCAAGGTAGTTTGTTAAAATGTACAGACACTGCTAAAGAAAAATCGAGAAATGTAAAATGAATAGCGTTATGATTTAAGGAGGTATAATAGAATAGGAGGTCTGGTGAAATGATCTCAAAATAAATGAAACAGCCCACTTGGGCTCGAGTAAGCAGGAAATTTTGTTTTCCCCTAGCACTTTTTTATATTTTGAAAGTGACATGTATAGACAATCATGATTTAAAAGAAAATGAATGGAAAAATGATCACCAAACCATGATGTAATATTATAGTAGGGTATTGAAATGCAGCCTTTACAATATGGTGCTGACTGACACGATGTGCAGTGCATTTTTTTGTGTTGACTGTTGCCTTAAAAATAATGCTTAACATGGTGGCCGGCAGTGTGAGCAAGGCTTGAATGCTGAAACGCCAAGGGGTGGGGTGGGGGTGTGTGTGTTTTATTTTTTTTATTAAAAAGGGACGTAATAGTTGGGTTCAGATTTAACAGACACAAAACGATAGAAATTCAGCGGTTATAATTATCTCAAGTAACTATAACTCCTGCCCCAAGGGAAACTATATCTTGCACCCCTGCCATGCACAGTCTTCTCTTCAATAATTTCACTGCAAATGTTAGTGATGTTATCAATGATGTCACAGAAGATGTCATGAGTGATGTAATGTGTGGGGTAATTAGCAGTGCATAGTAAGGGCACGAGTTATAGTTACTTGAGTTAACTATTACTGCTGAATTTCTATAGTTGTGTGTAAATCTGAACCCAACTATAATATCCCTGTAACCTTCGTCTTTAGTGAATTTGTAAGGTTTTTTAAATTCTATTTCCCAACTATTACATCTCTGTAAGCTTTGTTTTTTGAGTGAATGTCTAGGCTTTTTTTCTAACGTAAAGTAATATTTATTTACCATACGTTAATCCAAATGCCACCGCGCACGGCCTTTAGTCATGCAGTGGGGGTGGGTGGTCACAGTGCCTGGCATGCGACCTGGCCCTGCAGCCAACTGCTGCATGCAGCCAATGCCAAACCAGGCATGCCCTGCAGACAACACCCTGCATGCAGTCAACCCCACGCTGCGCACGGCCTTTAGCAGTTGGCCTTGCACAGTAGGGGTTGGCCACAAGGCTTGGCCTGTGGCCAGGCCCTGTAACCAACCCCCCCCCCCCCCCCAAAGGCAGCCAACTCATTGGTGCCCCTCCATGGGCCGCTTTTGGCCCCAGGGCCTGGAGCATTTTTTTAGGGTGGAGGGAGGCAGAGGGCCTCCCTGTCCAGGCAGCTTTTGGCCCCAGGGACCCCATACACTGGCAACATATTTCAGGGGGAGGTGGGCACATGCCCCCCCCCTCCCAAGGCTGATTTCGCCCCTGGAGAACCCACCCCCCGGGCCCGGAACCATATTTAATGGAGAGAGGCGCACCCGGTTTTCCTGACTGTACCGATTTTAACCCCGGTGACCCCATTCCCCAGGACCCAGCATATTGTGTGGGGGTGGGGGGCACGTGTCCCCCTCCTGGGCTGATTTTGGCCCCTAAGACCCCATACCCTGGGCCGTGTAGATTTTTGTAGGGGGGGGGGGGGGAGTGCGTGCGTGCCCTCCCCCCCCTCCCCACCCCCCAAGACCCCATCCCCTGGGACCAGCTACTTTTTTCTTTTAGGGGAGGGGGTAAGTAGCCCCCTTACCCGGGCCGTATTTGGCCCTGGGGACCCCATCCCAGCAACAAATACTGATGCCAACAGGACTGCTCATCTTTAAAGTGAGGTAGGAAAACGGTTTAAAAATACACTCACAACATAAACTCCATCACTGACATCTACCCCATGGTAGCTAGAATCACAACAGAAGGAAATGAGTGAACCTTTAAGATATGCGAGAGTAACAGCTCTAACAAAGTTAGACTAAATTGGTCTTAGGGCCGGGGGGGGCGGTAAATTACAGCCTCCAATTCATATCCTTAACTGAATCAACTTTAAACACCAATATTTCTAACTGATTAGAAAGATGAGACTCAGGGATACCAATAATGAGCTTGTTGGAAAAAGCAATCCTAACACCCTTCCAATCCAATCTGATCTATCCAGTTTAACAAATGTATACTGAACCGAGATAGCAACGGCAATATCTGGGAGAACTGCCGGATTCAGAGAAAAAAACATCTATTAGGGTTACAAGATGTCAAGAAGTCCCAACTATCAGTTGAGTGCTTAGGAAAAGATTTAACATTGCAGAGTGCACAATTGAGTACTGACTCACTGTTATTCCTATATTTTGACAGGACTCCTAAATCTGGAGTCAGCCTCAAACCACTAGAATAAGATGACTAAAACAATGGTGACACCTGCATGCATGAGAAGCGGCACAGATTAAAACAAAAAGATCCCTCAGGGTGCATCATCTGTTAGTGTTTAAAACATTGCCCTTCCCATCTACCTGAGAGAGTCCCACTAATTAGATCTAATTTCTTACTGGCATAGGTCCGCCTCATCGCAGAAATCCGAGTAGAAACGGGCATGGGTTCTGGCATCTGAAGACAGTCTAGGTGGGACAAGAGCAGACAGGCTTGCCTTTGGAATGCCAGTGGCACTCCCGCAGCGCATCTGCACCGCTGGCTTCCTTTTAAGAATGGCCCCATGATCGTTAAGATCACTAAACAGTCAACCACCCTGAAAATGGCGGCCGCAAATAGCCAGCAGAAGAAAAATGGCTGCCAGAAGCAAGGCTCTCTCCGCCAAACAGCAGAAACCGGGAGGGACTGAAGAGTAGCTCCAACGGTGCCAAACCAGGTTCAAATTTACTCCAGCAGGCCTTGGAATAAGTCAAGCACCACACTTAGTCAACCGCTGGTATTGCAATTAACTCCCACAGAAAATGGAGGCAAGGAATTAAAATAACTCATAGGAACTTATGTTAAATAAATTAGATAGCTAACTAAACTATCATCATAAGAAATACCATAAAGGGACTGAGGCTGCCAGCCCACTGAAAATCGTAAACTGCAGGTCTCTCTCTCACCCCTTTTCATCCACCACATTGTTAAGCGCTGAGCCCTATAACACGATAACCGCACCTTGGTGGTCATCACGCATGACATGGAAACTTATCCCATATAGGATCAAAAAATAAAAACACCAATCTTCAAACCACACACCCTACAAGGCATAGCTGCCCATGTAGAAAAGCGCTTCTATTCCCCACATCAGGATAGTAAGCATTATATAAATGCTACAATACAAGACGACTTATTTCTTTAGACTGCGCTGGAGTAGGGGTCAGGGTCAACAGAACAAAAAACACTTTCAGCTGTGCAATAATGGAGTAAAACCATGTGGATATTTTTTTTTTGTTTAGAGAATAAATAGTTAAATTAATTTCAGAGGTGCTTTTCCTCCAGTGTTTTCTTCCACAAGGGGCACGTCCCACATACTCATGTACATCAAATGATCAACCATCACAGGAAGAGGGGACGATAAGCATGGAGTCACACAAACCCTTGCACAGAGGAGGCCCTTGCCCCCACTGGATATCAGGGGAGCAGTTCCTGCTAAAGGAAAGGAGCGGGGAGCCTGGAAATGCACACAGCCCTGTACAAAGGAGAGCGCACCCCCAAAGGAAATCAAGGAATCAGCCCTTGATGGTGGTAGGGGCAAAAACTGCAATCTGGGAGCGGAGCACAGAGCCCCTCATCTGAGATGCTCGAGTCCACATTGGACAAGCAACATCCCTCACTACAGGACAACAATGATAAGGGCAATGAACAGAACACTGCAAACAGGAGACCCTAGTCTCCCCTTGGTAACAAGGGATCATTTGTTATAGGAAGAGAGCCATGAACAGGGAGCCAAGTACATGACTGTACAGGGGAAACCGCATACCTACAAGAAAGTCAGTGGTGCAGCTCTCACAGAAAAAAAGCTTCATGAGCAGATCAGAAATGCCAGTCTGATTCACAGGTCCTTCACATAATAAATCTGAGGATACAGGACAAAGATAATATGTTCAGATGTAACCCACCAATATCATTATCAGTCAAGGCAATAAATCAATTTCAACAAGAAGAGGAGGGAGGAGGGATAAGGAACAAGCTGCCTTTCCATATCTGAAGAAGGTGCCGATAACCTACAACTGAAGAACGGAACTTTCTAAAGATGCCATACGTTTTTAGTACTTCCAAAATAATTTAAAATGTATTTTTAAAATACTAAAGGAAACCTCCATAAAGATGTGTCGAGATAGTTTCTGCATTTAAAACCAATGGACAGTGCCTGCTCCTAGATGCTAAGGAGCTGTAGAGAGGTAGGCATCATAACTTCCCCGTTGGCGGCTAGTGAACTTTGAAAAAGAGGGCACATATATTGTGGAAATATTGTGGAAATATTGGCACAGAGTGAGCAAAGCGAGCAAGCCTGGAGATGTTTTCACCCCCCAAGAAAATGTTATACTACAATTTTCCAAGATAATTGTGTAAAGAAACATAGGTTTTAAAGACAATTATAAAACGCAAATATGTTCTTTTGCATAAAAAAACAATGCTCATACAGTGAATACATTTAACTGTATAAAAACCATACAATGGTTATTATGAACTGCTCAGCAAAGAAAGCCTAGGCTTCATACTTCCTCCAAGGGAACTATGGTTTATTATACTTTTGGAAAGCTGTGCCAGGCGTAGGTTTCCAGACTACTAGTGGGAATGTCAGGTGACTGTTCCTGTGATCTCTTATCCTCCTTGTGCAGAGTTTTCTCCACTGCAAAGAAGTCCGCACATCGGGAATGGAGTCCTCTATACAAATGCACACTTTTTTTGCCTGCGAAAAAAGCTCATCTCCTACACAACTACCAAATATGGAGGTAATCCATTCCCAGTTTCATCCTGGGTGGGAACTTACTATCCTTTCCAGGAAGCAAAGGGAAGGGAGAGGAGTTGCAGAATGCCCACAAACATGTTTGCGAGCGTCTGCAAAAGTTCAAGGCAAACCGCACCATGGCACACCCACTTTCCACCTTTGAGTGGAATATACAGACGTGGATTACTCCACGCTCGTGGCAGAGAAACCTGTAGTCGTAGTTGCATATATGACTGCCAGGAATCCCTTTGAGAATGCCTGGCAGCAGTAAAAAAAAAAAAAAGACATTTGATTGTAAACGTATGTTTGAGATCAAAGTTATCTTTGTGAATAGGCCCTGAATGGTCCATCCTGGGTATGTGTATTGCAAGCAGAAAGTGCACTTGGCTTTACAATGAATTTTAGAGGGAGGCGGGAATCTAGGAGGAGACTGGAAGGAAATGAGGAGACAGCTATCACTGATTACTACTAACCTTATGGGGTACCCTATCAGCTTAGGGCTTCATATATACAGGAGGTGAACCAATCTAGGTATCACACCCTACATATACCCACATACTAACATGTAAATGGAAAATATGAAGGAGTCCAGTTCTCACCTTCTACACGGATTTAAACGGGAAAGCCAGTAAGAAATCCCCCACAGGGGGTAGTCAGCTCGGCTAAGCGTACAGCTTTTGGCGATCTCAAATACCATAACAGAGTCTAGCATTCAGTAAGCTACATGGCATAATCATGTATAGCACTGTCCAAGAGACTTCTGACACGGGTCTCTTGTACTAGCATATTTATCATCAACAGGATTTGCGCAAGAGAGGGAGAAAGGAAGAAGTGAGGATTCGAAAGATAGGAAAATAGTGACAAGAATGTAGGGATGAAAAAGAACCTCCAAGATTGAGCTTAAGAGAGAGGAAGTGTAGACTGGTGGAACAAAGGCATGAGATGGAAATAAGTCTATGCAGCTTTGGTATTCAGCAACCCTGGCATTCAACTTTTAGTCTGTGTGCTTATGTGTTTTTCTACAGATTCAGGACTGTGTGCACAGAGAGTACAAATATACTGCTTTGCAGTAACAAGGCTGGAGTCAGAACCAGGCTAAGAGCAGTTGCCACTCTTCGGAGGATGAGAGCAGTTTGCTGACTGGTTTGGTTGAACTGACAGATGAGTCATCTAGGACAGCAGGGTAGGCAGGTGAGGTGGCAGCAGCCAGCCCCAAAGAGATCCCCAGTCGCATCACATTTCTGTTCTGCAGCATTGAGGCACGGCATACGACTATGGCAAATTCTCAGTTGTGACTTGTGTCTCGGGCAAGTATTGGTTTTGTGCATGAACTTGCCACTACCAGCTAACACTGTAAATATTAAATGCCAGTGGTACCAGCATTTGCGCTAAAATTACTGAACATGCCGGTAATACTGGCTAGGTGGCACCCCGCTTTCTGAACTGTGGGTCTCCCCAACCTGTATTTCTCCTCCATTTTTAAGTCTCACCTACCAGACAGCATATGCGTTGTCTGTTACGAGATGCATTGTTAGCTTACAGTGGTGATGTAACCTTTACTCTGCAGTTTTTAGTAGGCATAGCCTTTACTTCACATGCCTTTACTCAGCATTCCTTTATTCCACAAACTTTATTCCGCAGGTAAGTGGTTTTTAGGGTTAAAGGGTGGGTAGGCGTAAAGATAAGTGATATTTTAGGGTTTAGGGGTGGGTAGAGGTAAAGGGTGGTAAGGGTCATTTTAGGGTAAGGGGTGGGTAAAAGGAAGTAAAGGATGATTTTAGGGTTAAGGCGTGGGTTGAGGTAAAGGAAGAAATGGTTTGTTAGGGTTCAGGGAAGGGTTTTCTGCATGTGTGTGTTATGGGTTATCACCCAAAAATAGTAAAGTAAAAAAAAAAATTGCAGGTCCCTCAAAAAAAAAAAATACACACACACATCTATACACCCACATACATATATACACACATATACACACACATATACACATCTACACACACACACACACACACATATACACACACACACACATATACACACACACACACACACACACATATATATATATACACACACATATATACACACACATATATACATATATATATGCGATAGCCTTCGTCACTGCAATCCTCAGCAAAAGAGACGAAAACAGACCCAGTACTCGGTGCAAAGTCTTTAATATGTTATTTAAGTGCCCTTCGTGTCCGCCATAAGACATTATATATATATATATATATATATATATATATATATATATATATATATATAACACACACACACACACACACACACATATATATCAAAGCCTCCCAATACACAGTCAAATAGAGCGTCACACCAAGAGTTCCTGGACACAGTTCCTTTATTTCAAATTCAAATGAACAAACAAGAGTGACTAACCATGGCCGATGCAATAAGCAGATTATAAACCATACAAAATAAGTATTAAAAATGTAGCATAACTATGTATAAAATTCACATTTCCTATACTCTGATAATAAAGTGCTAATGTATTAGTTATAAATCGTAAAATAGATCGTAAATTTTAAGTTTATCAATGAGATCTAACATCACATGTAACATCTCATGATCATACAACATTAATAATTTGCATAATTTAAGTGTCAGAAATCAGGTGAAATATATCAGTTGCCACATCTCATGCTGAAGATCCAATACCCACAGCCCATTACATGTGTCTGATAAAGCTCTAATGCAGTACGTGTCATGCTTTGATATAATTTAGCTTTAAGTGTCATGTGTATATGTATCTAATTAAGTGCAAATGCAAAAATGTCAACATAAGGTGCAATGTCTGTCGCCATTCTATGCCCTAGAGAGGGCACATAGAGTGCCATCCAGAATACCTAGACCGGGTGCTCCGCTAAGGCCGATAGTGGCCCGACTGCTCCATTTCAGGGATAGGGAATCACATCCTAAGGTAGGCCCGGCAGAACAATAACTTACAAATTGGGAACAGCAAAGTAATGGTGTTTCCTGACTTTACTAGAGAGGTCCAGAAGCAGAGATCTACATTCCTAGCAGTGAAGAAGCAGCTGCGGCAATTGCAGCTCCCTTATGCAATGATGTTCCCGGCTCGAATGCGGGTGGTGGAACCGACGGGAGTACAGTTCTTTCAGACACCTCAGGAGGCCTGGTAATGGTTGGACTCTAGACAAGGGCGCGGATCGAGGGGAAGTTCACCGGGGAAGACGGCAGCGAGGAGAGAGGTCGGACATGGCAAGACAGGGGCACCGTCCTTAACAGAAGCTCAAAGGGAGCGACGCGGGGCCCTCAAGGCGGTGGCGGAGCTCAGCCCTGGATCCACCCAGAGTGGTCGTGCAGATGGCGGGTCGGAAGGATCCCCAATAACTAGCGCAGCAGAGGAATCGGAGACAGAGCTGCCGAAAGTAACGCCTAACACAGCTGATGAACTTATCTAGCCATTAATATCAATGGGGTAACCCGGTTATGCACAGAACCTGGGGATAGTTACATTACGCGAACAGTGGTTCTGCTACAAAGTTTGTTTAGAACCTTTCTTATTTTATGCCCACAAATGTGAGACTTCCAATGAATGGTATGTAAAAGTCACCAAATTAATTCTCCAGTCAGCTAAAGTAAAAAATGAAATAAACCACTAACAATTAATGAGATGTGGATAAATTTATATATGAAAAAAGCCTTATTTAGCTGAATTAAATAAAGTAACCCAGGACATTTACACACAAAAGAACAATCAGGGTTATTACACAAAGAAAACACAATGGAATCACAGTAGGTGAGTACACACAATTACACACATAAATCACAATACAATTAGATCAAAAATGTTTTACATATAACACAATCAATTCGATCAGCGTTGTATTCTCATTGAATAACCCTAGCTAGACATGAAACTCATTCAATAGATATGAAGTTAGTTGGGCTATAACGCCTGACGACGAAGACCTCTAGGGAGCATGCTGTGCCCCTCTACTTCCGAATGTTTACAGAGAAGACCAATGATCACCTCTCATTAAAGACGAGGTCTACATAATTTGACCTATATACGACATCACACAAATTTGTCCTTTGTCCTGATGAAGACCCCGTGGTGATGTTTATGAATTTCATACTGATTTAAGGGGTTGAAAGGTCGACGTACACAGAAATCAAGCGTTATAGCCCAACTAAACTTCATATCTATTGAATGAGTTTCATGTCTAGCTAGGGTTATTCAATGAGAATACAACGCTGATCGAATTGATTGTGTTATATGTAAAAAAAATTTGATCTAATTGTATTGTGATTTATGTGTGTAATTGTGTGTACTCACCTACTGTGATTCCATTGTGTTTTCTTTGTGTAATAACCCCGATTGTTCTTTTGTGTGTAAATGTCCTGGGTTACTTTATTTAAGTCAGCTAAATAAGGCTTTTTTCATATATAAATGTATCCACATTTAATTAATTGTTAGTGGTTTATTTCATTTTTTTACTTTAGCTGACTGGAGAATTAATTTGGTGACTTTTACATACCATTCATTGGAAGTCTCACGTTTGTGGGCATAAAATAAGAAAGGTTCTAAAACTTTGTAGCAGAACCACTGTTCGCGTGATGAACTTATCTAAGCGGGATCTGATGATTACGATGGACTATAAACTTCAGCAGACAATATCCTTTTCTGATGATGTCACACACATAGAATAGACAGGAGGAATACAGGGGAGGGGGGCTGGGGCTGAGACGTACCACAGATATATGGGGAGATCCTGGGTGGAGGAGTTCCTGGGTCCTGGTGACAGCCACCTCAACCACACAGTTAGAAGAAAAGTTTAAGTGTTTGGATGGGAGGGGGGTTACTTCTACCTGTCCTGAGGAAGGGGAGTTGGGTAGTTTATTTGTTTCAGGGGTTTCACTGGGGGACCAGGTGTGTCTGGGGTGCGGTTTCAGATGGAGAGAATGCAACACCAACCCAATGGGATCCACCACAGACTTCAGATGCATCTCCTGGAATGTAAGAGGGATGCACTCCATGACAAAACGTCACAAGGTACACTCATTCTTGGTGCATAGAGGGGCACAGATAGTAATGCTGCAGAAGACACACATACATGGGAAGGAAGGGGCTGCGCTACAACGACGGAGGGGCCAGGTGTATTATACGAACTACTCTGCCTTCGCCAGAGGGGTACTAATCTGGGTAAGAGCAGGAGTTCCTTTTCAATGCACTAAGCAAATAATAGATCCGGAGGGATGGTACGTGGTATTGATGGGTGGGCTTGACGGGAGGGATGTGACAATAGGAAGCATCTACGGCCCAAATACGGATCAAGCCTCTTTCCTGGCGGGCCTCTCTAGAACACTAGCACAGGCACAGATCGGTTGTGATCTTAGGTGGGGACTATAATTGTGTTGAGGATGTGACTCTAGATCGCTCCCACCCCCCATTGCAAGACTGACCCATACGTAAAACAGCAGAGGAGAAGCTGGCAGCATCAATGGGGGTTGATAGACAGTTGGCAGGCACAACACTTGGGGGAGAGGGACTATTCTTTCTTCTCACACCTGCATTCTGACTAGATGCCATACTGTGCACTCCGGATGTCCACGAGAGTGTGCCGACTAGTGAATACCTGACACGGATGATCTCGGACCATAACACATTGCTGATTGGTCTTGGGTGGTCTAGGACCAGGCAGAGTATCCCCATGTGGCGCCTCAGGCCAGAGGCATTAGACGATCAGGGTTCTCGAATGATAATTTGCACAGCTATCGGTCAATACTTTGATAAAAATGCTGGAAAGGCCTCGGATCCTATAGCAGAGTGGGAGGCTTTCAAGGTGGTGCTCAGGGGTAGGTGCATCTCCGAAATGGTGGGAGTGAGGAGGGCTCTCTTGAGGGACACTATTGGCAGAACAGCACCTTCCGGACGTTGAGAGGAAAAGACCAGAAAATAGGGACAAATATGAGGAGCTGTTGACAGCCAAAGAAAAGGTAGCAGAACTTGTGGAGAGGCTGCGCTGCTTCGACTATAAGAATTACATGACAAGGGCCCACGCAGAATGAGATAAGCCAGGGGCCCTATTGGCATGGCTAGCCAACCCAGCCAAGAGGGGGTCTGTTATCCTGGAAATGAGAGACAAGCAGGGAGAGGTCCAACACCGGCAGCAAGACGTTAATTGAATAGTCAGCGTTATTACACTGACTTATATAAAAGTAGGGTGTCCCCCACAATGACAGAGTTGGACGATTACATGAGAGGGGTGGAGCTGTCGGCAATTCAAGAGGAAGACGCAGAGGCACTAGGGAGGGAGATCGAGTTGAGTGAGGTGAAAAGCGCCATTAAGGCCATAGCCAAAAACAAAAATGCCAGGGACGGATAGATTCCCAGCTGAATGGTATGCCACATATGTGGATCTTTTTGGACCCCGCTTGGTGGAAGTGTACAACCAAGCAAAGCAAGTGGGGAAACTCCCAGGATCCACAAGGGAGGCTCTAATAGTCCAGCTCCTGAAACCGGGGAAGCAGGGATCCGACAAAACAGCGTATCGGCCCCTATCTATGCTCAATCTCGATTACAAGATTCTAAGTAAGGTATTGGCCACACGACTGCTACCACATGTCGGACCTGGTTCACCAAGACCAAGCGGGATTCATACCAACTCAGAACACGGCAATGAATGTGCGGAGGTTGCTACGGGTGCTGGAAGCAGATACTTATTGCAAAGAGGAGGCTGCTATCTTTGCAGTGGATATTGAGAAAGCATTTGATAGCCTTGAGTGGCCGTACTTGTTCAGGGCAATGCATGCATTAGGACTGGGGTCCGAGTTCGTAGCATGGAAGGCCTTGCTATACACTGATTCTAGTGCCAGAGTCCGGACCGGCAGGCTCATATCGGAAAGTTAAAGAGTAGAAAGGGAAACTCTGCAGGGATGTCCGCTATCACCCCTGCTGTTCGCCCCGACTATTGAGCCACTGGCTGCCAAAGCACGGATGGGAAACATTTACCAAGGGCTGGAGGTATTTGGGCGTACACAGCATATACCGTTGTACGCGGATGACTTACTGTTATTTCTCAGGAACACAGGAGAGGATCTTACCGGAGCCAGGGAATTACTACTGGTGCTAGAAGGAGTGGCAGGTCTAAAGGTAAACTGGGGAAAATCATGCCCATTTCCCGCTGTGCATGGACGAGAAAGACCCAGGAGGTAGATGATGTAGCATGGGAAAGCAGATGCCTCTCATACCTGGGGATTCAAATATACCATGACCGGGCAGACCTTTTAGAAGGCAATGTGGGCGCAGCCCTTAGAGGGGCGAAGGCTAGTTTCAATTTCTGGGGAACTCTTCCCCTTTTGGTGACCGGCAGGATATCACTCCTGAAAATGGTGACGCTCCAGCGACTCATATTTCTTCGGGGTACTCCCGGTTTAAATCCCAGCAGAGACATTTTGGCGTATCCGGACAGTGGTGATGGAATTTCTATGGGGCACGGGGAGGCGCAGGGTGGCACTGACAACGTTGATGAGGCCAAAGGCAGAGGGGGGGGGGTTTGCAGATCCAGACTTTGAGTACTTTTACATAGCAGCTCAGCTGCAATGGCTTACGAAACGGATGGCGATTCAGGTACGGGGGATTGCACAGCAGGGAGAAGCAAGCCCAAATCGGAGTCTCCTCTCAAGGGTAGTGCTGTGGTTGCCCATTAGAGAAAGAGAAATCTCCACAGAGTTAAGAGTGGGCCGCAGATGTTGGGCCAGAAGTTTGCAGAGGTCCAAAACCAGGTGCCCAAATGCTCCAGATATTCCACTAGTAGTTTGCATAGCATTGCCACATAGAGCGGACTGGGGAATACTAGAGACATGGATGACAGCAGGGGGTAACTACAGTGGGGATGTTATACGAGGACGGAGCCTTGCTGCCCTTTGAGACTTTTAGCGAGAGATACGAGATACCGAGGGGAGACTTTCTATTACACACTGCCTTCTTAGCGGTAATACAGAAACACTGGGGGGGTGGACTATCAGAAGGGTGCCAATATGCGGTGTCTGCAGCAGGAACATTTAAAGTGGTAACTTGCCTATACAGGCAGCTCAGTCGAGCGATGTGCCCTGCCCCCGATGACTTACAGCAGAGATGGTAAGAAGATTTGGGGTGAACCTATAGAAGTGAAAACATGGGGCCGAATTAATAGAACGCGCCAGTAAAATCACTAGAAACACCAGATTCCAGTTAGTAAACTTCTACGTGCTTCATAGGGCATACCTTACCCCAGGAAGCACTAACAAATATTTTAATACAAGGACAGCGGTGTGCCCCCGATGAGGGGAGGAGGGGGGCAAAATGTCTTCACATGTTCTGGAGCTGTACGGCACTAGGAAGCTTCTGGAGGGAAGTGATGGCAACTTTGGCAGAGGTTACGAAAAAGGAAGTGACCACAGAACCGGGATACTGCCTCTTGCACAGATTCCCCTACACCTCTAAGAATAAAGTAACAAGTAAATTTCAGGACCTGGCAAAAAAGGGACATCACTAGTCACTGGAAGGCACAAGGAGGCACCCACATAGGTAGGCGGCGGAAGGAGTTTGTGAGATGGGCATGGTATGAGGGGGTGGTGAGGCTAAGAGGCCAGGCGCACCGGTGATGAGAAATCTCTAGACGCAGCCAGAGCGTGGGAAGCATTGGTGTCACTCCTTAAGCAACCAGAAGCTGCGTTAGAAGAAGGGAGTCAGGAGATATCATAGAGGATCGGGCCCTGCAGTAGCCGGACTTACTTAACCAGACATGGTGGAATAGGGACAGTGGATCTGGGAATAACCTACAGATATCGGAAACCCAGAGGAAGGGCAATGAACAGGACCTCTTGATTGAGGCTCTAGGTGCTGAGGAAGCCTGGGAAGGGCACCAGGGCACACAACATAAGACAAGCCTGGTGGGGGAGTTGTTACTCTTGATTTACAGCAACAAAGGCAGGTAATAGCACAGGAGGGGTTATCCCTCAGAAGATGATAATGTGGTAGGAATTCCACACGGGGTTTAGATAGACCATTCAACTAGGACATATGGTGAAATTGTTTAATAGGGGCTGAGAAGCGGTATGTGGCAGGATATTTGGAACTTATGGTACTGTCAGCAATGTCACGCCTGTTTCTTTAACGATGCCTGTATGTTGCCACTTGTTATGGATTAATAAAATCTTTTTTTTTTTAAAACAAGGTGCAATGTATCACAATGGCATATAGATTGTTATATATGACTAAGTCGCTAATGGAAAGTTTGTTAAATCCATCATACTTGACAGAAAGGTATATGTGTAAAATTCCTAAAGCATATTTTAAGGTTCTATTCTATCATATGTTTATAATAATAATATTTGCAGAACTCCTAATTCCAAAAAGTGCTAGTGCATCATGGCGGAATATGACTAAAACTTTAAAAACCATTTAACTCAACTAGTACAGACAATTACACAATATTAAAATGTATCAGTCTTTCTCAGGTCTCTTTGTACAATTCATGGTCCTCAATGTATTGGGGAGCCTGATGCGTCATTGTTGTCCCTTGTTTTCTCAATATATTCTCTCATATGGGGTTAAAGTTGTGGGAAGATGAACCATCACATGAATCAGATTGGTTATTACATACTCCTTGGTAATTCAAACCCAAATCAGTGCTAAGTTCATATATTTCATATGAATATGAAAATCATTCTTATAATCACCATCAGGTCTCAGTTACTAATTTCATTCTCAATGTACTCAAGGTGCAGTCCTATTTTTAGATGGTCATTTAAATTACTCCAAATATTTGTCCATTATAAGTGTACATGTATCTCTGCATCTGAATTATGTCCCCAGGGTTGCTCTGTCCCAAGGACCTTATTAGTATAGACTTACATTTTCTCAATTTTTGCTACCCGTCTTGGATGCTTTTTAATGTGTTTGATTCCATAATATTTGAGACATGACAGATTGCCTTGATGTTCATCACATGTGTTTTGCCACTGGGTAGCTATAATAGTGATTTTTAATTGCTTTTAGGCACTGTAGGATACATATTTTAACTTTTATAGTGCTTCAACATAAAGTATTTTACAGTTGCATTCTAAGACATAGATGACAAATTTTGTGTTGCAGTTAATTCTTTGTTTTATTGGTATCATTTTATGATCTTATTCATATTCAGTCCAAAATCACACCTTGCAATTTCCACATTTTCAGAAACCACTACTTTCCAGAGTAAGCCAAGTGGAAGATTGCTGAATTCCATAGAAGTGGCTTGTTGTTAATAAATTCCCCAAATTTGCTGTCCGTCTATTCATGATCTTTGGGTGTAATCCTACAGCTATTTTAAGATCTTCATCATGCTTAAGTACATTCCAACTTTTAAATAGCATTTTGTCATATTTGTATGCTCCACGTTATACTTCATGAAAAACCTACAAGTTTTGTTATACTGTTGTGTTGATGTGGCACCACATCTTTCATTCGAACAGAATAGCAATTCATCTCCGTTTTTCAATTTAGCTCTTTTATATGCATCCATTAACACATGCTTAGGATATTCCCTTGCGAGAAACCGAGACATCATCAGTTAAACCTCCTTATTAAATCCTCTTTCCGCTAAGCATATTCTTTTAGCACGTAATAGTTGGCCATATGGGATACTCCATTTTAAAGACTTCAGATGCCCACTTTTCACAAGTAACATGGAGTTTGCTGCTGTAGCTTTTCTAAATATTGTTGTGTGTAGGGTCTAATCAAGTAATTCCACCGAGGATTTGCTAGTTAACTGTATATTGTACTCATTTGTATTCAGCATCTCCAGAAATAATTTCAAGGTGTCCTCCTCTCTGACCCATATGGAGAACAGGTCATCCATGAAGTGTGTCCAGGGAATGACATGGTCCATATAGATTTCATTATCTTCAGACGAGGCCACCTCCTTCTCCCACCACCCCATGAACAGGTTTGCATAGGTGGGGGCAAAGGAGGTGCCCATGTCCATACCCCGTTTCTGTAGGTACATGCCATTCCCAAACATGAATATATTATGGGTAAAGCAATATCACAACAGTGATGATCATTTACGTATGATGTAAATAATTCAGTGACCGTGCTCGTAAAAAATCTTGACATGCAGCAATTCCTTGTTCATGATCAATTGATGTATACAAGGCGATATCCATTGTTACCATTATATATGTTGGTTTCCATGGTATATGTATAGTTTGCACAGACAATTAGATCTAGCCTTAATGTATCATGGCAGTGTGATCACATATTTTGCTGGGACTAACATAGGTATCTTTGTGTTCTCTAGTAAGGCTCCTATGGAACTGGCAATAGACCTGCCATTGGGATTTACTGAAGTTTGTAGACTTTTGGGAGAAAGTAAATCATAGATATTTTGGCTCGAGTTGTTCTTAAAAATACTTAAACTCTTCCATCTCCAATAGTCCAGCATCTCTCCAAAACAAGAACATCTGGTGGTATTCACTCTAGATCTCTCATAGGATTTTCTTTTAAAATCTTATAATGTTGTCTATTTGTCCATAATCACAATATTACCCCCTTTTTTCTGAGGCCTTTAGGATGATAGTGTAATTGCTTCTTAGCTTGTTCAGCTCACTCCATTCGTAAGGCATCATATTTCTAATAATTCCAGACTTCTCACTAATGTTAAATTTCGACTTTGCATTCCAATTTCTACAGGCCTTATTTATATCCTCAACCATCATTTCATGGAAAATAACTTTGTTGCCTGGTGGTAACTATGGGCAAAACTTGCTACTAGGCCTCAAAATATGCGGAGCCAGATAACCAGTCTCAAATCCAATTTGTTCTATAGGGAGGGTGAAACCTAGGTTTGTCTCACTCTCTCCACAATACATATTGGCCAATTGTTGTAGTTCCAACAACTCTGGTATATTATCTATTGTAAAGGGTGTTTCTGACTTTTTTAATGCTACTATCAGCAGTGCGCCGAGAAGTGCGTTTGCAGAGTGGTGGAAAAAGGGGCACGCCCTCCGACCACCTCTCAGCAATCCCACTGTGTGGGGCTTACTGGAGGTAGCAGGAGGGCTAGTTGGCCCCCAAGGACCCTCAGCAGCGAAGGGGACTTTGTCCCCCAACCAAGAGCGCACCAGGAGACGCGTTTTCAGAGTAGTGGAGAAAGGGGGGACGGGCCTCCGGCGAGTTACCGGTTCCCACTTTTTTTTTTTTGGGAAGGGGGGCTGTGCGGCCCCCCTTTCCTTTACTGTTTTGGGCCCCAAAGACCCCATCCCTGGGGCCTGACCCATTTTTTTTTTTTTTAAGTATAATAAAATGTTGATTTCTGGCCTGGGGACCCCATCCTCTGGGGCTGGGCCTTTATTTGTTTTCAATGGGGAGGGGGGCCTTGCGGCCCTTCTCCCCAGGCCGATTTTAGCCCCGAGGACCCCATTCTCCAGGGCCTGGCCATTTTTTTCATTTTTTTTTTTTTTTTTTTTTTTTTAAGGAAAGGTGGTTGTGTGGCCCCCCTTCCCTGGGCCAATTTTGGGTCCGGGGACCCCATCCCCTGGGGCCTGCCCTGTATTTTTTAATTTTTGGAGGGGGGTCGCGTGGCCCCCCTTCTGAGGCCAATTTCAGCCCCGGGGACCCCTATCCCCCAAGGCTAGGCTTTATGCTTTAAGTAAAAAATAAAAAAAAATGGGTAGGGCGACCTGCGCAGCCCCCTACCTGGGTTATTTCCCCGGGGACACCATCCCCCGGGACCTCAAGGCCCCAGCGGTCCCTGCCAGCTCCCCGCCTCCTGCGGGAGTCGGCATTGCTTTTGGGCAGAGGGAGCTGAAAACATGCAGCTCCCTCTGCCCACCAGCAATTCTGCTCCGCTTCATGGAAGCGAGAGCATTTTTCCTACTATCGCTTCCATGAAGCGGACCAGAGTTTGCTATGGCTTGGCGGGAGCAGTGTTCCCACCAAGCCATAGCACACTGCAATGTCCCGGGGGTGGGCACCCCGGGACATTGCTGGATCCGGCCCTGGGGGGTGGCGGTCCCCAGGGCCACTAACAGATCCACGAGGGGGGACTGCACGGCTCCCCCTCCAACAGTATTTTAGCCCCGGGAGGTGGTGGTCTGTGTGGGGGGCTGGAGCCCCCCCACACTTTACTTTTAAATATGGCCCCGGGGAGGGGGTGGTCCCAGGGGCTTCGTGGGGGGGCTGGAGCCCCCCATGCATCTTTATGAATTTAGCCTCGGAAAGGTGGCAGTTCCCGGGGCTGCGGGGGGGGGCCCGTGGCCCGCCACATTTAAGATAATTAGCCCTGGGAAGGTGGCTGTCCGCGGGGGGCCGTGTAGGTTCCCCACATTTAATCTATAAGCCCCGGGGAGTTGGCGGTCCCCGGCATCTCATTTCACGATTGCCCCCGGGACCTGGCCCACCCGGGGGCTTAAAGAAAACAAAGCGCGGGAGCCCGCACTTCGGTTTTTTTTGTGTTTTTTTTTAAATTTTCGGCCAGATTTATGAGTCCCGCCTGAAAATTAAAACAAATAAATGCTTTTTTGGCACAGGGCGTCCCACAGGCCTATGGTGTCAGGGTGTTCCTACCCTGCCCCTTTTCTTGTTTTTTTTGTTTGTTTTTTTACCTTTTTTCTTGTGGCTGCCAACACTTCCTGGTTTGAAATGTTGGCAGCCAATCAGATGGCAGGCACGAGATTGGGAGGGCTTGCGGATCCTCCGCATCCCCGGTTGTATATCTGAGAAATATTTAAATTTCTCAGGAACTACTGAACGGATTTACACCATTGAACAAAAAGAGTGCTTTCCGAACCAAGAGCTACCTTTTTGCCAAATTTGGTGTAATTCCGTTCAGAAGATCGGGCTGTAGCCGTGTCTAAAGTTTCCTATGGAAATTAACATGGAGAAAATGCATTTTGGGACCTCCCCCCTTTTTTCTCAGCCCCTTCTTGACAAATCACCCTTTCAAAACAGCAGCTGACCTGACCGCCCAATTAGTTCTGAAAATTTTGCAAAGATTCGTCAAACGATGCCAAAGATATTGGCAAATCAAAAAATGCTTTTCCTATGGAAACTAGGTCCTAACTATAACTACCTACTGGCGACCGCCAGTAGATAATATATACACATACAGACACGAATATGTAATTTCAAAAGGCAAAAAAAAAATTGCAGTTAAAAATATATTTCAGGAGTAAAGATTTGCTTTGTAAAGGCAGTTATCATATTAAATGTAACTGAGGAGTAAAATCTGCAGAGTAAAAGTTTGAGGTCTAACATCTGATATTCCTTACAGTGGGCTTAGAGCCTGCCCGTTGCTTACTCAGGGATGTGGAATTCCTATAGCCCGACACCCAGGACATATTGTTTGGGGTCAAGGGCAACAAGTTTTCATGTGTATTTTGTCCTTGGAACAAGTAGATCCAACCCCCTGCAGCACAAACACTTTGGCTGCCAGTTTGCAGTACCACATTATGGATCACGGAAGGGCACTGTCTGCAGTTAAGGTAATATTTTTGTCCATATGTTAATGCTGTTCAAACTTGTATTTATGGTTCATTAATTGAAAGCCTTTATTATTAGGGTGAGCGCTCTAAGTAAATCTTGTAAGCTCGGACTGCACTACTGACACACGTTTTCAAAGTTTAGCAATACGAGGCTATGTATAATGCTCCCAGAATGCTCTGATTTGATGCAAATATTTGCAGAAGCTTGAAAGTAAGATTGATTATTCTTGGCTTTCAAAATAAAATGTCCATAAAAAAATGAAAGCAGGAAAAAAAACATAACATTTTGCTAAACCATTGTAAACTTTTAGGCACCATTTCTTTGCAGCTTCATTTAATAACGTGTTGACGCATGCTAGTATTTCCCAAAAATATTCATAATGGAAAATCAGTGTAATCAGTTTCAATAAGATTATGGGAAACAAAAATAAACAAGCATTGGCAAAGCCAGTAAGTCTGAAATTGGTGGTCAGCTTTTTAGTTTTGTCAATGTGTGACTTGTTTTGGCATGGTTTTTGTAAAACCTTACTGGTGTGGGAGCTGCCGGGCCCTCACCATTATAACAAACATTAGCAAAAGTTGTTTTTGGTCTAAAAAAAAGCACACACTGCCACAGTAGTTACTGGCACTGAACAAAACTACTTTGTGTGCAGATATGCTCCTTGTGAAAGAGCAGAACACTGTCACTCACAGTGAGGCCAGACGATACAGAGAGAGAGAGACAGAATTTTAATAAACT
Source organism: Calotriton arnoldi (assembly GCA_963921515.1). Classification (NCBI taxonomy): domain Eukaryota; kingdom Metazoa; phylum Chordata; class Amphibia; order Caudata; family Salamandridae; genus Calotriton; species Calotriton arnoldi. The sequence goes on from CAWUFW010000771.1 coordinate 350,320, forward strand.
CAAAAGGTCACAGTCAATGCCAGACCAAATTGGGGGCCCAATTATTAAAGAAAGTCTCAAAAGTGCACCCATGGTATACGTCCTTGCATTAAGTGCAGCTATACGGCTTTCATGAATTCCCAAGAATTTACAGAACTAGGACAAGAAATAGTACTCCTAGAAAATATATGTGAACTGCATTTTAGCATGAGCAAATATGCATGTGTAGATTTGCTCATGCGAATATCTGAGTGTTTGCAAGTTCACTTTCCCTTCAACCACTTTTTTCCCCCCAACTCTGGAATAAGGTTTACGTCTGCCATTGTCAGGAGTAAATTGGCAACATTTCTCAGTATGGGAACAGATTAGAGAAGAGTTGTTAAAAACCCTTAAAACATGCAAGTTAGTAGGTTTGCACAGACTCAAAAGGCCATTCTAACCCTGGAACTATTGCTTACCACTCCCTTCAGCCCCAGTATGTAGATCTGCGGAAACGTGGCAACATAAGGGGATTGCAAGTATTCAAACACTACTATGGTATGAGCCCTGGCATAATCAGAGAGGCTATATCAGAGCTCTCCTATAATGAGATTGCTGCCATAATTTGTCGTTGCACTACATGGCACCAAAGGGACAAGTGGATTTTGTTACAGGACAAGTAGATTTATGAAGCAACCTGCCCCATGGACAAGTAGATATTTTATTAAATTCCACGCCCCTGAACTTACTATTGATTTGTTTGTGGTCACTCATTTGCTTGCTTCTTATTCGTTAGTGTGTGTGAACTTTCATTTCCCTTATGTTTGTCCCTCCCCTGGAGCATGGGCACATTACTATGTCCTTACACTGTTTAAACAAAAAGAACAAGCATTAGGTTTTACCTATTTGGCTAATAATAAGCTGTTTTTTGGTGTGAGTTGTATTTTGGTGAAGAGTTGTGCAATATAAGTTACTGAAAGTCTGTCTAAGTGTTATGGCTTGTTTATACCAGACAGAGAGCTCTAGGGAAAAGCTAAAGTGTTGAGGATAGGAATATATACACACACATATATATACACACACACACCTATATACACACACATATATATATACACATACATACATATATAAATACGATTCCTCCAAGATTACCTCCCGACAGTTTTCAGGGTTTTTCAACGAAGTATCACTGCACCACAACCGGCAAATAGTTTCAGTGTTGCTTTATTTAATCCAAAGTGCAAACATGAACGGTATATATATATATATATATATTATCTACTGGCGGTCGCCAGTAGATAGTTATAGTTACAACCTATTATCCATAGGAAATCCGCGACATTCTATTTGAAATAACTCTCTTGCCGGTTGACGTATCTTCGCAAAATTTTCAAACTTTGTGGCCCGCTCCGGTCCGCTCCTACCCTGAAAGTCTCGGGGGGATTCGTCAAGCGGGGGCCGAGAAAAAGGGGGTCCCAAAACGCGTTTTCCCCATGCAATTTTCCATAGGAAACTTTAGACACGGCTACAGCCCGAACTGCTGAACGGAATTACACCAAATTTGGCAAAGAGGTAGTTCTTGGTTCAGAAAGAACCCTTTTGTTAAATGGTGTAAATCCGTTCAGTAGTTGCTGAGAAAATCAAAAGAAAAAAGATAGGTATATCTAGGGCCGCGGATCCTCCCGAGCACGAGCTTTATGTTAATTGGCTGTCAACACTCCAAATCAGGAAGTGTTGGCAGCCATTTGTCCCTCGGTAGAACCGAGGGACAGAAACAAGTGCGTAAAGCGCACAAAGGTGGCAGGGTAGAAACACCCTGACCCCTAGGTCTGCTCAGGGGTCCCACAAGGACCCCCTGGGCCAAAATTTTTTTTTTTTGTTTTTTTAAAATCGGCAGGATGCGCTCAGGGAGCGCGAACCCTGCCGAAAAAATAAAAAAAAATCGAAGCGCGGTCTCCCGCGCTTTGATGTTAATTGGCCCCGGGTGGGCCAAGTCCCGAGGGCATGCTGGGGGGTTCATTTTATGTGTGGGGGCCTCTAAGGGCCCCCAAGCCCGGGGACCACCACCCCCGGGGCTTTATGGATAATGGTGCGGGAGGGCTCTGAGCCCTCCCGCAGGCCCGAGGACCACCACCTCCCCGGGGCTTCTTTTTATATTTGAAAAACCTGTGTGGGGGGCTCCAGCCCCCACACGCCCGAGGACCACCACCTCCCCGGGGCACTAAGAAAAATGAAAATGGGGGTCCGTTTTGGACCCCAAGCCCCGAGGACCACCACCTCCCGGGGCTTTCTCGATGTAGGGAGGGGGCCGCGCGGCCCCCTCCTGGAGCCTGTGGTGGCCCTGGGGACCGCCACCCCCAGGGCCGGCTCCTGCAGTGTCCCGGGGTGCCTACCCCCGGGACACTGCTGTTTGCAATGACAGGACGGGAGCCTCGCGGCTCCCGTCCTGTCATTGCAAACTGCTTTGGATATTGGAAGAGAGCAGGAAACCTGCTCTCTCTTCCAATATCCAAAGCCGATTGCTTTCCACATGGGGAGCTGCATCTTAGCAGCTCCCCATGTGTAAAGCAATGCCGGCTCCCGTAGGACACGGGGAGCCGGCGGGACTGTGGGGGATTGGGGACCCCCACAGTCCCCAACGAGAGGCCAGGCCCCGGGGGATGGGGTCCCCGGGGCCATAAGTGGCCACGGAGGGGGGCCACGCAGCCCCCTCCCCAAAGTAACAAAAAGTAAAAAAAAAAATAAAAAGTGCAAGGCCGGCCCCGGGGATGGGGTCCCCGGGGCCTTAAATGGCCTGAGGAGGGGGCCACGCAGCCCCCCTCCAAATAAAAACAAAAGAGGCCATGCCCGGGGGATGGGGTCCCCGGGGCCAATACAGGCCCAGGGAAGGGGGCCACGCGGCACCCTTCCCGTTTTTTTTAATTTTAATTTTAAAAAAAGGGGTAAGGCCCTGGGGGATGGGGTCCCCAGGGCCTAAAAATAGGAAAAAGGAAGGGGGGCCACACGGCCCCCCTTCAGGGGATTTTTTTTTTTTAAAAACGATCGGGCCCGCAGGCCCCGCCCCTTCCTTCACCACTCTGCAAACGCGCCCCCTGGCGCGTTTGCAGAGGAGAACGAATTCCCCTTGAATACTGGGGGTCCCTGGGGGCCAACTAGCCCACCAGGAACCTCCAGTATGCGCCAGGGAGCTGCCTTGCAGAGAGGTGTACAGAGGCCACGCCCTTTTTACACCTCTCTGCAACGCAGCTCTGTGGCGCTTTTTGGAGGAACATGGTGGGCTAGTTGGACTCCAGGGACCCTCAGGATTCAAGGGGAGTTAATCCCCCGACTTAAAACGCGCCACGGGGCGCGTTTGCACAGTGGTGAAGGGAGGGCGGGGCTTCAGGTGACATGTGTGCAAACAGGCCCCGTGGCGCGTTTTAAGATGGGGAATTAAATCCTCTTCAATCCTGAGGGTCCCTGGGGGCCAACTAGCCCAACAGGTACGTCCAGAAAGCGCCACAGAGCTGCGTTGCAGAGAGGTGTAAAAGGGGTGTGGCCTCTGTACATGTCTCTGCAACGCAGCCCCTGGCGCATACTGGAGGTTCCTGGTGGGCTAGTTGGCCCGTAGGGACCCTCATGATTCAAGGGGACTTAATCCCCCAACTTAAAACGCGCCACGGGCGCGTTTGCACAGATGTCCCTCAGGCTCCGCCCCTCCCTTCACCATTGTGCAAATATTCCTCTAAAATCAGCCGAAATACGAATTCCGATTTACTCACCTGTTATCAGGAGAGACCTCAGTGCTGCATCTTTCAGCCCAGTACTGATCCTCAAAAGTAATTTTAACCGTACTTACCAGTAACTTGAATTTCCTTCCATAGGATATCATTGCCTGCTTTTGCTGAAAAAGTTTCTAAGTGTTGATTTTTGAAACATACAAATATTCCTCTAAAATCAGCCGAAATCCGAATTCTGATTTACTCACCTGTTATCAGGAGAGACCTCAGTGCTGCATCTTTCAGCCCAGTACTGATCCTCAAAAGTAATTTTAATCGTACTTACCGGTAACTTGAATTTCCTTCATAGGCTAACATTGACTGGTTTCACTTGGAAATTCTTCTAAGTGTGGAGTTTTGGAACTTTAAAATATTCCTCTAAAATCAGCCGAAATACGAATTCCGATTTACTCACCTGTTATCAGGAGAGAACCCAGTGCTGCATCTTTTAGCCCAGTACTGATGCTCAAAAGTAATTTTAACCGTACTTACCAGTAACTTGAATTTCCTTCCATAGGATATCATTGCCTGCTTTTTGCTGAAAAAGTTTCTAAGTGTTGATTTTTGAAACATACAAATATTCCTCTAAAATCAGCCGAAATCCGAATTCTGATTTACTCACCTGTTATCAGGAGAGACCTCAGTGCTGCATCTTTCAGCCCAGTACTGGTCCTGAAAAGTAATTTTAACCGTACTTACCAGTAACTTGAATTTCCTTCCATAGGAATCCATTGTCTGGTTTTCAGCAGAAAAGTTTCAAAGTGTCGATTTTCACAAACTACAAATATTCCTAAAAAATCGCCTGTATGACTTAAACGCATTCTTTCAACTGTTTACAGGAGATGCACCAGTGCTGGATCCAGGATCCAACACTGAGTAAGAAAAAGTAACGATAACAGTTTTTAACTTCTAAGTGAATTTCCTTCCATAGGATAACATTGGTGATTCTATGAGAAAAAGTTTCTAAGTGTGAACTTTTAAAGTACAATAATATTCCTTAAAAATCACGACTGTAACCAAAACGCTTTTACTCAACTGTTAACAGGAGATGTCCCAGGACTGAATCTAGGATCCAGTAATGTGGTTAGAAAAGTAATCCATAAAGTAACTAATTGCATTTAACTAGAAATTCACATTGAGCTGAATGTTGCATTGTGTTTGAAAATGTGTTGCCCATTGCAACAACTGTAACTACTGTACTTAAAAGTCTATTGCCTATGTGCAAAGTAATTAAACTAAAGTAATTCATTCTGAGAAAGTATTTTTTGTAATGTAATGTATAATGTAATTACAATGTAATTTAAAAAATAAAATATGTAAAAAAAAATGTTTTCTAAAAAATTTCGAAATCAGTATGAAAAAAATGAATATAACAATTAATACATTTAAAAATTGTCATTTACAAAACCTTTGAAATTCACTGAAAAAACCATAGGTTTCAGACATGTTATAGTTACAAATTAGCATTTAAAAAACCTTTGAAATTCACTGAAAAAACCATAGGTTTTAGGGACAGTTATAGTTAGTTGGACATTGCACTCGTACAAAACCCGTGAAATTCCCCCGTTATAGTTAGTTCAGCTAACTATAACTCGCGCCCCGCAATGCACTGCTGATGACGTCACATATTACATCACTCATGACATGGTCAGTGACATCACTGATGACATCACTGATGACATCTCAAATGACATCACTGATGACATCATCCACGTGATAATCTGATGCAGCTCTTCACACCCTAATATAACCTTTGATACACCCAATCTAAATTACAGACTGCCATTCGCAAAACCATAGACACTCCAACACCAATAACTACATACCCACTCACTGATTCTTAGGTCTACACACACACATCCACTCACTCACCCGTACAGTCACTCATACTTATGGTCACTCAATACAGGACTATCATATGCACTCTTACTCCTATATAGACACTCAAACACCGCCACTCATCCATAGAGGTACTCACACACCTAGTCAGTCATGCAAATAATTAAACACACTGCCATTTACTCACCTATACAGTTATACACACACCAGCTCACTTAATCATACAAATACTAGCACATTGTTACGCTCTTATACAATCACTGATACAAGCACACACTCATCCATACAGCCACTATCACAATCACTCACTCTCGCTTATAGCTATTTATATACTCCAACACACATATATACTGCCTTTCACATATGTAGTTACTCACACATGTACCACTGGGACATACATTCACTCACTAACACACTCTTACACACACTTACCCACCCATACAGTCTATCACAGATGCACTCTTGAAACCATCCACCCAGTGAATCACCCACTCACACATCTATGCACAATCGCACACACCCCATCCACACAAACACTCAGGCACCCATACAGATACTCAGACAACAAATCAATAACTCATATAGACACTCATGTAGCTATTCACAAACCCATGCAGCCACTTACACAGCAACAGACAGATACAGACATTCACCCAGTTTAGTCACTAACCCATGCATTCAGTAAGATACGTTTAATCACTCACTTATAGAATTAGTCACGCACCTACTAAATCACCCATACAGACACTTATACACCCACTCATTCTTCAATACGCCTTTCCCTATATATATAAAAAATATTTAAACTTTACAGAAACACACAGTCACTGGATGATGTCATCAGTGATGTCATTTGAGATGTCATCAGTGATGTCATCAGTGATGTCACTGACCATGTCATGAGTGATGTAATATGTGACGTCATCAGCAGTGCATTGCGGGGCGCGAGTTATAGTTAGCTGAACTAACTATAACGGGGAAATTTCACGGGTTTTGTACGAGTGCAATGTCCAACTAACTATAACTGTCCCTAAAACCTATGGTTTTTTCAGTGATATATATATATATATATATATATATATATATATATATATATATATATATATATATATATATATATATATTTAGATCCACGAAGAAGGGTCATTCCGGGAACGAGCCCATTGTTAGGTGGTGCGTGCTGCCGGAAAACCCAAAACCGGCTATTAATATCCACAATTGTTCCAAGTAAAACGCACTCTCAAAGTCTTGGATGCCAACATGAACGGTATATATATATATATATATATATATATATATTCACTGAAAAAACCATAGGTTTCAGGGACGTTATAGTTAGAAATTAGCATTTAAAAAAACCATAGAAATTCACTGAAAAAAACCACAGGTTTCAGGGATGTTATAGTTAGTTGGACATTTCACTTGTACAAAACCAGAGAAATTCGGCCGTTATAGTTAGGTTTTTTTTATTTTTATTTTTTTCCAAGAAAACTTTATTGTATTGCAGATGTTACGAACACAGCACTGTGCCTACATCCCGAGACGGGCCGGCAGCGCAAAGAAACATGAAAGGAGTATAGTCTCAGCTAGGGGGCCATACACAGCAAGCCGCCTACAACCACTTCGGGCCGGCCGCGTCAGGCGAGAGAAATGGGCAGCTAGTTTAGCAGGGCTGTATGCATAATTTACGAGTCGCAATGCAGAACAAAACCAACAAACATTACCGCTTCCCACTGGCTGAAAGTGTAGGTTGACCATTCCCACATGTCAATCACCTGGGTGACTTTAGAAGTACCTTTGATATAGACACTGTTGTGTCCCCAAGTGTTGTGCGTGGTTTCAGGTGTGTATCCACTTGTATTAGGTCGCAGTATCCTCAGACCTGCCTCCCCCAGTAGTGAGCTCAGCATCCGTATCGGAGGTGGTGGCTTGCTCTAGAAGGTATGTCTGGAGGGGGGCCCATATGTCACGCGGGCGGGAGGATGGCGGTAGCAATTCAGCATAGATGTGAAGTTGATCTTGGCAGTAAATGAGATCACGCAGCCATTCCTTAAATTTGGGAGCTCTCCCTCTGCCCCATCTGCAAGCGATTCGCCGCTTGGCGAGTAGTAGCACCAGGGAAATGTATTTCTGCGTCGCTGCCTCCAGTGCTGCAGTGTAACCTAGGAGTGCAACCATTGGATCATCAGGGACGTGTAACCCAGTCATTCGGTCGAGTGCCGCAAGAACCTCCACCCAATAGTTTCGTACACAAGGGCAGTCCCATGCTAAGTGGCGGAAGTCCACGCCTTCAGCCCCACAGCGGTCACAGTGATCAGTGTCTCGGAGGCGTAGGCGCTTTAAGCGTGCCGGTGTATAGTAAAGTCGATGGATGTACTTATGAGTTATGCGCAATCTGCTGCTAGCCGATACATCCCTTATTTGGCGACAGCAGAAGGACCATTGGTCGTCCGTAAGGGAGGTGCCAAGCTCCTCCTCCCAACGCGTCCTAGCCGGGGGGCATTTGTATGTGCAATCCTTTTGGACAGTACGATGGAGTACCGACACAACATGAGTAGGGGCAGTCTGTTGCAGGAGAATATGCAAGGGGGAGAAGATGGGCGGTTCCTGCGGAAAGTCCGGGGTGATGGCCCTCACGTCTTGTCGCAGCCTGATATATAAAAACCGGTCCAGGGGGGTAGGCAGCGTTTCTTCAAAGAACTCCTCGCTGGTGCGGAATTTGCTGTTGACATATAGGTTTCCCCAGGTCCTGATAGAGAGCCTTCGGAGGAGTTGGCAACAGCCTCCCTCCCGCGTGACTGGGAGGTCCAGTCTGCCGAGTGGGGGCAACAGGGGGGAGTATAGGAGGGTAGTGTGAAGGCGGTTAGCCAGGTCTCGCCAGGCACCAAGGGTACATTGTACGGTGGTGGAAGCAGAGCGCCTCGATACAGCTGGTGCACTTAAGTAAGCGGAGCAGGGGTTCGGGCCATGTATCCGTCCTCTATTGCCAGATGGGGCATGTATGGGGGGGTGAGTCCAATATGCCACGAAGTGAGCCTGGGCGCAGCTGAAATAGAGCTCCATGTCCGGAACCTCAAACCCCCCCGGCTTCAGCAGGTCGGGTGAGAACGTCCCAACGCAGCCTAGCGTTTTTCCCTCCCCACGTGAGGCGAATGAGTTGAGATTTTAGCGCTTTGAAGAAGTGGCAGCTAGGAGCGTATGGGATGTTAATAAAAAGGTAGAGCAGCTTGGGCAAAATTACCATCTTAATAAGAGAGACTCTCCCTGCCAGCGAAAGTGGTAAGGCAATCCACCTAGTAATTTTTTCCGTTAGTAGGTCAAGCACGCGCCCGTAGTTATCCCTCATCAGGTCGCTCCGATTACGTGTAATTTCTATGCCGAGGTATGTTAAGCTATCCTCACACCACGTGAGGTGATAGTCGGGTGTAAACTGCGTGGTAGCGTCAGTAAGGGGATAGATCTGTGATTTCTTCCAGTTTATGTTAACCCCAGAAAGGTGGCCGAAGAGGAGAAACTGCCGGAGGATTGGGTTCAGGCTTTCCTGCGGATCCCGGAGGTAGAGAGTAATATCATCCGCATAGAGGGAGATAAGGATTTGCCTCTCTCGATATATTATGGCGTGGTCTCGGAAGTGCTGTCGGATTTTTGCGGCAAGAGGTTCTACAGTCAGGGCAAAGAGAAGAGGGGAAAGAGGGCACCCCTGCCGGGTACCCCTGGCTATAGTGAAGGAGGTGGAACGGGCACCGTTGATCATGACACTGGCCTGCAGGCCGGTGTACATCAGGTTGATCCAGGCAAGGAAGGGGGCAGGGAAGCCCATGTGATAAAGAACAAATGCAAGGTAATCCCACTCCAAAGAGTCGAACGCCTTGGTGGCGTCAAGAAAGACAGCCACCGCGTTCGTGTCAGGGTCGATATCCTGGAGGATAGCAAAGAGAGTGCGCAGATTGTGAGACTGCCTCTGGAGGGTACGAACCCCGACTGGTCCGGGAGGACTAGGGCGGTCATGAGAGGGCTAATGCGATTCGCAATCAATTTCGCTAAGATTTTAGCATCAACGTTTATTAAGGAGAGGGGTCCATAGGAATCGCATTGCGTGGCTGGCTTGCCCGATTATTAACGCCTCTCGCATTGTCCGGGGCAGGATACCTGTTTCGCGAGCCTCCTCATAGACTTGCCGCAGTGCGGGGATAAGTATATGGCAGTAAGTTTTGAAGAATTCGGCCGGGAGGCCATCTGGCCCTGGGGCCTTACCTGATTGGAGCTGCATAATGGCAGATATTATCTCTTCATCCTCATAGTGTGCGAGGAGGTGTGCCCTCTGAGTATCCCCTAGCCAGGCGATCGCAGTGTCTTCAAAAAAGGGAGTAAAGTCGGCGGGTTGGCGCCGCTGCGAAGTGTACAGGGCTCTATAAAAGCGCCGGAATGCAGCGACAATATCTGAGGTGTTTCTATGGAGCTGAGCGTCTTCGTCTATGATTTCTAAAACAGTGTTGGAGAATCTAGGTGGGCGAATCGAAGACGCCAGCGCCTGTCCTGGCCGTTCCCCCTCCCCATATCGACGCGCTTGATGATATTTGCCCCTAAATTTGCATTCCCTCTCCGCCGTTTCCTGATAATCAATAAGCAGGTCTTTCAGACGCATCTGGAGTTCCGGTGTGGGTGCCGCCTGTATCTGCGCCTCTGTTTGTTTAAGCTCATGTTCTAATCTGCGGAGTGTAGAGTGGATGTCTCTCTGCACCCCTCCGCTTTTGGCGATGCAGAGGCCGCGCACGGTGACCTTAAAGGCCTCCCAAACGGTGGAGTAGTGCATAACCGAGGTATCATTTCGGGGGAAGAAGTGAGTGATCTCTTGCTCTGTTCAGCTTTGAACACCGGGTCCAACAGGGTCTGCGGGAGCAGGCGCCAGGACAGGTACGGCGACTCCTCGTGCGGAGGTGTAAGAGCGATGAGGACTGGTGAGTGGTCAGAGTAAGTGCGGGAGAGGTGAGAGGCACGCGATAGCCATAGGGTGAGTCCCTTGGAGAGGAGCCAGCAGTCCATGCGCGACCAGGAGGAGCGGGCCGTGGAGAAACAGGTTCCGTCTCTATCCTGGGGATGCAGGGCGCGCCAGGCATCTACAAGGTCATGGTCACTGATGATGTGATTAAGGGTGTGATGTGCGTTGGAATAGTGGTGGGACTGCGGATGTGAGCGATCGAGTGTTGGATCTAAGGTGATGTTAAGGTCTCCCCCCACGCCACATGCATTGAACCGATATCCAGCACTTTCCCCCATAGGACCTGAAAGAATTCCAGATCATCAGTGTTCGGCCCGTAACAGGAGACTAGTGTTATAGACTGAGCCATCCATCGGCCCCAGAGGATACTGTATCAGCCTTGTGGGTCAATGTAGGAGCCAATGGGTGTGTAGGGGAGTGTGCGTTTAATTAGTATGACCGTGCCCCGGGCATAAGAGGAGTAGGATGAGAAGCATCTGTAGCTCGCCGAGCGGGTGCGAATGAAGCCGGGGCTGTGGGGCCTAAGTGGGTTTCCTGAATCATGGCACAGTGGACGTGGTGGCGGTCTAAGTATGAGAGGATGTGCCGATGCTTACGAGGGTCCCCCAAGCCTCGGACATTCCAGGTTATAAAGTTACAAGCAGGGGGGTTAGGCCGGGTCTCCATGGTAGTAGATCAGGGTTGTAATAGTAGGTAGTTCGTGTAGGTCAAACAAGCTAGGTACATAGCTGCTAAACAATACAGCAGAAAGCGGTTTAAAAACATCCCCCCTCCCACATCTGCAGCCCAAACCTGCTGTGTCACGTAATCCAACCCCCTTCCCTCCCCTCCCCTCCCCCCCCCCCAAGGTCTTCCTGCTCCACCCTCCCAACCGGGAAGGATGTCCGCAGGGTGGCCAACATGTCACAAGTAATCTGTATAGGGATTGCCTGGGTGGGTGGCAGGAAGAGGGCGTACCAGGTACTCCTCGCGTGTGCGAGGGCGCTCGGGAAGAACAGTAGAAATTCTCATCAGTCCAGCCAGGCCGTAGTGGGTACTGCTTGCAAGGAGAGCAGCCGCGGCGGCCGCAGGAGTCGCCCTCTAGGGTCCGCGCAGTGGTCCATTACGCGGGGACATATTGTTCCAGACTGAGTTAAGAGTGGACCCAACACTGTGTAGTCAGTCAAAAGGCGGCGCTGGGTGCCGTCACCTAGTGAGGTCGAGCCGCTATTCTACATCGGACGTGTTGCTCTCCGCAGCAGATCGGAGGGGGGGACAGGCGCGTCCCCGGGGGTCCCCGGGCAGGGCTTTAAGGAAATCATATACATGCTGAGGATTAGTGAAGAAATGGGATTTCCCTTGATGGTTAATCTTTAGGCGCGCAGGGAACAGCATGGCGTAGTCGATGTTTTTTTCCTGGAGCTTCTTTTTTACAGGCAAGAACTTCCTGCGCACTTCTTGAACTGCCATGGTGAAGTCTGGGTATAAGGAAACCTCCACCCCCTCAAACTGCACCCTTCCGCGTTCTCTAGCGAGTCGCAGTGCGGAGTCTCGGTCTCTGTAATTGAGGAGTCTTGCAATAATGGGGCGAGGAGGGGCGCTGGGTACCGGGCGAGGGGCCAGGGACCGGTGCACCCTCTCAACGATGAGCACCGGCGAAAAAGCCTCCCTCCCAAAGGTGGTGGTGAGCATACGCTCCACGTACTCCTCCATCCTGCCCATGGCAGCGGATTCCAGCACACCAAGAATTCGCAGGTTGTTGCGGCGCGATCGTGATTCCAAGTCCTCATTTTTCGCCGCGATGAGTTTCAGCACCTTATCCATATCTAGCGCTTTTTTCCCCAGCCGTGGCGTCTTCTAAGCCAGAAATGCGGTGTTCCACTTCTTTAAGGCCGCTTTTATGTGCTAGGGTGTCTATGCGGGCATTCATAGTGTCCATCTTGCTTTCTATTGAAGACAGGCTAGATTGAATCGCGAGGAGGAGGGTCTTCAGATCGTCCATGGATGTAGGTTGCTCAGGGGCGCCAGCTTGGTCTCCCTCCGTCTCAGCCTGCATCCTGGTGGATTTCCAGGCCTCAAAGTTAAGTTTGGGTTGCTTGCCGTCGGCCTTCCCCATGACGATATTGCAGTTGGGGCAAGCGAGAGGGCAGTGTGTACGTCCTGGAGGCTTCCGTAGTAGGGCCGAAGCCAGGCAGGGGAGGTCCGGTCAGGCCCACCAGGTGGGTCGGGGGACCGCCAGTGGCGGTGAGGAAGCGATCGGCGGGTCTCCCAGGGAAGTGGTACGGCGCGAAGCGCCTCACCAGGCCAAGAGCGGTGCAGGTATGTCTGTCCCCCACGTCAGCGCCGCCAAGACTGAGAGTGAGGTCAGAAGGGGCAGTGAGGAAGGGACGAGGATGGGCCCCCAGCGTTCCGGGCAGACTTTGCGCGGTTTACTCGGGCGGAGGAGCAGTCAAGCAATGGTGTCCATCAGTCTCGATAGGGAGGGCCAGCAGGTGGCGGGGCCGGGGAGCAGAGGCCGGTGTGTCAGTGGGCCCCCGTGGGGGCGCCCCTGTAGGCGATGTGTCAGCGGCAGCCCGAGATAAGGGTGCAGGTAGGCCCACTGAAGTTCAGGCAGTAGTGCAGCCGGCAGGTGCTAGGCAGAAGCACAGGCAGTCGTGTCAAGGGACAGGCCCGAAGACGTCCGGGCAGCGTCAGCAGGAGGTGTGGTCAGCGGCACCCGGATCAGCCCCCAGTGCAGCAGGCCCAGTGCAGTGAGATGGGGCCAGCCAAGCACAGCACAGGCGAGAGAACCTCGAGGCAGCCGCAGATGAGGAGCTGGGAGTAAAGGCAGACTCTCCCAACTTCAGCCGGCTCGCGGGTGATCAGGGCAGTCCCGATGCGGTGGGCCCAAGTCGGTGCGGCTGGATGGGGGGCCAGGCGGGTGCAAGGCAGGCGGGTGCGAGGCAGGCGGGGGGTGTCAGGACGCGGGGGCGTCAGGACACAGCGGCTGTCAGCGCAACAAGTGCCTCAGCCGCGCCGGCCCCGCAGCAAGTAGAGGGCAGTGCAGGAGGCGCCGGGGCAGGCCAGCAGTCCGCGCGGAAAGACCAACGGCCGCAGCTGGAAGGTGAGCGCCGTGCAGCACAGGGTCAAGCCTCCGGGGGAGGTGTACTCACCGAGCAGGCACGGCCAGAAGACGATGATGATTAAGCCGGAGTGGCAGGGCGCTCCGCTCTGGAGGAAGGCTGTCAGGCAGTGCAGCGGCGGCCGCGGCTCCAAGCGAGGGCAGCCACCGGCGCGGGCCCCCGACACAGCCTCCGCCGTCACAGTTGTCCGTGCATCAATGCGGGCGGTAGGGCCCCAGGCAGGCGAGCAGGTCGCAGGAGTCTGCGGGAGAGTCCGGTGCGGCAGCAGCGCCAACCTCTCAGGGACTGGCAGGTTGTTGCAGTTAGGAGAGGCGCCGGTCCGGTATGGCGGTCACCATCTTAAGCAGCGTGGGTCCCGAGATCTAGTCGCAGGTATTTAGCTTGTGCGAGTCTTGCAGCGTCCCATAATGTCGCCACTGGCAGCTGGCAGGGTCCGCTACCCAGATGGGTGCTTTTCCAGCGGAGCAGGTAGTGGGATGAGCAGGATACCAGGAGGATATCGTCCCGAGCCGCAAGAGCCTCACGTTAGTGCGGCCATCTTGCTTGGCACCCTCTAGCGCCCCCCGGCAGTTATAGTTAGTTGAGTTAACTATAACTCGCACCCCCGCAATGCACTGCTGATGACATCACATATTACATCACTCATGACATGGTCAGTGACATCACTGATGACATCTCAAATGACATCACTGATGACATCATCCAGTGACAGTTTCTAAAAAGTTTAAATATGATATATATATATATATATCTATATATATATATATATCTATATCTATCAAGGTATATTGAAGAATGAGTGGGTGTTTTAGTGTCTGAATGGATGATTTAGTAGGTGCATGACTGACTGTATAAGTGAGTGATTAAACGTGTCTTACTAATACATGGGTGACTGACTAATCTGTATGAATGTATCAGTCTGTCAGTTGGTGTGTAAGTGGCTGCTTGGGTTGGAGAGTATCTACATGAGTGTCTATATGGGTTTTTGATTGGTTGTCTGAGTACCTGAATGGGTGCCTGAGTGTCTGTGTGGGTGGGTGGGGTGTGTGTGACTCCCTGCATGGATGTGCGAGTGGGTGTATGGGTTCAAGAGTGCGTCGAGGGGCTGTATGGGTGGGCGAGTGTGTGTATGGCTGTGTTGGTGAGTGAATGGATGTCTCAGTGGTGCATGTGTGAGTAACTACATATGTGAAAGGCAGTATATGTGAGTATTGGAGTATATAAACGATTATATGCGAGAGTGAGTGATTGTGAGAGTGGCTGTATGGATGAGTGTGTGCTTGTGTCAGTGATTGTTTAAGAGAGCAAGTATGTGTTAGTATCTGTATAAATAAGTGAGGTGGTGTGTGTGTAACTGTGTAGGTGAGTAAATGGGAGTGTGATTGATTCTCTGCATGACTGACTAGCTGTGTGAGTAACTATGGGTGAGTGGCGGTGTGCGAGTGTCTGTATGGGTGTATGAGTACATATGATAGTGGCTGTATTGATGAGTGACTGCATGTATGAGTGACTGTTTGGATGAGGGAGTGGATTTGTGTGTAGACCTAGGAATCAGTGAGTGGGTATGCAGTAACTGGTATTGGTGTGTCTATGGTTTCGAGAATGGCAGTCTGTATTTTAGAGTGGGTGTATCAAAGGTTATATTAGGCTGTGAGGAGGTGCATCAGATTATCACGTGGATGATGTCATCAGTGATGTCATTTGAGATGTCATCAGTGATGTCACTGACCATGTCAAGAGTGATGTAATATGTGATGTCATCAGCAGTGCATTGCGGGGGCGCTAGTTATAGTTAGCTCAACTAACTATAACGGATGAATTTCTCTGGTTTTGTACGAGTGAAATGTCCAACTAACTATAACGTCCCTGAAACCTGTGGTTTTTTCAGTGAATTTCAACGTTTTTTAAATGCTAATTTCTAACTATGCCTACAGAGGTAGGACATGTGCAGAAAGAGGAAGAAAGGCGCAGTAAGAAGCAAGAGAAATGCAGAAAGAGGCAACAGAAGTCCATAAAAAGGAAGAAAGGTGCATAAAGAAGCAAGAGATATGCAGAAAGAACCAACAGAGGTGCAGAAAGAGGCTTTGTTGCAAAGTCATCCTGTGCCCTGGGCACCCCCCAACGTTTTGCTGACTGGTACGGGTGGTAACTGACTGACTAACTGACTGACCCTGGGCTCTGCCTAACCAGGCCCGGAGCCAGTGCTATGCTGAAAGACACTTAAAATACAGTGAAAACACCTACATACACTAGGGTGCACTATGGGTTGGGGTACCCCTGTGATTGCCCTAGTAAGTAAGATCCCCTGTAAGGCCCTAGTACATAATAGGGCAGGGGGATTAAAACTACCTCTAAGTCCCTAGCATATAATAGGGCATGGCAGTTTAGAGGCCAGCAGCCCTTTTCTGCACTTGCATGTGTGCACTGCTGAGCCTGAGGTCAGTTTAAAAGTAGCCCTGTGTGTGCAAAAAGAAGCAACACAGGTGCAGAAGGAGGCAAGAGGGGTGCAGAAAGAGGCAAGAGGGGTGCAGAAAGAGGCAAGAGGGGTGCAGAAAGAGGCAAGAGGGGTGCAGAAAGAGGCAAGAGGGGTGCAGAAAGAGGCAAGAGGGGTGCAGAAAGAGGCAAGTGAGGTGCAGAAAGAGGCAAGTGAGGTGCAGAAAGAGGCAAGAGAACTGCAGAAAGAGGCGAGAGAACTGCAGAAAGAGGCGAGAGATACATAAATTTGCAAGAGAGGTGCAGAAAGAAGCAGGAGCAGAGCAGAAAGAAGCAAGAGAAGTGCAGAAAGAAGCAAGAGAAGTGCAGAAAGAAGCAAGTGAGGTGCAGAAAATGGCAAGGAAACTGCAGAAAATGGCAAGGAAACTGCAGAAAGAGGCAAGAGGGATGCAAAAAAGGGAAGACGGGTGCAGAAAGAGGCAAGAGAGGTGCAGAAAGAGGCAAGAGAACTGCAGAAAGGCAAGAAAGTTGCAGAAACAGGCAAAAGAGGTGCAGAAAGAAACAAAAAAAGTGCACAAAGAGGCAAGAGAAGTGCAGAAAGAAGCAAGAGAAGTGCAGAAAGAAGCAAGAGAAGTGGAGAAAGAAGCAAGAGAGGTGGAGAAATAGGGAAGAGGGGTGCAGAAATTTGCAAATGAGTTGCAGAAAGAAGCAAGAGCAGTGCAGAAAGAATCAACAGAGGTGCAAAAAGGGGCAAGAGGGGTGCAGAAAGAAACAAAAAAAGTGCAAAAAGAAGAGGCAAGAGGGGTGCTGAAAGAGGGAAGAGAGGTGCAGAAAGAAGCAAGAGAGGTGCAGAAACAGGCAGGAGAGGTGGAAAAAGAGGGAAGATGGGTGCAGAAAGCAGCAAGAGAGGTGCAGAAAAAGGTAAGAAGGGTACAGAAAGAGGCAAAAGGGGTGCAGAAAGAAACAAGTGAGGTGCAGAAAGTCAACAGAGGAGCAGAAAGAGGCAAGAGGTGCAGAAAGTAGAAGAGATGTGCAGAAAGAGGCAAGGGAAGTGCAGAAAAAGAAAGGTGCAGAAAGAAGCAACAGAAATGCAGAAAGAGGCAAGAGAGGCGCAGAAAGAAGCAAGAGTGGTTTGCACACCATTAGTACCAGTTTAACACCCACATTTAGCAATAAGTAACAGGTGACCATTCCAGGTTTGCAAAGGGCTTCCACCAAGCTGTAACACTTGCCGCTGCATTTTTGGTAACATTTGAGCCGTTTGAACTAGAAACAAGGTTTTTTTGGTTCAAATCTGCAGATTATGCAGCAGCTGATGGATTATGTGGCAAATGCGGAAAATGTATAATCGTGCGAAAGTCGGTGCAGCCAAACAGTCACATAATTCCAGTGGACCTGCTCATACCTCTGACTAGGTCCAGTAGTGCTCCTCAGTGGTTCCTTCTTTTTTTTGTCTCATTGAGTTTATAGTTTAGTTTCTATGGAAATGAGGAAGACTAAACCTGAGGTTACCACTCCACAACATAGACTACCAGACCACATAATTACTCTCCATAACACATAATCCCACTCTACATAATTCCTATACACTAAATACCACATACTTTCTATCCACATAATTTCACTGCACAACATACCACATAATTCCACTACACACAACGTACATCCACTCCACCCCAAAAAACATTAGTAAAAACTTTTACATTTATAACGCAAATAGCTCTAACTCTCGCAAATTCGAAACCTATTACATTGCAAATGCTTCTTTAGCTAGTAGTCACATTTGCAGAGTGGTGGAGAAAGGGTGCTGGGCCTCCGACCAGCACTCAGGAATTCCGCTGCGTAGGACTTACAGGAGGTACCAGGAGGGCTTCTTGTCCCCCAAAGTCCCTCGGGAGTAAATTGGGCTTTATCCCCCAACCCGTAGAGTGCCAAGAGGTGCGTTTGCAGAGTGGTAGAGAAAGGGGGCGTGGCCTCCAAAGACCTCTTAGCAATCCCACTGTGTGGGACTTACTGGAGGTAACAGGAGGAGTAGTTGGCCCACAAGGACATCTTTGGGGGCCAACTACCCCTCCTATTACCTCCAGTAAGTCCCACACACAGCGGGATTGCTAAGTTCTCATAGCAGGCCACGCCCCCTTTGCCCACCACTCTGCAAACGCGCCTCCTGGCACGCTCTTGGATGGGGATTAAAGTCCCCTTCGCTGCTGGGGGTCCTTAGGAGCCAACTAGGACACTAACAATACTTGCCCCACAAAGAGCAGCAGGCCCAGGGTGTATGATAGCGCTCCCTGTCCCTCTTCCAAATCTTGGCTAAGCTTCCGCCCCATTCACGAAACTGAGATAATCAATCTGATCTCCACCTCCAAACCCTCATCTCATGTCCTAGACCCCATTCCACCCCTACTGACCAAAAAACTGAAGCGCTCCCTAGCACCGCTCTGGTGCACGATCATAAACAGCTCCATGAAAAATAGAGTCGTTCCAGACTGCCTTAAAGTGGGACAAGTCACACCTTTGCTGAAAAAACCCGGCCTTGACATAACGGATTTGAATAACTTTAGACCGGTCTCTAACCTTCCCCTTCTGTCCAAAATCCTAGAAAGATGCGTACTTCAACAACTAACCCAACACCTGGACAACATCAACCTCCTGGACGTCCATCAGTCTGGCTTCAGAAAAGGCTGTAGCACCGAAACCGTGATCCTCAACATCATTGACGATATCCACAAATCACTAGACTCTGACCAATGCTGCCTCCTCATTCTCCTAGACCTATCGGCAGCATTCGATACGGTAGACCACAAACTCCTCATTAGGGCTCTCCAAGAAAGAGCCGGTCTTGGCGAGGTGGTCCTCCAATGGTTCTCTTACTTCCTGCACAATCGCACTGACAAAAAATAAAAAACTTTGCATCCGACCTTCACCCAGTCAACAAGGGAGTCCCTCAAGGCTCAGTGCTCTCCCCGCAACTCTTTAACATCTACATGGAACCTCTCACCAAACTACTCAAAAAAGCCAACATCCGCTTCCATCTTTATGCTGACGATACTCAGATATACTTGGAAACCGCCTCCATCAGAGACATTCAAAGACTCAATGACGTACTGAGAGATGTTCAACACTGGCTGTCATGTAATCACCTTAAACTAAACCCCGACAAAACTGAGATACTCCTCATCTCGAACAAAGAGGAGAACCCCCAAATTGCTGAATGGCTAAAAGCCGTCTATGCACTCAACGGGAATCTCACCCTAGCCGACTCTGTCAAATCACTAGGCATCACGCTAGACCCGAAACTGGACATGACCAGACACATCAAGAATTCGGCCAAGAGCGCTTTCCTTAACCTAAAACTATTGAACAAAATAAAACCTTTCATTCCGCCCAGTGATCTTAAACAGGCCAATCAAGCACTGGTGCTGTCAAGACTGGACTATGGGAACGCAGTCCTCTCAGGAATAGCAAAATCACATCTGGCTCCCATCAAAACAACTCTGAATGCGGCAGCCAGAATGGTCACCGGAATCAAGAAATTCGACCATATTTCTCCTGCACTCAGAGAACTTAAGTGGCTCCCAGTCGAAATGCGGGTCAGCTTCAGAACAGCCTGCCTCACACATAAAGCCCTACACACCGGCAAACTCGAATATTTGGCGGCCAAACTCAAAAAAGCCGGTCAGGCCAGGAACCTCAGAAGCTCAAACTCCCTCCTACTCATCCCGCTAAAAACTCGAAAACAAAAAACTGCGGCTCGATCCTTCGCCGGAAGCGCGCCTAAAATCTGGAACGCTATTCCCCCTCACATCAGAACCATTCCCTCCTTTGTAAAATTCAAAAGCCAACTCAAAATCCTGTTCCTCGACCGCTCCCTAGGGAACCGATAGGATCAATCGGAGCGGGGAAGCAGACACCTCGCACTGCTGCGACCCCTTGTCCCCAAGACTGCGAAGCAGATCTCCCAACCATCGTCCTGCACTGTTAATGTGTTTTTCTTTTTTTTTTTGTTTGTTTGTTGTGAATCTCTGCAATGTATCTGTTGTAAAGCGCTCCGATACCCTCGGGTCAGGCCAGCGCTATATAAAACTTCTTAAATAAAAAAATAAATAAACTAGCCTACCTGATACCTCCAGTAAGCCCTAGCTAGTGGGATTGCTGAGAGGTGGACAGGCCACGCCCCCTTTCTCCACCACTCTGCAATCGCACCTCCTGGTGCGCTCTTGGTTGGGGGATGAAGTCCCATTGCCTCCTGTGGGTCCCTGGGGGCCAACTAGCCCACCAGGTACCTCCAGTAAGCCCCACACAGCTGGATTGCTGAGAGTGGTCCGAGGCCACGCCCCCTTTTTACACCACTCTGCAAACGCGCCTCCTGTCGCACTGCTGCTCAGGAGATGAAGTCCACTTTAGTCCTGAGGTCCTCAGGACACAAGAGGACCTCTTCGCCCCACCAGCAATGCACCAAGAGGTGCGTTTGCAGAGTGGTGTAAAAAGGGGCGTGGTCTCAGACCACCTCTCAGCAATCCCACTGTGTGGGGCTTACTGGAGGTACCTGGTGGGCTAGTTGGCCGCCAAGGACCCTCAGGATTCAAGAGGACTTAATCCCCCAACCCAGAACGCGCCAGGAGGTGAGTTTGCAGAGTGGTGCAGGGAGGGGGTGGGGTCACCGGGAGATGCCATCTTTTTGTTTGTTTTGATATTTTTAGAAGGGGGGCTGTGTGGCCCCCCTTCTCTTACTATTTTTTGGGCCCTGGGGACCCCATCCCCCAGGGCCTGACCCATTTTGTGAAAACAAATGAAAAAAAAACGGGAAGGGGGCCGCACGGCCCCCCTCCCAAGGCCAATGACGGCCCCGGGGACCCCATCCCCCGAGGCATGGCCTTGGGTATTATTTTTTTTTAATTATTTATATGGGAGGGAGGCCGCGTGGCCCCCCTTCCCTGGGCCACTTTTGGCCACTGGGACCCCATCCCCCGGGGCCTGGCCTCTTTTTTAAAAATTATGTATACGGGAGGGAGGGTCACGTGGCACTGCCTTCCCTGGGCCACTATTGGCCCCGGGGACCCCATCCTCCCGGGGCATGGCCAGACTTTTTTTTTTTTTTGGAGGGGGGCCGCGTGGCCCCCCTCCTGAGGCCAATTATGGCCCTAGGGACCCCATACCTGGGGGCCTGGCCAGCCTATATTTTTTTATTATCTTTATTTAAGGAGGGGGGCCGCCAACACTTCCTGATTTGGAGTGTTGGCAGCCAATCAGAATGAAGCTCGTGCTCGGGAAGGTTCGCGAATCCTCCTCGGTGCTCAGATGTCGATATTTTTATTTTTTGAATTTCTCAGCAACTACTGAACGGATTTACACCATTTTAAAAACAAGCATTTGCAATGCAATAGGTCTCGCATTTACACCAGTTTGAGCTATTGACATTGTAAATGACAATGCCTTTTATTTTTGTTTTCGTTTTTAAAACATAAAAGGCAGTCATTTATAATGCCAATAGCTTAAACTCTCGTATACCGAACACGTAGGTATTCTATATATCTGCAGTGATAGTGATCTCACACCTATATCTGCAGTGATAGTAATCTCACACCAATATCTGCAGTGATGGTGATCTCACACCAATATCTGCAGTGATGGTGATCTCACACCAATATCTGCAGTGATGGTGATCTCACACCAATATATGCAGTGATTGAGATCTCACACCAATATATGCAGTGATGGAGATCTCACACCTATATCTGCAGTGATGGAGATCTCACACCTATATCTGCAGTGATGGAGATCTCACACCTATATCTGCAGTGATGGAGATCTCACACCTATATCTGCAGTGATGGAGATCTCACACCTATATCTGCAGTGATGGAGATCTCACACCTATATCTGCAGTGATGGAGATCTCACACCTATATCTGCAGTGATGGAGATCTCACACCTATATCTGCAGTGATGGAGATCTCACACTTATATCTGCAGTGATGGAGATCTCACACCTATACCTGCAGTGATAGTGATCTCACACCTATACCTGCAGTGATAGTGATCTCACACCAATATCTGCAGTGATGGTGATCTCACTCCTTTATCTGCAGTGATGGTGATCTCACTCCTTTATCTGCAGTGATGGTGATCTCACACCTATATCTGCAGTAATGGTGATCTCACACCTATATCTGAAGTAATGGTGATCTCACACCTATATCTGAAGTGATGGTGATCTCACACATATACCTGCAGTGATGGTGATCTCACACCAATATCTGCAGTGATGGTGATCTCACACCTATATCTGCAGTGATGGTGATCTCACACCTATATCTGCAGTGATGGTGATCTCACACCTTTTTACTGTTAGCACATCACTACAGCAAGGCCAAGCGAAAGGAGCCCCTTGGGCGTGAAGGGGCGTCTTGAGACCTCAATAAAAAACAAAGGAAGGCTGGACTCTGGTGTTGAGCAGTGACTGGTTGAAGAGTTGAAGGGAGCCTCGGCGGCTGGCAGAGGGGGGAGATGGTGCACACATGTGCTCTGGAGGCAGAGGGGGGAGATGGTGTATGTATATCAGCACAGAAATCTGTTTAAACAAAACATTAGATTTAGGGTGAGGAAAAATACAGTAGCGTGAACGTTTTATTTCGGTGTAGACTGTGTGCGGTGCTGTTTTGTAATGTCGTCACTGGCAGACAATCACATTTAGAAGAAAAAAAAAACAGACTTCGGAAACATGATCCGTCACTACACGCCTCCTTTAGATAAGAAATACCCTCACGACAGCCGTTAAGCAAACGATCCAGTCCGGATGGGCCATCCCAAAAGGAGACAGGGCGGTAACAAAGAAGCCTCATTTTCAATCGGAGGCCACCATTTAGCATAAACGATGACGCCAGCCAATGAAAATGATGGGCGGGGCTTCAAGTCCCCTTCTGAAATCTCCTCTACCACAATATGTCTCGCAGAGCGAGCAGCGCATGCGCGCTGCAACGCTAGGCGAGACCTAAAAAGGTCGCTTTCTGAACCAAGGGCTACCTTGTTGCCAAATTTGGTGTAATTCTGTTCAGCAGTTCGGGCTGTAGCCGTGTCTAAAGTTCCTATGGAAATTAACATGGGGAAAATGCGTTTTGGGACCCCCTTTTTTCTCGGCCCCCGTTTAACGAATCACCCCGAAACTTTCAGGACAGGAGCTGACCTGAGTGAACCATTAGTTTTGAAAATTTCGCGAAGATTCGTCAAACGGCGCTAAAGATATTAACAAAGGAAAAAACGCTTTTTGAATAGAAACAAGGTCCTAACTATAACTACCTACTGGCGACCGCCAGTAGGTAATGCATATATGTATATATGCATATATCAAACTCCCTGGGGGACCAACAATTTGAGTAGCACTAGAACTCGGCACGCTTTTTCCCCCAATAAAAGCATTTAATGGTATACACAGCTTTACTTCTCAGTCTTTCAAAGCATGCGACCGCAGCCTTATGCGTTTTGTGGCTTCACTTCTTCAGAGGCTGCAGCGGTCGGAAGGAGCATGCCGGGCCACATCCTCCTTTTTACCCAAATCGTACGATGTGATTCAGCTGCTCTATATGAGACAATATGTCCGGCTTCTGGGAGATGTAGTCCGTTAATTAAAGTCCTTAGATGGATGCTCCTTTGAATAAATGCTGGATAAAAGCTCTCATGAGCCCCAAGAGCAAAGCTGTGTTAAATCCATGTGCCGTGCACCACAAGAAGCCCCGCAATGTTGGGACTACGTGGCCCCCAAAGTCCGGGATGGTGCTAACTCAGCGACAGGACGGCCGCTTCAATATCAAACTCCCTGGGGGACCAACAATTTGAGTAGCACTCGAACTCGGCACGCTTTTTCCCGGTCGCATGCTTTGAAAGACTGAGAAGTAAAGCTGTGTATACCATTAAATGCTTTTATTGGGGAAAAAGCTGCCGAGTTCGAGTGCTACTCAAAATTGTTGGTCCCCCAGGGATATGGATATAGAATATATATACACACACACACACCTTGCTCTTTGTTGTGTGAGCAAGGCAGGAAGTGCTGAAACGCGTTACAGCGTAAACGTAATAAACCAGAAACTTATTGTTGATCCAGCCCGTGTCGGTGTCCATTTCTTAATTGAAGAAATTGGAATATATATGGCTTGTTTACTTGCAGGGACCCAGCGTGACTGCTTGCAGCATCCCACTAGAGGACTTTGAAAATATTGAGGGGTTCCGCTGCGTTAGGGACTACAGCAACCACAATGCTGTGCAAGTACACGCCCAGGGGCGTAACTATGGAGCAACGCTGCAAGTGCGGCGTAAGAACTGGCAGCTGTGCCTCTCTGTGCCAGTGAGCAAGGGCTAGGAAGCCCGAAACATGTTTGGCTGAATTTCCTGCTGAGGGAGTGACGCTGTTTTCCCTGCAACCTGTCAATTAAGAAGGTTTTTACACGACCGTGTGTGGCGCCTCACCTGTTGGGTTCTCTGCATATGGATGGATATATATATATATATATATATATATATATATATATATATATATATATATATATATATATATATATAAAATTCACCAAATTGCCACTGACTGCTGTCGAACTCTTTGTGAATGGGTGCCTTCGTAGCGCGTGTAGCAACGCGTATTTAAATTATTCACCAAGGGCGGAGCACTCAGCGGGTTCCAAGTATAGATTTATTAGCCCAAAGAGATGCGTTTCGGCATCCTTGCCTTTATCAATGTTTGTATGGCTTGCTGATGTCACATTTTGGTTCAAAAGCAGCTTGCCTCTCTCCTATTGGGTGGTAAAGGAAGGGGAACACGCGGCCAAATGAGGGTCATTCAGTGATGATACTTGAGCAGCAACTAACTGTCATCATAATTTTCAATGTTTGCCCAAAACCATTGCGGAGAATCACCTACCAAAGGCAATAGAATATCAGGGGCAACAAAACGCATTGTTTTCAACTACATGCAAAGATGGCAGAGACTAATATAGACTATTTATTGTGAACTAATGGTGGTCCTTCTATGATTTCGCCCAATAGGAGAGAGGCAAGCTGCTTTTGAACCAAAATGTGACAACAGCAAGCCATACAAACATTGATAAAGGCAAGGATGCCGAAACGCATCTGTTTGGGCTAATAAATCTATACTTGGAACCCGCTGAGTGCTCCGCCTTTGGTGAATAATATATATATATATATATATATATATATATATATATATATATACACACACACACACACACACACACACACACACACACATATATATATACACATGTACACACACACACACACACACACACTGAAGAAACCAAAGGTTACATAGACATAGTTAGGAAATACAATTTAAAAAAACTAAGAAATTCTCTAAAGAAACTAAAGGTTACAGGGGCGTTATAGTTCGGCTCAGGTTTCATTCCTACAAAACCAGTGTAATTCAGCAGTTATAGTTAGCTGAGCTAACTATAACTCGCGCACCCGCAATGCATTGCTTATGTCCTCACATATTACATCGCTCATTACACGGTCAGTGACATCAATGATAACATCTCAAATGACATCACTGATCACATCATCCAGTGACTGAGTGTTTTAAAAAAGTTTGAGTGTTAAATATATATACACCAAGGTGCATTGGTGAATCAGTGGGTGCATGAGTGCCTGTATGGATGATTTAATGGGTGCGTGACTGACTGTATCAGTGAGTGATTTGGTGTCTCAGTGATGGATAGGTGAGTGACTTGTTGTGTGAATGTCTGTATTAGTCAGTCAGTTGGTGTCTAAGTGGCTGTATGGGTGTGTGAGTGGGTACGTGAGTGACTGTATGTGTGAGTGATTGGTGGTCCGAGTACCTGTATCGGTGTCTGAATGTGTGGGTGGGTGAGGGGGTGTGTGACTGCCTGGATGGATAAGTGAGTGGGTGAGTCAGTGGCTGTATGGGCTAGTGAGTGAGTGTGTGAGGGGCTGTACGACTGAGTGAGTGTGTGTGTGTGTATGGCTGTGTGGGTGAGTGAGTGGATGTGTCAGTGGTATATGGGTGAGCAACTGGATATGTGAAAGGCACTAGAGGCAAGTGATGGGGTATATGAGAGACTGTATGGGTGAATGAATGTGAGAGTGGCTGTATGGGTGAGTGTATGCTTGTGTCAGTGACTGTATAGGTGAGCGAGTACATGTTAGTATCTGTATGAGCAAGTGGGTGGGTGGATCTGTATGGGTAAGTGGCTGTGTGATTGACTGTATGGGTGAGTGAGTAGGTGTGTGAGCAGCTCTATGGGTGACTGGCTCAGTGTGTGAGTGGATGTATGAGTGGATGTGTCAGAGGCTGTATTAGTGAGTGAGTGTGTGTATGAGTGGCTATATGGGTAAGTGAGTGGATATGTGTGTATAGATCTATGAATCAGTGAGTGGATGTGCAAATACTGGTATGGGTCTGTGAATGGGTTTGTGAATGGTTGTGTGGGAGAGGGTGTATGAATGGTTCTATGGGGGTGCGAGTAGGTGAGTCATTGATTCTGTGGATGATGTTATCAGTGATGTCAAACATCTGTTATTCAATACCGAGTTGCCTAAGGGTGAATGTGCGCTTTACAAATGCATGTTATGATGTCATCAGTGATGTCACAGACCATGTCATGAGTGAAGTAATATGCGAGGTCATAAGCAGTGCATTGCGGGTGCGCAAGTTATAGTTAGCTGAGCTAACTTTAACAGCTGAATTTCACTGGTTTTGTACAAGTGAAACCTGAGACTAACTATAACGTCCATGTAACCTTTGGTTTTTTCAGTGAAATTCCTAAGATTTTTTAAATGCCAATTCCTAACTAAAATAACCCTGTAACCTATGGTTTTTTCAGTGAATTTCTACGGTTTTTTAAGTAGTAGTCGCATTTGCAGAGTGGTAGAGAAAGGGGGCAGGGCCTCCGACCAGCTCTCAGGAATCCCACTGTGCAGGATTAACTGGAGGTACCAGGAGGGCTTCTTGGTCCCCAAGGTCCCTCAGCATCCAAAAAGACTTCATCCTCCAACGAGTAGTGCACCAGGAGGCATGTTTACAGAGTGGTAGAGAAGGGGGCTTGGCCTCCGAAGACCTCTTAGCAGTCCTGCTGTGTGGGACTTACTAGAGTTAACAGGAGGGGTTGTTCGCCCCCAAGGACCCTCAGTAGCCAAGGGGACTTCATCCCCCAACTAGTAGTGTGCAAGGAGGCGTGTTTGCAGAATGGTGGAGAACAACCTCTCGGCAATCCTGCTGTGTGGGCCATACTGGAGATAACAGGAGAGGTAGTTGGCCCCCAAAGACCCTCAGGAGTAAAGTGGACTTCATTCCCCAACCAGTAGTGCATTTGCTGAGTGGTGGAGAAAGGGGGCGTGGCCTACGGTGACTTGTCTTTTTACTTATTTGTCTGGGGAGGGGGGCCGTGTGGCCCCTACTTTCCTGGGCCAATTTCTGCCCCGGGGACCCCAGGACCAGGCCTATTTTGAAATGGGACATGGGCTGATTTTAGCCCCGGGAACCTTATCCCCCAGGGCACAGCCTTTTTTTTTTTTTTTAAATATACTTAAGAACTTAAAGGGATGGGGCTGAGCGGCCACCCTCCCCGGGCCGATTTCAGCCACGGGGAACCCCATCCTAAAGGGTCCGGCCTTTTTAAAAAAGAAAAATGTATAAACTTAAAAGGGAGGGGGGCTGAGCGGCCACCCTCCCAGGCCGATTTCAGCCCCAGGGACCCCAACCCCTGGCCTCAATTGTGGGTGCCCTGGTCCCACCAAGGGCATCCACTTTGTTGGGGGCCACGGGGGGAGCATCAAGCCCCCACGGTCCCTGCCGGCTCCTACTGGGAGCCGGCATTGCTTTGACAGACATGCAGCTCCCTCTCTGTCAAAGCAATTGTGCTCGGCTTCTAGCAATTGAAAGTATTTTTTGTGCTCTCACTTGCTAAAAGCAGAGTAAAGTTTGGTATGGCTTGGCTGGAGCAGTAAAGCTCCCTCCAAGCCATAGCAAACAGCTATGTCCCGGGGGTGGGAACCCCAGGACATAGCAGGAGGGGTGGCGGTCCCCAGGGCCATCTTTGGCTCCAGGAGGGGAGCCACGCAGCCCCCCACCAATCTTTACTTTAGCCCCGAGGAGGTGTTGGCCCTCGGTGCCAGGGGTTCACAACGGACCCCCTCCATTATATTATTTGAGCCCCGTGAAGGTGACAGTCCCCGGGGCTGCAGAGTGGGGGCGTGCGAGCTATAATTCATTGCCCCCGAGGATGGCAGTCCCCGGGGCTGCGGGAGGGCCACGCGGGCCCCCCGCATTTGTATAATTCATGGCCCTGAGAAGGTGGTGGTCCCTGTGGCTGCGGGAGGGATGTGTGGGCCCCACCCATTTCTATAAGTTCATTGCCCTGGGGATGTGGTGGTCCCTGGGGCTGCAGAAAGGGGGGCCTCACGGACCCCCCCACACTTCTATAATTCATTGCCCTGGTAGGGGGCAGACCCCGGGGCTGCGGGAGGGCCGTGCGGGCCCCGGCATTTCTATAATTCATTACCTTGGGGAGGTGGCGGTCCATGGGGCTGTGGGGGGGGACCGCACAGCCACCCGCGTACTATTACATATGCCCCCGGGTCTTAATCCACCCAGGAACTTTTTTTTTTTACTTTTACTTCAAATTTGTTGTGACCTTGCCATACAAATGTTTTTAAAAACACTTTTTTTTTTTGCATAGTGGGTTCCCAGAGGGACTCCAAGACCATGGCTTGGGGGTCGGGGTAACCTACCCTGCCACCTTTTCTTTATTTTCACTTTTTTTTGGGACTCATGAAGCAGAGTCCCAAGATGGCTGCCAGCACTTCCTGGTTGAAGTGTTGGCAGCCAATCAGAGCTGTGCATTTCCCTTCACAAACTCGTCTTTTTTCACAAAGGCTTCGCAACCACAGATATCACTAACTTTTTCTTCTTAAATTTCTCAAAAACTACTGAACAGATTTGCACCAAATAAAAAGCACAATCTAAACAGCATCTACCATTCAGCCAAATTTGGTGTAATTCTGTCCAGCGGTTCGGGTTGTAGGTTAGACTACGCATCCGATGGGAATTAACATGGGAAAACACACTTTTTAGCCCCCTTTTTCTCGGCCCCCACTTGACAGATCATCCCGAATTTTGCCATGCACATGCAAAATTTTGTGAAGATTCGGCAACCTGTGCTAAAGATATAGGCAAGTCAAAAAAAGCTTTTCCTATGGAAACTAAGTCCTAACTATAACTACCTACTGGCAATCGCCAGTAGGATATATATATATATATCCATCCTTTCACCCAACCACCTTTTCACTGTTTCTTCCTATGTTCTTTCACCCATCTGCATGGATTCCTCCATCCATTGCCTCTTTCACCTACTGGTCCTTTCACCCTTCTAATGATTTTTCACCCTTCCATCCAGTCTTTCACCCTTCAATTCATGTAGCCCTTCACCCTTCCATTCTACCTTACACTTTTTCTTACTTTTTCCTTTACTCTACACTTCTTTCCTCCTTCATGTCGCTTTCCCTTGTCCATCTATTAATTCTTCTCTCTTACCCTTACTTTTTCTTTTGACCTTTTTCTCTCAGGCTTATTTTTTATATTTTACCCTGTCTCTCACTTTTCCCCTATTTTCATCATTTCTGTTTACTTCACTATACTGACAGTCCACACCCCAGATCATGGTATTTCCCATTTGTGTTATTTAGGAATATTTTGACTGCAAACCTTCAAATAAAAGAGGCCCATAACATAGGGGAGTGGAAATATGATTTGGATTGGTGCGGGCAAGCAGAACAAATGATATACAAGAGTAGGGGGAGCCCAAGGAAGTGGGAGAAGATATGGGGAGCCTGGCAGACCTATAGAGGTTTATAAGTATCTACTGTATAGATCTATGTACCATCAAGGATGCAGATAAGAAGATATAGTAATATCGTAATCTGATGTAACTATCTCCTGAGCACGTTTTAATAGAAAGAATTAAAATAATTTAAAAAAAAGAGAGGGCCATAAAGAACTAACTTTTTATTGGGGCCAGTTTCACCAACCTTTGGGTGCAGTGACAGTCCCGGCTTAAGCTGCAGGAGGGGGGGTGGGGGGGGGGTCCTCGACGCTCTGTAGGTCTCCCTGGTCTGCCCATTCCAGCTTCTCACACTAAGCCTCCCTAGCTGCCCTGTCTTGCTCCTCACCCGACAACATGTTAATTCTCCAATGCAGGGTGATCAAGATGATGAAGTTGTCAAAGTCAATAGAGAGTGTGACACTTATTTTCTATGGAGCGCTTTTGTTTTTTAGGAAGGTGAATACAATTGAAGAGGAAGTCATACCTACAAAATGAAGATAATTTGACAGGTATAGATCTTTCCTGCCTAACCTCATCTTTCATTCACTATATTTGGGAGCACCTAGAAAAGAGCATTTAAGAAACAGATTTGAAGAAAAAAATGGGAATTTACTTACACTTGAATGGAGGAAGTTTTAAGTGGGAGAAAAGCAAAGCACAACTCCTAACAAAAAAGAAGTGGGGGGGACCATGTAAGTAAGACAGTATGCAAGTGATATCATGGCACGCAACATCACAGCATGTGACATTATGGCGCGTGACATCACACATGACCTCTCAGGAAGTGACATCACAAGAAGTGACATCAGATCTTAAGATCTCACACGTTTAGCAGCTCTATTATCACTACATTTGAGTGCATTATGATATTTAACAAATGAGATTTTGTGTCGGGTTGTGCCAAAAAAGTGACACAATCCAGACACAAAGTCTGGGCCTCAACAAACATTTAGTTTTGAAAACTCTGGCACAAAATAATTGGCAACAAGGAGAAATGTGGCAGTAAATCTACACTCCAAACTGGAATGGCATGGTGAGCAAAAAAACGATGGATTTAGGCCCAGATCTCTGTACTGGGGTGAATGTATGACATTGTTCTGCATTCTGTCCATCAATTGTTCTTTTTGCATTTGCCACCCCGAGTGGGATGGGTATGCCCAGACGTGGGTCCCGTGCTCTCCATGCCACTGGAGTCAAGCTATCCTGGCTGATGAGGGCTGAAAGCCCGAAACCGGTCTTAGGATGCTTGTTTCCAGTCCAGGGAGGACCTGGCCTGGCAGTTCGGGCTGGACTGTTCCCATTGGGCGCAGGGTCAAGACTGATTTGCATATGGCTGGGTCCAAACTGGAATGGCATGGTGAGCAAAAAAAAACTATAGATTTAGGCCCAGATCTCTGCACTGGGGTGAATGTATGACATTGTTCTGCATTCTGTCCATCAATTGTTCTTTTTGCAGTAAATCTACACTCTGCATAATTGGTTGCAAAGTCTGCAGTTTAATCAATCAAGGGTTTGTATAGCGCAACTACTCACCCGCGAGGGTCTCAAGGCGATGGGGTCATCCAAAGAGCCAGGTCTTGAGGTCCTTCCTTAACTGGGGCAGTGTGGGGGGTTTGCCGGAGATGGAGGGGGAGGTCATTCCAGGCCTTGGCTGCGCGGTAGGAGAAGGACTTTCCTCCAATTCTGGTCTTGTAGATGCATGGGATGGTGGCCAGAGATGTCAGCTGTTTGGAGGTGTCTCTTGGGTGCGTGGAAGGAGAGGTGGTCGTTTAGGTATGCTGGTCCAATGTGGAGGGCCTTGTAAGCGCGAGTGAGGAGCTTGAAGGTTATTCTTGTTTCAATGGGGAGCCAGTGGAGATCGCGGAGGTGTTGGGTGATGTGGTGGTGGCGGGGATGTCTAGGACCAGTCTGGCTGCGGCGTTCTGGACGGTCTGGAGCTTGTGAAGTAGTTTCTTGTTGATTCCAGCGTAGAGAGCGTTGCCGTAGTCCAGCCGGCTACTGATGAGGGCGTGTGTGACCGTTTTTCTGGATTCGGGTGGGATCCATCTGAACGTTTTTCGGAGTATGCGGAGGGTGTTGAAGCAGGCCGAGGATACGTCGTTGATCTGGCGGGTCATCGTGAGTGCTGAGTCTAGTATGATGCCGAGGTTTCATGCGTGGTCCATCTGGGTGAGGTGGTTTCCGAGGGCGGGGGACCACCAGGTGTCGTCCCAGGTGGATGGGGTGGAGCCAAGTATGAGGACTACTGTTTCCTCTGAGTTGAGTTTCAGGCAGCTCTTCTTTATCCAGGTAGTGACGGCTTTCATCCCTTCTTGGAAGTTGTGTCTGGTGATGTTGGGTTCTTTGGTGAGGGAGAAGATGAAATGGGTTTCGTTGGTATAGGAAACTATGTTGAGCCCGTGGTTTCCGACGATGGTTGCGAGGGGGGATATGTAGATGTTGAAGAGGATGGGGCTAAGGGAGGATCCCTGGGGCACTCCACATCTGGTCTCTGTTGGTTCCGAGAGGAAGGGCGGGAGTTGTAACTGTGAGAAATGAGCATATCCAGTCAAGGGCCTTTCCGCAGATGCCGGCATCGTGTAGTCTGGTTGCTAGTGTGCGTGGGAGACGGTGTCGAAGGCAGCTGAGAGGTCCAGGCAGGTGAGGGTTGCCGTTTGGCCCTGGTCGAGTAAGGAGGGGATGTCGTCGGTGGCAGCGAGTAGGGTGGTCTTGGTGCGGTGGTTGCTGCTGATTCCGGATTGGGAGATGTCCAGGTCGTTGTTGGCTTCGATGAAGTTTGCTACCTGGGTGTTGACGGCCTTTCCGATGACTTTGGCTGCGAATGGAAGCAGGGAGATGGGCCTGAAGTTCTTGAGGTCAGTTTAAAATATCTTATGGGGTTAAGTCATCTGCTGTAGCCAACTAAATCTCAGGGAATAATAATAATGGTTAGATAACTCTGGACGTTAAGGTATCTGCTGAAGAGATCTGTATTTTGTCTAGTCCCAGTTTTGAATCAAAGTAGCGCAGAGGGTTAATATGTCTCCTACAAAGCAAAATTATGTAGCACGCAGATAACAGATTTTTATTTTATGTAAATGGATAAGTGGGTTACTGCTTTTAACATAGAGATCCTTTTGTTACTTGCAGTACATAAACTGTAATCCTAATATAGCTCAGTGAGCTATGGAGGACATGTAGCTCCTACACTCTGAAACCGTCACTGTCTTATGCAACACATCCTACACATTGATTTACACCCATATGATTTATCGTCAATGTGTATGTGTGATGTAAAGCGCTCTGACACCCTGCATTGAGATGAGTTTTTCAGAAAGGATAGTATATTTAAATAGTGGTATCTAAATTGCTATCTGTGTAAATACTGTGACAGACCAACACATCTGATATTCTTACAGTGCATGCATATCTCTTATATACAGGGTCTGTACAAAGTCAAAAGCATGCCTCTCTTAAGTACTTGTGAAGTGATAACCTGTGCGCCTTTGTTTCCCCTCCATTGCATTTAGGTGTGAGGCTCCCGATAGCTCCCAGCCAGGATACTCCAACAAAAGGAGGCCTGATGGCCCCTTAACTTTGTTATGGCCCAGATGGAATCTGATAAGCCCAGTGCTTAATTTGAGCGGGTGGTTTCCGGTGCTTAGCACAGGCACTTAATCATCAACACCGACGCTATTCATGAGCACCAGTTAAGGACACATTTATTTCTGGTAGGCACCGTGAGATTAAGTGTTTTGCCCAGAATCACAGGATGTTGAGTCAACGCCGAGATTCGAATCTGGTTCCCCAGCTCGGAAGTCGGCAGCTCTGGCCATTATGCCACATACTCTCCCCAATTTCATGGTTAGCAGTTGGTTCTGTTTTAGGCAGCCCTAACAGGAGAAATGGGCCGGTGCAAGCTGCCTCCTTACGAGCGCACCAGCACTTTTTTTTTTTTTTACAAATTATCTACTGGATAAGCCCCTTCCTCAACATGAACCTTGCAGCTCGGAACGAAAGCAGCCAACGAGCCGGCGCTGCTGAATTAGTCCTGGCGCCTTTAAATTACACCTCGACAAGTTTAGTATATTTATCTCTGTGAGGTCCAACCTCTCAGAAGGGGGCGTCCGCTCTATGAAAAGAGTGGGTATACGCTGCCTGCCTACCCGCGACTTTTACCCTGGAGAAAAGTAAGACACCATAATTAAAAGTCCACGAAAGTGGAAAAAAACTCACCTAAGTCGCGAGGATATGCCCTTTTCCGGTATGTAAGTCTGTTTATCTGCTGCCCTCCTATCGTTCTCCTCACCCGCAGCTCTATCCCTGGAGGCTTCCTCCTCGCCTGTGGGACTCTGGTGTTCTCACCGGAAAAGCCTCCTTAGCTGCCCCGAGATTCGCCCTCCTGAAACCGTTGACTGGGACTAGGTGCGGTCACACCGCAGCCTGCGCTCAGGCCTCACTGCTTGCACCTGATTTACAAGAGCCCAGCACGCGCCGATCCGCGGACAGAGTGCGGCCTATGCATCAATTATGCACGAACCCTTGTGGCACCAATCAACAGCCCTCTGAGGTGGGTCGAGAGGAAGGCGCCAGATGGCGTTTGGATGTCTTTAATGTGAGACTACGGTTGTAACGGACGGTGCCCGACCAAAAGTGTTTTCCCCAGGAGGCGTGCAGGCAGTCGCGGTCCCTGCCCTGCAGTTAAGAGAGGTGGGGCGGTTTTTCAACAGACGACCGCGAGGGAAAATTAAATAAATAATTAAATTTCCCTCGTGGTCGTATGTCGAAATCTCCCCACCAACCGGGCCCCATCGCTCTTACCTGCACGGACCGCGGCTGCCTGCAGGCCAATCAAACTGTTTTCTCCAGGTGGCACCCTAACCTTATAATGAGAGAACCATAAGGAAACCCCCCGGCTGCTACGTTTTGTTTAAGACAGACCTAGACCTGCACGATTCTCCAAAATCAATCACAAAATGGGCCCCTATGGAGGAAGAGTTCCCGGTAGCCCCATAATAATTCCTAGCCTCGATCCGAGAGGGCAAACTGTCGGACACCTGAGAGCGCCTCTTTTTGGGGGAAGTCATTGCCAGCATAACTCAGAAAGGACCTATTGCAGGGCCAAATGGGCCCACGAACAGAGCCACTACTGAAGAAGTCAGCCAGGTTGGCTTCCAACGACAGTCTTCATCCAGGGACAGCCATTGCCAAGCCGGACACAAGTGTAGAGTGACCTGATGGTACCCAGGACACCACTTTTCCATTCCTGGACTTTGCTTTTTATATTATTGGTCCATACAGGTGTATTGGTCCATCTGACTCAATTAACGTGAATCAAGACTACAACTCCCAGAATGCACTGATTTGTTGAATCAAAAACCAGATCTTCAAAAGTAGTGTCCAAGTGATATGGAGTTATGTGGTCGCCCTATGCAAGTGACCACTTAATGGGTTTACCAGATGGTTACCTGGTCACCATCCTCCCCTATGAATTACCTGTAGGCTGCACCCCAAGATCCATCACTAAAGTTATCAGCTAGGGCAGTGATACTCAAAATACGGCCCGGGGGCCACATGCAGCCCTCCTGACCTTTACAGGCGGCCCCCTGGTCAACAGCAGCACTGGGCTGCTGTTTTCCCAACTCAGCACTAACATTGAGAAGGAAGTTAAATATAGGGGCAAGGAATTAATTAAAGGTTAACTTAAGTTAAAGACGGGAAGTAACTAAGGTGTCTGTCCTGCACCACTTAACTTTAGGAACACCTCATTTATAAAGACATCTTGCAAAAAACGTGTGAAAATATGATAAAGTCTCTTCAAAATTCAAAAAGTGTATTTCATTAACATGCAGAAGCGTTTCACCTTAGTATATCAGATTATATCAGTGCATTGAGAAGTATTTTTTGAAGGGATAGCTTGCAAACAGGAAATTAGAAACATTCATGCTTCCCCAACACTGACAACAAGCAAATAGTGAACTAGGAGGCAAGTCAGTTGTTATGTGCGCACTCTGAGTGGCCTGGGTTGCTATTATATGGACATCAATATAGTTTATTAAATAAAAATGTGCATCCTCAAGTCAGTATTTCAAAGTCCTCTTATATATATATATATATATATATATATATATATATATATATATATATATATATATATAAAAAAAAAGAGGTAAAATAAAACAATTGCCTAGAATCACACAATTTGGTCAAGCGAGGAAGCCTGGATTGATCCCAGGTTTTCTGGTTACACATTGTGTAATACAGCCTTTCGAGGTACATGCTTCGCTTCCCCGATACTCACCTTGCACAACTTCCGCCCCTCTCCCATTGCCACCCTGCTGGTATCCATGTGGTCCTCGGTCACACCTCCTTCCAAGCTTTCTGGTCCCCTGGAAAATGTTTGTGAGTACCCATTAGAGAGAGAGCTCCCAAAAGCAATCCTCACTAGGGTTGCCAGACTTCCAATATCTTATCAATATTGGTATTTTTTATGGTAGACAGGTAAAACCTTTTGAAATATCAGAGCTTTAAGTGGCCCTGGTCCATCTGGGTCTCAGACCTGGTGGTAATTAAAAACAAACATTGAAATGGGTTCCTTCCAGGCCTTGGATTCATGTCCTTAACTTTGTAGGCAAAAACACTGATCAATTTCCGAACAATAATTGTAAAATATATTAAGGTAATCCATGTCCTTCCTATTTATATTTCACATGCTTTATTTCATTATACATTCCCTAAGAGTGTTTGGTTTTCCAGGATGTTGTGTTATGGTATTTTTTTCGTACAGCATATACTTCTTTTATAGTGCATACTTTCAACTGAGTCGCCTTCTGGTGTTTGTCACGGGCCACAATTGAGAGCACCGGAGTGGAGGAGGGAAACAGTGCAAGTATCTCTCACTGCCTGTCAGTGGGTCAAAAAGGTGTTTAGAATACCTGGTCATCCAATCCTGGCCTCTCTACAAAGCACACAGAACAATAGTCATGTATGCCACTAACAGTTTTGATTCTATGCAAATGTGTGTGAAGGTGATACACAATCGTCGAAATATTAACAAGGCATAATTAAAAGTGCAGTGATTATAGAGTGTGTGGGTTGTGTGTTTGGGGGTGATGCAAGGAAGTAC
Source organism: Calotriton arnoldi (assembly GCA_963921515.1). NCBI lineage: Eukaryota > Metazoa > Chordata > Amphibia > Caudata > Salamandridae > Calotriton > Calotriton arnoldi. Next base: position 387,363 of record CAWUFW010000771.1, read on the forward strand.
ATACAGGAGAGAGTGAAAAGAGTGTGCTGAAAAGGAAGGAGATGAGGTGTGAGATATTCAGATGGAGAATTTCTAAGATATGTAGAGAAAAAGAACATGCAAATCTAACAGACTGCAGTGGAAAGCCGTGTGGATGGAAGAACAGGAGTGATTGAGACTCTTGATGACCACCTCCCCTTCCACAGAAATTAGTAATGTTTAATTCACAGTCTCATAATTGCAAAAATGAAACATTTTCAGCATAATTTATGACAAAATCACCAGGGGCGGCTCCTCCACTTGGGCGGAGGAACGTCGCCCCACTGCTTTCTCGCAGTGCGAGAAGCAGAAACATAAAATGGTATTTTAAATATCATTTTATGTTTCTGCTTCTCGCACTGCGAGAAAGCAGAAGGGTATGCCTGGTTGCGGGTGGGCGTACCTGCTCCAGGCAGGGGAGGAATGGCTTGCCCACTGTTGTGGGTGCTGACTGTTTGGTCGGCCCCAGGGTCGACCAAACCAGTCATGCACACTCTGCATTTTCTCTATACATAGGGAATATGGCCTCCCCATAGACGCCTGTGGGGTCGGCGTCCTAGCCAATTACAACTACCCCCCCCCCCCACGCGAGTCATGCCGGCCGCGACTGAAAATCAATGGTGTCACTCTTTTAACTTAAACCACTGACAACCATTGGCAAAGCCAATAGTGCTGGCTTGTTTTAGGTGTGTTGGACTTGGCCCTCTCTGCATGGTCACCACCAGACATTTTGCCTTCATCTCTCCAGTTTTCTGAACCCATGTTTTGGCTGTTTAGGACTCTGTGCACTTACCACTGATAAGCAGTGCTAAAGTGCTTGTACCCTCTCCTTTAAACATGGTAACGATACCTTACATCCACTTGGTACATTTAATTTACTTGTAAGCCCTTAATAACATGGTACTAGATGTACCCAGGGCCTATACGTTAAATGCTACTAGTGGGCCTGCAAAAAGAACGAATGATGAATGGAATGCTGAGCAATGCAAACATTCACCCCCAGTCACAAAGATCTGGGTTTAATCCAGCGTCCATGCCACCCCAGTTTAGACCCAGCCATATGCAAATCAGTCTTGACCCTGGCTGATGAGGGGTGATTCCCCAAAACCGGTTACAGGATGCTTGTTTCCAGTCCAGGTAGGACCTGGCCTGGCAGTTCAGGCTGGACTGTTCCCATGGGGAGCAGGGTAAAGACTTATTTTTGCATATGGCTGCATCTAAACTGGAATGGTACTGTGAGCAAAAAACAATGAATTTAGGCCCAGATCTCTGTGACTGTTTGACATTGCTCAGCATTCCGTCCATCAACTGTTCTTTTTGTATTTGTCACCCTAAGTGGTACTGGTATGCCCAGACATGGGTCCCCTGCTCTTCATGCCCCTGGAGTCAAGCTAGCCTGGCTGATGAGGGGTGATACCCCAAAACTGGTCCCAGGATGCTTGTTTCGGGACCAGGGAGGACCTGGCCTGGCAGTTCTGGCTAGACTGTTCCCATGGGGAGCAGGGTCAAGACTAATTTGCATATGTCTGGGTCTAAACTGGAATGGCATGGTGAGCAAAAAACGATGGATTTAGACCCAAATCTCTGTACTGGGGTGAATGTTGGGCATTGTTTAGCATTCCGTCCATCACTTGTTCCTTTTGCTAGTGGGCCTGCAGCACTGATTGTGCCACCCACTTAAGCAGTCTTTTAAAACATGTCTCAGGCCTGCCATTGCAGCCTGTATGTACAGTTTAAACTGCCATTTCGACCTGGCAAAAGAAACCTTTTGCCAGGTCTAAATCTTCCTTTTTAATACATACATGTCATCCCCTAGGGTAGGCCCTAAACAGCCCACAGGGCAGGGTGCAGTGTATTTAAAACGTGGGACATGTACTTTTACATGTACTGGTAACGAAAAACTCTTAAATTCATTTTTCACTACTGCAAGGCCTACCTCTCCTGTAGGAAACCATTGGTTTTTCTTATTACATTCAATTAGTGATAACTTTCAATTGAGAGCAGTTAGGGAAGTCGAGTTTGTTCTCTAAAGAATTGTGATTTAAAACCCTCTTTAATGGTGAAGTTGGATTTTAAGTCACAATTCTGAAAATGGCACTTTTAGAAAGTTGGCACTTTCTTGTCCCAACCATTTGGTGCCTGTATCCTTTGTAACATGACTAGGCGTAGCTGGCAGTTGGTGTTTGTGTATTGCTTCCATACAGTGAGACAAAGGGAAAATAGGTGTTGGCAGGATGAGCCATCTCTGACTTGAGGGGGGTGGAGCTGTCACCTACCACACTTGCACATCACATAGGCTCTGCTTTAGCACACTTACAAAGGGTTTCACAGTAGTCTTTGGTGCCCCCAGACAAGCTGGAGTCAGGCAGGGAGAAAGGAAAGATCATGGCTTCCAGAACAGAAAAGGCTACAACCACCTTGAAACCAGCTCCTACACTGTGCTGGGAGTCTTGCCCCCAAGTGGTGCCACCTCAGTCCTGGAACTTTGGAAGTGGGCCTGAGGGTGCTCTGCCAGCCCAGCTGTGGTCTGTGCAGAACTGACGCAGCAAGACGCATTGTCTTACATTGGAACCACGGCTGTATGACGTATCCCCAACACAGGACCACGCAGCTCCTCGGAACTGCTGCTGTGCGACACATCCTCGACGCAGGACCTCACATCATAGCCCCACAGTTCCTCGGAACCGCCGCTGCATGACGTATCCTCGATGCAGGACCTCGCATCACCGCCCCCTAGCTCCTCGGAACCGTTGCTCCTCAATGCATCCTTGAAGCAGGACCTCACATTACAGCCCCAAACTTCCACTGCACTGCGCATCCTCGACTTCGGACCTCGCAGTGCTCCACAACCAAGATTTAACTTACTTCTTTTCAGCGGTCCTAACTTAGTCATTGTGAGCCGGCCTAGGAGCGCCACGCCCAATAGGTTAAAATGTCATTAGGCTCTCCCCGTCGTCGTCACAGTCCAGGCTGCTGCAACATGGAATGACAATTTTCTGGCTGCCGTGGGCTGCTATGGGCTGGGGCAACAAGGCCTCATGGTCAGCCTTTTACCAGCTTTTCAAAAGCCATTTACTGGCTTATGAGCCTTTGTTTAATTTTAATTTTACTCACAGTGACCTGCAGTTCCCACTTTCACTGCCTATTCAGTCCCCTTGGAAGGTAACCATCAAGGCTACTTGAAGTGTCTGGGTAAAGATCAGCAGGGGTTATAGCCCCTGTTAGCACTTCCCACCTAATATACAAATACATAGTAGGGATCCCCTGCCACTCTCTACAACAAGTGGCAGAGAATGTAAAATGTCGTCAGAATGTAATCAAGAGAGAGACATGAGAAGGATTTTGCCTTCTAAATTAAAATAAAATGTATAAAAGTAGAACCTAATAGTTAATAGTGGTTTTACTTTTAGTGCTTTGAAGGCGCTATTTAAAAAGAAAGTGAAAGTAAGAAAAGTTGCATTCTGACACTATGAGACCAGATGTATCGATAATTTGCGCCAGTGCAAAGTCATAAAAGTGACTCAAAGTGTTGCTAAACTATATACTTTCCAGGGCAAAACTCCTTTTTTTTCCCTGGAAAGCTGTTTAAAAGTAACACAAATAGAGCTATGCACTTATTTGCTTCAAGGGGGCGTTCCAACGGTGGTACATGGGCGTTCCCATGATACCACCCATTGTTTTTACATAAAGCTCTATGCAGCAGGGAGCCTGGAGGTGTATCAGCGCTTTGAAAGAGAGCAGCTGGGCCATATCTTAATTTGATTGCTGTGCTGCATGCATGAAATGTTAGTAAATCTTCACCTTAGGCCCAGACTTACAAACATTTTGTGTCATTGGTGCACCACTTTTTTGGTGCAGCCACAAATCAAAATGTATTTCGGGATTTACAAAGGCACACAAAGCCCACATTTTGTGGCTTAGTAAAAAAAAAGTAACTCAAGGCAGTCCATATAATTTGCATCGGGGAGGCATTACATGGGTGAAGAATGGGCTTTCCTGCACAACCACAAATGTGTTTTGACGCAAACCTAGATTTACTAAAGTCTGTAAACCTAAGTTTGCGCCAAAATGGTGTGCCTATCTTAAGCTGTCTTAAAGAAGAAAAATATCTTCATTTCTTCTCATTACTTCTTTGCATGTGTGCTCCATTCTGCAGCACACATACAAAGAGAAATAAGCCTCTAAGAATAGATTTTGTGCAGGAAGGTACTCCTTCTTGCACAAAAACTATTCTGATGAAAACACAGGCACCCTTGCATCATGGCGCAAATGTGCCTGCATTGGCACTAGGCTGCCACAAGTGCACCAGTGCAGGGAGAGAGCATTAGTGCCTTATATGGTAGTAAATATGGCATATTTCTGCTCTCTCCCTTTCACGCAACGCAGCACAGCAAGTTTCCTAGCTGTGTTGCGTGAATGTTTAGTAAATCTGGGCCATAGTGTTTCCCGCCCGGAAGAGTATCTTTTCAGTATAAAACCTATGTTAGACTTACACATACACCTTTGGTACTAGGCAGCCTGATTGTGCACCATCACTTGGAAAGAGAGCTGGTGCGCTATATTTTTGTAGCTATGATGCTGTCCTGCTCTCTCCCTTTCACACAGCACAGAAACTTTGATTGCTGCAATGCCTGAAATAATAGTAAACTTGCCCCTATGTTCCATTGATGATTCTAATACTTGCTGTAATCTTCTCAGTCTGAATGGTCCTCTCACCTCAGGTAAATGCTGGCTTAATTAATGTGTATTTTGGGTGCTGTTGCTCCTATTGCACTGTGCCATGCATATGTTTTTTTACTTTTACAGAACCTGTTTTGGGGGATTGGGTGGATTCTCGGTCCTTGTAGCTGCCTGCATTGCTGTGTTTTGATTGATCCTGCTTCTCATACCTTTTCTCTATCCCATCTCTTATCCTCTTTTGTGCAATCTTCAGATCAGCCTCACAAGGGGATACAGCTTGTTACCTGCAGTGGCCCAGCACTCCCACCTCGTCTCCCCCACTGAACCCCTGTGAATGGTGCCTGCCCATGTAATTTTGGGGCGCAAAAGCAATGTATGTTATGAGTTCTGTGTAGCTTTGTACATCGCATAGTTTTTCCGCATACTACTCCCATTCTGAATTTCAGCACCCTGGCCCTTCCTAACCTGTCCTCTCACCAATAAATTATCTTATGAACAGCAAAGGATGGTTTTTAGTGACAGGCAGGATGGATGTAGTTCAGGGGCATCAACTAGAGGTCAGCAAGAGGGAACTAGGGCTGAAGCTCATCCACCCTTGTATTCAAAACCTATACAATGTTGCAGTCAGCAATTCATGAACTTCTATGTACACACACATCAGAATTTGAAAGCACTGTGAGACCATGCAATTGGTGCAACTACACTACACAAATGTTGTTAACATACATAAGGTCTCACAGTTAAAGGTGTCCTTCTTTTATTCTGGTAATTCCAGCTATGTTTCTAGACCTGGCCCAGGATGCCAATGTGCAGTGTATTCCATTTTCACACTTCGAGGCTGCAGCTAATTCTTTTCTGATAGAAGGTGCCTCTGATTACAGTGTGACAGCCAAATAATTATGCACATCTCTGACTAGAGGACGCTAATTAGGAATAATAAGACCTCAAAGTGACAGACTGCATAACAGCACAAATACAATTTCAAGAACTCTAACAGAAATTTTAAGTCTGACCAATCCAAGCTGCATAGGTTTTCATAGGGCTTGAGCTCTACATGGGAATTATTTTAACATTTGTACATATCAATATATCATGCCGAAATCACTGATGTCCATATTATTTCCTAGTAATCTTCATTACACCTAATCCTACTGATTCTTGTCACAGTCATCAGTTGTGAGGTAAAGCTATCTTCAGACAGGAAGAACTCAGGAGCACGCTGAAAATAGAGACGGCATCCACTCTACGGGGTGCTACAAAGCGGATGGCTTCCCAGCATACACCCTGACTTATCTTACCCAACTTGAAAGCTGAAGTCACAGAATGGTGGCTTTTTGTAATGTCTGTGATAAGGATAAATGGGGTTAGGATTATAAGTAATGAAGAGTACTGGTAGGTAATTGAAACATTACCTCTACATTCCAAAGCTTCATTATTACAGGAGATAAACCAAAACAAAAAAACAGCTTTCAGCCTACAACATAAGAAAATATGCACCCAGTATATCACTTACTAATCCAGCACCCAGTGAATGATTTATTGGAGACATACAAAATTTAGGGCAGGACAGAACTACATTTTGTTGCCTGTACTGTTGTACAGAGCTGTGGGAAGAGACCAAAGTAGCCGTTCTTCAAATTTCAGGTTAAGGAAAACCCTGGAGTTCCACCAATGAGGTAGCCATGCTCCTTGTGTATCTATCCTGAGACGCTCATGGAAAGGGAGTACAAGCCAAGGAGCGGGCTAAAGCAATTGTGGAACAAATCTAAAGACTAGTGGCTAATGAAGAATCCTTTAACCCCTTCCCAGCTCTTATAAAAGTTACAGAAAGATGATCAGACAAACAAAAACGTTTAGAACATTCCAAGTAGATAAAAACTGCCCTCTTAGCATCCACTGAATGCAAGGCTTCCCCACCCAGAGAAGACAGGGAAGGGAAAAAGATGGACAAAACAATCTTGTTATCCACATGAGCTGAGCTACCTTGGGGAGAACTTTATGATCTGGGAAAAACACAATACCATCTTCATGGATTTTCAGGAAGGGGGGGGGTCGGCACAATCAAAAAACAGCTCACCAATTTGGTGAGCTGAGGTGATTGAATTCCAGAAAAAGCTTCATTGTCAGAAATGTAATATCAACAGAAGATATAGATTCCAAGGGGGAGAGTCATGCTGATTCTAAGACGAGAGGCAAGACCCAAGAAGCAGAAGAAAGCCTAAACATAGAACGAGAGAAGCAAAAAGCTTTCAGGATATGGGAACCTGAACTGACCCAACGATCATGAAATGCTCTAATTGTTGCCCATTGTGCTCTTAGGGTGGGAAGTTTAAAAAACGCAAAAGTATTTCTGTCGGATTCAATGTATAACATACAATGATTTAAAATAAGAGCTTAGTACATCCTCTTACTTTTAAGACATTAATCATACAGGAACATATGAGAAATGACTCTTTGTATTTAAACAAGTATATCAAATCGTTGAAGTAGTATTGAGCAATTGTATTCAGCAATAACAACAACAATGTGCTTCATGCATAGTGAAAAAGAGCTTGTTCAGTGCATAGGCACAAGTGAGTATATGTTCACAAGTTTTTGCGAACACATTTGGTCCTTTCCTTTGCCTGGCCTTGTAGTTTTGAATAGAATCTCTAAATTGGGTTGGCAGCTCCCAACAAGATAATGTGGTACATGGCAAATGTATAGTCCATCGACATTTCGACCTGGTCACAATTAGTGTAATGCGTCCACATCAATTCGAGTCTTCATCAGGATGTCAAATTGTACCACTCTCCAGGTCTAGGTAGGAATCAAGTGTCTTTAGGTTCAACAAGGCTCCCTTTGGTCGCCTTTTCTAATGTTGGGTTCCACAAATGTGTTTACCCCTACCTTGGGCAATTATATAGATATGTCTCACAGAACTTCCTAAAGATCACATCTAAAGGACTGACTAGTCATATGTTCCACAAGTATCATCCATCTCCATCAGTGTCTGTGGGTGGGGACTGTAAGATTCTGCTGAAACCCCTCCAAGCGAAACAGTTGTACAGAAAGGAGTTTACATTGAATAGAGGAAAGGGAGGGTGAGTAGCACACCAATGTTGGAAAGGTTTCTAGTGCCTAGAATAGGATTTTAAAGTGGAGGGCATCTAGATTTCTGATAGTAATGACCCTGTCAAGATGTCTTGTGAGTCTGCTGTTCTGCAAACCAATTCTGTCAGTCTCCACTCTGAGACAGAGAGAGAGGGGGGGGGGAGGCAGAAACCCTACTAGAAAACACATCTGGGAGCAGAGGAGAAAGGGAAACAGAGGGAGTTTCAAAACTGAAAGAATGTACATGGACAAAAAAGAGAAACTGTGACCTGGGTAGCCAGAATGGAAGTATTAGACGTCATCCGCTGCTTCATCTTGATACGGTATAGGAGGAAAGGCACAGAGTACATGACAAAGCCAAATGAAGGCCAAAAGCATCCGATTTCTATGCCACTGGTGTGGGATAGTGGGAGGAGAACATGGGCAGTTGGGCATTTTCAGGACAGGCACTCAGGTCTACAAAATGTCCCCTGTACCTTCAGCATATTCTCCTAGAAGACTTATGGACATATAGACGGGTCTTGAGAGGATGGAAATATCCTGCTTAATCTGCTCATCTGTCTGACCCCCAATGTGAGCAGCCCTTAAGTAGAGACGATGCAATTCCACTCAAGCCCCTAATTGTAGGACTACTAGACCGAGAGACTTGATTGAGGTCCTCCTTGTCAGTTCACATAAGCACAGTCACTGTATTGTCTCTTTGTTATGTTATGTTATTTTAATTTGTAGCGCGCACGGATACTCACGAGTGTCCCGGCGCGAAGCCTACAAGAAGGGTGAGAGCGTGTGTTTAAGCAAAAAGATGTGTTTTAAAGTTTTTCTTGAATACTGCTGGGTCTTGAATGTTACGGAGGGCAAGGGGCAGAGCATTCCAGGCAACAGCGGCCTTCCTTGCCAACGAACTGCCACCTAGCCTCTGATATTTGAATCGGGGAACCTGAACAAGGCGGAGGGATGAAGAGCGCAACTGTCTAGATGGTGCATAAAAAGAGAACCGTTTTTGTAGGTAGGATGGGCCGAGGCCGTGCAGAGCTTGGTGGGCCAAAACCAGTGCTTTAAACTTCACCCGTTCCACCACAGGCAGCCAATGCAAAGATCGCAGGTGATATCGCACGCTGTTCCTGGCAGAGATGCCCAGAAGAAGTCTGGCTGCCGCATTTTGGACCACCTGGAGCTTTTTCAACAAGTAACCCGGAATGCCCATGTAAAGAGCATTGGCATAGTCTAGCCAGGATAAAATAAGTGCACAGGTGACCGTTTCTCTCGCTGCCTGGGGAAGGAGAGGAAAAAACTTCCTCAGAGTCTTGAGAAGACCAAAACAGTTGCCGGACAACTTCTTGATATGGTTTGAGAAAGAAAGGCTCTCGTCGAACCACACCCCCAAGTTCTTGGCCGGCTTCCCGGCAGAGGTGGGCAAGGGAAACTCAGGAAGCCAAAGAGATTCCCGAAAGTTGGGCGGAAATTTTCCGTAAAGGAAAATCTCTGACTTCTCCTCATTACATTTTAATTGCGCAGCCGCTAACCATTTAAAAATGGATGAGAGACAGTGGTGAACTGAGGAAACTGACTCATCACTATCGTCCCACGTAAATAGCAGCTGGGTGTCATCGGCATAAGCCATCACCTTAGCCCCAGACTCTCGGCCAGATAGACTAAAGGAGTCATATAAATGTTAAAGAGAAGGGGACTAGAATATGTTGTCCCTTCATTTGATGTTGGTAGTGACAGAGATCAATATACTGCAGACAGACCCCTCCAGTTGAAGAGTGCCTGTGGCCTGTCACGGACCATCATCCTTGAGCTGACAGTGTCTTGAAGGTGGCACCCCATCATAAGGCGCTGACTTGGCACCATCATGAAACCAACATGAAGTGGAAAACCTCTCATTAAGGATTCCGGGCTTAACCACCAGTGTAGCTGAGGATGTAGAGAACTTGACACAGGAATCAACAGGTCACAATTTTGAGGCTCTGGATTCCAATGATGTAGAATATGAAATAGAAGAGGGTGAAGATGCAGATGTACCCAAGGAACTGTAAATATGCATGAGACCATATGTCCCTGAATGTTCAAGAACAGTCTGCCTGGAGCTTGACTGAGAGACAGTAAAGATTTTCTTGTGGTCCTTTATCTTTCTGCTGTATATTCAGGCAGATAAGACATATCTAGGTCTGTGCAGAAATGAGCACCAACGAAAGTTCTGTTTCAAGTTGGATCTGTCTGGCGTTTTGCCCACATCTTGGTAAAGACACTTGAAACACAGCATTGTCCAGATGGCAAGACCCGGCACTTATTGGTGACATACAACTATGGAATATGAAGGTAAGCATCCAGGAGATTGATTGTTAACATGAATGCTTCCTTCAGAACCAGTGGAATTATTCTCAGCAGGGTCTTTACTATGAAGGTAATCTTCTGTACCCATAGATTGACTCACCTGAGACCGATGGTCATGTGGGATTCCCCTGTTAATTGAGAACCACAAAGACCATACAGAATTCTCCGGTCCTTGTGCTTCTCTGGGTACACAAATTATTGCTTGCATATGTAATGTGAAAAGGATGGCTTGAAGGAAAGCCATCTAATAAATAAAGCAAGTGAAATAAACAAGATAGACCACCAATAAGCAACAGGTCGACCTAAAGTCAGCACAGTGTATTGTACACAACAGGTTTTCAGCAGTAGGCAGCTAAACGTTGCCTATAGGCAGGACCTACAAAATAATATTGATGATTTTTTACTCCATGTTGTATTCAACTACCAGCTCTTGGACTTATCAGCATCTCAAAGCATGAACAACTGGGTGCCATTTTTCTCTTGAGAAATGTTGCAAACCTTGTCCTCACCCAAGAAAGCTCTAATAACAGCAGGTCTCACGCTAGGCCTCACCAGAGAGTATCCAGTTGTAGGTCTAATATGTAATATCACAAGAGTGACAGTCTCCAACTGGAGGGGGAACCACATACACTCCCCAAAAGGAGAGAGCGCTGAGGGAGAAAGAGTTGGAAAAGGACAGTCAACAACAGAAGGAGGAAGAACAGGCACTTTTGCAGAGAGTAGCACTTCACAGAAGGAGGCCTATCCATAGTAGAGTTACCAGATTAAATCTGTATAACACCATCAATAAAGCGCGGTCTCATTGCACAATGAGCACGTACCAAACAACAAGTCACTCACTTACAGGCCTCACGCGCTGTCACGAGTTTTCTCCGCCCCCGCGTTCTTCTCGGCCCGCCGCCCGACTTACCCAGGGGCAGCGCTGCATCGCCTCTCCCGGCTGCCTACAGCAGGGCATGGGCTTGGCTGGGTAGATGGTGGACCCAGAGCGGGGTCCCTTCCGCAACGGGTGGCTCCATGACCGGGAGCAATTATGTGTCCCGTTCCGAGGCCCGAGAAACTACAACTCCCAGGGGGCATAGCGGAAGTGACTGCGAATGCCGGGAGCACCGAGGACTGTAAACCGGAAGTGCTCGACCAGTTAAAGGAGCCTGCCGGAGTGCCAGAAGCTGCTGGTTATTCGTTTTGATGAACAGCGTTCATGCGCTGCTGTATTCCCTGCCTAGACTTCTGTATGGTAAGGGTGCACTTGCACCGACTTCATCGGGAAACTCCCCGATAATGCCCTAGTTTCGAATTACTCTATTTTAACGTATGGGGGCATACGAACCACCGGAAACTGTATAACCTGCCCTTTGGGATTACTGATTGCTATCTTTGATCCCAAGTATTCTCGCTTTACAAACTCCTAGTGTGGGATTCATACATCCCGCTACGCTTACCACAAAGTGTTTTAGGTACATGGGCTCAGTGGTACTGGATTTACTTACGTACATGTATATGATTGACAATATACAAGCAACTGCTATACCGAAACAAATGGAGCATTGAGTTGTTTATTATTTGTTTACATTAACAGGGGGCTCAAGAGGCGGCCTTCTGCTCTTCCCCTGTGACATGGAACAATTTATGTGTACTGGTGTGTATGGTTTCTAGTGTACAGTGTTGTGAGTCACCTTGTGAGTGTGTTTGGGCTACAAATTCATGTACCTTTGTGCCTCTATCCCTTTCTTAGCGCAATACCCAACCATTACCAAGCGATGTTACAGAACTATTGACTCCTTCCTTTTCCTAATGGATGGAGTATTATTTGTTTTACAGGTATGAGCATCTCACTTATGTAGATAAAAACAACAGTATATATATGAATTTAATTATCAGTTAGTGTTTTTGCTTTTCAGATCTCCCTCCCTTCTGACCCCTTCCTTTCCTTCCCCCGCTTGATCATCCCAGTCGCCTGTGCTATTACAGCATACAGGGTTGGGGCTATTGAGAGGTGGACCTCTTTTGGCATCGAACCGTTCCTGAGGAATCGTCGAGCTGACACACAGGGTGTATCCATTGAATAGTTGCTTCCAACGAGAAATTAATGACTAGTTTACTCAGGAAACACTCAGGGGAGGACTTACTGGGAGACCTCCCTAAGCTTTCTCACCGTGGATGTACCCACTGACAAGCTTCACAGAAGATGCAACCCCTAACCCGCCCTGGCCCGGAGCAGCGACTAACATCACACAAGGAGCACCCAGGAAGCATCCTCTGTTGGGTCCACTCAGATTACACCAACCGCACCAGAGATAAGCCACCGATCCTCTACAATTAGAGAGCACCCACTCACCGTCCTTGTCAAGTGGCATGCCCTGATCTGCCTCACCTCCAGACCATCTATTCACAGTCCCTTCCAAGCTACACCCGTTGATCAGTCTCACCCATGACAAACTGCAAGCAAGCCACACTCACGTTTTACTGGCGGCCTCCCGGAAGGAACCTAGTGTTGGTCATCACCACGGAAGCACCCACTGCCGACGGCAGGCCTCACTCGAGGGCAGCCACCAAGCAGCACCCAAGGAATACCACTGACAGGCCTACCCCCACGAGTAGCAACTAGCAGACTTTACCAAGGCTGCACCCAGTCACAGGCTTCACCCAGGACTACCCACTGACAGGCCTACCCCTAGGAGTAGCAACTAGCAAACTTCACCAGGGCTGCACCCACTCAAGGGCCTCATCCAGGGACTACCCACTGACAGGCCTACCCCCACGAGTAGCAACTAGCAGACTTTACCAAGGCTGCACCCAGTCACGGGCCTCACCCAGGGACCACCCACCGAGCAGTCTCCTCCAGGAACAGTAGACCTCACTCAGTCTGACGAACCCCACGCTGGGCACCCCTACGAACCAGCCACACACAGACACGCCCACACTAGCACCCAGCTTCAATCCCGGGAAAGGCACTGACCGGGGATTTGACTTCATCAGCGATGCCCTAAGTGAGCACGTGAGCAGTGCATATGGGGGGAGTTAGGGAGAGTTACGCGCAGCACCGGTCGGCAAATGACAGCATAGGACAGAAAAGTCCTATTACAAAGTCTTGAAACTGTTCATTCCTCAAGGGTCAACAGTTGCAGTAACAGTTTAATTAGCTTTTCTTACAAAGCAAACTTAGCGTTCGTGTTATGGACTCTGAAAGATAAAGAGTGTGTAGGATTTGTACGGGTTGGTCTCTGACCTGTTGCGGGTGCGCTGGGCCTCTTTTGCAGCGGTGCCTGCTGCAGCCAGTCTCGTGTTTGCCATCATCTACCTCCTGTTGGTAGGTGAACTCGCAGCATTGGTACTGTGACTCCTGCGAGGGGCTTGCAGCTGTGAAGGAACGCTAGCCCTATAAGATACGGTGGATATTTCTCCGTCCAGCAAGTAGGGCCGGGACAGAGTTACTCTTAGGCCAGACGATATTCACCCTACAGGTATTTCAGGAGGCGAATGTCCGACGTATGACTGACTGCTCCAGACCCAGCAGTCTTTCAGAGCCACGAGACTGAAATCTCAGTAAAACAACAGAAGCCCAACTTATGGGGCACCCTTCCTGGCAGCCATTCTGATTACCTCTGCCCCATGCTGTCAGCACTAGCCTGAACATGTCATATTGCACCCCTGCCCACCCTCGCTTGTCTGTAGGCCGGCCTCTGATTACACAATACACTTGATATTAGTACCCCCAACTTTACTGATTGCAGATTAGTTGCGTGAGATACTGAGGGGATCACGGATGGCTGACAGAAAGAAAGGCGTGGTAAGAGAAATGTCGAAAATAAAAATATTTGTCTTTTTTTAATAAACCGCTTTTCACTTTAACAGACTGCTGTGAAATGTTGTCAGCTCGAGTGCAGACCCCACCCCCAGTTGCCGTTTAAGCTACCTCACCCCGCAGCAGGCAGTCCTGTGCCCACCCTAACTAATGGACTTAAGCCTGGCAGGTCATTGATAAACTAATCTCCCTCGCCCTGCCTCGAGCTCGCCTTTCCTCCAGATAAGGGGGTGGTCGCAACAACCCATTGTCCGCCACAAGGACGGCCAGTGGGGCGCTAATGGGGGATCGTATGGCTCAAGCACCCTGCCCAGGGTGTGGTCATGGCAGGGCGACCCCCGCAGAAGGTCTGCTACTCAGTTGAGGCGCAGAGGAGCGGGTACAGAGGCCGGACCCGGGAGAACAGTTCCCTGGCGCAGGCGAGGTCGTGGTTCTTCACACCGTCCTGGGGACCCCAGCTCGGCCAGGTAAGGCCCGGTGTGAAAGTAGAGTAGGCCTCCCTACAAAACGAAGCATCATCATATGAGGAAAAGGTTAACCAACAGCACCCATGGGTTCTACGGAAGCCAGGAAGGATCAAAGTCTGGGGGACTTTCTAGGGATCTCCTGCGAATAATGAATGACTTTTGGTGGATAATAAGTTGGAGTTAATTGTTGGGGAAGCAAGCGCAGCAGGAGACGTAGGGCAGCCCTGGGGTGCACATAGTGCTCACGCTCCGGGGGCGGCAGTGACGACGACTGGCTTGCGATCCCTCGGTCCCGGCGGAGGGGACCATGTGAGGGGTGTCATGAACTACCTCAGGGAACTGAACAATTACGGACACGCTCTTTAGCGATAGATTGGGTGTGGGGAGGAGGCTGAGGTGGAGCATTAATATTTCAGGGGCTCTTTGTCCACTAATTGTCTGAAACTCAATGCGGGCAGGGAGGACAGAGGCCGGTGACTCGGGCAGAACACCAGGCAGGGTCCAGTTACAGGCTGGCTGCACTAGGGATGCGCCCTGGAGCGGGCTGTGCCTGTTCACCCACCCCCAGTGCTGCATCCCAACAAATCTCCACGCGCCTGTTAATGCACCCCTAGAGCCTGCATTGATGGGGCCTGTCTCGTTGCTTCAAGTCTCAGAGACCGGTTGCTCCCCTCAGAGATGACCCCTCTGCCTCTCGCTGCTACCGCCCTCAACGCCTCCCGCTGAGTGGAGGGCCCGCGCTGTTCCACTTCCTCCCAGGCCCGCTCTCCTCAGGCTTGACGCTGCAGCTCACCGATGGAAGGGGCAGCGCAGCCGTTTCCATAAGTCGGTCCAGACAGAACGTGGACATTCTGGGTACCTCAGTGGTGGAGTCTCTTTCGATTCCTCTCCGCCAAAGATGCGCTCTAGGCCACGGACTGAATGTGCTTTCATTGACTATTCCCTAGCGACCCCCACGGCCTCCCCATTACACCCTACAGCATTCATACCCATGTCATATCATTCCTCGTCCCAAAACACCATGTATGCAGCCCTGCTCTACAACGAAGCTTGTTTGTCATTGCTGCACTGTACATTTCATAGGTTCACATCCTCCCTTACATGAGATGTTTGCAGTGCCTGGCGCAGTACAACCAGAGCAAACCTGACAAGGCCAATCATTTTGGCTCTTGTACAGAGAACATGTTTTAAGAAGCTTAATTTACAACGTACAGCATGGACAACAGCACTGCAGCTTCCCATACACAAAGAACAGTGGTATTGCAGGTGGCACCCACAGCCGTGTACAACACAGGTAGCAGCAGCGCGTGCTTCTGTACACACCGGAGATGCACAGCATAACAGCCAGGCCCGGCTCCAGGAATTTTTATTTGGGTGGGCCACTGCGGGCCCAATTTGTTGCTTCTTGTGGTAGCCTACAAGCCCTAGATTACAATATATCTACTAGCAAACAGTCACCATGATACAACGGATCGATTCTGTGTGTATACAGAGCATGTGGAGAGTTATTTGAAAGTAAGAGTAATGTCTGGACCTAAGTGCAAACCCTCAAATTCCAACAGGCCAGCCTTCAACACAAGTACTTCTAGGCCCGATTATCCGCTTTTCTACCATCTCTCTCCTGTGCACCGTATCTCACAGCTGACCTTGGGCCCCAGCCCCATATCAGCCACCATCCAGCTTTACTTTCATTATTCCAGTAAGAAAACATTAGTAAAATCACCTTCAAACTTAAAACTTAGCTCTAGTGCGGAAGTCTTTTTTTGGCGCCCCACCAATGACCTCTTTCTCCGCAGATACAATTACTACCACCCTCCAACAGTGCCCATTGTTTCTTCGTAGCCACTCTCTCATATGCATTTCATTTGTTGTATAGCGCTACTCATATCAGTGTAGGGTGTCACAGTACTTTACATCACGCACACATTATACAGAGACAATGAATCATACAAGTATGTAAATCAGTCTATAGGGAATGTCACATAAGCCAATGAGGATTACAAGGTGTAGGAATTATATGTCATCCATACTGGTGGGCAGTATATTTTCGGAGGGTTTGGGCTGGGGAAGCACAAACTCAGGATTTAAAGCATACCCCAGTGGTTGGGGGTTGGTTTTACTAATAAAAATGTATATCGGCCCAAACTCTTTTTAGCAACATTAAAATAATGAAAGACTGGGGAAGTTCTAACTATATAGTGACACAAAAAAAGTGAAGTTCTAACTATACCATTCATGTTTGTATGCAGCTCTTTGATGACAGTTCATAGTTCACTGTTCTATGTTAGGATTGTAACTTCTGAACTGCAAGTAACACAAGAATCTCTGTGACAAAGGCAGTAACCCACTGAGCTATCCACATAAAACACAGTTTATCTGCATTTCAAAACTACCAACAGACAAAGAATTGCTCTCCAGCAGGGTCATTAATCACCAGTTATCTGGACATTTTTATTGTTGTCTTGCATCCATGGCCATGATGATGATAAAAACAATTTAAATGAAGCAAACATGAAGTATGTGCCTTGCTGGGCCTGTGCAGATTTTAAAAATGAAAACAAATAGTAACACATTCTCTTACCTACTCCGTTAGTCAAACTTTGTGTCACACACTGATCTGATAAACAGCGGCAGGGGTCAGGAAAGGTGAATCAGAATAAAGAAACTTATTTTCTCCAGTGCTGAACAGAAAAGGAAATATCCACGCAGCACAGGACGGTAGGCAAAAGTTACTCGGTGCCAAATAAAGAATTTGTCCCCTTCGCCATGCCCCTATTGTACCTGCACGACACAGCCCACCTTTCTAAAAGGAGTTGGGTGATTTGGGTTAGCTGTGAGAAAGAGCTCAGGCCCAATCACGCAACTCTCAGAATAGGAAGAAAAACAACATCCGGAGGAACGTTTTAAATGATAGTGCCCATTTTCTATTGGCCTTCATGTCCTCAATGCGAGGGCCCAGGCTCATGTTTGGGTGGGCCAGGCACATGTTTGGGTGGGCCTGCCCCACCCGGCCCACCCGCTAGAACCGTGCATGATAACAGTACAAGCTTCTCCACAGCATAACAGTAGAAGCTTCCCCGTGGCCTAAGGGTGCAAGCTTTCCCACAGCACAACAATACATACAAGCTTCCCCACAGCATAACGGAACAAGCTTCCCCACAGCAGGCCGGCACGTGGAGGACCGGCAGGTAGAACCAGGGGCGAGCTGTGTTGTGGTGTCGGGGGCATGGGGGGATTGGGGGCACATGTTCCTTCTCAACTGTCTTGTTTGTTCCTGCCAGGGGGCTGCTGCTCGTGCTTGCTGTAACATGCTGCTGTGGGGCGGGGGGCCCCACACTTGTTGCACGTGTGTGCAAATTTACACGACTTTCCCCAGGAGCAGGCACCGGTATTGTACAGCCTACAAGTCCCAGAGAACGTGCGTTTGAAACCTCCCCTCTGACACAGCGCGCCTCAAAAGGGGTGTCTAAAGTTACGCCTCCCGGACTGAAAAGAACCCCTTCCTGCTGAGTGCCCGCCCTGGTATTTAGCTTGGTGTTCCTTGTACTGTGGGGTGTGCCTACCCATATGTTCCATCCACAATTGTACTTCCTTCAGGTCCCAAATCATCTGGAGGCACAAAGACATCTTTTTCCTGAACTCCCTATCATAATTATACCAACCAATGCCCCCCCACTTGTGCGCTTCGTTATGGATGGTCATGGAGTACTAGAATAAAACTTGGCCCAATTCAGGGTGTTTTTCCATTATCACTGCCGACAATATGGAGAAAGCCTCGGGCCATTTTTTGATTGTCTTCTCCGGCCAGGCTTGATACTTAACCTTTTTCTCATCCTCCTTCCCCCCCCCATCTTCCTTGTGTCTAAACCATCAAGCCCATGCATAAGGAGGGTGAAGATATCAATGAACTCCCGCCGCCATATCCCCTCCTTGGCAGCAGGAGGGACCTGCCATGCTAGGGAGCAACAACCAGACAGCAAGAGGCCAACAGTAATGGGAGGCGGGAGGGATGGTGCCACCGGTGGTACTATCTTGGAGCCCAGGTCAGCGTTCAAGGTGACGGGGGCCTCGACGAGCGTCACAGGAGCCGCTGCGAGGGGGGGGCTGGCGTACTCGCGGTTGCATCTGTCATAGCAGGGGAGGGCCTGGGTGAGGTGGAGGGAATGGACGTTGGCACGCTACTTGTTGGTGCTGTAACCACTGTGGTCAGCTCAGGCCCTGTTTGCTTTCCCAACTCCGCAGGAATTGTCGGCGCGGCCACTGCGGGAACCACGCTGGGTGTTTGAGTTTGGCTTGACTGTGTCCCCCACACTTTCGCAATTGCTTGTCCCATCTCCCCACCACTGTTATCACTGTTGTGGGATGACCTGGGGCCGTATCCTGATAATCCAGATTTAAATTCTGACATGAAACTGATCATAGTGTCCATGAGCTTACCCATTTTGTCCATACAAACAGTGTTTCCCAAAGCTGACCCACTGTCTATCAGGGCCCCATACCCCAGTCCTGTGCATGGGGGGGGTTGACGTCGATGGGACGACTTCTCAAAGGATCGACTGAGCTCTACCTCTGTGTGCCGACAGTTCGACGGGGAAGTCTTTGTTGGTTGGTCTGCGTGCCTGTTTCGGCCTAGAAGGTCATGTGTCTGTGTTCGTTTGCCGCTCGGGGACGGGGCGTCAACACCGACCCCCGAATCTTCCGGCTCGTGTGGGTTTCAAATTTTCCTTCGCCCATGCCAACCCCTTGGTCTTGGCCATCTGCATGAAGGCAGCCCATTGTGCCTCATGTGACATGCTTGGCAGAGAATCCTCCACCGGGGACATCTGGGAAAATAGGAGAGGGGAGCCCTGGCTATCCATGTCGCTCTTTGGGTCGAAGGTCACCGCGCGACCGATTTGAAGGAGAAAAAACTGTGTGTAAGACAAGACCCCGCATCTGCCCAACTGCTTCTGCCTGGGCAACAAACAAATGATGGACGGAATGCTGACAATGCAAACATTCTCCCCCAGTCAAAAGATCTGGGTTAAATCCATCGTTCTTTTGCCCACTACTCCACCCCAGTTTGGACCCAGCCATATGCAAATATGTCTTGACCCTGTGCCCCATGGGAACAGTCCAGACCGAACTGCCAGGCCAGGTCCTCCCTGGACCGGAAAGAAGCATCCTGGGACCGGTTTCAGGGTATGTCACCCTTCTTCAGCCAGGCTAGCTTGAATCCAGTGGCACAGTGAGCAAGGGACTGCTTCTGCCTGGCACACAGTGCGCCCCATGTCTCCACCACGTCCTCACTCCACTCCCTGCTTCCCCGTACTTACTTATTCCGTGTATTGACCTTGTTGTAACCTGATGATGGCGTTCGCCCCACCGAAAGATCAACGGTTATTCTGAATGCAAAGATGGAAAAAACAACACATTAGCCACGATATCCCTACTAATATGCACCCACTCTGCGTTGGTCTATCAGGAGTTGCTAAATCCCTGATAGCTCTCACCCGCGGTGCCCTACAATACTCCCTGTTGGTATTCCGGTATAGGTGCTCGCTCACTGGCCCCTCAGCCTTGCGCGCCTGCGTACGCATACCTGGAAGAGCCCTTCTGATTCCTCTCTCCTGCAAGACGGCTGCCTAATCCCGGCCCGCTCTTCTTGGATATGTGCTGCTCCTGTAATAAATGATCTCATTACTAACTTCCCTCAACTCCCCGTGCCCGACCCATGTTGCCCCTTCCTAAGCTGCTGTTAGCGCCAATGGGTTTCCGATCAGCTCAACCTGTACCTGCTGTGAGCAAACTGGTCCGTACGTGCGCATTCACACTGTCGCCATTCTTGCTAGTCCTGGGACTGCTCCGCTAGCTGGGGACACAAAGATAAACATTAATGCTCAACTCCCCCTCCATCGCACAAGGTGCCCCAGATATCGTGCACCTGCCTCAGATTCCGCGCAGGCCTAACTGCTCACTGGGGGATGGGGGGAGGGGAGAGACGATGCCCCGCAATGGGGCAATCCCTGTTGATGATCAATTGCCTTTTTTTTCCTTCTCATCCTACACCCTGGACTGGCAATTCAATCCCGTGTACACACGGCGAGGATGGCGGAACGCCCGGCTCAAATGCTACCCCAGGGTGCCCCCCCTCAGGCCCGCCCTATGCCCTCAAGCTTACAACAAGTTAACATAGTGCCACCTCCCTGGTCATTTGCTGCTTCTGTCATTGCATCCCTATCTATAATACAACAAGTGAATTAAACCTACAGCACGCCAGGACTATTGGCGTTGCCAATGGTTGTTATTTGCATGAGAGAAATAAGCAATAACTATGGCTTCGTTGTATATAATATTGAAACTGCTTCCGTTCTGAAATGATGAGGCTGTAAAAGCTATAACGCGTCATCCTTGCAGTTACATTAAAGACCATGAGGGGTGAACGCGCGCTCAAGGGATAAATTAATTGCATTCTTTCCATTATCACTTCGCCAATGGTTGTTAGTTGCATGAGAGAATTAAGCCACAACTATGGCTTCATTGTATATAATATTGAAACTGCTTCTGGTCTGAAATGATGGGGCTGTAAACGAGCTAAAACGCGTCATCCTTGAAGTTACATTAAAGACAATGAAGGGTGATCGCGGGCACACGGGGTAAATACAATGCATTCTTCCCATAATTACTGCGCGCTAACCGCTAGCGCCAGCGAAGCTCACAGTTGCCGCCCCCACTTGCCAATTGCTGGGGCGGGGGGCAGCTTGACTCTTGTCTCGCTAGGGAGGGCCCGCTTACTCCTGTGGCACCCTCCCTGCGCCTAAATATTTCCCCGGATGGGCCCACGCCTCGCGCCCCCGCATCTATGTTGCCGCTTACATCCACAGGCAAGCTTGGCTGACTCTTAAAACATGCACTGTGCCCGCACCAGCAAGTGCAAAACACTTCGGCCGAAAAAAACGGGATTGGACCATTTAGATCCCAAGGCCTAGCGCTGTCCCGGAACAGTTTTCTACAGCGCCAACTCGGCACCAGTTACCTTACACAAGGGCGGTTTTTTATTTAGGCACAGAGAGATTAAGTGTTGCCTATACCACAGATGTTGAGCCGGCGCCGGGAGCCGAACCCGGTTCCACAGTCGGCAGCTCCGGCACTAACACACCCCGACAGCTTCTCCTGACTGAGCGATTTCCGGGCTGGAGGCCTGCGTGCAGGGGGAAGCAACCTGCAAGCGCCGCGACCCCATACTCCCGTGCCCCCTCTCTCCCAAACCTTACCCCCGGGGCATCCCGCCCATCTTGGAGGCACAATCAGCCACCTATCACGCCACCCACCTTCGCAGCCCCCAGAGCGGCAATACGCCTACTCGGTGGGACCGACCCAGCCCAGAGCCACAATACTCCCAGGACCCACAGGAAATAGAGCCCCAGGGAAGCAGTGCCTCGACACCAGAGGGGTGCTTGTTACTGGGTCGGCGGGGGTATTTAATCACTAGGCAGGGGCGGGGGGGGAATCTGGAAGTGGGGATGGGGCCGACTTACCTTTTGAAGCAAGCACTGGAAACCGACCCGGACGGCGTGCAACTCAGACCCGACCCAAACGGCGTGCAATCTCTGGAAAAAGGGATCGCCAGGTGGGCGGGAGCGGTAGATATACCTGGCTCCCCGCCCACTGGCGCGCCGGAAATGACGAGGGACGCGTCGACACAAGAGGATCCCAAACACTAGCCCAGCTGGCTATGTGCCATCATGTGGCACTAAGGTAGCCGCCCTCCTAGGGGGGCCCCCTGCGTGGGCTGCGGGCAGCCTCAATGCACAGGTTTGACTGCGCCGGCCCCTTCCCGTCATGCTGCGTGCGGTTGTACTTGTAAATTGGAAATGGCAGATGAAGACAGGAGACGAGGGACAGAGAGACGTCGACAACCGAGATTGGAACAGGAGCCCTGTGTCGTATAGTTCCTACAAATACATAGGGTTTGCTCGTTTAGACAGCATAAACTAAGGGATTTGTGCCCAAACTGATTCCAGATACCCCCAGAGGATATATCAGCCTTTAGACCAGCTAGCACACAGTGCCACCATAAGCCCCCTAACCTTACCAAGGAGCAAATAGTTTCTGGAAACTATTGAACATGACAACCATTGTTCCTTCAGGGATCGTAGAAACAGTACAGTACTTTTCGCTCACTCAATTGTGCTCACTTAGTCTCAGAGAGATACACAGAAGAAACGATGGGGACGTTTTCAATAAGCATTTATTGAACCAGCGTCATTCTAGTATAAAACATGTTTGCTGCAACAATCATTAGACAGAAACCGATATATAAGATTATAAGCACCAACAAAGTAAAAAAAAGGTAGAATTCTACCATTGTGCTAAAACAGTAAATATATGCAGGCATATCAATACATTTTAGTAATCCAGCGTACTCCTAAGATGCAAACCCTACCTAAGTGTACCTAAGTGTACCTAGCATGTATGTGGGTGTAAAGCCAAGAATCCCCTAGGAAAGAGCCAACCCCATTAGCTGATGGGAGTGAACGAAGGACCCAGTCTTGGTCTCGAGTTGGACACCCCGCAAGGGATGTCAGACCACTGCATGCTGGAGCTTCTGCAGGCCGGGACCTCAGCATCTAGCGTCAGTGTGAAGCTTCTCCTCTGCCTTTCTAGTGTTGGTATGGGTCTTTTACACCATAAAGATAGCCTCGGGGTTCCTTACATAATCGATGTGTTGTAAGTATGATTATGCAAATGAGCCTAGAACAATACCTGCGATTATGCAAAGTAGTTCTTTCGCCCTAGGATGAAATGACCATGACATTTTACACAGAATATGTTCATGCTGTTACATTTGTCATGTGCAGGGACTTTTCTAAGAATCCTCATACATAATAAATGAGGCTAGTTTCCAAGAAACTGATCAACATTTATTCAGCACATAACTGGGTAAAAGGTCAGTGCTAGAATCGTTATGCAGAGCAAGGTAGGACAAATGTAGGTAAAATGTCTAGGCCTAGATTGGGATACATTGAGGCACACACATAACACCCACTCCTCATCCGAAGGACGATAAGGTCAACTAATGCTAAAATATGCCTGTCTAAAAAGCATAAAAACATTATTATAAAAAACAGTGTAAAAACATCTAAAACCATGGTATATGTAAACAAGCATTTGCAATGCAATAGGTCTCGCTTTTGCGAGAGTTTGAGCTATTCGCATTATAAATGACAATGCCTTTTATTTATCTGTTTTGAAAACTTGCAAGAGGTGCGTAAACATGCACTGTGTACTTATAGCCTTTGCATACGAGAAGCAAGGCTGGCAATAACTGCGCCTCGTTTACTGCCAGCCTTGCTTCTCGTAAGCAAGGACTATCTGTCTAAAGTGCGTGTTTACGCACCGCTTGCAGGTTTTCAAAACACATAAATAAAGGCATAGTCATTTACAATGCCAATAGCTCAAACTCTTGCAAATACGAGACCTATTGCATTGCAAATGCTTGTTTAAATGGGCACCAAGTTTACACAGGCGTACAGTTTTAATCATACAAACTACGTATCGCACAAACGGTGTGGGAAACTAGTTTCAGTGAATATTCATCATTTACACACCACAATGTGTCATGATCAGATCATAATCTTTTACATCCCTCATCAGAACTCCAAAGATATGCGTTTCATTTCTGCAGATATATTTTGCAGGTAGTCAAATGTTGTGCACTAGAACAAACCACTACATCCTACAGCCTTTCCTTTCACACTCCCGGTACCCAGCTAGATTGTCACCCTTCACTTTAAAAACTCCCCTCACTTTACAGCCGGAAAGAAAAGCGAGCACTGTCCCAAGGTTGAAAGATGAAGATGAAGCAGCAACGTGTCAGAAGACAGGCCGACATTTGACCTCTGTCCTTCAAAGCACAGCAAAAGTGACAAAATAAAAAGTAGAGGCTCGTTCACCTTCTGAACTTTAGTATGGTTATTATGGGGTGCAGCCCCCCACTTCCAGCACCTATGGGCAGGCCCTGCCAGTTATTGTACTAACGGGTGCACTAGCTGAAAGATCACATCGTCACGTGACACTTGTTTGTTTGGCCAATCCCTTTTAGAGACCCCCAACTCCCCCCGCTTTTTTCGTCCCAGTTAAAGCCCTGCTAACACCCTTTCTCGTAAGCGCGATATAAAAACTTAACAGCCCAGAGATTGGGTGAGGGGTTCTATTTTACTTTATTTGGGCAAGTTAGGAATTGATAAATAAGGTGCTTGTGTAGCAGTCCAGCTTCGCGGCGCTTTAAGTGAGAGGTTTTCGGCCAACTCAGTGATTGCCGCTCACTCACTATCCTCGAAAGGGTGAAAAAAAGCTGAGGGCGGTTCTCAGCGGAAGCCACTAACCCACCGAGCCACAGCTTTCTGCGACTGAAAGGCGCCTTAAATTTTAAACAGCTTGCGGCTGCAGGTGCATTACCTACTGAGCGAAGACAAGCATTTGCACTGGCGCGTCGTAATTTGAGGCTTACCGGGTAATTTTACACAGAAGAGGATAAACCGATTCTAAAACTTTAAATGACCAGCCTACTCTAGTCCAGGGTGGGGAGCTAGTGAACCCCAACATCGCCCGAGGAAGGAGAAGCAGGAACATGTGTCAAAGCCATCGTTCGCCCACAAACACACACACCTCGAGACCTGATAAACCCCAAGAGTACCGATAGCGGCCAGAGGCCAGACACTCACCTGCAGAGTGTTGCCACAGTCCTGCAGCGCGCTCAGGAAAGTCAGTGTTGTTTGCATTTTCTTCCATGACTGGGTGTGCTATCCTGGTCTATGCCAGGTGCACACAACGGTGGGTGCTCTGCAGACATAAAAAAACAAGCTGAACAACGGAGGCGACATTGCGGGGCGCACTCCCTGCCTCCGGTGCAGATGGCGGCGAAACCGGAAGTCAGGCAGCCTTCGTTGGGACGTGGGCGGGGCCTGCCAAAGAAACAGGAAGGATTCGCCGGAGAGGACGTCGGGAACCCTGCAGGCTCCATGCTGAAGTCCCGGCCCCATCAGAGGGACAGGGCGAAGAGCGAGGCAGACTGCATGGCACCAGAGGCAAGACGGGGCTCCCGAGTGGTGAGGAGAGCCCCGCGGTGTTCCGAGGAGACAGCCAGGGAACCTGCAGACCGAGGAGAGACGCCGGAGTCCTGAACCAGCCGGTGAGTGAGGGCTTGGCTGGGTGCATTGCCGGCTGAAGGACACGCCATGAGCGTGCACATCGGCTGTCTGAAAGAGACGCCGTGAGTGTGCACATGGCCTGTCCGGGTGCCGTGAGATGTGCACGCGTATGGTGCAGGAGTTGTGAGAACGCCGCGAGCCGTACGCGTGCACATCTCCTGTCTTGCCATACGCGTGCACATCTCCTGTCCCGCTTCCGACCCAAGTCGGCAACAATAGATCTCGCATAGCGAGCAGCGCTTTGCGCTGCGTCGCTAGGCGAGACCTAAAATTTATGTAAAAAAGCTCTCTAAATAGTCAATATACTGTTAGACCAACTGAGCACATCGAAAGCCAT
Organism: Calotriton arnoldi; assembly: GCA_963921515.1. Lineage (NCBI taxonomy): Eukaryota > Metazoa > Chordata > Amphibia > Caudata > Salamandridae > Calotriton > Calotriton arnoldi. Next base: position 413,292 of record CAWUFW010000771.1, read on the forward strand.
GGTGCTCAGTGAGAGCAGGAAAAAAAGTAAAACAAAATGATGTTTTCGAATTCCAATTTGGCTTGTTTTGGAAAAAGGCCACATTGTTCCCATCACATGGAGAGCCAAATTTTTATGTGTCCTGTGTGGGAGACGCAACATCACTGTCGCTTGCATTCGCAGACGATGGTCCCTGTAACACCTCTTGTATCAGGTCAATGGAGCAAACGTGATCATCTTAAGTTCCCGCAGCAGCCACTGAGGAAACACTCGAAACCTGTGTGCTGGTTATAGAGCTGGTGTCCGTTCCGACAGGAGCTGAAGCATCGTGTGGAGGCTCTAAGAATGCCGTCCTCAACATGGGAATAAGCGGAGGACACTGTAATACGTGGGCCTTTAAGGGGTCCAGTAGTACGTCTACGTCCGGCGGCGCAACCAATGTAAATGTTAGACATATGTCCAACATGCATTTGTATCCGCAGAATAGGCAGTGGAGCACAGGCAAGATGTAGTCAACCCAGACTGGTCTGAACGAAAGGAACCAATGCTCGCTTAGCTCCCGAAGCCAAGGTGTTCCCAGATGGAGTACCATGCGCTCACAACAACGTCGCACCAGGAGTGCCTTTTCCATCTCTTGAGGAACTGGGCCGTCCATTGCGTAGCAGGAAAATTAAAACCAGGATACCCACTACAAGGAGTAGGACCAGCGGAAGCCCTCCAAAAATGCTTCCCAATACGGAGTGCTGGAATAACACAGAAGATTGTCTGAAAGGTGCTTAATAGTCCAGCACCTATTCTCTTAAATAGCTGCGCGATTCCCCTCGTATCAGACATTTTAAAGATACGATGTATCATTTCCCCGAAATGGAGCGAGAAGTTTGTACGGACTAGCGCCTGTATCTCAGATGAAGAACTTGCAACCTGGAGATCATAAGTCTCTCGGGCTGAGGTTAAGGCCACATCCTTCTGCAAAAGCATGGCTTTCAGTCTGCTCAGAGAATTAAACTGCATAAAGGAAACATTCAATGAAGGCCATAGCATTGCCTCCCTAACTGTGTGGGTCAGTGGAAACAATACTTGCATACAGCAAGTACCCGTGGATTTTACTATGACAAGATATGCGAGGCCTGGTACCATCCCACAGCAACCTTGATCATTTAGCATCAAATAGGTTCAATTCGAAAGCAGCTTGAACACCTGATGATTCATGGCAGCTGGAGATCCCTTCAAGTGACATGATAAGTTAGCAAGCAAAGCATAACATGCTCCTTGAAGCAAAATACCATTGCAAACTAGAGACCCACTTAAAGCAGTTTCACAGTCTGACCAGCTGAGAAAAACTTCAGTGTCCCCATTCCTGCATTTAAATCTGTACGGTGATTCCCAGTACTCATGTATATATCACTCTCCCAACGCTTTGGACCTGCCTACCTGCTGTTACTGTAGACAGTATTGGAATTGGAATGTCGTGACTGGCAGTGTAATATAGCCATGGATTAACCATTCTGTGGAAGGTGACTCGGCCACGATGAAAGGTAATTGGTCCAATTTTTCAATGTGTAGCATTGAATATTTTGCATCTGGGGGGCGTGGCTTGGATGCTGAAGATGGCGGTCGCGTGAGCCTGTTGATCCGCACCGGCCCGCAATTATCCTGCTTTCCCGGCGGCAGACGGGACCCGAGCGCTCGGCTGGGGATAGCCCCGGAAGACAAAGGAACCTCGGAGACAGTTATTGGGTCTCCTGCTGCCTGGAGGCGCTGATGCGTAGACAACTGGGCGATCCCGCTCGGGCTGATTGCTCCCAAGATGGCGGCATAGTCCGTCCAACCCGCACTGAGAGCGGAGGACCTGGGCTGCCTACACGGGCTGCGGCGACGGATCAACGCAGTGAGTGCCCCTGCAAAGACTGGCTGCTTGCGCGAGCGGTGACCCAAAAGCTCTGCCGAGGGGCCAGGTAAATCACCGGTGGCAAGAACCAGTACCAGTGGCAGTGGGCCTGCATAAGAGCTGCCCGATGCACGGTGAGGCCCTGCAGGGAGGAGTCGGAGCCGCACGCCGGATCCTAGCAGGCGGCCCTGGAAGTCGGAAGACCCCGGAGTGAGGAGTGGGGTCTCTCGTTGCCTGGGAGGCTGGGGCTGTGAAGGTTTGTCGAGTAGTGACCCGCCCGAAGCGTACGCAGGGTGTGGCCCGTCCTGGCGACTGGGAGGGCCTGTGTCGACAATCAGCCGCGGAGTACGTCTCTGTGAGGACTGGGCGGAGGCCTGAAAGCCCGGCCAGGAGGCCCGGTAACCCAGTAGATGTGGGACTGAGACTGGGAGATCGTATGCGAGAGGCGACCGGTGGATAGTGAAATCCCACGATCAGGCTGCGGTAAGGAGGCAAGGCCGAACACCAAGGACTAGCCCCGGGACAGGAGTGAGCCCCGCACTGAGGTCGGGCGGCAGGACCCAGGCGGCTGAAAATAAGGGGCGCCCCTCTCGCACTTGTCTCACTGCTTGAGTGCGGAACAGATCCAGAAGAGGTGGCGCAGGCCCATGGGAGCGCTCGGACTGCAACCTGCAGTGGGTCTGGCTGGATGTGCCTGCACCGTGGGGGTCTCCCACCCGTGGGGGAGCCTGTGAGGGTCGGTCCGGCACTGGGGCAGCGCTGCATGGCTGAGGACATCACTCAATGATTGTACATGGGCTGCGACTTTCGGATAGGGTTCCCAGAAAGATGCGACCAGTGGAGACGAGCAACTGGTCCCCCAAACATAATCCATGTCAACATCTCGGCCAGTGGGGTCCGCGCGAGCAATATTGAAACCAGATCCCCCTGGGGGGGGGCGTTAAAGGTCTCGGCCTGCAGATGAGCCTTCCTACAATTGGACATTCAACCGCTGATATAATGCCACAAACCGGGAAGCAAGGTGATATGCCTGACGACTTGGGAGCGTTGTAGGTGGAATCTGGACCAAAAACTGCCAGAGTTGTGAACCTGGGCAGTGGGGTAAGTGACTGCGATATATCAAGGGGCTAGAATGTGACCCTAAACAATAATTTTCACGGCATTTCCGCATAGTAGGGTTGTGCTTATAACATTTTGGCTGAAATGGGCAAACCGAGAGCAAAGCCAGGACCTGGAGGAAAATCCACAAGAGAGAATGCAGAGAGATTTGGATGACCCAGTGCAGCAGCAGCTCACAAAAATATTGGAGGCCATTGCCGACACCAAGTCCACCCTGCATCAGGATATCAGTACGGTGTTGGTGGGGTTGGGCCTACTCAGAGAGGAGCACAAGAAATTGGCCGAGAGAGTAAAAGCCACGGAGTCCAGAATAACAGATATCGAACTGGCACAACAGTCTTTAGCATCACAAGTGGGGGACCTCACGGACAGAATCCGCACTCTAGAGCGGAGAGCAGAGGATGCCGAAGGCCGAAATAGGAGGAACAATATTAGGGTTCTTGGCCTGCCTGAAGGAGCAGAGGGCAATGACATGGTGTCCTTTCTGGAGCAATAGCTCCAAGCTGTGGTGGCACGGAGGGCTTGTCGACCTTCTATACCCTCGAGAGAGAAAACACACCGGGTGCCAGCCAGACCGCCGGCCCCTGGCCGACCCCCGCATCCGGTAGTTGCCAGACTCCTCCACTCTAGAGACAGGGATGCTCTTCTACATAACACCCGAATGGAGGGACCATACACTGTAGATAACAGTAGAGTTTCCATCTTTCCCGATTATACGCTGGACGTTCAGAGAAAACGAGCCTCCTTTCTGGAGGTCAAGAAAGTGTTGAAAGAAGAAGGCCTCCAATACTCCTTGATCTTCCCTGCACGCTTACGTACACTACTCGATGGAAAGACACATTTTTGTGAGGAACCAAACTCTGCATGGGAGTGGATAGAAACGTATAGAGCTGGAGCACCCCAGCATGTGCATACCAGCACGACGGCACCCGGGAACCGAGAGCCCAGGAAGAGAACCAGGAGACGATCCAAACGAGGTGCCCCAAAGCGACTGACGTCCTCGCAAATGGAGAAGGAGAGAGCGGAGGCACTGCAGGCAGTAGCAGCAATTGTGCAGAGCAGGAAGTCTCCCTCAAAGGCAGGGTCTCGCTCCTCAAGGGAAACGGAGGGGATTGACTCAGACTCTTCTCACAATGGCAGGGTGACCTTGCCGGTGGTGACTCCTAATACGTCGGACGAAATTATTTGAATCTGAGATGGGACAATGATTTTTGTGGGTTCCTGGGTGGGCGGGAGGGCCCTGGATGCTTGCTGGGAGACTTACAATGGTCTACACTGGCTTGGGCCGGTGCATCATGGGCAGTTACACGTCTTAGATTACATTTTTGTCTCGGCCACACCCCATTGAGACCCTTGCCTGACAAGGGTTGGGCCTCAGTTAGGGCTCGATGTTCTACATGCAGTTTGGGCGGCTGACCGTTGTCGGCTGCCCTGGGGTAGAGGAGTTGTTCAACAAAGGGGTTGTTATGTTTGTTTATGTTTGGATGTTTGCAGAATAGAGCGCCCAAGCATGACTGAGGGAGCGGGCGCAGAGGGGAGCCCGCGGGGTGTCCACCGAGAGGCGCATCGTAAACATGACACATACACATAATGTAGTAAGGTTTTTAACCTGGAATATACGAGGGATGGGATCCATGGCCAAACGTCACAATATTTATTCCTATTTACGACGCAGGGATTTACATATAGCCCTCCTTCAGGAGACACATCTAACCAAGGAGGAAGCTGGTAGACTCCGTAAAAGGTGGCGGGGTCAGGTCTACGCAACAACCATCTCGGCCTTTTTAAGGGGAGTATTAATTTGGATAAGACCTGGAGTCCCCTTCGACCTCACACATGCCCTGGTAGACGTTGAGGGTAGGTACGTAATCCTGACGGGTAGACTGGCGGGCCAAGAGATAACATTAGGTAATATATATGCTCCTAATCAGGATCAGGTCACTTACTTGACCTCTCTTTCCGCCCAGATGGTGACATATATGGGCGGGCAAGTACTACTGGGCGGGATTTTAATTGTGTTGCGAATGTTATGGTCGACCGCTCCCACCCTCCGCTCCTGGGGGTGCAATAACATCGCACAGCAGCGGGGTTCCGGGACTGGATCCATTACTGTGGCCTAGAAGATATATGGAGAAGGCAACACGACAGAGCTAGGGAATATTCTTTCTTCTCCCTGATCCACCAAGTACACACCAGACTCGACACCTTTCTCTGTACACCGACGCTGAGCAGCTCCATAACGCACACTGAATACCTGGGGCGAACCCTATTGCTGATTCACCAACCTATAGGGAGACGACCTCCGATTCCCTCCTGGAGGCTCAACCCATTGGCACTGGAGGATGGCCCCTATCGGTCATCCTTAACTGCTCTCATAGAGTCCTTCTTCCACACAAATGCCCAAACAGCGTCCTCGACCCTACTGGAATGGGAGGCCTTTAAGGTAGTGGTACGGGGCCACTGCATGGGGCAATCGATTGGGGCACAACGAGATATACAAAAAGAAAATCTAGACCTGGAGGGAAAGCTGCACCAGCTAGATAATGTTCAGGGGGCTGATCTCGCATCATTGATTGGGCTAAAGGAAACGCTAGCGAGCTACCATGAAGTGTTGGGCCGCCTTAGATGCCACAGTTATAAGGAGTATTTGGATAGGGTGCACAGGGAGGAAGGGAAAGCCGGACGGCTTTTGGCACGTGGTTCACCCATCACCCAGTTAAGGCAGGAAACAGGTGACCTGCTTTACACCCCAGACGACATTAACGCTTACTTCCAGAGTTACTATGAGAGGTTGTATGCTGCCCCGGCTGCTACCAGTCCATCACTTATTAAGGACTTCTTAGATCCCTTGCCACTCCGGACCGTGGATCTTCAGGTGCAGGAGGAGTTGGGGGGCCCGGTGACGCAGCATGAGATTCATGCGGCCATTGGGGCCATCGTTCCGGCAAGACGCCGGGCCCGACTGCCTCCCGGCAGAATTTTATAAGCAGTTCGCCATGGCCTGGCGCCTTGGCTAGAGATCCTATACGCTGACTTGCTTGAATGGGGCGAACTCTCTGATACTACACGGGAAGCATTGGTAGTCCCACTCTCTAAGACCAAGGAGACAGGTGCTGGAATGGGGGATTTTAGACCCCTCTCTTTGCTCAACCTAGATTTTAAAATCCATAGTAAGGTGCTGGCGTGTAGGTTGCTTCCTCACATGAGATCCCCTGTGCACTCTGACCAAAACGGATTTATCCCTTCCCGCTGTAACTCTTACAACCTCCGTAAACTTTATTCCGTACTCTATCATGAGGAAGCGCTGCTTAACCAGCAGACTGCAGTTTTGTCAATCGACCTGGAAAAGGCGTTTGATACGGTCAGTTGGGAGTACCTATTTGAAGTCATGTTACGGATGGGCCTTGGGAGCAATTTGGTGAAGTGGGTGTGGCTCCTTTATGCAGCGCCCACTGCAAGGGTCAAAATAGGTAAAAAAAATTCTAATCAGTATAGGATATTCCGGGGCACGCGGCAGGGGTGTCCCCTCTCGCCTCTTTTGTTTGCCCTGGCGATAGAGCCACTTGCAGAGAGGGCCCTGTTGGGGGGGGGTAGGGCTGGGTCTTAAATTGGGCACGCAGGTGCATACTATCTCACTTTACGCAGATGACCTGCTGATCTACCTAGGAGAGGCGGTGACGGGCACCGCCTCGGCAATGCAGATTTTGGAGTGCTTCGGGCAAATATCTGGCCTCCGTGTTAATAAAACCAAGACGTATTTATTCCCGGTAGCGTGCCCGCTTCCCGGACCAGAGGCCTTGCAACCCAACATTCTTTGGGCCCCCCACACTTTTAAATACCTGGGCATTCATATCTTTCATTCCCTAGAAGATTTGAGGGAGGGGAATCTAGGCAGAGCCTTGAGGTCTCTCCGATCCTGTGTCCAGTTCTGGCATACCATGCAACTCTCTAACATGGCTAGGATCTCCCTATCCAAAATGGTTATACTACCCCTGCTTTTGTATTATTTTGTCAACCTACCTGTCTTGATGGCTCCAGGTTGGTTTCGCCCTCTGAATTCCTTACTGCGGGATCTGGTGTGGGGAGATGGACGTCCTAGAGTCTCCTTAAAGACATTGCAGCGTCCCATGGCTGAGGGGGGTTTAGGAGTGCCGAATTTTGAGTTCTACATGCTGGCGGCCCAACTACAGTGGTTGGCACAGTGGTTGGAGGGGGTGAATGAAGAAGGCACATGCTTATTGGAGCCCGATAGCCGCCCTAGCCTATTGCTGGCTAAACTATTAATACCGACTACCCCTACACCGTACCATTCAGTGCTGCAATCCACTGCGTTATTGGCCTGGAAGAGATCTCTAACTAAAGTGAAGAGATCCCCGAGATATACCCCCATGCTACCCCTCGTGGGTTTACCACATGGAAACCCGATGTCACCATTTACTGCGGAGCAATTGGCGCCCTGGACGGAGGCAGGATTGGAGAATGTGGGAGACTGCTATTTGGAGAAAACGTTAATCCCCTTTGAAGAACTGATGGACAGGTGTGGGCTCCCCCTGGGACAGTTTCTACACTATGAGGCATTAGCCCGTACTTTCGGGCATCTATGGGGCGAGTCGAGGGAGGAACCTGAGGCGCACCCAATCTTACACGCACTGTTAACCTTAGGCATGGCTGGACACCAGATGAAGTGGTTTTCTGCCACTCTACTTGCGGCGTCCCTGGACCCCCTATGTGACTTGCGAGGGAAATGGGAAAGGATAGTGGGAGGGGAGCTTACGGATGCTGAATGGTGTAAGGTCATGCAGTAACCCAAAAAGATTTCTGGTAATATGCATCTAAAATATATACAATTTAACGTCATACATATGACGTATATGACGCCTCACTGCCTTAACATAACATATGGGGGGGACGTGCGGAAATGTCCGAGATGTGCCCAGCTAGACACAGATTTTATACACATGACATGGAACTGCCAACGGTTACGTCCTTTTTGGGAAGCCATCATTTCTAAACTTAGGGAGGTGCTGGGTAGAGAGCCGGCCTCTACGGCACGGGTGTGTTTACTGGGACTCTTCCCCAGTCCGCATAAACGAAAAGTTGGAAATAGGCTGATTGATCTGGCTCTGGGCCTTGCCAAACGCAGAATAGCGCTAGAATGGAAATCTGCACAGGGAGCCACGTTTGATAGTTGGAACCGAGATGTAATTAACTGGGCGGGTGCAGAAGGTAGGGCACTAAGCTGGGAGGAGGCGAGAGGAATGCGGAAGCGCCCCATAGCTGACCAATGGAAAGAGTCAATGATGTTATGGGAGCAACCGACGCAAACTAGTGAGGAGGAGAGGGGAAGGGAATGTGAAGAACGTGAAGACTCAAGTGTTGATAATGAAGCACAGTAGTCCTGCCTCGCCCCCGCAGGGTTGGTTTTGGGCCATGTTGATGTTCCCGGATTTACACAATGTGGTGGGATGGGAGTGTGCGACTGATGGGGGATGCTAGGGGGAGAGAACCTCTCCCTTTGGTCTCCCTTTCCTCTGTAAACTTGCGGGGCTCAACCGCGCACCCCCCCCTCCCCGATATGTACAGTTAGATCCTAAGCATCTACACACTTCTGCAAAGGTTTAAGTTTATAATTTAAAGTTTTCTTAAAAAGTAAATTTGTTAATTTTGGATTGTATCATTTTACCCTAATATGTGGTCGTTGGCCGCCCATGTGGAAAACGTGAACAAACTACATAACGAGTAACAACATGTATAATTGTACACTAGGGATCGTACGGTTTTATTAGATCACTTATTGACATACAATAAGGAGATATGTATGATATCAATTATTTGCAGTGTACTTAAGGAAATACAGTTGCCGAACTCATGTCATTGTATCTGACGACGCTGTACAAAGATATGCCTGTGGTTTGTGCCTTGTAATGATATCTACAAAATGGCAATAAAAATAAGTTTAAAAAAAGCATTGTATATTTTGCATCCCTTCGTGCCATTGACATCTGTCTTTCTGTTAGATTGTATGCAGAAAACAGAATTGTGCTGTTGATGTAGCACCAGGGCACCTGACCAGAACGCAATGATTGCAGTGCCCAGCTCAATAATGGAATGGATCGCAATGCGATTGTCCATGTTGAAGAATAGACAAATCCTGTTCCATTATATCTATAGCAGAAGAGACAATGTTACCCAGTGAGTAAATTCTACATGATAGTGTGGTCATGCCATTGTCAATCACTGCCAAAGCCCTTTCTAAGTCAACCCTGTCAATCTCACGCAATCTCTCAGCAGCCTCCGGCTGGGAGATTTTCCAAACCTCATTGTAAATAGCATATAAGAAGCGCTTTTGATGTGGCTTCTGGGGACCTAACAAAAAATCCCTAAGATCCATGTCATCTGAGAGTATGGACAAGTGTTGTTTCACCTGGGACAGTGTTGAGGTTTTTAGCCACTCTAAGCATAACTTCCCAACACTGTAAGATGTCACCACCCCGAGAGTTTTGTTTGTACATAGCGCTGGTCAGGCCTGTGGATACTAAACCCTTCAGTGGTACCCCTGAATCGTAACTGGCACCTATTTGTGTCGATAGGCCAAACCAACCATCCCTTCCAAATGGGATCAGATGAACTGTACGAACCATCATGTAGAATGTCATCTAATGGATCCTCACTATCTTGTGTATAGTTTTACCATCCCTCAAAGTGTGTAAGTGTGGGAATCCGAGGTGTGTTGATCTTGGCTTACCGAAGACAGAAAGTCTGTTGCACTGTCTCGTTCAGGAAAATCATTTGATGTGGTATGAGGCATGCTCTAAATAAGGCCTCAGTTCCCTGAACTAGCCAATCTTTAGTCCCCCAGACAGATTTTGTGTCTATAGTGTCCTTCCAAAAGTTGAAACTCTGTAAAGACAGCTAGGTAAAAAAGGAAGCAGAGTGTATCTGTTTCATGTTCGTGAGCATAATTTTCTTTGCAGGTGTAGGTGCAACCTAAGAGGTCGGGTCTGAAATGTTAAACCTAGAAAAATAAGCAAACTTTTGTGCAAATGTGTTTGAACTACCTTTCGGTGGTGTTGGGCAATGTTCCCATTGATGGTAAGCGAAAACATTACGTGGGACACTTGCTTTGTGCAAGAAATGATGACCATAGTGTTGATAACAAAACATGGTGTCAAAATGAAATGAAATGAAAAGACGATTTGTAGAGCGCGAAAGCTACCCTAGGGCATCCTAGCGCTACGGACAAAAAACGCGGGTGAAAAAATGGTCAGGGTCTAGACAGGTTTATTAAAGAGCAGAGTTTTTAATAATTTACGGAAAGGTAAAAGGTTGGGTTCTGCCCGCAGATGAAGGGGAAGAGAATTCCAGAGTTTGGCGGAATTATAGGCAAAGAGCGGCCGCCGCATCTACTTCTTTTGATCTTGGGCACTAAGGCTAGGAAGGAAGATGCTGAGCGAAGATGTCTATTCGGTTGATAAGGGGAAATCAGAGAGTGGTTGATGGCTGGGCCCGTCTTCCAGAAGGTCCTATGTTTTATCATACAATTCATTATTTGAAAATGCAGCAGATTGTTCTAAATCTGACATCATAGTATTTACAGTTTCAAAGTCCCAATCATCAGAGAATGTACTGGAGGTGATGATGCATGCGGTTTCAGGACCATGTTCACATTTTGTGCTGCAGAGCGTTTTGGGAGATAATGTCCATTTGGGAGCAGGAAAAGACAGTCGCTATACCAATCCAAAGGACTAGGAACAGTAAACCAATTGCAATCCAGATTTGTATCCAGGGAGAAACAAAGTAAGTCTTTCCAAAGGTAGAAATCACAAATTCGTTGTTTGTGGGAAACAGGCGGTGGCGGCATCTCGGGTTCACTGGGATCCAATGAGAAAGTATCAAAATCAATGAAGTAGCCAGACGCAGTTCGATCTATCTTTGGTTGCTCAGCAGGTTGTGTGTAACTGGCAGATGCCTCTGTTTGAGACATATTCACATAGATGTCGGTGTTAGGCCGAATTGAGATCTGTGTGTCATTTGTAGATTGAAGCTGTTCAAATTCAACAGGTACAAGTTCCATTCCCTTGTTGGTAACTCCTTCACTTCGTAGAGTAGAATCTTCAAAGGTTATTAATCTTTCTGTCTGAACTTCCTGTATAGTAGCGAGGGGAGATTGGCGGCTACCCAGGAGCCCACACGGCCTACTATTGAGTATAAGCCACATAGTGTTGTTTGATCAGATCAATTGAGACAAATCTCTTTTCTTTGTTGCCAGCAAGAGGCTGAAGAAGTGCTCTGTAAGATGGCCCAAATTCTTTTTTGTCCACAATCTTTTCTCTGACCAGGTCCACAATCTTCAGGACCCAGGCAGGTCTTGCCGGAACAGCTTTCACTTCCCCAGTGGCGGTGCGTTCTACTTGGACGTTGCTTTGTAATGTCGAGAATTCATGGAGTTCCTGTAAAACAGCCAAACGATCATTGATGTAAAATGTTTTTTTATCAGCCCCTGTGCTGCCACAGTCAAGGTCAGGTGCCCACATTTGAATCCCGAACAGGACTTTATATTGAGTACAGCCCCCCAGGGAACTTCTTGGCATGTTGTGCCCTCTGGACCCCATATAGGTGATTGACCCAACTGCCACCCGAGCCTAATACCATAGCTGTTAAGGATTGCTTTAAGTCCCGGTTTTTACGCTCCACAATCGAATTTCCCTCGGGATGATACGGAGAGGAGTACCACAGTGCAGCACCCAAACGTCCCATGGCTTCTTTGTAAGCCCATGAGCTGAACGCAGGGCCACGGTCAGAAAGTAATGTGCCAATTGTGTATGTCCCTATGAAGACTCGCAAATCCTTTATAACAGTTTGGGCGTCAGCCGAGCGCTGGGGCCAAACCCACAGGAATCTAGGGCATGAATCCACTGCCACCAGGATGTACCTGTAAGCCCCGTCAGATTGTAAGGGGCCGCAGTGATCCAAATAGATACATGCGAGAAATCTGTCTGATATCAGTAATGGTGTTTGTGGTGGAAGTGCTACGGTGGAACCTTTTATCTGCTGACAGATGTTGCACTTAAGGACATAACCTTTGGTCTGTTTAGTAAGACCTCACCACCAACAACGCTGTTTCAGTAATGAAATAGTTGCAGCGATACCTGTGTGTGCTGAACCCAGACCCCCGTGTGCAGCTAGAATTAATCCTAATCTGCGAACCATGTTTGGTATTACTCTATCCCCACCCCTGGAATTTGAGCATACCGATTGTTTTGCGCATCTAACTTGTAGGAGTACTTGAGTGGAAAACCTTTTGGCAAGGCTGAGCTGTTGTTGTTTCACAGCTATCATTATCTGTCCGTATATTCTCAAGCTAGAACGAGCGGTTGCAGCAACGGCAGCAGTTCGCACTGTCGCTTTGGCAGCTTCATCAGTCAGTGAATTCCCTTCAACATGCACGCCAACATGCTGATGACTCAATGTGTGAATTACATGAGCCCGTGGCAAGCATTTTTTCAGCTCTGCCACTTGATCCCAAAGCAACTTGTGCTTTATTGCGCAACCTTTGGTATCTCGAAACCCATTCTGTCCCCAATAATGAAGATATTCATTGTATGACTGGACACAGTAAAATGAATCGCACACAATGAGTGTGGGGAATTTCCGATCCGTATTTTCTAGTGCCAGTATCAGGGCTTTTAGTTCTGTCAGCTGTGCTGCGCAATCTCCCAGAGACTGCGTCTGTGTATTGCTAGTACGGAACTTGCCGTCCCACATACGTCCCTTCATAATCGCACATGCTGCGCTGTATTGCGGTTTTCTTTATACGGCAGGCTGGCAGATCCGTCAGTGTAAATAATGTATTCATACTGATCTAGAGGCATTATTTCATTCAGGAGATGGATATTCTTGTTCATACTGCAGGAATGCTTGTGTTTTTAATGTAGAATCAAATTTGAAGTCTACATCAGTTGCAGTGAGAGAATTAGACATTGTATCCATCGTGGATGCAGTGCCTTTGCGTTTGGAATGCTTGCTTTGGTAACAGCCTCTAAGGTTGGTACCGGGGTCATAACAATTATGCTTTTCCCCTGAGCTAGTGCTCTTTCTCCAACTACTACAGTTTGTACTACTGTCAGTACTTTTTCTGTGGATGCAAAATGCATTTCAGCGTTTGTGTGCAAATGTGATTTGTATGCAATCGGTAGAGTTTTGCCTTCATTGCGGTGAGGTAAGTGTACCCTGATTGACCCGCGACTACACGGATCACCAAATTTGTGGTATTTACACGTGTGTAAGTGTTTGGAAGTTATCATGTCAGCTTGTATGGAACAGAGAATTTCTGTGTGTTCCTGTGTCCAATGTCGAACTGAAAAATCAGGTCTGATTAGGTCGTAGAAAGGTTTTACCTTTTCTGCGTAATCCAAAATGTATGTTCTGCCAAAATGTCGTAATCCTAAAATGGATTGTAAATCTTTCAGAGTCTTTGAAGGTTGGACCAGCGCACATTTTTCTAAAAAATTAGCTGGCAGGCTTTTTCCTTCACGTGATAACTCATATCCCAAAAATAGGACCTTGAAGTGGGCAATTTGTGATTTTTAGAGTTAAATTTGTAGCCCACAGTGGCGAACCCCAAAATTATGTTGTTTACCCTGTGCAAGTGATCCAATAACTCATCGTCCACCAGATAAATATCATCCGCCTAGGACAATGCCTCCTCATCACAATTTTGAAGTAACTCTGTTACTCTTGCTGAGAACAACCCGGGGCTATTCTTATACCCTTGGGGCAGTCTACAGAATTGGCGCTGAGAGCCGAGCGCTGAAAATGCTGTCAAATGGCTGCTTTCAGGCGCTATACTTTGGCAGAAAAATCCATTTGATATATCCAGTATTGTTTTGTATTTCTTCCGCACAATGTTATTCATTAATGCGGCACTGTGTGCATTCTGTACTGCAAATGTTTTCGTGCATGTGTTCAAATGCCTGTAGTCTAAAACTAGACGGTATGAATTGTCGGGTTTCATTACAGGAAACAAGGGATTATTCATGGAAGAGGTGTAATTTTCAATAACACCTTGGTATTCAAGCTGATCTAAGATCTCCCTGACTTGCTTCTTCTCATCTGTTTTTTTGGGTACTGCCTCTGTGGTGTAGTAGTAGTTTTAACTGGGATTTCATGGTGAGGTGACTCAGCATCCCACCCTACATGATTGCGGTATAGTGCGGGAGCTAGCACGAATGCCCACTCCTGCGCGTATGTATGTTTCAGGCACTCTGGGACGAGGTCGGAGAAGGCTGGTAATATTACCTCTTCCCCTTTAGGGCAATCCATAACGAACTCAGATAGCCAATCTCTTTCAGCCAAAAGGATATCGTATCCAAAAGTTAAGTTCTCCCAAAAGAGACCTTTCACTTTTCTGGGTATGTCCCCCCTCCATTTGGAGTGTTATTTCATATAACTGATGTGGGACACTTACCCTAGTATCAGGTGTTTCCACCGTGATATGCTCATTCAACGCTGCTGTCACCAGAAATTCCATCAGTTTCTGGCGAGCTATTGTTACTTCTGCTGCGCTGTCTAGCATCGTCAGAGCCCATTCCCCTTTCAGTAGTAGAGTCCTCAATAGCCTGGGCATTTCATATTTTAAGGCCAACTACCTTCTTCTTTTTAAATTGAGGTTTACTTTTGGGTTTATCTTCTTGTTTGATAATGTAGTCTGAAGTGCGATGTGTCTCTCTTGGCTTTGCTTGCTCTTCTGATCTGTGTTCTGACCGTCCTTCCCTCTCTGAGTTTTTTGATGAACCCTGAAAGGAACTAGTGGAACGTATATCAGTATCCTGATACCTGTCAGGTTTTTTAATATTGTCACGGTTTCTGAGGTAGTATTTTCTATCAGAGGGCTCCTGTTGAGGAGACCCACCCCATGATCCTGATGCATTGTGCTTATTATTTTTCGATTGTTTTTTGTCCGATTTCTTTTTAGGTTTAATTTTGTTTTTATTGACATTCTGCAGCAATAAAACAGCAATTATAACAGTACTGTGGCCACACCCCAGCATGTCTGCCCTACTGGGCACACTCATATCAGGATCTGCAGATGAAACATCAATGCCTCTTGAGTCAGTCCCGACTCCACCCATAACAGAAGTCCATAAAGTCTCTGTGTGTGCCAACAGCATGATCAATCCTAGATAAGCAGCCATGTCATAAAAAGGAGAGCCAAGAAAAAAGAAATAGGAACATAGAACCCTCCCCACTTCTTCCCTCCCGCGAACTGGTGTGCTTAAGGCCTACATTGAAAGAGAACTTTCTTTCTGACAGGAGCAAGGGTAAGATTCAAGAGCCTGTAGGTGGTGTGTTCGGGTCTGTAAGGCAGAGAAGGCGGAGGTACCTTGGACATGTGACCTCATTCATCTCAGTGGCCAGTAGAGATACTATGGGCTGCCAGACGTCGTTGAAGTTGGTCATGGAGTTAGTGAGAGAGGCCTGAATCCTTTCCATCCCCAGGATGTACCACAACCTGTGCAACCACCCTAGGTATGTCGGTTTTATCTGTGTACCCCAGTGCGATAAGACGTTTTGAAGGGCTGCTCCCAATACCAGGCCCATCTGCATTCCCCGCCGAGATCTCAAAGGGTATGTTAGGGAGTTAGGTAGTCCAAGTATTACATAGGCTGGGAATCTCGGGATTTGCGTCTCGAACTGTCTATCTACCTCGTCTAAAATCGCCTGCCAATATCCCTCCAATTCTTTACACTCCCATAGCAGATGTACCAGTGTACCCCTCTCCCCGCAACCCCTCCAGCAGGTCGGACTACGGTCTGGATTCCCTTTATTTAGGCGTACTGGTGTGAGATACCAATATGTGGCTACCTTGACTGCCGTCTCCCTGCTAGCTGTGTTACGCGTCGTATGGTTGGCTCGGTAATAAATATCTTTCTATTCTTTCGGGGTAAGGTCTCTACCCAGTTCGTTCGCCCAGCGTTTCTGACTGGCCGTTGGAACCCCGGGAGGTTGTGGGCGTATCATATCGTACAGTTCAGAGATCATTTTCTTATCTGTAGTTTTGGTCACCAACCACTTTTCGTACTTGGTCAAATTCCTGCCAACATTTGGTCTCACCCCCGGCTGGAGGAGCCAATGCCGCAGCTGCAGGTAGTGGAACCGTTCCGTTTCTGGGAGGCCAAAAGTCGCTTTAAGGTCTGGGAAGGATACAATCCCATCAAGGTCGAAGAAATGACCCGCAGCCTTGCACTCAGTTCCCCTCCACCCCAAGAATGCTCGTTCGTCTAGTCCCGGTGTAAAGTCCCTGTTTTCCAACAAAGGAGTCAAGGGCGAGGGGAAAGACGTCAGTCCCTTCCAAATGGTCACTCCATCCCATACCCGGAGTTGTGTGTGCGTAATGGGTGATCCCCGCAGATTTAGGGGCCGATCGGCTCTCTTGAGGAAAGGGACCTTCCAGAGGGAGAGTTTTGCTAATGCTCTATCTTGGAACAGCCACCTCTTCTCCGATTCTGGTCGATGCCACTCCACGAAATACCTAAGCTGTGCCGCCCTAAAGTAGTCCAATATACATGGGATCCCCAACTCCCCCCCTCATCAGGCCGAAGATAGCCCAGGTCTTTTCGCATCCTGGATCGGGCCCCTGCCCATATGAATTGATGTATTCCTTGCTGTATTTTATGGAGAATGCCCGGTGCGGGCCACGCTGGGAGTGTCTGAAACAGATATAATGCCTTGGGGAGGATCGACATTTTGATCGCTGCCACCCTTCCCAGTAGTGACAGTGGGTGATGTTTCCATTGATGCAGTTCCGTATTGATCTGAGAGTTTAATTTGGAATAGTTCAGTTTGACCGTGTGTGTCACGGAGGAGGCCAAATCGATGCCAAGGTACGGCATGGATGTCACGACCTGTATCCCTCTGTAGATATCTCCTCCCAGCGTGGCACTGCCCCATGGCGGTTCAGCCAGAGGACCATTGATTTCCCAACATTGACCCGGAACCCTGATATCTGTCCAAAAGACTCCAGTTCCTGTAGGAAAGCCGGGACCGAATGCTCCGGATCTGCAAGGGATGCGATGATGTCGTCGGCATAAAGGCTAATTGTGTGTTGTTCCCCACCAAACGGAATGCCCCAAATTGCGGGGTTGTCCCTAATCTTCTGGGCCAACGGCTCGATGTATAGCGCAAAGAGGAGGGGCGACAGTGGGCAACCCTGCCGCGTCCCCCTTTGGATCTCGAAAGGGTGAGATGAGACCCCATTGACCCTAATAGTCGCCGTGGGTGCATTGTAGCAGCTCGATACCCAGGCCCTGAACCTGTCCCCAAGGCCGAAGTGCACCAGAACCTGATCTAAATGGTCCCAGTCCACCCGATCGAATGCCTTCTCGGCATCGACCGACAAGAGAAGAGCATTCATGTTTGTACGGTGGGCTTTATCGACCAAATGTAAAATGCATTTGGTGTTGTCACTGCTTTGTCTGTTCTGGATAAAGCCGGCTTGGTCCGGCTCTATGATGCCCGGCATGAGCGGGCCCAGACGGGCTGCAAGTATGCCCGTGAATAATTTCAGGTCTACGTTCAAGAGCGACACTGGGCGATAGGATCCACACACCGTTGCATCTTTCCCTGGTTTTGGCAAGACCACTATAGATGCTGCCAGCATCTCCGACGGGATCGCCCCATGTCCCGTAAAAGAATTAAACAGTCTTGTCAGAAGTGGAGCCAGAACCTGGCAGAAAGCTTTGCCCGGGCCCGGTGACTTCAAGAGCTTGAGGCGAGAAATCGCCCCTATCACTTCCTCCACACTTATTAGGGCGTCTAATGATTCTGCCAGCTCCGGGAGCAACGCAGTCATGTGGGTTTCTTGCAGGTAATCTGTAATATGAGAGCGGGACGGGGTATCTCTCCGATAAAGCTCGGCATAAAATGCCCGGAAAACTTCTGCGATCCCATCGTCACTCTCCTCTACGCTTCCCGAGTTCGACTTGATGGCCAGCACCTTCATGCGCTGAGTGCGAGCTCGTAACTTGCTCGCCAGCATGCGCCCTGTTTTGCCCCCCCAATGTAGTAGGGATGTTTGAGCCGGAGCGCGGCGTATTCCGCCCTGTCTAAATCAAGTCACGCAAGTTGGGCCCGTGCCGCTTTCAATTGCTGCCAGACCCTCGGCGCTCCCGTCCTGCTGTGCACCCTCTCCAGTTCAAGAACCTGTGCCGTTAGTTGCTCCCTTTTAGTTTTGCGCTCCTTGTTCTCGGCCGCTGCTATCGCTATTAATTCCCCGCGCACCACTGCTTTAAGGGGTCCCCACAGAGTGGAGAGGGAAATGTCGGGGGAATCGTTTAGTGTGAGATAGTCTGTGATGCATTTGAGTACCTGCGCTCACACCTCTGGTCTATGTAGCATGTTTTCCCTTAATCTCCAGCCCCCGGATCTGTGTCTCGGGCGAGGTATCCCCAGGGTCACTGTTACTGCATCGTGATCTGAGAGAGCTACGGGAACTATTTCTACCTCTTGGACGAGACGTTGCAGTTCCGATGTGCCTAGCAGATAGTCTAGCCTAACATATGAACCATGGGCGTGCGAATAAAAAGAAAACTGTGAGGTGCGTGGGTGGGCCTCCCGTCATAAATCCAACAGCCCTCGGGATTGTAACCACTGCTTCCCCTCTTGTGACAGTTCCCCTGTTTGAGCGTATCGTTGGTTTGATCTGTCCGCCACCGTGTCCATGACTAAATTAAGGTCCCCACCGATGAGTAACCACTTCTCCTGCGCCCCCAGGACCTCAGATAGGGCCGCCTTCAAAAATGTCTCCTGACCAGAGTTGGGGGCATAGATGGACCCCACCACCAGGGAGGATCCCCCCACCTCGAACCTGTAGGCCAAGAGACGTCCTTTTATGTCCGCCACTTTATCTCCAACTGTCCCAGCAAAGCCCTTAGCTACCAGTATGGCCACCCCCGCTTTCTTGTCCTGAGCCGATGAAAAAAACTGCTGAGGAAAGGCCCTAGACCTCATGTGATGCCAATCTTTGGGGAGAAGATGGGTCTCCTGTAGAAGGCACACATCCGCCCCCAGATTCTCTAAGCAGGATAGTATAGCTTTTCATTTATTAGGGTTGTTGAGACCCTTAACGTTGAGGGTGACGATGCGTAGAGGGGAGTGTGTCATGGGATCCAAACCCTATCCTCTCGCTGAATCATTGAAAAGTCCCCCCTCCACCCAGACTCTCCCCCTCCCTCCTCCTGTATTGTGACTGCCAGGCTCCCTGCTGCGACATCCATCCCTCCACTTGTAGCACACCAGTTCCCCCCCTCCCCCTCCCTAACCCCAACTCGAACACCCAACCTTCCCCGTAATGTCCATTGCCCGCTTCGTGTGATCGCGGGTCTCTGGAAAAAGAAGGAAATAGGGACATATCGTAGCCCAAGAAACCCCGCCTCCCTGATCCCAGCAAACCCCCCCCCCCCGCCCGGCTTTTGTCACATCATTATTGCAGCCCCTCCAGGAATCATGAGTCGTCCTGTGATGCGGTGTCCGTCAGGACTGTATCAAGGGCCACCTGTCGCTCCTGCGCCATTGTATCAGGGTCAGGCCCCAAGGAGCCCACCGGAGGGCGTTTCTTTCCAACTCTGTGCCAGTTCATTCTTGCAGGGCGGCGTTCCGGGCTGGTTGACTCCCTCGGACTGGAATAGGAGAGACCAACTAACTTGCAGGCTTCTTTAAGGGAACTGATTTGTTGAAGCTTGCTGTCCCATTTAAAGATTAGGCGAAACGGGTGGCCCCATGAGTAAGCTATGCCTTTGTCTCGGAGGTGGGCAGTGACTTCCTTGAACTCCCGCCTCTTTTGTAGGGTGCTAGCGGCCAAATCCTGATAAAGGGCAATGGAGTGTCCCATATACTTGAGTGGTTGCTTCGCTCTAGCCTCCCGGAGAATCCGTTCTTTAAGGGGGTAGTCTGGAAGAAAAGCGAGAATGTCAGGTGGGGGCGCCATTGCCCGTCTTCTCAACCCTACTCTGTGAGCCCGGTCGATACGGATCTCCATGGAAGGGTCGGCTCCCAAAATGTCCCGGAAGAGCTCCTGCAGATAGTGGACCATGTCCGTGCCTTCTGCGTCCAAAGGCATTCCCCTCACCCTTATGTTGTTTCGCCAAGAGCGAATTTCGAGGTCCTCCGTGTGGGTCTGGAGGTCCAGTTGTTGCCCCCTCAGACGGATCACCTCCTGCTGAAGTATTGTCACTTCCTCATCCCGGCTTTGTTCCTGGTCTTCCACGGCGGCTACTCTTTCTCCTATCGCGTCGACATCCCGTCGGATCTCCTTCACTTTGCTAGCTACCTCACTTTTAAGTGTGTGGAAGTCCTCCCGTAGGGTGTTGAACAAGGACTCCAGAAAGGAGTGTGTGATTGGGGTCTCATCGCTCCCGGGGTCGAGTTGTAGGTGCTTCACAGGGGAGGACCTGTCCCCCCCGCCACCCGCCCCTGTAGGTTTGGTTAACATGTCTTTGAGAGACCTGTATTTCTTTCCCCTCAGAGAAGACATCCGGACGTCGTAGGAT
Organism: Calotriton arnoldi; assembly: GCA_963921515.1. Lineage (NCBI taxonomy): Eukaryota > Metazoa > Chordata > Amphibia > Caudata > Salamandridae > Calotriton > Calotriton arnoldi. The sequence continues at coordinate 433,824 of CAWUFW010000771.1, forward strand.
CAAGAGCCTAGGGTGTAATGTTGCAGCGTTGGGCTTTCTGCCTATGCGCCACCGTTGTAAGCTCCCGGTGGCCCTACTGTCTCTGGTCCCTGTCGCAGCTACCATTCCAATGCCCGAGGATACCAATCGGAAAGCTTGGCCGATACCTCTCCACCCCGGTCAGGGGCACCCAGCCTCTGGGCTCTCCGGCGCTCCCCACTCCGCTCCGGTGAGATCCCCGCGGTCTGTGGGATCGGCTTCGCAGGAGGGACCCCGGGCCAAGCCTCACCTCCAACCTCTAGGCCCGTTGGTGCCTGCCGGTTCGCCTGGCCGATGTGCCGCTAAGCCCTTCAGGGACCCCCAGGTTCCCGCCGCCGATTCCTCCACGCGGCCCTGGGCTCCGCTTGGGACGTCCCCCTCACGCACCTCACCTCCACCGGCTGTACTCGGGGGGCACTTGTCCACACTCCTGGGGTGCACCCAGCTTCTGGCCGCCGCCGCGTTCAGCGCTCCGTGCCCTCTCTGTCAGCGGGGCCCAACCCCAAGTTCCACCACCCTGGCTCTCAGCTACGTGGGGCACCCGGCGCTCAACTGTGTATGGACCTGCGTCCCGTGATGGCTGGTGGTACGCCTGGACAATTCCCATTAGGGCCACGTGGCTGTCCCGACCCCTGCACCATCGCTGCTTCTTCTGCCTTGTTGCGGGCCTACAGGGGTCTCCGGGGATTCTGCCGCGGACCCGGCTTCCCAATGCACTGTGCTCTCGCCCCCGTGTCAGGCAGCAGGGAGGCCACTGCTCCAACGCTCGGTCTGCCAGGGAGCGCCAGTCGATAGCTGTGGCCGCTGCTCCGCGACGGCAAACCTGCACTTCCCCGCCGTGTCACCGGGACGCTCTGTGCGGGCCTTCCACTGTCTGTTATCCTCGGCCAGCTCTGTTCTCCCTCAGTTGCGCAGTCTTAAATATGGTGCTCCACCCAGCCCTGCACTGTACTCCACTGCCGCCGGGGTGCCATCTACTGCTGCTCAGGCGGCAATGAGGTCACTACTGCACCCAGGTCGCGTCCCAACGTGTAGGCCACAAGACTCCTACCTGGGCACCACTCTCTCTCCGGCCCGCCCCTGTCTTCTGCTGCACTAGCCCGTCTGCACACAGCGAGGTTCTCCACCTTTGGCCCCCGGGTCCTCACTGCCTTCCCCGCTGTGTACCGCCCGGGGCCCTGCTCCGCACTCCGCGGGTGCCGCTGTGCAAATAGGCGGTGGTTCCCCGGCGCCAGCCGACAATCTGACCGCTGCCCGAGGGCTGCACACCGCCGCCGCCTCTCTGTGCAGCCTCAGCCCTGCCCCCTCGCTCCAAGGCTCCGCACCAACTGCTAGGCCGGCTAGGCCTCTCTCCCGCGCTCCCGGTCTGGCTCCCGACCGCTCTCCTCTGCCGCTGGACTCTGCCCCGGACCCCCGGCGGAACCCTCACTGTCTTCCGCCGTGCTGGTCGATTTCTGGGTTGCACACGGGGGCCAGACATTTCTGCTGAGCCCGGCCGACGATCGCCTCCACCAGTTGCCCCTCCGCTATCGGGAGGCGTCTGCCATTTCAGCACTCCTCGTGGCTCTCGTCTCCAGCGCAGAAGCGTCTGTTCCCTAACCTCCGGCCCCGATCACACTTATTTACCAGTCGCTGTCGGGCCGGAGATGTATCCCGAATTACTCCCGAGCTTTTGGGGGCTGCACTGTGCTTGAATGGGCGAGTTCGGACCGCGGGAGCGGGGAGACGATGCAAGACACGTCTTACCCGCTCTCCATCTTGGCCATGCCCCCCCTCCGATTTCTTTGTAGAAGAATCGGGTGCTTGCTTTGAGTTGTCCTTTTCAGGATTACTCATTAATTGTGGTTTCACAGATCTAGCTCCCAAGTTAGCTCTACCCAGCGAAGCGTAGGCATCTTCAATAATTGTAGGTAGTTCTCGCTCCTGTTGCGCCGGAGTGCATTCCCTCAGGCGTTGGCGTGTATCCACTGCTGCTACCTCCCCTTTATATGTTAGCTAACATAATTGTTGATACCTGGGCAAATTGCCTATCAATTTTATCCCCAAGTCCAGGGCAGGTTCTGCCCCGTACTCATTCTGTATTTGTTTCAATACTTCTGGTATTACTGCTATTGAGGGGGAAACCATGAGTTCTGGTATAAACGGCAGCGAAAACCGTAACCCAAGTGGTAAATCCTCTATCAGGGGAGGTATTCCCATTGAAAACAAATTGTCAGTATTCTGTGTTTTTCCTGCGGGCCTGTGTGGGGAAACACTGCCTCAAGATGTGCTATTTTCTGTGCTATCCAGAACGGCATCTGCTCACGTCTAGTGGGTATTCTTCCCATAATTGTGTTCAGTGTTTGTGGGGTGATTTTTGTCGCTGTTCCTTGCAGTTGACCAGCTTGAGTGACCCTTGTAGGTTGAATTGTAAGTGTTCGCATTATGAACTGTGTAAGATTTCTGTAGAGTTTTACTATCTCTTTGTGGAGTGTACGTAATTCTACTGCTGGCAATGTATCCATCTCTGGATGCGGTGTGTAAGCAGCTAGGACCGACCATGTCGCTTCTTCTCTGCTGAGCGGACCGAGTCTCACTTTTTCTGTGGTGTGTGGGAGGGTGCTTTTAAACCAATTAATATGCTCATGGTAAGTTAACAGGACTTCTAAATCCTCGTATGGAAAGTATTCTTCAGGTGTCTCATCTGGAATGTAGGTATCAAACAAATGTGTGCGTGCATTTGCAGGTGGTAATTTAACCCAAGAATAGAATACCTCTTTTCTGAATGCCTCGTGTGCCTCAATCAAAAAGGTAACAGTCCCATACAATGATGTGACTCCATAATCTAATAATTTCATAGCAAGTGCATGTCTGCAATTTTCTGAAATGTTAAGAGCACCTTCCTGCTCATCTTCCTTTGCATTAGCACCACTTGTACCAGCCTCTCCAGTCTGAGACATTATGGGAGGAGTTTTAAGCAAAAGAGATAAGGTTTTGCACAATTTTAGGGAAATATAATCCTTCAAGCTTGAACAAACCTACAGCCAATACATAGGATATACCTACTCAGCTGTGGCGGATTTTCTCTTCCCACTCCAGACGTCCCTGGTTAAATGTGAGTAGGTATCTCTGAGAAAGCACGACTGAACTACTCAGGTTTGACCGTTAAATAAGAACCAATCCAACATTGGCGGCGCCATGTTGTGTAGTTCCTACAAATACATAGGATCTGCGCATTTAGACAACATAAACTAAGGGATTGGACGGTGTCCAGTGTAACGTCCACAGGAACTCCTCAGAATCTGGGCGATGCACAAAGGGGTCCACCTCTTGACATCCACAACTCTGACCTAGTATACACAGAGTATTGAGGCGATCAAGCGAGGGATGGGAATTAGGGTAGGAACAGCGGGGAGCGGGACACCTGTGAACAGAAAACACAAAATTACTATAGTTCTATAATAATGTCTACTCGCAGTAAGTCTCACTAATGTGACCAGTACCTGATAATAAGAATCAAGTAGTCGCTGTGTTCCTCTCTATATATCCAATAAGATACTGCTCTTATCCTGGAAAAATCAAATACCTGCAACAACAAAACATAGGCAATTATTACGTTATCCGTTCTCACCTCTTTCACACTGGTGATAATAAACCACGCATTATTCATACGTACCCTTCTTACATTCCCATCATCAAGAAGAAAAAACATGAAAGAAGTAGAAGGCCTCTTCTAATTATTTGATGAACTGAATGTCAATAATCAGCTGTTTGAACCTTTTTTCCTCTGATGAATAAAAGTTCATGAATCTCACATATCCATAGTCAAAAGAAAAGGCATGAGCTGCAACCACACAGAACCAATATGTATTCTTGATTCCAGTTACAATGTCCCACGATAAACAAATGATTTCCCAGAAATATTGGAGGGGATAAAAATATCAACACAGTTAGTGCAAAATAAAGAATCAAGTCTTTGGCTCTGAAACCCTATTAGAGCCACTCTAAATTGTACCTCAGGAAATGTGGGTCAAGGAGTAGGCAGGATCCCAGACTCCAATCCTGTAAGGAGTGTAACTCGAGCCCGAGCCACCGCAGGAATCAAGGACGCTTCTGGAACCCCTCGTGCCACTGAATCCAGAACTGCACCAAGGACACGGAACACGCTCACCCAGCGTGCGCCGCCAATCCGCCGACAGCCGACTTCAGCTGCCTCACAATATCCAAACGGCTCTCTCAGATAGAGCCTGCAGACAGCCGTCTGTGGAAACAGTAGGACGCCGGCGTCCAGATTTCCCACACCGGCAGGAAGCCTCCGATCCAACGACTGACTTCCCCGAACAAGGAAGTCCAAAGCAAACAAGAACGAAAGACAACAAACTCGCCGAGCAGTGCAGCCGCACTGTTCCAGAACTCCAATAGATCCTAGAATTACGCACACCGCTAGCGTGCGTCAACTGCCCTAAATACTCCCTAAGCCCCTCCCAGATGGAAGCCTTCTGTGAGTTGTAGTGAATAACCAGGAACTCCCGATTTTGGCCCGTAATGTAGGCGCATAAGATCAGTGCCTGACATCCAGGCTGATTCCAGACGACCCCAAAGGATATGTCAGCCTTTAGAAACAGCTAGCTCACAGTGCCACCATAAGCCCCCTAACCTTACCAAGTAGCGAATAGTTTCTGGCAACTATCGAACATGACAACCCTTGATCCTTCAGGGATCGTGGAAACAGTACAGTACCTTTTCGCTCAGTCAATTGTGCTCACTTAGTCTCAGAGAGATACACAGAAGAAACGATGAGGACGTTTTCAATAAGCATTTATTGAACCAGCATCATTCTAGTATAAAACATGTTTGCTGCATCAATCATTAGACAGAAACAGATATATAAGATTACAAGCACCGACAAAGTAAATAAAAGGTAGAATTCTACAATGGTGCTAAAACAGTAAATATATGCAGGCATACCGATACATGGCAGTAATCGAGCGTACTCCTAAGATGCAAACCCTACCTAAGTGTACCTAGCATGTATGTGGGTGTAAATCCAAGAATCCCCTAGGAAAGAGCCAACCCCATTACCTGATGGGAGTGAACGAAGGACCCAGTCTTGGTCTCGAGTTGGACACCCCGCAAGGGATGTCAGACCACTTCGTGCTGGAGCTTCTGCAGGCCGGGACCTCAGCATCTAGTGTCAGCGTGAAGCTTCTCCTCTGCCTTTCTAGTGTTGGTATGGGTCTTTTATACCATAAAGAGAGCCTCGTGGTTCCTTACATAATCGATGTGTTGCAAGTATGATTATGCAAATGAGCCTAGAACAATACCTGCGATTATGCAAAGTAGTTCTTTCCCCCTAGGATGAAGTTGACCATGCCATTTTACACAGAATATGTTCATGCTGTTATGCACGTCACGTCTAAGAATCCTCATGCATAATAAATGAGGCTAGTTTCCAAGAAACTGATCGACATTTATTCAGCACATAACTGGGTAAAAGGTCAGTGCTATAACCGTTATGCAGAGCAAGGTAGGACAAATGTAGGTAAAAGGTTGTGTAGCTACCTAGGCCTAGATTGGGGTACATCGGGGCACATAACACCTGGACATATCCTCATGGGGAACCACTTGCAGCTCATCCCGGGTACCGTAAGTCGCTGTCTTTACTAATCTTCTACAACAGCTGCTGTGGCATTGCATCTTTAGTAGTTGTTAATGTGGCATACCTACAGCTCAGCTCTGCTATGTGCGTGGGACCGACTTCAGTCCAGCACAAGTATCATAATCTGCTCATTGGGCCTCATTAGGATCGCAGGTGTCCACTCCTGAACTAGAACTGCGCAAAGCCCCACCGTGTGTAATAAAGACATTTTTTGACAAGGGGCATCTGCCCAGTCCTCGTGCGGGGCCATTAATTGCCCTCCCTTGATATCTTAATTGTTGTTTGTAATATTTTCTGGAAACAGGACTGTGGCACGCAATCTTCTGAGCATCAGAGACGGTTTAAGTCGGTGTAATCATTTAGTGGTTGTGGATATATGCATCACTGCAGCACCCTCGCCTCTCGTCAGTTTGTGTAAACATTTAACCCGGTAGGTTTGTGAAAGCGAGTCCTTGGTTCGGAGAGATGTTATCTGAGGTGATTCATTTATACAGATCCCACCCAGCCACCCTCTGCTTGTAGCCCACACACTGTTAGCTCATTTTACCGAAATCATCTGCAGGTTCAATTGCAGAGGCCCGTTCAAATACTGGCTTTCTTTTGGGGCATTTTAATGAGCAACACTCTTTTCCAGCTGCTTCCATGCCCCCTGCCTGTGTGGCAGGGGCTGAACGCATATCACGCACCAGCGCTTTTCCGGCTGGCTAACAACTGCATTTGCAGACACACTGCAGCGTAAATCTGCAGACAGCCCCCGTTAATGATGATGTTCCTTTTCCCTTACCCATCCTGTCCTGCTCTTTATAGCGCAACTCACTTGTTGCATGACTCGCTGGCCTAAATGTTCAGCATTGGACTAATAAGGTGGGATTTCTCCAGAGACACACCGTTCCCCAGCATGACAGAGTTTACACACACACTGAGCACAATCAGAGTAACAGCATGCAGCATATGAGTATGTGCCCGCCATGTCCAGTGGAGTGTGTGCACCTTTACTTAAAACTGTTTTAAGGAACACTGGTCCCTAACAAAAGGTTTTATAAGCACAACATATGAAAAATAGAAAGCCAATGATATCTACTTTTTAATGTCCAATTGGACATGATCATTTAATGTAAATGGTAGGAGAAACATACAAGTGGGAACATAATTATATCAAAGATTTCAGGCAAACAAAGAAATGTGGCCGAACAATTTACAACAATCAGGCCACCAGTGAATACAATAACGCACCCTAGCACATATTAATAAAGTTATACAGTTATGTCAGGGTGCGAGAAGTCGACGACATTTTGATCCCTCTACCTGAATGCAGGGATCATCTTCAGGACAAAGGAATAGATGCCTGAGGCGATTGCCTGTTGGGGAAGGGGGCAAGAAGGCAGAAAGGAAAGGAAATAAAGGGAGGGGGGAGGGGGAAGAGACAAGATTAAAAAATAAATAAAAGGGATGTATAAACTGTAAACCGCAAGTGAACATAGTAGGTGATGCATGCTGATATGCTAGTTGAGGTGCAGATATTCTGCTATCGGCCAGAAATGTGGAGCATGCTAATTTGTCCATTGAGGGCCATGAGCAGTGACGGTGATCAGAAGTAATTAAGGGGAGCGCGAGTGTTTTAGTCACTGAGGTGGTGTTCATAAGGTGAATAGTTTCCTAGGACTCAATGTTTGGGGTGCGTGGGTCAAGGAAGCATGGTCCTGGTCAGGGCTTTAAGTGGGAAAAAAAAACTGGGGGTGCTCTAAAAGGGGCGTGGCACATCTCTTCAAGGGGTGTGGCCTATCCGAGTAGGGGTGTGGTCTAAATCAAGGTAACTAGCATTGTGTGCTTAAGAAAATCATGAAGTCGCTTCCTTTCCATGAGTCAAAACGTCCACTAGACAAAACACCATCTCTCTCTACTAAGAACATTAATCCCTGGAGTTATCATGACATTTTTATTGTTGCCGAAAATTGTTGGGGGCCAGGAAGGAGAAGTGCTTTTAAAACCATATTATACTTGCAAACACGACGCCCCCACCTGAAGTCAGTGCCAACCGCGGTCCGTGCAGGTAACAGCGGTGGGGCCGGGTAAAGGGGGGTTTCGAGGATGATGCTGAAAGAAAATTAATTATTTAATTTTCCCTCGCCATCGTCCCTTGAAATCCCCTTACCCGGCCCCTCTGCCCCACTGCTGTTAGCTGCATGGATCGCGGGTGGTCAGCCCCTGGTGCGTTCGCACTGCCCTAGAGCCACCCTGCTCAAGGGTCCTTTGACCTCAGTGACTGAGTCACTGTCACTCTATGGTGTGCTGCTTCATAGGCCTGCCTGCAAGACTGGAGGTGAACTTCAGAATAAATTGTGGCGGACAGGCCTTCAAGGTTAACCCACACTTGCCACTGCTAGGGTCCACCTGCTGGTGCTAAGACACCAGGGCTTTTAAGATCTTGCGGTGCCATCTAAGGTCTAGCATGGGAATGTGCTCCCTCAGGGGGAGTGGACTGGTGGACTGGTCATGAAGGCTGAACCTGGTTCCCCAGTTCCAAATTCAGCAGCTCTGACCATAGTGCCACATCCTCTCCCCCACTGAACACCATACTGCCCCACTGAGAGAAACTTGCACTGCACTGACCCGCTATAAACACCTGGATGTGACTCAATTCAAATTACGCACTAGACAAGAGCAATATGCTGCCTAAAAAAAAATTAACATCCTAGAAAAAGCAAACACTCATAGAGAATGCAAGATTAAGTAAAGCACATGAAATGTATGCAGGAACAACATGGTTACATTTTTCTTTTTACACTCATTATTCAGAAATTAGTGAGTGCTTTTGCCTGAAAAGTTAAGGCCATGACCGCAGGGCCCAGAAGGGACCCGTTTCAATGCCCATTGCTTATATCCTTACAATACAAAACGTAAGCAGTATGGTTTAAAAAGACCACATTCGTGAACACACAGCAGCTGTACACATTTTGTTTTCCAATTCACCCATCAAGCAGGTATTTCAGTACCTCCAGGAATAGTTCACTTTCCCACCAAGGGAAAACAATGTTGCTCAAAGAGAGACGAGAAAACAAAAGTAGCGCTTCACTGGCAAACACTGTAAAGTGGCGCTAATGTGTTTAGGTGTGAATAAATCAATCTGGCCACCTTGCAACCACTCTGTCTTGCTTTAGCTAGTTACTTTTCATATTTTTAATGTTTTAGTTCTCTGCACCCCGAGGCTGCATTTAGAAATTGAAAAAAGTCAGAAAAAGAGGACGTTTCCAGCAAAAGTGTTTTTCTTTTTTGGATCCATTTCACAGGGGAGCAAATAAACGAAAGGAGGAAAGAGAAGGTAATACCTGTTTCTAAAAGTCTCGGTTTTCATCATCCAACGCTGGCACCACGACGACGTTGCCCCTGCGCTGAAAGAAGAAAAGGGAAATCCTGAGAGAAAATGGCTCTCTTAAAGGGTTTCCCTTCCTCCAACACTCACCCGGCATGACGTCATGCCGTCGTGCCGTGGACGTCATGCCGTGACCTCCACTACTCGGTGAGGAAACTGAGCTCTCACTGCAGTCCAGAAAAAAAAAAAAAAAAGAAAGGACTACCTTTGCCAGCCGCGAAAATAGAGCCCGATAGAGACCCGTTTCGAGGGCCCCCAAAAATAACTGCCGGTGCTCAGACCCGGACAGACCCGGCCCACTTAAAGCCCTGGTCCTGGTATCAAAACCCGACACAGATGGCCTCAGGAGGACATTGCAAAGGGGCCATCAAGGGGCACGGAGTCCTAGAGCCGCAAGGAATTTAAGGTGGTTGTGTTAGGATGTAGCACCACCTAGATCGGTATAATGAATTTGGAGTTACTTGCATACCATAAGGGGTTGGTTCAGGGCTATGCAAGGCGAGAATGTCCCACAGATTGTTGTGGAGTCTGACGAGGGCAGCCTTTATTTAAAGCAACACAATGCCAGCTGCTTTCTACTCCAGTGCACATGTGCAGTCACAACGCGGTCTTACTGCGGCTATAATTACTGCAAAAGCAGTGTTTTCTATGCAAGCTGTACAAAAAAGTGCACACCCAACTTTTGCACCAATATGAATGCGCTATATGGGGGGGAGGGGGTGGCTTGAAAGATGGCCAAGATAGCGGCATCTCATTGAGGCTCCAGAGAGCAGCACTGGAAGCGGTGGTGCAGCGGCAGCCTCCTGGGCCCTCCACCTTTCTGAAGATCAACATGCAGAGGTAATGTGTAGTGGCTGCTGCACATAGTTTTTCAAAAGAAACAATTGATGGACGGAATGCTGGACAATGCAAACATTCACCCCCAGTCACAAAGATCTGGGTTAAATCCATCATTCTTTTGCTCACCACACCACCCCAGTTTGGACCCAGCCATATGCAAATCAGTCTTGACCCTGTTCCTTGTGGGAACAGTCCAGCCCGAACTGCCAAGCCAGGTCCTCCCTGGACCGGAAACAAGCATCCTGGGACCGGTTTCAGGGCATCACCCTTCTTCAGCCAGGCTAGCTTGAATCCAGTGGTGTAGTGAGCACGGGACCCACGTCTGGGCATACCCTTCCCACTTAGGGCGACAAATGCAAAAGAAACAATTGATGGACGGAATGCTGGACAATGCAAACATTCACCCCCAGTCACAAAGATCTGGGTTAAATCCATCATTCTTTTGCTCACCACACCACCCCAGTTTGGACCCAGCCATATGCAAATCAGTCTTGACCCTGTTCCTTGTGGGAACAGTCCAGCCCGAACTGCGAAGCCATGGTCCTCCCTGGACCGGAAACAAGCATCCTGGGACCGGTTTCAGGGCATCACCCTTCTTCAGCCAGGCTAGCTTGAATCCAGTGGTGTAGTGAGCAAGGGACCCACGTCTGGGCATACCCTTCCCACTTAGGGCGACAAATGCAAAAGAAACAATTGATGGACGGAATGCTGGACAATGCAAACATTCACCCCCAGTCACAAAGATCTGGGTTAAATCAATCATTCTTTTGCTCACCACACCACCCCAGTTTGGACCCAGCCATATGCAAATCAGTCTTGACCCTGTTCCTTGTGGGAACAGTCCAGCCCGAACTGCCAAGCCAGGTCCTCCCTGGACCGGAAACAAGCATCCTGGGACCGGTTTCAGGGCATCACCCTTCTTCAGCCAGGCTAGCTTGAATCCAGTGGTGTAGTGAGCACGGGACCCACGTCTGGGCATACCCTTCCCACTTAGGGCAACAAATGCAAAAGAAACAATTGATGGACGGAATGCTGGACAATGCAAACATTCACCCCCAGTCACAAAGATCTGGGTTAAATCCATCATTCTTTGCTCACCACACCACCCCAGTTTGGACCCAGCCATATGCAAATCAGTCTTGACCCTGTTCCTTGTGGGAACAGTCCAGCCCGAACTGCCAAGCCAGGTCCTCCCTGGACCGGAAACAAGCATCCTGGGACCGGTTTCAGGGCATCACCCTTCTTCAGCCAGGCTAGCTTGAATCCAGTGGTGTAGTGAGCACGGGACCCACGTCTGGGCATACCCTTCCCACTTAGGGCGACAAATGCAAAAGAAACAATTGATGGACGGAATGCTGGACAATGCAAACATTCACCCCCAGTCACAAAGAGCTGGGTTAAATCCATCATTCCTTTGCTCACCACACCACCCCAGTTTGGACCCAGCCATATGCAAATCAGCGCTCAGGAGAACGCGTTTCATTAGTTACAGACGGCGCATTTCACTACCTCAGAAATTGCCGCCATTTTGAATGCGAGACGAAATGCTGAGGATAATGTTGTCCCTATAATTAGAAACGGCTTTCTGACCTGAGCTCAGGAATAAGACTCTTGCTTCTCAATTGGCTGTTTAATTAATGGTGGCCTCTTTTGGACATATTGGGAGACATTGTTTAAATATACACGATCTTACTGGCTAATATAAGACGTCAGATGAAGAGCTTTTCCAGATCTCTGCCTTATATTTTTGGATGCTTTGGCTGACTCCTGGGTCCATGTGCTTGCTCTATGTGTTATTCACTCCACGCCAATTTGTTTTGTGCACCTCAGCTGGTAGTCATTTCAGCTTATGGGCAGATCAAAGTCCTTAAACTGCCCCTCAGGTCCTCTTCTGGTAAACCGCCCAAACGCTCTCCTGCACTCTCAACATTTATCACAATGGAGGAGTCTTCCTCAAATAATGGTTCTGCTCTCCCTTTTTCCTCTGTGCCAACAGTCATGACTATGCAACCTAATACTGGTGGGACAACAATTAAGAGGCTCAAAAAAAGATCTGTATTCGCCTACAAAGTCTCTCCCTATGGTTTCTCTGGATCTTTTGCTTGAAGAGATCAGAGCTTTGCGCCCATTTATGGAAGACACTAACACCAAGTTACACACCTATGGTAATAGATGGTCACTTATGGAAGAACGTTTGTCAACAGCGGAGAAACACATTTCTGACCTTAATGCAACTTCCCTCACTGTAAATTCCCTTCAAACGCAATTGGTCTCCTTACAGAAACAGGTCGAAGACCTTGAAAACCGCAACAGGAGGAATAACCTTCATATTTACGGCCTCCCTGAAGGTTCTGAGGGGCGAACCCCATACCGGTTTTCAAAACCTTTTTACTGCCACTATTACATTTACCAGCGGGTCCGCCACTCAACATCCAGTGGGCACATAGGCTAGGTCACCCTACCTCGATTTCATTACCATCTAAGAAACCCAGAGGGGTTATTTTGTACTTTCTTGAATACACAGAATTAATGCAGGTTATCTCCGCAGTCAAGCATCTCAAACAGATCTCATGGTCAGATCATAACATATACTTTTCCCAAGACTATGCTAAGAGCACAGCGGATCGGCGAAGAGACTTTTTGAATATGAGACCCCCACTACGTTCGACCGGAGCCCGATTTGGACTCTTTCACCCCTGTTTCTTTAAAGTAACGTATAACAATAAGACAACATACTATGATGACCCGTCTTGTTTAAAGGCCTTCCAAGCAACCTATCGAGCAGAGACTATAGACGTTGCCTCATCAGCCACCTCCCTGTAATAATATGTCGCTGATAATTACACCTTTTCTATATCTGCATTTTAAGAGGTCTTACAGTTTTGTTTTGTTCCCATAATAGTTCTTCTATTTATTCTCAGGTTATTATGATATTGCAAGTTAGAATGCGGTGTTCCTTCTTTGGCTAACTCACTCCTTTATTCCTATTTTATTACAAGCGATACATCTTTGTTGTGTTTGTCTTCGTGTCCTGCTCTATATCTTTTCGCCCTTCCTGCGCCATGTCTCTCCTTGAGAATTGGATGTGCTGTCTTCTCCTTGTGGTTTCCCCCACCCCATCCTCATCAAAATACCATTAGGTATGTTCCCCTTTTTGTCTTCTGTTGGGTTTTCTTCCTCCTTTTTCGTACTCTTTAATACAGTTTTTCTTTTCTTTACTTTCTTCCCACTGTCCTTCCCTTCTCTTTCTTCATTGTTCATTCTTCATTTCATCATTTTGGTTTTCTAATTTTTTTCTCTTCTTCTCTTCCATGGGTTTATTCCCCTCAATATTCATATGGCTCTTTTTTCAATGTATGTCTGATTGCATTGTTTTTGTTCTACCTCAATGGTTTTGACAATGGTTTCTTGGAATGTCAGCGGTTTGAACTTCCCAATTAAAAGATGACGAGTCCTAACTCACTTGTCAAAGATTAATGCTCCTATAGCTTTTCTGCAAGAATCCCATCTCTCGATAAAGAATTTATGAAACAGCGGATCACTAGATGTTTTCTTTCACATGGGAATGGGAGAAAACATGGAGTTATGTTTCTATGTCACAAATCCTTAAATATTCAACTGGTATCTCAAGAAAATGATGAGGGAAGATGGTTATAGCTTAAATTGTATATTGATAAAATTCTGATTGTTCTCTTTAAAGTTTATGGCCCTAATGCCCCCAATTGTCAGTTTGGACCTCTATTTTCCAGAAGCTCTTACAGTTTCCAGATGATAACCTAGTTTTTGTAGGGGATTGCAACTTACCCACTGACCCTTTTCTTGACAGACACTCATCTCATTACATACCAAACAAATCGCAAAAAGCTTTTGTGCCCACTATATTACAACATCATCTAACAGATGCTTGGCGATTATGCAATCCCACTTTACAGGAGTATACGCATTTCTCACCATACGCAATCCCAAAAGAATATGCACATCACCGCACTCAATCCTTACACTGAACTGATATTGGCTCAGTTTTAATCTCTGATCACGCTCCAATCTCTGTAAATTTAGATCTCTTACCCAAATCCATCTCTTACAAAAGATGGAGATGTAATAATTCCTTACTGCTGGATTCCACTTTCACCTCCTCTTTCACTTCCTCCTTTCATGAATCTTTACTTTTCATCCAGACGGAGAAAACTCCTTTCCACACTGTTTGGGACGCCTTTAAAGCCTCTGCCCAAGATTTCATCATCAATTGTGTTTCTAAGAAAAGATGGCTTTCTCAGTCAAGAGTCTAAACAAATTTTTGAGGAAATTAAAAAAGCCTTGAGCATTCCTATTTCACCAGCAATCACTACAGCAACTCATTAACGCTAAGCTTCAGTTTAATAAGGTCTCTACTGAAAACGCGGCTTCCTATCTTCTCAAGTCTAGTGCTAAGTATTATGGGGGGCCAAATAAATCTGGAAAGTTCTTGGCAAATTTATTTAAAATTAAGCAGAATAAACTACTAATTAAATCAATTATTGATGATACTGACACAACCCATCATAAGGACTCTGACATTTTAACTAAATTTCAGAAATTCTACACCAATCTATACACACCGAAATATCTCCCCTCAGACAATGACATTTTGCGATACCCGTTTTCTGTTCATAAACCAGACTCCTCCCAAATGGATTTTTCATTTTTAGAAACACATTAGACAAACAGAACTACACCTTGCATTACTATCCCTTAAGAAGGACAAAGCCCCAGGACCAGATGGCTTTACAGCTGAGTATTATATACACTTTTTCAAATTACTCCTCCGTAAACTATGCACTCTTATCCACTCCATCACTAACTCCTCCACCTCATCTGGTTCCTTTCTGGAAGCTCTTGTATGCCATATCTCGAAAGAAGGGAAAGACACACACTATTGCAAGGACTATAGACCTATTTCTCTAGTCATCTTAGATTACAAGATCTTTTCTAAAGCACTAGCCTGCAGGTTAGAACCCCTTCTCCCAGCCTTTTGGGAAAGGAGCAATCAGGTTTTGTTAAAGGCTGATACCTTTCAGATAACACCCACTTGTTCTTTGATAATATTTCCAAGTCAATGGGTATGTATGAAGCTTTGGCAGCCATTGCCTTGGATGCCGAGAAGGTTTATGATCGTGTAAATTGGACTTTCCTATTTCATACCCTCACCTGGTTCAGCATTGGTCCAAAGATCACAACCTTAATTTCCCTTCTTTATACTTCTACGGCCACCATTTATGCTAATAGTCTGATCTCTTCTTATTTCACTCTTTCTAGAGGTGTACGTCAAGGTTGTCCCCTCTCCCAGTTTCTTTTTAACCTAGCCCTAGAGCCATTTTGTCTAAGATCTGGCAAAACTCCGACATACATGGTTTCATCCACAACTCTCAACACGTTAAAGTAGCCGCATACGCTGATGACATTTTGCTACGTATTTCTCAACCTCACTCCCTGCTTTTACTTCTGAGGTTTCCTCTTATGCTTCCGTTTCTGGATATAAATTAAACACCGACAAATGTGAAATTTTACCTCAAAATAAATTCATCTTTAAACATGATTTCCGTTTTCTCAAATTTTTAATGGCAATCTAAACAACTTAAATATCTTGGTCTTCAATTCACCCACTCTGGCAAATTCCATTTTTATTAATATAGAAGCCTGCATCCATAAACTACATTCCTTGACCAATAGAAGGCATCCCCATTGATAATGGTGGGGTCGTCTGGATACTATCAAGATGTTAGTTCCCATTATCCTTTTACTATTTCTAACATTCTATTGACTATTCCTCTTCGGTCATTCACAAAAATGTACTCAATACTATTTTCCTTTCTTTGAGATAATAAAAAGTTTTGAATGTCTCTACTTAAATTAAAATGTCCCAAGGCTAAAGTTGGAGTGAATTTTCCAGATTTTTCCAAGTATCACAATCATTTTTAGGTCGAGCCTAGCGCAGCGCGCATGCGCTTCTCTAGGAGAGGGCCTCTTGGAATCACTCCAGACTTCCACGAGACTTCTCCGTGTGGGTCGGACTCCTCCCACACATTCCATTGGCCTTTGCGTGTGGCTTTCAATAATGAAAGCACGTAAATGGCCAAAGACGGGTGCATGCCCGCCTTTCCTGTAAACTATCACTCCCATGGCCTAGGGGTCTCGGGAGTGAGCAGCGGCGCGCATTGTGCCAGCTGCATTCCTCCCTTATCGTTATCTTGTCTTGGCTCATGTTACTAATTAAACAAAGCACAGTCGCTTTCGCAGCCGCGATTGCTTAAACTTTGTTTTTCTCTTTGATGCTTAGAGCTTTTGGCAGTTCGAAAGGCCCCTTTTAAAAAGATAAACACTAAAACTTGATGTCTTGCTGCAGTGGCCACGGTGGCGATGAAAGACTTCAACTGCATGGCGAGGTTAAAAAAAAACACACAAGAAATGTCTGATACCTCTTTGACTCCAGCAATCAACTTACTTTCCATTTTCTGTAAGGAGTTCATATTTCGATATTGACTTTGTTGCAATGTAATGTAAGCTTCACAATCCCTTTTTTTTTTTCTTACCTCCCTCATCCCCTGTGTCTTCCCCGCCCCCTTCGTGTGCAAAGCTGACCTATGCCGAGAAGTACTTTACGATGAGTCGCTCTTAAACGAAACACGCAGAAGTGTCTCCTTAGAACTATTCCTTCAGTGGAAACCAGCACAGCTGGCGACCACTTGAGTGAACAGCCCCGGGCAATTAGCGCTAGCAACTAACAATTAGAATGGAAAGGCTACTCGTTTTAAAAGCTTGTCATAGTCCCCTGTTTACTTATATACTTCAGATGTGTTTGTTTACCTTCTGTATTTACATTTTCAATTAAAGATAACTAAGCTACAGACTGCGTTTCTTTTTTTAAAAAAAAAATCCCTAAACGGGTATTTTCTAGCGGTACGTACCGCAACTTCGTGCGTTTTAGAGTGGCCGGTCTCCCTTCTGATTGGTTCATCGGTTTATCCTTCAGAAATACAACCTAGGCTGCATTGCATTCATGTACTCTGTCTCACAAACAACGTGTGTGCTCCTGACAACATTCCGCGCGAGCTGATTGGCTTTCATGTTCATTTAGGAAGCATTCCAGCGCGCGAGCGTTCCAGCATTTAGCATAGTTGTCAATCCATTAAACGTGTCGTGGGCTGGTCTCTGGTTGGCAGCTTGCAGAAAATACTCCCCCGAGTCAGCCCCGCGCTCACCCGTCACCCAAGAGTCACATTCTTTAATGAGTAACACCCTGCCTCTGAATTACCAGCAGAGGATAGACATTTCAGAGAGACTTCTGACTTGCAAGAAGGCAACCCGTTTAGAAACAGCCTTTAATGTTTTAAAGAGCTGTTTATGACTTGTAATTATGGTAATTAAAGACAGAGACCGAGAAACCCCTTCAGGGGTGAATCGTTGCGCTATGCTACGTTCCTACAACGTAACATAAGAGAAGAGAGCACCAGCCATAACTTAAAAGACAAGCATTGGCATAGCCAATAGGTCTCGCTTTTGGGACCTTATAAGTATTTAGTTATGCAGCACAATATCCTTGGTGCAACAACATCAACTGTTGCATGGCTAACCACTTATAAGGTCCCAAAGGCGAGACCTATTGGCTATGCCAATGCTTGTTATTAAGGCAATCTGCACACTGGATTGAGCCCTCCTTATATACACCTCTGTGGGTGGATTTGGAACGTGCATTCCTATCCCCTTTTTCATTACTGGAATTTTTAACTTTTATGCAAAAACCTCAAAAATTCTCTACTCCTATCTTCAAAAACACTTGTTTATTATTAGCTTCCATCAACCTCATACTCCCCCACAGACTTACCCTTCTTCCTCAACTCCACCATTTGGTATAACCAATATATTCAAGTGAATAATAGACCTATTTATTGACACTTTGCAGACTAAAGGGCTGATTTGGCTAAACCAATTATTTAAACAGAACTCCCTTATCTCTTTCTCACAAGCTCAGACACTCTTCGGCCTGCCATCCACCTTCCGGAATAGATTTACAACTTTACAAAACACTATTTCTCAAGCATACACTTGTTTTAAATCAATCTCTCCACCTATTATTTCATCACATACTCCTCTAGCTGATATTTTACATATGCATCCTAAGGCTGCAACTATTTATTCACTCTTGCAAGGTATCTGTTAATAGACCTAAAGATAGTACTGAACTAGCATGGAAGAAAGATCTCTCCATTAGTTTACCCATAGCCACTTGAAACAGATTTGGATTAAGATTAGGAAATCCTCCCGATCAGCCAACGCAAACACTTTTTTTCCAATACAACAGACTTTTCATGATGCCAGAATTCCTTCATAAGGTTAACCTAGACATTCCAGATACCTGCCGGACTTGTTCATCGCAACCAGCTGCTTTGAAGCACTTACTTTTCACATATCCTTCCATTTCTACATTTTGGTCCACAAGTCTGGAACCAGATAAACATTTACTAAAAATGTGCCCTATTCTATTTCCAATATATTTAGGAAGTATGGCTGATGTATGGGAAAATGCTTCATGTAACGTAAGACTATTGGACCTACTTTTAGCAATTGCCTTCCAGCAAATCACTCAAAATTGGAAGGACTTTACGAAATTATCATTTAAAGGGTGGTGGTATGCAGTCTGTCATAACCACCAATTGGAAACTGCTTATATGTTCCCTCTATCTCTTGCTTTAAAGCGAAAGGACCTTTGGACACCAGTTACACAGTTCCTAGATAACTCTGCAAACTCGTCATTTACCCCTCCGCCCTGCATCAAGGAAGTTCTACAACCTCCCTGACTTCCCACTTCTGATCATATAATTATTCTAAAATGCACCTTATGTTATACATTTTAGTATTTATATTTTGCTTATAATCATTCAATGTATTTTATGAACTATGTCCTCATATTCCCTTTCTCTCCTTCCCCTTAATACAGTTGTTTTGTATTATTCCAGTGAATTACTCACCAAGTCTTGTTTATTTATTTTTTGGGGCTAAATATCTTTTCTTTCAATACACTTACTTTTTAAACGTTAGCATGTGCTGCATGGGTAGCGTGGAAGGCCGGTGGTCCAACACTGATGGGTTTGTACAAACGAGTCAAAGAGGCTTGGGGCAACAAAGGGTCCACTGACCCGTTTTATTCCACGGTGCAACACTCACCAGGCCACAAGGCTAAATGCATCTGTACCATCCCTAGCTCAGCAGTTTTCCTTCTAGACACTTCACTTCCTTCTTTAAAAATGTCATGGTCATTCAGCCGCCCTAATGGCACCATCCACACCACTGATTCCTTATCTATATTGTGACAACTTTTCCCCATGATAATGGAGCCACCCACCCCCAACCAACCAACGCCACCTTTTACCGCCCGGCCCCTACACTTCCTTACCTTGTGGGTTATCTGCAGAATGCTAATAAAGAGCTTGCAGAGCTGGGATGGCTGTGCGGGGTCGCTGAAAGCATTTTGAAATCGGTGGGCACTGGAGACAAATGCACTTTGTTTGCAAATGGAGTACAGGCACTCGCACACTCCGCCACTCATACACAGAATTTATTATCTTTAATACGTTTTCATTTTATTAACAAATTCATTTTGGCTGGCAGACAATATGTTTCCATTTCACAAAAAAATAAATCATTCCGGCAGGTGGAGAAGGCTCCATTGTGCCGCATCGAGTCGAACCTGCTACTACTGGCTTATTTCACAGCCTTTCCAACTCGACCTGGCCATTGGAAGTTGCCCTCATCACTTCTTCATCAGAACACACTGCCTGCCGCGAGACTCCTGGTGTAATTGATTGCGCAGGCCTAATTAGACCCTACACTTAAAATCCCAGAGTACTGCAGTCTTCAGCAACAAGTGCACCCGTACAGAGGCTCGGTGCACTTACAATCTCCACAGCAGCAGAGAGGCGCCTGTTGTCCTGCCCTAATAGATAAACCTACCCTGAGTCCGCCTTGATGTCCATCAGAGTTCAATTCTCCCTGGCTAAAGTAAAGAGAAGTTCCGGAACATATGGGTGAAAAATTCTTTAGTGCCAGTATTTAGTACCGGTAAGTATCTGCCCATTTAAAGCACTGCTTTTAGTGTTTGTGAGCTCAGAATAGCAATTTAGGGCAGCGTTTTTTTTCTTCACACTTCATAGGCATCTGGGGTTGATTACACTATCACGTTCATATTATTTTTAGCTAAAAATTAGCGTCAGACACTAGTTGGAGCTCCCAAATAAGAGTCATTTGAGGGTTAGGGGTGTACAGGCTACTCCTTTTGATCCCCCTTGCAAGGATGACTTCACAATGCCACACATGAAGTCACTGGGGCCCTGACTTGCTGAGACCACATGCTATGGCAGCCCAACACCAGGGATCACTTGAGATAAAACAGTACCAAGTTTCCATGGCTTTGACATTTATAAGATATAGACTGGCGAAATAGACCATACCTGTGTTAAATCTATGACTTGATGGGATTTTCTCTCCTTTTTTTCAATAGGAAGAGGCACGCAGGTGTGGAAGCTGTGGGCTTGATGTGGGAAGATGCTACAACCAGTGTGCGAGGACTGTGGAAACAGAGCTGCACTATTCAAGAGCAAGCTGGGCTCCAGGCCCTTCTGCAGCCCTTGGGAGGGCCATCAAATCTCAGGTCGGAAGAAGGGCCTAGAAGTCAGGAAAAGCCTCTTTGTAGAAGCCTCAGCGCTGCAAACCTGCAGCCTGGATCAATGGGTTGTGGGCGAAAGGAGACCCACTCACTAATGCCAATAGGACAGAGATCAGCACAACCACTGACACTGGGTACCCAGGGATCCCAACTAGCAGTCAGCGGACTCCTTCGCCAGAGAGATCTGGGTGGCCAGGTACATGAGGACATGGCCGTGGTGCACAATGTGCCAGAGTCATTCATCCACATCTGCGCCACGGACCTGCTCCTGGAAGCCCAACACCGGAAGAGGCCTCGACTGCTGCCCCCACACTGCAAAATGCACCTGGAGGTGCCTCATGAAACACCTGAGCCCCCACCAGCAGTATCAGAGCAACAGCAAAATAGGGGTCCAGAGAGCGAGATGCCCCTGGAATATCGACATCTGGTGGACACCATGTCCCTCCTAAAGCCCACTGACATCTCACAGGTGGAGATGCTCTACCGCCAGTTCACACCCTGGCCACGTCAAGGCCTCCTGCCACCATGCAGCCAGGCCAGCCCCCCCAGCTTCTACTATGCCAGGGGGTTAGCAGGCAGCCGGCAGCAGCTCAGAGTCTCATCAGGGTCCATGAGTAGACATCGTAGGACCCCCAAGAGTGTTCAAGAATCTCCCCAGGGGCACCTGCCACCCAAGAAACGGTTCTCTCCCACACATCAAGGGCCTCAAGTGATCCTTTAATCCTCCCCAGTTCCATCCCATCGTTGTGTGTGTGTGTGTGTGTGGGAGTCACTGAACTGCCATGGCCTCAGCAGGAGCTCCAGACTACATTAAAAAGTACACTCATGTATGAAATAAATGAAAACGTGTTTTTATTAAAAGCGATTCATTTCATTATACAGCATTTATAGAACCCAGGGGGTGGGGGTAGGGCGGGGTGACTAAGGGTGGAGTGCTGTTGTGTGTTCTTACCCTGGGGCAGTGTCACAGAGACCATGGTGGGCTCCCTCCCCCTTTTTTTTAGGTCAGTGTGCCCTGAAATATGAGTTCGGGTGCACTATGCAATGATTGGCTAGTCTATTATGAATTAGGGTGGTACCCTAAGGCAGGAGGGGCTCTGTCTGACTCCGCCGGAGTCCTTCAGAGGGGGGAATTGCTGGGATATTTACAAGAGTCCACTACTATTCATTGGTCTCCAAATAGGGGGTTCTTCGCATACTTCTAGTTGAGGGGCTCACTGGCACAGAAGTGGCAGATAAAATGGTCTGTAGTTACAAGGGGGAAGGTCAGGCTAGAGGGACACAAAACGTTATGCGAGGGCGGTCTTCGGTACAGTTTAGAGAGATGCACGCTCGGTCCAGAGGATTATGCATTTTGGAGACTGGCTTTAATATGATGTGAGCCAGTTAGAGAGGCGAAGGGCTTGCACGATAAAAGATTGGTTTCCTCTCCTTTCGTGCTTAGTATTGGTAAAGAAAAAGGCTGGGGGCAGCTGAGCTGGTAGTGTGTGCAGCAAAATAAACCCTCCCCTTCCATAGGGCCTTTCACTAAAGCCAGGAAAATGCACTTAATTCCCAGAGCCAACTTGCTAGCTTTAAAATCCCCTTTTTTATGCATTTGTTCAACGATGGCTTGTATTATTTCTATTGTGCTTACTAGCCTTAACTGGAGCGCTTGCCTTCAAGGGTAGCATGCTAGTCAAGTGTGCAGCTGTAAGGATGTTGTCTTTGTTTTGATCCTATATAGGAGGTGTTTCAACGTCATGCATGATGAGCACGAGGTACAGTTATTGTGCTATAGGACTTAGCTGTCAGATTACTGAAAACCATAAACTGAACCCATCTCTCAAACTTCATCCATCACGCTGCTATGTGCTTTGCAGGACCCTTTATGGTATTCAGGATTGCAGGCCTCTAAGCTCGTTATTGCATAGGGTTGTCCATTCTGAGATGTTTGTTTAGGATCCTGAGCAGGCATAGGCTGGAGGAAGAGATGGACTTTGTTACAATCATCCCTTATATGATGGTCATCGAGAGAGGTCAAGCAGCAGTTGTGGTATGTAGTTAGATGGGACCTGCCAGGATGGAATAAATCAGAGTCCTCCGGGGCCAGCGGTATGTGGCAGATCTCTACAATTAGTCCGTGCCTGCCCAAATGAGGGGTGGTGGTTGTTGTGGACTGGTAGCTAGCCTCATCTTATGGAGTGGCATGGGCACTACAGGCAGCAAACATGGCATACATGATGTACCTTCCCTGTGCAGCCACTATACCCAGAGACTGGCCACATACTCTGAATCTCCTATCTGCTATTTTCTTGCAAAGGGCCCCAGGTCGGTCCGTACAGAGGCCTCCCTGAAAATGCCAGAGCGTAGTTATCACTTCCAAAAGCTTTCACCCTACGTTTCCTAGCCACCCTATCCAGCCACTTTTTTTTTTTTTGTTCAACGAAAAAAAAAATCTTTTTTAAATTGCCGCCCAACACACAAGGCCGTCCTCTGGGGACTTTATTCATAATCAAAGAAAACAACCCAAAGCACCCCGATATTGATTAAATATGTAGTCAATGTTCACATTAGCATCCTTCTGTTCCAGTGCCAAAAGCTCAATCTCTAAATTCCTTCCTTTTTACCTTACCAATACCGCCA
Source organism: Calotriton arnoldi (assembly GCA_963921515.1). Taxonomy (NCBI): domain Eukaryota; kingdom Metazoa; phylum Chordata; class Amphibia; order Caudata; family Salamandridae; genus Calotriton; species Calotriton arnoldi. The sequence continues at coordinate 457,014 of CAWUFW010000771.1, forward strand.
CTTGTATGTGCCATGCCAGCACAGTTTCCTAATCGCAGAAGAAACTCACTCTTTTCAGAGTGCCCCACCCAGAACAGCCCCATATCTTCTCAGCCTAGCAGAGACCAAGACCCAGTCTCAGACAGTAAGCCGAGCAGTGCATGTTAGAATATCAAGCATAAAAATATTGCCCTACAAAAATATTGCATCCAGAATGTTAACTAAAAAAGTAATTTAACAGTAAGTGTATATATAGGAAAGTATATATTTATTATTCTTAACTCATATCTTGAAAAGATGTGTATTGAAGTGTATTTAAATATAGTAAAGCTACATTTACCTGCATGAGTTTTGTAGTCCATATTCTTGCTACAATATTTGATTTTCGATATTCTGCTATCATACCAGCCAAGCTATCAGTCATATAACATAGGAGACAAAATTAGGCCCTCTGAAGTTGCCAATCATAGCAGGGGGAGGTTGTTTCTACAAATTACTCCCATAAGAGCCCAATTCTGGCCTTCTATGAGCCCAGTCTCCAAAACTGGACCCCGTACCCCAATACCTGATTGCAGCACTTGTGCACGGACCACATCAAAGTATTTGTGCTCTACTGCTTTACTCAACTCCGCCATGGCTGGTCCCAAGCCCAGCTGTGAAAGGAGAAGGGTAATCGGTGGAGCCAACTACCCCACCATGTAAAAAAAAAAAAAAAATTCTAGCTACAAAACTTTAACCATAAGACCAAAAGACATCCCAGCCTTGGAGAGAGGAATCTACTTTATGGAGAGCTAGGACGTCTTGTGGTGAAAGCCTGAGATCCCTGGAAGCCGGAAAGCCAATCCACCACTTTCAACCAAAACCATCACCATCAGGACATGGAATATGAGGACCATCTACAGGACAGGCAAGGCAGCCCAAGTGGCAGCAGAAAAAAATATATACATATACACACACCCTTGGCTTGCTTGGCATCAGCGAGACTAAATTGACACAATCTGGACAAAAAAGACTTGCTCCAGGAGGATGCTGCTGTATTCTGGACACAAGGAAGAGAAACGCCACACATACTCCGCATCACTGCTAACACCAGCAGAGCTCCGATTGTGCGGAAGGCTGCTGTGAGGATTCTGGGACTGGTGGCTTCCCGTCCAAAGAACAAGAGGATCAACGTGAACATTAACCAGTGCTATGCACCTACAAATGACAGCAAAGAGGAAAAAAGACAGTTTTACAACAGACTCAAGTCCATCCTGGAGGAATGCCTTGAGAGAGACATCACCACACTCATGAGGGACCTCAATGCTAAGACTGGAAGCGATATTGGGTACGCAGTAGTAAGGGGTAACCATTGCCTTGGCAACATGAACAAGTATGGGGAAAGGCTTGCAGATCTGTGCCCTGAGCAGTCTGGTGACAGGTGGTAGTGTATCTCCACACAAGAATACACAAGGCAGTGCGAATGTCACAGCCCATTCAACATAGAATCAGATCGACCATGTCTGCATTGCCAGGAAGTTTCGGAAGTCCCTTCAGGATGAGAATGAGGAGGAGCAGACGTGGCATAAGACCATCATCTTGTCATGGCCAGGACAAAATTAAAGTATGGATCAAACCGACAAACCAACGCCAGCAATATACCACCCTCCTCAAAGATGCCAGAAACTGAGTGAATACTCAATCACCCTCAGTAACAAGTTTCAAATCCTGCAAGAACTAGAGGATGACAGCCCCAGTAGAAAGTCAGTGGGAGAAGATCAAAGAAACAGTAACATCAACCTGCCAGGAGGTACTGGGTCCCAAGAAACACCAGCATAAGAATGGATTTCCACCAAGACTTTGTAGCTTTCTTTTTCTTTCTTCCTTGAATTTTACTGTCAACACCAGCCAAACAAGAGCAGAAAAAGTGAAAGCTCAAGGAAAATACACCAAAACCAACAAGGAAGCAAAGAGAAGCTTAAGAGCAGATAAGTGAAGATTCATCAATGGTCTTGCAATAGAAGCCCAGAAAGCAGCAAGTCATTGAAACTTGAAAGACAAGGAAACTCAGGCAGATACAGCAAGCCAGAGAGACCTGTTAAAGACCAAGTTGGCGAGACAATCGTGGGGAACGAAGGCCAACAATGAAGATGAGTGGAGCACTTTGCAGCACATGCTGGTTCAGCAGTTCTTCAGTCTCCACTAGGCATGTGGCCAGTTGACAAGGACTTGTCAATCAACTGCAGCAGACAAACCAACTAAGAAAAACAGCAAGCCATCAAACATCTGAGAAATGGGAAAGCATCAGGACTTGACAACTTTACTGCAGAGGCACTAAAGGCACACATTTAAACATCAGTAGACATGCTCTACACCATGTTTGGAAGGATCTGGGAAGAGGAAAAGGTGCCAGAATAGCAGGAGGAATATCTGATCAAGATCTCCAAGAAATGTGACCAGAGTAACTGTGCAAACTACAGAGGGATAACTTCTATCAGCCCCTGGTAAAGTGTTCAGAGTCATGCTGACAGAATGAAGGAACAAGTCGACGCTCAGTTACAAGACCAGCTAGCTGGCTTCCACAAAGATAGATGCTGCACACACCAGATTGCAACACTGCACATCATCATTGAGCAGTCGATGGAATGGAAACCCCCCCCCCTATGTCAACTTCATTGACTATGAGAAGGCATTAGACGTTATGGACAGAGACCCTTTGGAAACTCCTTTGCCAGAACAGTGTGCCTTATAACCTCAGAAGAATTATCAGGAACTCTTACGAGGGAATGGCCTGCAAGATAGTTCATGGAGCACGACTCATGAAGCCTTCAAAGTGAGAATTGGAGTCCACTGGGGTTGTTTGCACTCACCTTTTCTCTTCCTGATGGCTATAGAATGGATCAGGAAGACTTCCACAGCAAGGTAAAGAAATGGGATCCAGTAGACACCTTGGATGCAGCGCGACAACCTAGACTTTGCAGATGACCTGGTCCTACTCTCCCAAGAGAAGACTGACAAAGTGGTAGCCGCATCAGCACAACTTGGCCTCAACATCCACAGGGGAAATACCAAGATCCTGAAGGCCAAACATGGCTAGCACTATGGGCAGTTACTCATGCAGGCGATGCACTGGAAGAGGTTGAAGCCTTCACCTACCTAGGCAGTGTCAGACAAGCTTGGCAGCACAGACACTGATGTCAAGTCAAGAATCAGCAAAACAAGGGCTGCCTTCATTCAACTAAAGAAGATTTAGAGCTCCAAGGACCCAACGCTGCAAACCAAGATCAAGCCTTTTAACACAAACATAAAATCAGTCCTTCTGTATGGAGCAGAAACTTGGAGGACAACAGTGACCACCACCAACAAAGTCCAGACCTTCATCAACACCGGTCTGAGGAAAATTATCCAAATCTGTTGGCCAAACACCATCAGTAGCAACAACCTAGGCAGGTGACTTTCCAACTCCCTGTCATGTAGTTCCTATAAAACCATATAAGATCTGCGCGTTTAGACAACAAATTGTGGGATTGCTGTCCAGACTGATTCTAGACACCCCCACCGGATATGTTCGCCTGTATACCAGCTAGCTCACAGTGCCACTGTAAACTCCTCTTAACAAGGAGAGAATAGTTCTTGGCAACTATTGAACAGGACAACCCTGTCCCATCAGGGATCATGGAAACAGTACAGTACTTCGCTCAGTCATTCATGCTCACTTTGTCTCAGAGAGATACACAGAATAAAACAGTGGGGACGTTTTTAATAAGCATTTATTGAACCAGCATCATTCTAGTGTAAAATAGGTGTGCTGAAACAATCATAACAAAGAAACTGATATAAATGATTATAAGCACCAATAGAGTAAATGGATGGTAGATTTCTACCATAGTGCTAAAACAATGAATACAGGCAGGTATATAAATACATGACAATAGTAATGCATACTCCTACAATGCAACCCTAACTAGATATTACGTGTACTTAGCATGTATGTAGGTGTAGAGCCAAGAATCTCCCTAGGCTGAAGCAACCCCCATTACCTGAAGTGAGAGACTGTGGGACCCCATCTTGGTCTCGAGATGGACACCCCGCGAAGGATGTCAGACCACTGCGAGCTGGATCGTCTGCGTGCAGGAACCTCAGCGTTTCGCGTCAGTGTGTCTGCATGGAAGTCTTTCTCCTCTGCCTACCCTGGCAAAGATGTGGTGTGTGTGTGTATATATAACCAAAAGGTACCCTCTGAGGAGTCTACCTTGCGGTGTCATGTCGGCCGAGGATGACGGAAGGGATGACCCTTATACATAGTTATTATGCAGACGATGGTAATCCTGCTGTGAATGAGAATCCTCATGCATAATTAATAAGGCTAGTTTTCGGGGAAAACCACACGACCTTTATGCAGTGCTTAACTAGGTAAGAGGTCAATACCAAAAACCGTTATGTAGTACAATGGTACGGTAAATGTAGGTGAAGGGTCAGGTGACTACTCAAGCCTATATTGGGGTACCCTACAAACATGAAGAAATCTGGAAAAGACGCTGGACCTGGACAGGTCACACCCTCTGCAAGCACACATCAACCACCACCAGGCACGCCTTCACCTGGAACCCTTTAGGGAAAAGAGGAAGACCAAGAAACACCTGGCGTCAAGGCCTCAAAACTGACTGCAAGGAGATGGGTTACACCTGGAGTCAGATTGAAAGATAAGCAGATACCCCAGGAGGAGAAGTAGGATTATGCAAGTACTGCTTTATCCTAGCATTTCTGCATTCTTAGTGTGAGATCTGGTGAAGCCATATTGGCAAAATATAAAACTCCCAAGCAAGCTTTTCTTCAGTGTTGGCTTTAGAGTCATACTTAATTTTTGTTCTTCGTCAAGGCCTCCAACCACTGAAAAAGCAAGCCACTTTGACACAATGTTCCAGATCTGTATTTACATGGCCACCAATGGATCCCCCAAACATGCCTGGTCCTTCCTATTTCTTGCTAAACCCAATTCAGCAATATACCACCTGTAATTAACCAAAAAAGGCCCTTTGGGCTTATTGTCCCCACCACATTAGTAAATAGTTTGTGAGAAATCTGGGCTTGCTCCTGCCATCAATTGAACAGTAGAAGGCTTTTCTTGGAGAAATGAAGACAAACATTCGAACAGTTCCAAACCAATACAAAAGCAGGATTCCAATCAGTAAAACGGTTAACCAATTTAGAATAAAATAATTTTATGATTCAAACAAGAGCAACATACAAAAATTTGATGAGGCAATAGGCGCATATGTATTTTTGAAAAAGTCAAAAAGCACACTTCAGTAACGTTTGGGTGCAGTCAATGGTAGGTTTTGTGCACATGCTCACAAACAGCCATTAGAAGTCATTCTTGGGGGGGGGGCGTGGCTTGAGCGCACAGCAAGATGGCCGCTCTTTAGAGAGGCTCTGCCCGGCTGAGCCCTTATCCGCCCAATATCCGCCTATTGCACGACATATAAACGCTGAAGACGAGCGCTCTCCACCTTTGGGGGAATCCTGCCTGAGCGGGAGCCGATTTCGGCGCCTGAAACTGCCGGTGCGACCACTGACGAGGTGTGCCTGGTCCCGACGGCCTCAGTACAAAATGGCAGCTCTTGCGCAGCCCTGAGGTCAGCGTGACTGCTGCTGTGTCTCCCTGCACCCGGTGGGAACTCTTGCTGCCTGCGGGGCTGGCCCGGATTGCGGTGCACGCTTGCGGCTCACTGGCTGCCTACTCCTCGTGCCGCTGACCTGCGCGGTGGGCTGTGCCCCTGCTGCCGGAGTTGACGGAGCTGTGCCCCTGCTGACTCGGGGCTCGTGGATCCTGCTTCGCCTGTCCTGTGCTGAGGGAAGGAACTGCGCCGACTCCTGTGCGCACGGCGCCCGCGGCGGTTAGTGGGGGGCGGTCTGACCCGGGCCAGTGACTGGAGGCGGTGCGGGCCGGAGTTCGGGCCGTGATCTGTGGCTGGGCGCTGGTGCGCGCGGGAGGTGCGGGCTGCGCTGGATGGTGGCTGGACTATGCGGCGGTTCGTGGGGCCGCACGACTGACTGCACTCCTGTGTGGCGGCATTAGAGGAGCTTGAATGGCACTGGATTGGGGCTGCTGCCGAAGTTCCATGTGCAGTGCAGCTGCTGGTTATCCTTGGGCCAGAATTTGGATTGCTGGCCGCCGTGGTGACTCCGCTGTGGACCGCGGCTCCCCCCTAACCTGCTGACTTGGTTGGAGATTCTCTTGTGAAAGGCTGAGCACCTCTATGAATCCCTGATCCTGATACAGACAGCCCTGCGCAGGAGTTTCTCTTGTTGAGGTCTGCTCTGTGGCTGGGGGGCCTACGCATCTGACGTCACCGCGACCTGGTGTAGTTGCGGTGCATCCTCACTGCTGTGGTGGATTTCACCTTCTTTACTGTGTGCTTATTGTTGCTGGCGGCCTGCGTATCCCAGGGCCCTCAGACTGTGGGGATCGTTCGATTTGGGCGCAGTGGCCTGTGGACTCACGTTTGGATTGGCTGCCACTATTATGGGGAGGACTGATAAAACCCAACCTCGCCTCACGTTTGAGGCGCGTAAATCTTCGCAAAGGGCGGCTTCGGACTCGAAGGCCGATGCCCCAGCTGCGGTGCCCCCCACCCTTGAGACAACGCTGTTGGCCATGCAGCGCAGTCTACAGTCCATAGAGGGGACGATGGCAGCTGTGAACCACCGATTGGATCATATGTCGGCGCAGCTTGAGAAGCAAAATGCCCGTATGGGAGAGGTAGAACAGCGTGTGTCTGCGACAGAGGATGGACTGAGTGAGGTCACCGGGAAGACGCTGAACATGGAGAAAGTCCTATCTCTCATCCAGGCCAAGAACGAGGACTTGGAGGCCTGTTCCCGGCGTAATAACATTCGGATTACGGGACTGCCAGAATCCACGAATGTTGGCAAGATGGAGCTGTTCATGGAGAACTTGATCAAGGACATATTTGGTACTGAACAGCTGTCCCCCATGTTCATCGTCGAACGGGCACATCACTCCCTTGGAGCGAGGCCTGTCCCAGGCGCTCCTCCTCGTCAGATTATCACGCGCCTGTTGAATTACAGAGACCGTGATGTTATTTTGCGTATGGCCCGTGACAAGGGTAATATTGTACATCAGGGCAACTCACTTTCGTTCTTTCCTGATTTTACAGTCGCTGTGCAGGACGCAAGGAGGGAGTTAGGTGCTGTTAAAAAGTTCTTACACTCCGAAGGGGTTCCATATGCTATGCTATACCCTGCTCGCCTGCGTATTGGTCCTGAAGGGGCCTCTAAAATTTTCACCAACCCCAAGGCTGCCCTGGAACATGCTAAACATCTGAAGCGGGCACAGCGAGAATCCCAGGGGCCGTTGGACAATGAGGAACAGTAGGGGCCTGATTGCCCGTCCTTTGTAATGTAGCCCTGTTGACAGTCTCCGCACAATGCTGTGATATTGTTCCTAACAGTCATTTATGGGCCTCGCTGCCTAGACGAGTTTCTCTCTTGCCGGGGACTGGGGAGACAGTGTTATAGTGTGACAGGCACAGTTACCAGGTCTGCTCAGCCACCTCCTACTCGATAGGAGGCTAGAAGTGCTCTGACGCCCCCCACATGGGAGTACCCCATCTGTACTGGTTCGCTTTATTTTTTTGGTTGGGTAGGACAGGGCTGGCTTTAGCGAGTTGGGGACGCTGAAGTGGGTGGGGGGAGGGGGTGGTGGTAGGGCCAACTGGCACTTCTTTTCTACAATGTCGATGTATTCACCTTATTATCCATGTATGTGGGCACATGTTCCTGATTTATCCATTGAGGGAGCCTGTCATGACTGTTAGGAACTTTACATTACCACTCATTGAGTCTAACATGGAATGTCCGTGGCCTGAATACCCCCCAAAAAATTAGATCTGTATTGGCCTATCTGGATAGGATGGACGTGCAGATAGCTTTTCTGCAAGAGACGCACCTCACAAAACATTCTGAGAAGTCTGTGGGTGCGCGTTGGGCCGGGGTGCGGGTGGCGTCCTCCTATTCTACCTATTCATGTGGCATGATGATCCTGGTAAAACGCGGGGTTCCCTTTACTGTTATACGGGCCGAAACTGATGAACAGGGTCGAGTGGCATTGGTGCATGGCCAGCTGGGTGGAATGGGTGTGCTTTTGGTAAATGTGTACGGCCCAAATATTGATGACCCGGCCTTCTTTGTGGATGTATGGCGCCGCATCTCAGGGTTTCCTGCCGTGGAGATTCTCGGGGGTGGCGACTTCAATGTATGTTTGGATCTGGCGATGGATCGTGTGGGACAGGGACTGGCGCGGCCTAAGAATGCTTCAGAGGTTCTGCTGGGACTATTGGAGGCAGGAGGGCTGCATGATATATGGCGCTTGCGACACCCTGGAGCGCACGAGAGTACGTTTGTTTCCTTTGTGCATGGGACGTGTACGCGCCTGGATCTGTGGCTTGCCACCGAGGTTGCTTATACATGGGTAGTCAGAATCAGCCATATGGCTCAAACGCTGTCGGATCATTCTCCAGTGCTTCTGGAACTTCAGATACCTACATGTGAGAGACCTCCATTTGTATGGCGGTTGCAGCCCACTTCGCCGACAGACTGTTTTTAAACATACTGTTGGGGAGGCCATCCGCAATTATTTTCATGAGAATGAGGGCTCGGTGGATAGTGCTGGCATCCTGTGGGAGGCATTCAAGGTGACTATCAGGGGGGTATGCATGGGGGCACAGGCTGGTGTGCTGCGGGATCTCCAGCGTAGAATTCATAAATTGGCAGCGGAAATATCTACTCTCGAGCGGGCTTATGAGAGACCCATCTCCTGTGACGTTGTCCGCGATACAAAAGTTAGTGACTGAACATAATGATACAGTGGCTCATGAATTGGTTCACAGGTCCAGGCGATGTACGGCACGATATTATGGAGAGGGGGGTAGGCCTAGTCGCTCGCTGGCACAAAGGCTGGCAGCTCCACGAAGTCAAGAATACATCACAGAGATGTTAGATGACAAGGGGGCGGCCCATTACACCACACCCGAGATTAGCGAGGCTATCCTTGATTTTTATTCTAGACTGTACGAAGGCAAGTCCTGAGTCCCCGAGGCGGACATACACTCCTACCTTGATGATGTTGCCCTCGGCTGGCTCTCTTGAACACAGGGAATATCTTACGCAACCATTTGATGTAGAGGATGTAAAACTTGCTATTATGTCCCTCCCTACATGTAAGGCTGCGGGGCTGGATGGGCTCCCCAGCGAATTTTATAAAGCTTACATTGATGACCTGGCCCCGAGGCTTCTAGAAGTTTATGCGGAGGCTTATGATGCTGGACATCTCTCTCTCTCCTCTCCCCCCACCCCCCCCCCCAAACCTTGAAGGAGGCCCTTTTGGTTATGCTTTTAAAACCTGATAAGGCTGCTAATCGTTGTGATTCTTATCGGCCTCTTTCAATTATTAATATCGATGCCAAGATCCTAGCAAAGATGATTGCTATCCGGTTGCAGCCGCTGGTCCCCCCCCATTGGTACTCCCTGACCAGTCGGGGTTTGTGCCCGCTAGGTCTACCACTCACAATTTGCGCACGGTTTTTTGCTACCTTCCATTACTTTGACCCGGACTTCCAAGCGGTGGCGGTGCTGCTGGATGCAGCGAAAGCATTTGATTCCCTTCAGTGGGACTATATGTTCACTGTTTTAACGAGGATGGGCCTTCCACCGTTCTTCCTTCAATGGATTAGGGTACTGTATACCACGCCCGTGGCCAGAGTGCGTGTCAATGGCTGGGTGTCTTCCGCCTTCCCAATCGGCAGAGGCACGCAGCAGGGTTGCTCCCTGTCGCCAATGCTTTCGCATTAGCGTTGGGAGTCCTTGGCTTGCAAATTGCGCCAGTTGCATGCGTCAGCTGCTTTAGTGCTTCCGGCACCGACCCCTTGTTGTCTCGTTATATGCCGACGAAATGCTACTTTATGTTCGCGAGCCAGCGACTTACCTGCCGGAATTACTCCGCGAGTACGTTAAATTCGAGGGCTACTCTGGGTTAGGGATTAACTGGGCTAAGTTGACGGTGTTCCCGCTGATAGCTGGCACGCGGGAGGTTGAGCTGGACTTCCCTCCGACTTGGACCCGGGACCCGGTTAAATACTTGGGGATATGGCTGCATAGGGACCCTGACCAGGTAATCTCCATGAACTATGGACGTGTTGTAACAGATCACAGATAGGGTGGAGCGGTGGGCTCGGCTGCCGCTGTCACTTGCTGATCGTATTGCAGTTACGAAAATGTCTATATTACCCAAATTGTTATATTTGTTTGTGAATAATCCCATTCGGCTGAATATCTCTATGTTCAAGACGCTGCAATCGGCCCTACTGTCGTTTGTAAAGGGGGGGTAAGAAGCCACGATGTAGTTGGAATGTTCTGATGCAGCCATTTGACTGGGGAGGTTTTGAGGCACCCGATATGCGCTTATATTATCTTTGCACGCAGGCGCAGTTTGCCCATTATTGGTTCTTTCCGCAGCGGTTCTTGCCTCATACGGCAATTGAGTCCGACGCGGCACTCCCGATGCCGCTAGTGGCGGCAACACGCTCTGGAGGGAACGGCGGCCCCAGAACAGAAATTAATCCGGTAGAGTGCACTGCTTGGGCCTGGCGGACTCTTGCCAAGAGAGCACAGCTAGATTACCTATATGCCCCGAAGCTCCCTATTGCTGCACATCCAGACATTTCAGGAGCGACCCGCTCTACGCGCATTGGAGACGGTTACACAAATGGGTGACCTATATGAACGGGGTCAGTTCCGCTCACTCCAAGCTGTACAGGCGGGTCGGGATTCCAGGTTGATGCTGGGATTCACCTACGTGAGTGCGGCAGGTGGTCAGGGCCGTTTACCCTAACTATCCCACTGAACCACAAACACTGCAGGCGGTGCTGGCTCTGAAAGAACGCAAGGGTCTGATCACTAGGCTATATGATGCATCACAGAGGGAGCCAGGGGACCCCCCTTCATATCTTAAGTGGAACACTACGCTGGGGTATGAGTTACAACTAGATCACTGGAAATTTTGCTGCAAGTTGACTGGGCGCCTCACGGCAAACTATAATTTACACATCATTCATTTTAAATTTTTGCACCAGTTATATTATACTCCAGTGCAATTACGCAGATCCGCCTGCGGGACACAGCTAATTGTGTACGGTGCGGGCAGGCTGACGCCCGATTTTTTACACCTGGCGTGGCAGTGCGATGGGATAGCTAGCGCTTCTGGGCCAAGGTTGCGAGTGTGCTTTCAGATGTTGTGATGGAGCGTGCGGTGTGTACCAGAGGTATGCCTGCTGGGTTGCGTGAAGTATCTTAAGCCCTGCAACAGGCGGGTGGTCACTGTCTCGACCCTGCTGGCTAAGCGTGCTGTGGCACACTGCTGGGGTGCAAAATCCACGCCCACTGTGAAGAAATGGATCCGAGACTTAATATATTGTAGGGGACCAACTGAGGCGTATGCGGGAAGAGCTGCCTGAGGCCCTCACGACCCAAAGATTTTTGGGCTCCACTGACTGTACTTATCGAGCCACCCTGATGTGTAATGTGCCTTACTTATTTACATGATCTCTTCCCTCATGTGTCTGGCCAGGAAGTCTTGGTCTTGGACCTACCTTTTATGGGCTGTCACTCACGTGTGTTCACATGGCTTTTGGATCCGACAATTGTATGATGCAAAACTATTTAAGTGCCCGGAGAGGTGGGGGGTGGGGGAGAGGGGGTTGTTATTTTTTTGCATTTTCTTTGTTAAAAACGAAAATTGGCTTGTATCGACACATGCGAGGATGATATTGCTGCACCCCAGCCTTGGGGTTGTGTATACTTGTTGCAAGCATCTCAATAAACAAAAAAACAAAAAAGAAGTCATTCTTGCTCCAAAAAGGAAAGTTATTGGCACCCTAGTCTGCTCGTGCCCCCACACAGGCTCGATGGACATGGTCAGTCCTCTCGCAAGCTAGTACACTCAGTCTGGGGATGGTCGCTTGTGTGGCAGGCTTACTTCACATAATGTAACCTAGCTATGTTCAGAAGGTTGACCCTCCACTGGAGAAAATTAGGTTTAAGAAATAGGAGGGGGGGATTAAGTGTAGAGTGAAGTTTAAAAAATACCTGGCTAGCGGGTGTGACCAATTTAATCTGTCCCCTAGTCAGTATGTTTAAAAAGGGGAAGTAGGAGGACGTGGCCAGGAACATGGCCAGCTAGCTGTGCCTGCCGGAGCTCCTGCAGCCCGAAGAATCCTGCCCTTCCAGACGCCATCTGCTGCAACCTAGAGGTGTCCGACAACTCTGGTAACAAGAGCGGGTCCAGACCGCGATCTCCGCCGGGCTGTAAGCAGTATAACAGCCGAAAAGTGTGAGGAGGTGAGGCTGTGGGTCTCTCAGCCAAGATGGCAGATGGGGCACGCTAACTAAGGAGCACGGACAGAGAAGAGCGACAGTGTGGCTCCCCCGGAGCCCCAGGGCCTGGCCCGACAGCGAGCAGGAGGAACCAGAGTGTGTGTCCGGGCCCCACGTGAATGGGAACGAGAGATGGAGCCCTGAACCTGGATGCAGGTGAGAGGGACTGTACACGGGAGAGAGGGAATGAGCGGGGCCGGGTGCTCTGACCTTTGCCTCTTCCCCCTCCCCCTCCCCCCCCCCTGTGATACGGGCGATGTGGGGGTCTGGTCGAGGACTGAGTGGCCGTGGCTGAGTGGGGGCGCCGTCCCCTATCGTGAGTGGAGGCCCAGGCTAGGTCTGAGACGTGAGTGTGAGGGGCAGCACTCAGACTGGGCTGCGCCCGGTGGGCCACATGTACACCCTGGCCCGGGGAATCAACGAGAAGCCAGAGGCCTTAACCTGTGCAGAGTCCCGGTGACACCAAGTCCCACGGAAAACAAGCGGGTTGGGGGGGCCCGGACTCAGGCACATGCCCCGGAGGCACCGTGGAGTTAATGGTGCATGAAACAGCCGCTTGGGAGCCCTCGGCTACGCAGGGCTGACGAGCTCAGTGTACAATCCTGGTTGCCCGATGAGGGAGGCCTGGCTCGGTGAGTCGTTTCGCAAGGATTGAGGACCCCCCACTCTCGGGCTCTGCTCCGCCCCGAGGGCCAGGGGCGCAGGTGTACTGGTGGCAGGCAGGAGGAACGATCACCGAAAAAGTAGAGTCCTACTAACCCAGACATCAGTGCATGCCACCAGCACCGATAGGAATCCTGGACAAATTGGGCCCATGTGAGGGATCATTGACAGTTACCCTGAAAGGAGCATATGAAACATAGGTACGAAGGCGTAGAGGCTAGATCTCCCAGTTCTTGAGAGGGGGGGGCGCTGCGTGGACCCCTGGGTCTTAGAAGACATAACACTACACTGAGGCAATAGGGAGATACCCTGGATCCAGGGTGGCTCGCGTCCCCTACTGAATTGTGGTAAATTAAATTTACTTATTACCTCATTTCTGAATTTCTATGCTTAATAAATCATAATTTCTTGTCAATGCAAAGCGAGGAGTCCGTGGTGCTCAAATGAAGGAGGAGAAGACCAATAACTCGAGTTAAAGGGAGCGCTTCCAGCACCAAGCGGGCACAGGAGCAATCTCTCAAGTCCCTCTCTTTAAGTGGGGGTCTTTATTTTCAACAGCAGAATATTTATACAGTCTTGGTCACGAGGCAAAATAGAGGAACAAACAGGTCGTGGCAGATAGAGGAACAAAGATTCAGCAAGAGGAGCAGAGTGTGAAGAAATGGGGCGTGTCTTAGGCTTCGTGAGGGACTTACGATGTGAAATAGTCTGACAGTTGGAAGGGGAAGGCTTCCTCATTTGGGGGTTTGTGCTCGTGCTTCATGTCAGAAACATGAACCATTCTCTGGGGGAGCAGGAACTCATGTACTGGTTTCCCGGACTTGGCAGAAACCACAGAGACAGATGGTGAAAATGAGGAAAACCAGGTGCAGGGGTGTCGTGCTCGGGGTCTTGGGACACCAAAGGGTGAATTAAAAACAAAATGGTGTCGGCTTTTAATGTGGGCAATTATTAATCGCGCAAAGGGATCGCGCAAAGGGGCATAATTAGATCGCGCAGAGGGCAGCGAAGGGCATAATTATAGATTTTATTTCCACATTCCCTCCTTGCCCCAGAGTGTACCTACATTATATCTCAATTTGCATGAGATCATTTATACATTCTTGTAACATGATTCTTTCCCTTTCTCTCTGCTGGACAAGTGGTTTAGGAATGCATTTTGCAGCGCATAGACCGCATAGGGCAGGACCACATTGGATGCAAAGGCAGCATCCAGTTATTATCAGGAATATTATGCCTGCTGCTGACAGCAGTTGCCATCCCCAGGACGATATTATCTTCCAGAACCAGTCAGACCACGTCCAAGTGCCAGGTTCTTGATGTAAACTTACGGCTATCTTGTGTAATTTTGTTATGGCCGTGTATACAGATGGGGAATTATCAGGAATAAATATACAGCAGCTAGAGCCTATAATTTTACAGGCTCCGCCTCTGTCAGCCAAGATGATGTCAAGGACAAGGCGATTTTGGAGAGTAACCAATCGTATGGCAGACTGCTCCTGGGTTAAGCTCCCCAGGGCAGACGCCGTCTGGTTTACTACAGCCTCTAAGGTCCTTGTCAACTCTGCGTATAAGCTTGCTGTTCTGTACAGGGCCAACAAAGAAGAAGAACCCTTTGTTAAAATCTGTATACTGTTCCCATGAGGTTTCCGTTTGGTCAACCAAGGAGGTATCGATCGTTCTTTTATGTCTGACATGGGGCACTAGGAGGTCTCTGTGGTAAGTGGATGGGGCCACAAAGACAGGGGGTAACAGGAATGCTATATAGCAAGTTCCCCCAGTTCAAGGGCAGCTGCACATAGGCCGTTTGGCCACAGATGAAATAAGTATGGCGAGATGCTAGAAATGAGGACTTTCCTCTGTCTTCAAAACTTATAGTGGTATGACAGTCACTGTGTCCTAATGGAACAGAGCCATTTTTCTGGATGCACAGGTGTCCTTTTACTGGTGAGACCGAGATGGAAGGGGAACCAGCATTCTTTTTAGGTTTGGTATTTAACATCTTGTAGGACATGGTCATGTTCCCTTGCTTGTATTCTTCACTTTCTAGGACTGTACCGGTCGCCTGAGGATCTCCCTCCTTATTAGGGTAACAGGCAGTATTGAGTACCTTGTTTAAATCCCCAAGGCCACCCATTCTTGCATGAATTATTTCCGTCAGGGCAGGAGGTGGGGGTAGTAGCGTCAGCTGTTATTAGAGCGAACCAGGCTTCACAAGTTCCATTATAAGAGAATGGGAAAGAAAAAGAGGCATCCCTCCCTTTTTCTGATGAGGTGGGATGCGGCCACATATCCAACAATTGGTGCTATTACTGGCTTGCTGAGTGTGGTGTAGCATCTGTATGAAGGTATTGTTTCGCAAGGCTAGTCTATGGGCTTGTTCATGAGGGGGTAGGTCGTGATAGGTGTGCTCCTGAGTGCTGTTGGGTGTATGAGAGGTGTGTTGTGTTGGGGAAAACAGTGTGGAGAATCCAACCAAGACACGTCATAACTGCCATGAGGAAAAATAATACTGTCAAACATATAATAGGACCATTATGTCTTTTTCTAGAGTTCATTTTTTTTTTTCTCCCACATAGTCAAGGTGTTAAAATCCATTCCCATGCTCCAACCGCTTCACCACTGGACCGACGCCCAATGGACTTAATTAGCCAGAGTCCGAATGGCAGACCTTAACTTTGATTTGTAATCCTGTTGTGGGGTTAGTTCCAAAGGCAATAAAGATTGTTCAGTCACAATGTCAGTGGGATTGGCAGGGCCATCAGCAACAGTGTCTTTTTGTCCAAAATGTTTCCGGCAGTGGCTTGCGTGGAGCCAGCCCTTCCTGCCCTCGACCTTCACTGCTGTCCGTGTTGTTAGTAGTACGAGTCTTGGCTTCTTCCACCTGGGCTGGAGGGGACTGGTCCGGTCGAAGTTCCTCACGAGGACCCAGTCCCCGGGTCGGATGGCGTGTTCTTCCGGGTTGGTTTTGTCAGGAAGGTGGCAGCAACCTGAGAACGACAAGATTGGAGTGCAGACATCAAGGAAGCCAGGTAGTCAGTCAGCATAGTACTGTCAACATCAGTTATTCTTTTAGGCCTTGGCGTACTCCACATATTTGGTGGTCTGCCAAAGACCACTTCATATGGAGATAAGCCAGTTCTGGAATGGGCTACCATACGCATGTAGAAGAGGGCAACCGGTAAGGCTACCATCCAGTCCACGCCTTTGTCAGTGCATATCTTGGCCAATTTTGTCTTCAAAGTTTGGTTGTGCCTTTCTACTAGACCTGCTGCATGAGGATGTCTTACACAGTGAAACTTCCAAGTGTACCCTAACAGAAGAGACACTTGCTTCATGAGTTCAGAGGAAAAAGGTTGGCCGTTATCTGAGTAGATGACACGGGGCAACCCATACCCTCGGAAAAACTCTAACTAATTGTTTAGCAGTTGTCGTTGCAGTGTAATCTGGGACGGGATAGGCTTCTGTCCATCTGGTCAGAGCACACACTACAACTAGCACATACTTGTGACCTCTACATCTCTCCATCTGGATATAGTCCATCTGGAGAACTTCAAATGGATGGTCAGAGGGTTGGAATCCTCCCTGTTCCACCTTTGTGCCTTTTCCTGGGTTGAACTGATTACAAATCATGCACGTTTTAACTTTTTGTTTGGCTGCAGCTCTCAAATGTTTGTTGTGCCATATATTCTGTATGCTGTCTAACATTGCTTTTTCTCCCAGATGTGCTGGTCCATGTATGGTGTTTACCATAGCTTGTACCATGGCATCCGGTAGAAACCATACTGCTCTTTCAGGTGTCATCCAGCCTTGATCTGTAAGGACCCCTCCTTTTTCCTTCCATTCTAGCAGTTCCTGTGGTGTGGCGTGACTTTGGACATCCTGGATGTCAGAAAAGGGGTCTCGTATTGTATATTGGCGGTGTGGTATACTTAATTCTGTGTTTGCTGCTAACTTGGCTGCACTGTCTGCAGAATCATTTCCTTTTGATATTTCATCTGTTCCTTTTGTGTGCGCTTTACATTTTAGCACTGCGATTTTCTCTGGTAACTGACTGGCCTCTAAGAGGGCAGTGATGAGTGTAGCATGCTGTATTCTGAACCCATGTGATGTGAGAAATCCTCTCTCTTTCCATAATGTACCGAAGTTGTGTACAACTCCAAAGGCATATTGTGAATCAGTGTAGATGTTAACTGACTTTCCTTTTGCTAAGTGACATGCTCGTGTTAGGGCTATGAGTTCTGCTGCCTGTGCCGACAGTATCTCTATCTTGTGTGCTTCTAAAGTGTCTGTACCATTTGTGACGGCATAGGCTGCTGCTAATTCTCCTGTGGGGAGTCTCATACATGAACCATCAACAAAGAGTGTCATTTCTGCCTTAGCAAGGGGAGTATCTTGTAAATCTGGTCTTGGTTTGGTCACTAAATCAATTATGTCAATACAATCGTGAATTTCTTCAGTAGGAGGTCAGTGGCAACAGTGTTGCTGGGTTTAAAATGTTGCAGCGTCTAATCTCAATGTGTGGCTGAAAAAGTGTCATCTCATATCCGGTGAGTCTGGCTATTGTCAGATGCTGTGTTTGTGTTCTGTTTAACAGAAGTTCTACAGCGTGTGGGACCTGAACTATCAGATGATGTCCCAATACAATAGAATCGCTTTGTCTAATAGCTTCGTGCAGTAGCTGCTACTGATTTTAGACATGCAGGCAATGCTTGTGCTACTGGATCTAATGTGCTTGAAAAATAACCACATGGTTTATGTTTGTCTGCTTGAAGTTGGGTCAGAACTGATAGTGCTGTACCTGAGTTTTCTGTTACAAATAATGTAAAATCTTTGGTGTAATTAGGTGTTGCCAGCACTGGGGCTTGACACATAGCTTTTTAAGAGACTGAAAGGCTTGCGTGTGTTCATCTGTCCAGGGTAATTGTGGAGTAGCGCCAGCTTCAAGTGTTGTCAGCTGCACTAACGGTTTGGAAATGAGTGCAAATTGTGGGATCCACTGTCTACAATATGAGGTGAGACCAACAAAGGCTCGAACTTGTTTCTGTGTTTTTGGTTGTGGTATTTGTTGTATGAGTTGGATGCGTTCCTGTGTAAGCTGCCTACCCTCCTTTGACAGCAAGTGCCCTAAGTATGCCACTTGCTGTAAACAAAATTGGAGCTTACCAGGGAAACTTTATGGCCATTTGCAGCTAGGAATTCTAGTTCTAGTAGTGATGCTTCAGCACATGCTGCGTCAGATCTGGCCGTAATGAGGATATCATCAACATATTGTAGTATGGCTGTATCCGTGGGCATTTGAACAGTATCTAGTTGTCTTTTTAATGCTTGGCTATATACGCTTGGACTCTCTGTGAAACCTTGAGGAGCTCTTGTGAATTGGAAACTTCGTCCTTGTAAGGAGAAGCCAAAAGGTATTGACTGTCTGGGTGAATAGGTATGCTAAAGAATGCGTTTTCAAGTCAATGACTGAAAATGCGTTGCTTCCGCATCTATGGCTGTGAGTAGGGTGGAGATGTCTGGAACCACAGGGTGTTGTGGAACGACACATTTATTGAGCTCTCTCAAATCCACCACTAGTCTGTAGACAGGTGGTGTTCCTGGTTCCACTTTTTTATGAACTGGTAAAACAGGGAATTGCAAATGTTAGAAGTTGTTTCCTTAATCACACCTGACTATTAGGTCCTGAATAATTAACATTAATGCTTGCTCAGCCTGAGGTGGAATTTTGTATTGCCTTATGCGTGGTAGTTGGGCTCCCTCTTTCAGTGTAACCTTGTGAGGTGTTATTTCCATACATCCTACTGTGGTGGAATCAGTGGCCCACAGGGTGTGTGGCAAATCTTTCAAACGCTCATCTAATTCTCTACTTGTGTAGTGGCCCTTGAAATCTCGCAGAAATAGTCTGACATCTGTAGGTGAGCAAACAATGACAGCTCCTAATTCTTTCAATGTTTTTATACCAAGCAAGTTTTCTGGACATGATTTTGTCAATATAAGATCTGTAGTTGTCATGAGGGGACCAACCTGCAAGGGCAGTGGCTTTGACGTGACGTTTGTCACAGGTTGTCCCGAGAAACCCAGAGAAATACTTTTTGAACCCGAGAGAGGAGCCTCTGGGACCTCTTGATGGCTTATTGTTGTTTTACTGGCCCCAGTGTCTAGTAGAAACTTCCTATCCTCCCCAAGAAGTCGGACCTCTATAAATGGACCTGTCTGATCTACTGGAATGGGGATTAGGGGCAGTTTGTCATCTTCTCTCTCTGGGCAACATCATGAGAAATCTGGGTAATATTCAGTGTAGGCGCTGTCTATAATATTCATTTGGGCCATTTGTGTTGTCAGTGGAACTGAAGGTGTTGAACTGTCTAGGGAATCATTCTGTTTTGGCTGATATGGGCGTGGCTGGGTCTTACCAGTAGCCAAATTGTGTTTTAAGACAGGGCAATCTTTAACGAAGTGTCCCATCTTTTGCAATAATTACAAGTGCTTTTTATATTTGTCTGGCTACTTGGTGTCTGTTGACGCTGGGGTGCAGTTTGGGCTACTAATGCTTTCATCTTTGTGTCTTTCATGCGTTTCTTATCATTTTCTTCTTCATCCCTAATGCGATTCTGGTGATATTGTAGCATTTGTAACACCTGTGGAGGTGTATGTGCTTGCCAGGTACTTTCTACTTTTAGTACTCTGTCCTTAATGGCTGGCAAGGCGTTATCTACTAATTTGGAAACAAACAGATGTGGGTAAGCTTCACTTGTTGGCGTAAGGCCGCTATTTACCGCAAAACACTTTTCAAGTCTAGTGTAATAATCTCCTATGTCTTCACCATGTTTCTGTTTGCAGGAGGAAATGGCATCCCAGTCCTCCTTTTTCACTGTTAGTAACTGTGGTAGCACCTTTAAAATAGTGCCAGGAAGTGCTTTTAGTTTGTCTCCTATACCTTGACCTGCTACTCTAGTATTTTCTGTCATTCTGAAGTTCAGTCCATTTAATGTGTTCACCTGCTACTTCCCAATCTTTTCTCTTAGTTTGTCATATATACCTGATGGCAACAATAATTTCAGAATTGCTGTGATATCAGAAAGAGTATATGTTCCCATCATTAATACATCTCCTAATTCCTTAAAGAATCCAGCAGGATCCTTTGAGTGGGAGGGAACCATCTCTTTCATCCTTAGTAACTCAAGTTTTGTCAAGGGTACATAAATGAAGACGCGTTGTAGCGCGCCATTCGTGTCAGCTCTGGGGTGGACCTCTCTCATGGGGAACTGGCGTGTTTGAGGAAGTCTATTAGTTGATCCACACGTATTATGGGGAGATCTATATCCAGTCACTTTCTGGTATTTCTGTCTAAAATCTATAAATGTGTTAAGAAAACTGAACTATTGTGGAGGAACATGTTATCAGCGCAGTCAGACAGAAAATCTTCGAGTCTTGGATCATGTTTAAAATGAGTGTCATTGAGTGTGATGAGATGTTGTACCATGTAGAGACTTGCTAATCTTTGATGTGAGCGTGGTAATGCTAGAAAAAGCTGGGCTATGAGATCATTGTCATATATCTTATATTGAGAGACCCATAGGGTCGCAGTTCTGGCTATTTCCTCCTCCTCCGGTGTAAGCGGAGGTTCCTGGTCTAACCAGTAGTCTAATGCATTGGATGTATTTTCAAATAACTCATCTGGAGATGACCGTTCAGAGTGACCTTGGAGGAATGTAGGCGGGGGTGTTCGTGAATTAGGGGCGGAAGAACGAACGGGTAGGACTTTTTCAGTAGGTTCAGTAATTTCCTCCTCAAGTTTCTTATTCTCTTCATTTGTTTGCAAGTTTTGCAGAATACGGGTCACATTACGGGTGAACCTGTCTAGTGCATCATTTATAAGTTCTAGACTAGTGTGGTCGGATGCGGAATCTAATAAGTCAAAAAGTGAAACTGGTACATTTCTTTCCTCTGCTTGTATGTGTTTTATGAAACAGCAAAGGAGGAACCTATACATGTGCATTTTTACAGGGTGTGATCTTCTTGTAGTCATAGCGTTAATGGCTCGTGAGTTCTCTCCAGTACGAAGAAACTCAGAGGCTGCTTGAAGAAACGTGTCAATTGCTGGTAGATGTCTTATTTCTTCCCAGGAGTCATGAAGTATTTTACTTATTCGGCCCGCCTCCCTGTGTTGCTCGGAGTCGGGTCATAGGGGCAGTCGGGAATTGTTTTACCTGGGTCTGGACCTACGGCACCCCCTTCTGGAGTGAGAGGTGGTGCGTTATGTTGTGAAAGGGGTGGCGGAGGCAGAGGGTGTTGAATGACTGGAACTTCATAGGGTGGTGGAGTATCTAAGAGAAAATTAGTAAAAGTATCCTCTGGTGGTGGGGCTGTAGGCTGTGCTGATGCAATGTTAAGGTTTTCAGGTGCAGATGGCAATACAGGATAAAAACCAGTAGAAATGGCTGATTGTTCCCTTTATTCCTTTCACTAACTACTTCTTTCCCTATTTCTTGTAACTGTTCTTTCTTGGCCTGCTCTGACATTCTCTTACCCTTTTCAACTTTATGCAATTCCTTCTGTTGCCTCCTATGGGCTTCTTTTCTCCATAATTCTACTGAGTCACTCTGTGACTGGCGGACTCTCTTTTTCTTCCATAACTGTTCCTCTAATTTCATAATACACTCCGTATCAAAACTACCATTTTCAGGCCATCTAGATCTGAGTTCTAGGTCTTTAGTATATTCTACCCATAGATCACAATAAATAAGTGCACCGACACCATGTTTTGCATACATGAAGTGTCCTGGAGTATCCCGAGGAGGAAGGGGAATTTCCTTCTCAAGAATACTCTTTTGGTTGCCATCTTACGTATTTTCGAGAAAATAGGCATGATGGCAAGACTTTCAAAGATTTTAGAAGTGAGAAAAACATAAATAGAACAAATATCTTTACCGTACTCCACGAAAGAGGTGAGTCCGTCTTTTATACTAGTTTAGTAGTCCTCACAAAATAAGTGAGAAACCCACAAAAACATGTATCTTTACCGTGCCCACAAGGTAGTGAGTCCGTCTTTTATACTAGTTTTAGTAGTCCTCACCAAAGATAGGTGAGAAACCAAAAAACGCGTATCTTTACCGCCCCCACAAAAGCTGTGGGTTCGTTTTTATACTTTTCAGCAGTACTCACCGAAAAGTAACTGGAAGGCCTCTTGAAGATTTTGGGAAAACGCGGCGCGCAGTTTCCAGGTGGGATTTGTAGAACCTCGGACTCGTCTGCTTCGCAGGTTGGGCTTTGGTTCAGGACGTTCCGCTATTTCCTCACCGCCTCGTGTGGATGCTGGGCCGCAGTCGGTCCCCTCTTCGCCCGAGGGAGTTAGCGGGAATTCCCGCGTTGTGCACTTTTGAAGTCCGTCAACGGTCAGGAGGGGACAGTACCGGGTCCAATATCGCCGGCGTGTGGGGAAAGGGAAGGTCCCTGTGCGGGCGCCAATTACTGTGGTAAATTAAATTTACTTATTACCTCATTTCTGAATTTCTATGCTTAATAAATCATAATTTCTTGTCAATGCAAAGCGAGGAGTCCGTGGTGCTCAAATGAAGGAGGAGAAGACCAATAACTCGAGTTAAAGGGAGCGCTTCCAGCACCAAGCGGGCACAGGAGCAATCTCTCAAGTCCCTCTCTTTAAGTGGGGGTCTTTATTTTCAACAGCAGAATATTTATACAGTCTTGGTCACGAGGCAAAATAGAGGAACAAACAGGTCATGGCAGATAGAGGAACAAAGATTCAGCAAGAGGAGCAGAGTGTGAAGAAATGGGGGCGTGTCTTAGGCTTCGTGGAGGGGACTTGCGATGTGAAATAGTCTGACAGTTGGAAGGGGAAGGCTTCCTCATTTGGGGTTTGTGCTCGTGCTTCATGTCAGAAACATGAACCATCTCTGCGGGGAGCAGGAACTCATGTACTGGTTTCCCGGACTTGGCAGAAACCACAGAGACAGATGGTGAAAATGAGAAAACCAGGTGCAGGGGTGTCGTGCTCGTGGTCTTGGGACACCAAAGGGTGAATTAAAAACAAAATGGTGTCGGCTTTTAATGTGGGCAATTATTAATCGCGCAAAGGGGATCGCGCAAAGGGGCATAATTAGATCGCGCAGAGGGCAGCGAAGGGGCATAATTATAGATTTTATTTCCACAGAATAAGTACCACATACGAAGGAGGACTGAATACATATACACATTGCCAGTGACAGCAGGAGCGGACAGCAGGGATGAACAAGAAGCATCGAGCTTAGTGACCTCAGTACCGCCCTCAACCAAGACGACATAAGGACTTCCTCCCTAGGCACTAGCGACACTACTAATATATCACTCAAGTAGACTTTGGGCTGCTTGCCTCCCGTGATCCACA
This sequence comes from Calotriton arnoldi, assembly GCA_963921515.1. Classification (NCBI taxonomy): domain Eukaryota; kingdom Metazoa; phylum Chordata; class Amphibia; order Caudata; family Salamandridae; genus Calotriton; species Calotriton arnoldi. The sequence continues at coordinate 480,475 of CAWUFW010000771.1, forward strand.
CTGGTCATAATCAGGGTCCTGCATTCCCTCAGGAAATCTAGTCACCCTCTAAAGGGGCAATGGCCAGAGACAGAACCGAAAACCCCAAAACAGGGCAAGATGGACAAATACACGACAGTGCTTCCCCAATCATCGGGGGCTGTCCCTCAAGATAATACGGCCATCCTTCAGGAAAAATGGCAGAAATAGGGTTGGAGGTCTCCCTGCTCCACCAAGACATGCGCAAGATGGCCGAGAGGGTGACTCAGACAGAACTGAATCTCTGTAGTAGAGGACACAACACACAAATTACAGGCAGAGGTTGGTGCCCTACAGGCAGCTATGCGAGAAGTGACCTGGAGGGTAGACGATGCGGAACACAGGAACAACCTGTGCTTTATTGGACACCCAGAAGGCACTGAGGGCTTAGATCCAATGGCTTTCCTGATGTTGTGGCTGCGGGACTCCCTTCCAACAGCAAAGTTTACCATGCTTCATCATAGAATGATCCCACAGGCTGCCCAACACGAGGCCGCCCCGGGGGCCCCCCCCCCCTCGGCCACTGATCGCGAGGTTCTTAAACTACCAAGACCGCGACATACTCCTTAGAGCCTTACGACAATTTGGGGAACTTAAACACGCAAACAGGATAATGATCTTCCCTGATTATTCGAGAGAGGTCCAGAAGTTGAGGCGAACATTTGACTCAGTGAAGGCTAAGCGGAGAGCGATGCAGGTACAATACATGCTCCTTTTACCCGCCAAGCTGAAAATCCTCTTTCAGGGCACCTCCTTTTTCTTTCAAATCCCAGAAGAGGCATGGGCCTGGATAGAAGAACACCCAATGCTACGATGAACAGTGAGGACCAGTGGATCACAACTCAGAGGCACCGTTAAGGCCAGACCCAAAACCACAGAGTAAACAAGAGGCGCCTACACTCCAAAGGACACAAATCGCAGACAGGGACCCCATTGAGGAGAGCCTCAAAGCGTGGAGGCAACGGATGGAATCAGACTCTGATGAAGATGTGACCCAAGCTAGCAAAACCCCTCCCAAGGAACAAGAGGGGGCCAATACGGAACCTTCGGATAGAGTGTATCAAACGGACAGTGACCACCCACTACTGAAGAACATTAATAATATAGAAAGTCAAGACACCGAGACAAGGCACTGAGACGATACATCTCGGCAGCAGGATGAGAATGGCAAGTAAGTCTGAAATGTGGGCTAAGCCGAGGGCAGACAGACTGCAGAACTGCCACGGAGCCCCCGCCCAGAAAATACCGGACTCAGGGTGGCTGTGTGGAACAACTCACTTTAAAACTATATCTTTTGTTGAATTAATGGGGGGGTGGGGGGGGGAGGGTTTAGGGGAAGGGTGGGACCACAGACCTCAAGCTGTACTTGCGCTGAGTTGTCATGTTGGCAGTGGAGGGTCAGGCATAGGAAGTGGGAGAGGGTGGAGGGGTAGAGGGTCAAGGATTTTATAGTTTAGTTGTTACATTCATTTCTTGTTATTTTGCCAGCTACAGTGCAGTAGACCTCAGAGAGACAGGGATGGGGGGGCGAGGGGGGGAGGGAAGAGACCCACAGGTATGCGCGCCCGTGAACACACATACCCAAATCATGAATGAAAATAGAAGCACTCCATACACAGCGCTGATGTGGAACGTCAATGGGCTGGGAAGCAAGATTAGGACGGGATTAGACGCAAAATACATTAAGAGGCTTAAGCCATACATTGTTTTTACAGGAAACCCATCTGAAAGGTACCAATTGTGCCTTTATAGGGAGAAGGACATACACAATGGCCCATGCTGGATTTTCCCAGGGGGCGCGAGGAGTGGCCATACTCATTAGGAAAACCCCCCCCATTTTACACATCAAAAATTTGGACGGATCCCAACAGGACTTTTGTCGCTGTTCAGGAGACCTGGGGGCGACAAGAGCTTACATTAATTAGCATCTATGCCCCACCACGACTGCAATCTCAAACCCTAGATGCACTTGCTGAGATCTTGCTGGCATTGGGCCCATCCACACACATCGGAGGGGACTTGAATGACGTGATGGACCAGAGCCTTGACAGGACACATGTGGTGTCGGTGGCTAGGGTACCCACACCACTAGTGGACTTTGCAAAGTCAGTGGGGCTAATGGACCTTTGCCGGCGACAGTATCCTAGGGATCACGCCTTTTCTCATTTCTCGGGGCGCACAGAGTCGGAGACTTGATCATTTCCTTTCACCAGCGGGGGAAATATGGAAGGCGGCGAGGGTAGAATACCTTGCAAGAGGGGTTTCAGATTATTCACCACTGTGGTTGACGGTGGGTGGCAAAGAGAACAGACAACGCAGACTGGAGACTCAATGCCTGGGGACTCCAAGATACAATAACAGGAGCAATCCGTACAGAGTCAGTTATTTTTCCAGGAAAATAGGGGCATAGTAGCGTCAGATGTCTCTCTGGGAGGCCTACAAGGTGGTTATTCGAGGCAGAGCGCAAGATGCAATAGCGCATAAACACAGGGAAGAGACTAGCCAAACTGAAACCCTAGAGAATAAACTCTTAGAAATGGAGAGAAGCATCACTCCAGACCACGGGTACTCGTAGTACGGCCCGGCAAGCCTTCCTTGGCGGCCCGCGGACCTTGCAGACATCGTACCTGTTTTTTTTTTGTTTTTTTTTAAAGTGTCAGCAAACACCGCAGCGCGGACTCTGAGAGACTCTGCTCTATGGGGTCGGGCGATTCTTAAAGACCATTCACTTAGTTAATGAGGCTTTGTTGTAGTTTACCTCTTCTTAGCGCCCTGCATCTCCACTGAGTGGAGATGCAGGGGCGCTAAGAAGAGGTAAAATACAACAAAGCCTCATTAACAAGTGAATGGTCTTTAAAGACCTGTGAAGTACTCGGGTGCGGCTGTGTGTGTGTGTGTGCGGGGAAGCTGTCTCAGCCCGGGCTGACACACACGCAGGGTGAGGTGACAGAGGGAGGGAGACAGAGGGAGGGAGACAGAGACGGAGGGAGACAGAGACGGAGGGAGACAGACGGAGGGAGACAGACGGAGGGAGACAGACGGAGGGAGACAGACGGAGAGGGAGACAGACGGAGAGGGAGACAGACGGAGAGGGAGACAGACGGAGAGGGAGACAGACGGAGGGAGACGGAGGGAGAGGGAGACAGACGGAGGGAGACAGAGAGAGGGTGACAGAGACAGACAGAGACAGACAGAGACAGACAGACAGAGACGGAGGCAGACAGACGGAGGGAGACAGACGGAGGGAGACAGACGGAGGGAGACAGACGGAGGGAGACAGACGGAGAGGGAGACAGACGGAGGGAGACGGAGGGAGAGGGAGACGGAGGGAGACAGAGAGAGGGTGACAGAGACAGACAGACAGAGACAGAGGGAGACAGACAGAGGGAGACAGAGACAGGGAGACAGAGGGAGACAGAGAGGGAGGGAGACAGAGAGGGAGGGAGACAGAGAGGAGGGAGACAGAGAGGGAGGGAGACAGAGAGGGAGGGAGACAGAGAGGGAGGGAGACAGAGAGGGAGGGAGACAGAGAGGGAGGGAGACAGAGAGGGAGGGAGACAGAGAGGGAGGGAGACAGAGGGAGGGAGACAGAGGGAGGGAGACAGAGGGAGGGAAAGGGAGGGAGGGAAAGGGAGGGAGGGAAAGGGAGGGAGGGAAAGGGAGGGAAAGGGAGGGAGGGAGACAGAGGGAGGGAAAGGGAGGGAGGGAGACAGAGGGAGGGAAAGGGAGGGAGACAGAGGGAGGGAAAGGGAGGGAGACAGAGGGAGGGAAAGGGAGGGAGACAGAGGGAGGGAAAGGGAGGGAGACAGAGAGAGAGGGAGACAGAGAGAGGGAGGGAGACAGAGAGAGGGAGGGAGACAGAGAGAGGGAGGGAGACAGAGAGAGGGAGGGAGACAGAGAGAGAGACAAACAGTGAGTGAGACAGAGGGAGAGAGGGAGGGAGACAGGGAGAGAGAGGGAGGGAGACGGAGAGAGAGAAGGAGAGATAGAGAGAGGGAGGGAGACAGAGAGAGAGAGAGAGAGAGAGAGAGAGAGATGTGTGTATGCCGGGTCTGGTGGCTCAGTGGACGAAGGCGTCCGCTGCAGGGGCCTGTGTTCAACCTCATGGTCATAGTTTTTTTTTTGCTCTTGCCCCGCCCCCCTCCCCCACTGACCCCGCCCCCACCAGTGTGGCCCTCGGCCACAAACCACACTGTAAATTTGGCCCCCGAGAGAAAGTTTGTGAGTACCCATGCTCCAGACAATGAGGCCACCTTATTACGACAGCTAGATGTCACACGCAGGGAGCTCCGTGCCCTAACAGAACGGGAAGTCCAGACTGAAATTCAGGCCTCACACCACAGGCTTTGCGAGGCAGGAGACAGAGCTGGGAGACTCCTGGCCTGGCTGGGCAGAAGGGAGAGAGAAGCGAGCTGGGTCCTACAGATCCAGGAGTCTGAGAAAAAACACAACAGCACAAGACATAGCAGGCGCGTTCGCACAATATTATACGAAATTATGAGGCTCGGCCCCTTGCGAGCGACACACAGATAACTTAGTAAAATGGACACCCCCATTCTACAGCCAGAGAGTAGGGAAGCTCTTGAAGAAATTACCCTACTGGAAGTACAAGAGGCCATCTCTATACAGAAGTTGAGGAAAACCCCTGGCCCAAATGGGCTGCCGGCTGAATTTTTTAAGCAGAACGCTGGTTTGCTGGCTCCCCACCTCCTCAGCATGTTCCAAGCGGCTCGGGAAGAGGGGTCGCTGTTGCTCAATCTCCGTAGAGCTACAGTGGTGGTCATACCCAAGCCCGGAAAACCCCCTGAGAAGTGTGAATCCCATCGCCCAATACCTTTACTAAATATTGAAACCAAAATCCTGGCCTCTATTTTAGCAGTGCAGCTGTTCACGGTGATCAAATCATTGATCCACCGGGACCAGTCCGGCTTCATGCCCGGCCGTGCCACGCTGTATAATCTCCGCTGCCTGGCAAACTGGCTCGACACTGAAAGATGGATCTTCCTCACAGATGCTGCTCTCCCTGGACACAGAGAAGGCCTTCGATACTGTCCACTGGCCCTTCATGCAGCAAACCGTGGTGAAATTCGGATTTGGGTGAGAGTTTAGGACCTGGGTGGAGCTCTTATACACAGGCCCCAGAGCTAGTGTCGGGGTGAATGGAACAAAATCGACTGACTTGCCTATCCAGAGAGGGACCAGACAGGGCTGCCCCCTGTCCCCCTTGCTTTTTGCGCTAGTCGTGGAACCACTGGCTTGCCAGATTAGAGCCCACCCTGGGCTTGGCGGCTTCCAAGACAGCAATGGCTGCCTTACAGCAAAACGAATTTCGATATACGCGGACGATATTTTACTCTGTCACTGACCCCAACACACTCCCTATGATTTTGCACCTAGTGAAGGAATATGGTAAACATTAACGGGGGAGTCAATTCTCTGCAGAGTGAGACTACAATTTCCCCTCTCCCCCGGAGGAACCATAAGGCAGTGCCCAGACATCTCATATGTATGTGATGTGTTGACAAGTGCTTTTCTCCATGTGTTAAATGAGCCAAACATTCTGTGTACCAAATGGTTATGTCAGAATGGTACGTAAAATTATCTTAAGGGGTTCCCCTAGGGACCGCACTAGAAGTGCTCACTTAGAAACTGGACTACATGTGCCTGCACCTAGAGGTGCACACGTAAGAATATAGTTATATGTTAAGTCAAAGGAAGGTTTGTCCACGGGGCTTTTCAACTCCTTTTATCTTCACAGATTTACTGAATAATCGCTGATCAGGTGAATCACCAACAAGGTGGTAATTGTATATATTGTGCTAAGCATGCAATTTTGTGTCATTAAAGTAAAAGAGCAGGAGTGGGCCCAGGGAGTTCGTTTCCCTAGGTCCTGATGAAGTCAATAGGAGCACGGCTAGAAACACATTGACCTTGTAGGAAAGCAGACTCAATTTCTCCTTTCCCAACATACCGACTAGGAGACAGATTAAAATTAGTCACACCCACTAGCCAGGTAATTTTAAACCTCACCCTACCCTACACTTAAACCCCCCGGATTTCTTAAACATGGTCTTGATCATTACACAAAGTGCTCCCACGTAGTTTGCAGCACGCTTCGTTCCGCAGCAGAATGGGATGGACCCGATGATTAAGCATGTCACCAAGGGGTAACCCTGGTGTGTGAGGGTTTCACAAGAAAACTTGCTTTCTCCAGTGGAGGGTCAGCCTTCTAAACATAGCCAGGTTTCATTTTTGTGAAGTAAGATTTAACGTGGAGGATGAACCTAGCGTTTCCTCACTCCCTCTTATTTTTTGGTCCATTGTGGGGTGGGCTGCCAATTTCCAGGTGGCAGGGTCTGACTGGAAGTCAAAATAGGCTTGGGCACCAAAATAAAAGTGTCCCTCATTAGTGAGTTAGAAAGCTAAGAAAAGTGGCCCATGTTTGCAAAGTGGGGCGGTTTTGAGCTTGTAAAGACAAGCTAGATAAATGTTGTGCAAGCGATGGAAGACATGGATTTGAGCTTGTTGCAGGCAATCTTTGCTTTAATGTCAGGGAAATTAATTGTAAAAATCGGCCCAGCAGACCATAAAACAGGCCCACATACGGACCTGTGAACAAGCCCAGTGGGCACTGCCCTACAGCCCAGTCGGACACTGCCTGGTGGAGACACTGTCCTTCCAGGTCATGACCAATAGCTCGATCCTCACTTTGTTAAACATCTTCCTCCTGGTAATCTCAGACTGGTAGGGAGAGCTCCTAGAGATCCAGGTTGGAGCTGCCCTGACTAGATAATATGAACCATATTCAAAATCATCTTTGAATCATGCACCATTATATGCCAGGCCTTGTGGGCTCCAAGTCTGTTTACCAGTAACTTAGCTGATGTAACCAGTAGGCCATGCCCTAGACTGTTCACATTGACACGTGCTGGCTGCAGCTTTCAACCACAGTAGTGCGGAGCTGGAATGGCAGCTCTGAAGCCATGCTTTTAAAGGCACTCATGTGGGTGGTGTAAATCTGCCCTGCAGCTCTCATGCTACACCGAACCTTTATGCCATATTACTGGGACCTTATTAAAGAGTCAGATATGCAAATCCGAATTAACCATTGTACCAAGCTTAAAAGGAGCAGAGCTTAGCGCCCAATGTCAAATAAGCCAGCATATCCTTCAGGGGGGGAAAAAATAGTCTACACCGCTCCAAAAGATGGGGGTTTCTATACAATTTCTGGTGCCACCAACATTTCTAGGCCACCAACGCTCTACCAAAATTGTTCTCGACCAGTCAGGACTACCTCAAGCTGAGCCCGCCACTGTGAAGACAACCATTGTGCATGGGTTCAGCTACAGTGGTTCCAATTCTGAAGCAGTATTGAGGGGTGCATGTGTAGTGGCACAAGAAATGCCTTGGAGAGTATAGTGTGAAATTGTGATTGTATATCCTATGAGTGGCCATCGCTGGGGCCAGGTGGGCCCATATTTAATTTATGAAGTTTTGTAAAGAAAGTACATGATCCTTGGATGACAGCACTTCACCCAGGGACATTGTAATTGCAAGCATAAGTGTTACACCAATTAAGGTCTGTCAGCATCGAGCAATGCGAAGCAGACTGCGCTGGACAAGGTGAAGGTGGTAGAGCTACTCCTTCACATGCTGGGCACTCACGCAGGTCTGTAGACCGATTACACTCGTGTGATGGAGGGCCTCAGTCTGTGGGTCCCTCCAGTCTGACCTTAATGGGAGTCGGCTGAGGGTTTGCACCCCCTGGTAAACTGTTCATCTCAGCCTTTTCCCGCTGACTGCCTTGGCTTCTTCAGTCCGCTTTTGGGTTGAGAGCGTGGGGTGGAGTCTAGGGAGGGGGACATTTGTGCATGTAGAGGGTGGCAAACGGAGTTAAATATGGCAGCATTCTACAGGGTAGAGAAGGAAACTACATTCAGACTGATTCGGAGATAGTTCTGCATTTTATGAGACAGACTCCAATAATTGTAGGACAAAAAGCACAGAACTGATACGCAGGCCCTTGGAGGAGAAAATTCATGACTGCAATGTCCAAATGTAGACCGTAAACTAGAAGCTTGCACCCTCTGCCACTTCCCCAATTCAACTCCACTGTGCCGAAACACCAACTCAAAACATTATCTAAGCAGCCCCTTGCTGCGATTAAGTACTGCTGAAATTCCAAAGACACCAGATTTAAAGACACACACAACACACACACACACCCCACACCCCCCCCCCCGAGGAGTTTAGTCTGCGCTTTCCGAAACAGACCAAGCTGCCACAGAGGTGAAGCCAGAATCTATGATTCCAGTTAATCTCACAGGGGATACTTAAATGAGACCCCTGCAGGTGACGGCTGATCCCTGATGGAGGGCTGCTCATGGTTAGAGGGCAGCCAGGGACGTAGATAAAACAGTTACTTCTTGGTGGAAGCAGCCCATAACTGTGGATCAGGCATACGCCATTCAATGGTGCCCATTGTAATTCACACTTCAGAGCAGCAATGACACTTCAGACCAGAGCAAACTAACATTTATTATTAGCATTTGTTTTTTGTTCAAAAAAAGAAAGTTTCCAGAACAATTCATTCGTGTTCATCTAAATCGGAGTCACAGATCCAGCTTTTAGTCACGGGATGGAAGACATCCTCGCCAACCCTGCAAGAAAAAAAAAAGAAAACCATGTTAGCGAATATTCTGCAGCGCGAGCAGGGTGGTTGGAGTGTATGCTATTCAGCATATGAACCCATCTCCCCCAAGAACATACCCGATGAGGAAGACATTGGACTCCTGTGTATGTGTGGCTCAGAGCCCCCCCACCCTCTGTGTACAAAGCACGGAACGGACTGGAGGACAGAGGAAGCACAGGAAGCGATGGGGCAGAATAGCAAAGCAACATTCTCAATCATGTCTCAGTATCACTACAAACAAACAGGCACCAGATACCATAAATGCAAGCTCAAGAAGCAGGCAGAAGGAAGCATGCAGAGGGAGGGTGGTATCTCACCGGGTGGCCTTCCAGTGATCCTCTGCACTCATAGGGGACCTCAGGAGCCACATGGTCTTCAAAACCGGGGGGTCCGACTTGCAGAAGCACTGACCAGCCCACGTAGTGACTGCACCTGAAAGCGAAAGATAGATCACGACCATAGGATGCATAGCAGAAAGCCCCCTCTCAACCCACTTAATTGCCGAAAGCAGCAAGAGGTGCCCCAGACCCACCTCCTCTCTGTGGACTGATGTACAGAAACGATACATCCACACTGCTGCCACATGTCAGGCCTGTACCAAAGTGCCCCCCCAAGCCATTCATCATGGCTCATACGAATTGGGCATGCACCCCCCCCCCCCGCCTTTAAGTGCCATCCCTTCAGGCCATCTCAATTTTCCTGCCAAAGCTGTGGTAAGAAAGCAAGACCCATACCTACGCGAAGACCTCACCAACCATCACAGCACCTTGCCAAGGTTACATGGTGCACGTGCCCATTCAGATAAGGCTCTGCAACCTTTCTACTGCCAACTTTGCCAGTTCCCACATCTCCCAATTAAATCTGGCTTTTCCGTATACCCACGGTTATCTAGCTAAATAAGACCATTTCTGCTGTACAATTCCTCCGAGACCCTCCCTTCTGGTTCTTTATGGAATACAGAGTGCTTGTCTCCTGCAGGTAATATCAGTAGCATTACTTCTGTGCTAATCTGAAGTAGAAAACTAATATTCTAGGAGTAACCATCTTTTACATCACAATTACACCAGAATACAAACCAAATACTGCACGTCTAACAAGTCTATAAAGTGTATGTGGAATGTGCACATGGCCGATACCTGGCTATCCACCCCTAAATAATACGCATTTGTAAAGCGTGTGTTCATCCCAAATGGTGCTGGACGGGTTGTTTATCACACCATGGCACCCATATGGCAGGCCCTTAGTGATGTTAAATGCACGTATCAAAGGGGGTGGCAATAATGTAGATTTATAGTGCACTAAAACCATCTGGCTGTCGGAGCTTGGTCAAGGTCTAGCTGAACAGGGGAAGTCTTCATCTTCGTGATGCTCTAAAAGACACTTTGCAGGTACAGAGTGCCAGCTGCTGGAACATTTTACTGGGACCACCTAACCAGAAGTCAGCTGATCAACCCAATCCCCTTACATGTGGTCAGAAACCAGAAAGATGCTCCACTTAGTGTCTGGTGCAAGAGTTGAAGTTTCGCCTTTCCCTGGAAGTTGCTATGAGCAGATGAATCGTCTGCCAAAAGACCATACGGCACAGAAGACAGATTTTCTTACAGGTTCTAGGCAGATACCAAATGATGATCGTCCCTACATACAGCTTAGCCAGGACCACCTCACCCAACAGCATTAGCCCCGGATCTTCACATGAATCCTTTCCAATGGGTTCCCAAAATACTCACTAGCCCCCGATCGCCACATGAATCTTCTCCAGTGGGGTCCCAAAATTATTTCTAATCGGAGGCATAAGACCAGCTTCACCTCTTCAAACAGACTTTTAGAGCTCTAGCACCTTGAAGGATCTGACATCATGCTAGTGACAGACTGACCCATTCTCAACACCAGGTTTCTGCAAACATTTAATCGCGGCGGGTTTCCTCCATTACGTCCCACAAACCCCCCAAAGCGCTATGAGGCTATCAGAGGGTGGTTACTATTGATTTACAAAACAAAAGATTTAAGGTGGCAAAGGTCAGAAGGATCACCACCTTTACAAGAGGTCAGGGGCAGGTCTACTGTCCACTCCATCTGCAGGTGGCTGGAGTAGAGGCCATCTGCATTTTTCCACATCTTGGCCAGGACAAAAAGCTGGCATTATAATCAACCCGTGATTCACATCCATGCATGGAACCGGAGGCCTCCGGTCCGTCCCACACCAGACAGACACTGGCTACTTAAAACTAAAATTTCAGGATCTACCACCGGCATCGGTATCCAAGACCAACAGTGTCAGACATCTGTCTGTTTCCACCACAGTTTACCAATTGATTTGGACCACCAGATGCATGCGGACTCCTCCACACTGGATCCTTCCTCGGAGGTTTCCACAGGCCAACTGAGCATTTAGCCTCGCCTATTGCGACTACCGCATCCCATCTATGACGTTTTACACCCCCCCTCCCCATTTTTTTGAGCACCCAGATCGCGACCTCCACCCATCTCAGCACTCTTCAAAATGAATTGTAACACGATCCTGATGATGACCTAAAGTTAAGGGTCAAAACTCCGTTGACCGATCAGCGCATTGTTTGGCGCCTTGATGGTTGCTTAAAAAGATTGTATTAATTTATCGGAATCCTGTTAAACTAGTTTTGTAACCATCCTTTTTTGATTTAATAATTTATGCGACGTTTACTTCGCCGTTTCTTCATGTGTCACTAGTGCCAATCACTTCTTGCACGAGCACGTATGCCCTTTATTTGGGTTACACCTACATGTATTGATAATAGTGCTGACAACTATTGATGTATATGAAATTTACAAATATAGACTGTTACTAATATTCAAAGTACATTCGTGTTCATCTCCCTTCTTAGTGGCTTTTCCAATTTACAGTTTTTTATAAAAACTGCCTATTCAAATGTACCCCGTTGAGACATTGTTTATCGTTCTAATGATCACCCCTTAGGCCTGGTACCAGAAGGATCATACCTCTACAGGTGGTGGGTATAAAAAAACAAAAAAACATTTTTTATAAATCCTGGAATACATTCGGTGGGACGGTGCTCTCATCTTTAAAAGACTCTCCACCTGTTTTTCAAAAGAATCAAAACAAAATTGGTACTGAAGTAGCAAATTTAAGGACTACTGGGCTCCCACTGGAAGACTATTCTAACTAATGTTAAAAGATCAGCCTCTCACCAAAGACGGCGGATGTCATATGGGGGAAGAGTTAGGGCGTGGAATATGGTGCTCCCACTTAAAGGCAAATGGGTTCAAGCAAGAAGAAATATTCCACCCACAGGTGTCCTGGGGGAATTGGAAATTGTGAACAGGGGCACTGAAATCATTTGCAAAATAATCCAAGACTTAGTGCTTCAGTGCTGCGAGAGAGCGCTGCCCACATACCTACTCCCAGCTTGTACGAGTTGAGGGGGTTCACATCTTCAATGTTATGCATCCTTCATCCCGATGGAGGTTTTTTTTCCACATTTCACCTCAATGCAAAAGGATACTCCGGGGAAAGGCTGAGCCCGGAAAGTGAGATCTGGTGTACATATGAAGTAAGAAATGGGCAAGTGACTGCTGAGGGAAATCGAGGGCTTCCGCTGTATCTAGACCAGAGGCTTTATACAGCAATCCTTTTGAACCACAGATTCGGGGGTACAACCGTAATGAGGCTGGACCAGACTTCACTACCTGCCTCTTGACCCCAGTAAGTGGATCCTGCACATTTGCCAGCTGGCAATGGACTTGATTCAGTCCTTTGAGAGAAGAACCAGTAAAATGATAATATATTTAACAATGGTCAGAGTAAGTGCATCTAGAGCAACAAAGTGGATTTTGGGACGAGTAAGTATGAAGAACATGGTCAACTTGACAGGCTGCATTCCACAGTGACCATCAGAAGGGAGCAGCTAAGCCTCATGGTAGTCAAAGCTCCTCCCTACTGGGGCTCTTGTCTGGTTAGGGGACTGAGCTAAAATATAGGAACTTAATCAACTTAGGAAGGGACAGGCGCAACTACTAAATAGAATGGGAATTTACTAGAATAGTGACTACTGCACAAAGGAAGAAACTTTATAGTAGAAGTTAGTCTGTCCAACATCCGGACGTCAAGATTTCAACCAGACAGGTGCATAAACAAGGTCTCACCAGGTCTGTTGGGGCATGTGGAATAAAAGGTATTGTGCGAAGAGAATATCCAGAATATTGGGGGATCTTTGAAATTAAGGTCTGGCGACAGGCAGCTTCAGCAGTGTTTCTAGTGCTCGTGCGTGTGATGAGCAGTGCCACAGCATTTTATGGATGGTTACATTGCCACTGACTAGACATTAAAGCTTTGGAGATGTTGATAAGTAGTTCCATACTGCATACAGTGGAAGCAGCTCTAGTCCTGGTAGGCGCTCCCCACAAAAGGCTCACAATATCACCAGCTTCCTGACCCTGCCTTGCCCACAGCAAGCACCTCTGCAGAGCTCTTCACACAGTGCAAGCCGAATGTGTTGGCTTTGCCAACGATTGTTTCAAACTATACCCTACCATAAATTGCATGAAAGATCGAAAATCATCAAATACCAAGAGAAGTTAGAGACTCAAAGTATTTATTAGTGACTTAATACTTCAAGGCAACACTGATGGTTGCAGAGGGCCTGGGATCCACCTGTGTAAATGTACATACTGAACCCAGGCAAACATTAACTCAGAGCAGTCCGTTGGCCTATCAGACTGCGATCTCAGCAGAGGCCAGAACGGACTCCACCGCCTCGTAGTGTCTCAGGAAGCCGCCAGTGGCAGTTGGAAGGTCCAGACGCAAGCAGTCGGTCACTACTCCTTTCGTTTGTGGCACGTCAGGTGGTTGAGAACTTGAGGGAGGCCGATAGTAGTGTCCAGACTGTACAAGAGCTGTAGTTTATATGCTTTTTCTTTCGTTTGATGTTCCAAGAACTGGGTGGAGATTAAAACACGTTTACAAAGTACCTGCGGCACCGGAGTCTAGACAATACCGTGCAAAGGTCATTCGCTGCCTGGACGTCACTTTAGGGAAGCTCTCCAGAAAGTTCACCCTCCGCTTGAACCGCGTTCAGACGTGCCGTGCAGCAGCACAATAGAAGATCCTGAACAAGTTACGTTTTACACTGTTACACCAGAGGAAGCGGCTGGCTTGCTTAATAAATAATTAAATCGGGTCGGTTTCACATGTGCAGCAGACCGTGTGCCCGGGTGTAATTGGTGCAAGCTATTCTTCTCGGAACAGCTGCGACTTGCCCTTTTAGTAGGCCTCAGATTACATGTTGTTGCAACAAACTTTAGGTCCGCTGCTGATCTATGGCTGGGCCCGAGTGTCTTGAGCCTCGGGCTGGGGATTTCAACCAAGACCCTCCCCAAAAGACAGTCCAAGAGCACATCCCCTGTCCACTTGCGGGTTAATCCCAAAATGTCAAGCCAGGCTATTTGTGTCTTGACTATTGAACGTGAATACAACGAACACGAAAAATCGGAGTTCGTGCAAGAACTGAAGAAAACACCGCTCATAAGTAGTGAGCAGCGATTGCCTCTTTTCCAAGCTTTGCAATCTACTGCTCACACATTTAACTAAGACATTGAGTTAAATGCATAAGCTTTATTTAGTCACTGCAAAAGAAAAAAAGCCACACATCTGTTTGATACAGCTCCAGGGGCTGTATTTCACAAAGTGCTCCAAGGTGAAACAGGCAGGTGAGCATATTTGCATCCTCTGGGGTGCTTTGGTATTACAGAAGGGGTCAGACACTGGTGTGGCCCCTTCTGCAATATAGATCATGCGAAGCAATACAGAGTTTCCACATTTGCATGGAGGGTGGACCCATGCAAATGAGGGAGCCCTTTCCATTGTGCCCCCATTGTAGTACAGACACTCAGGCAAGGGCAAAGAAGCAGTCTTGAGGCGCACCCATTTCTCATGAAGGATGAACTGATTTTGCCAAACTTTGTGTGACGTCCACTCATTGGGAAGAAATGAAAGCTGTCCCAGGAACCGCCAGAGATCCCCTTGCAGGTGGGTACAGCAACACTACACCCACTTGAGGGAGGATTCCTGATCCCTCTTCAAACAGAGGTCGGGGGACCAGTGAGAGACACAGCTACGGTTTTTAACCATCAGAGTTTGAACCTGTGTACAGCACAGGTAGTATAATCAAATGCACAGTCCTGGTCTGTGCTGAGCGCACAAAGTTAAGCGTGTCCAGGGCTGTATCATGAACAGTTACACTGGCCAAAAGCACAGCAGAGTACATGTTGTGGATGTAGTGTGATAAAAGCACACAATTAACTCAACTTCTTTGTTAATGCATGAACTGCAGATAGCAAAGCACGAAGACTGAGGCAATCACTGTTTCTGAATTGCGAGGTCTGTGGCTCATGCATTATCTGGGAAATTGGAGTTAAATATAAGCACTTTCGACAGTTAAAATGCATAAGTGCTCAGCACCGCACCAGTCCAACTTTCACAATATGGCCCCAAGTGCATAGGAAGAACCAGATTATTCAGTGGGGGGGGGGTGGGGGTGGGGGGAGGGGGGGGCAGTAATTAAGTGTAGGAAGCTGGCTTTAAGTAGCACACCCAAATGAGATACATAATGAGAAACAAAATGAGAAAGTCCAGGTGACCCTTATTGGCTTACATGGTTTAAATTAATAATCCCAAATGCTCTGTGGTAGTGTGGGCGAACAGTTTAGGGTTGTCAGAGGGTATTGTTAAGCATTTGTTGTACACAGTCAATTAAGACCCTAAAAAAATTTTTTTTAAAAACCAATTTAGAAAAAAAATAATGTAATTTGACAAGATTGGAATCAGGCAAGTACTTTAGACGTTCTAGCTTTTTACAAGACTAAAAAAAAAAAAAAAAAAAAAAAACACAGCTGTCAGATTTTAGGCATGCGCTTCGAATGCAGCAATTTTAGCCATTGGGAGCAACAGTCAGACAACTAGTAACAGTACACTTACAGGACTGTTCTTCTAGAGCTCAGGTAAGTAGGGGCAAAGGTCCAAGACAGCACCATCAGTTCAAGTTTACCTGCCCTGGGGTGTCCAGGTGCAGAGGTGCTATATGCAGTGGTAGCCTCAAACGCTACACGCTAAAGTCAATGGCAAGAGTACCTATAGTCTGCAAGTGGGGACTGGGGGACCAGTCTGGCAGAACCCAAGGGGGCCTCGGGTCTCAGGATCACAGTGACACTGTCAGTTTACTTGAGCCCAGGCTGGGTAGCTCGGCTGCAGAGGTGTTTTGTTTGGCGGGTCAGAGAGTTAGAGGCGCTCACACTTCTTGGTGTACCTGCAGAAGAGGCAAAATAAACACAGCAGGGCCACTCTAGGTGTGGAGCTGGCCTCTCAAAATCCCCTCGATGTGCAGGTACGTTTTGGCCTTGGTTGCTGCAAGTGCTCCAGTACCCAGGGTATTAGTGCTGGGTGGCTCCTGGAGTCTGGGCAGGGAGACAGATCTGACCTAGAGCAATGAAGGCCTCTTTCTGGACTGCTGTTCCCTTGATGGACCCAAAGGCCAGCAACACGGTGGACTGTACAGATGCTAGTCAGTGCCTACAGCTGCAGGGGGACGGCTCCTCCACCCCATGGTAGATGCTAACTGGTTGTCGAAGTGCCATGCTGGGTCTTTGCAATTGTTTAGGTTCCAGCAGTTAGGCAGGGTTTTGTGCCAAGTTTGCAGTCAGTCCTCAGTTTATGGGGACTGCTCTTTTGTCCTCTTCAATTCCCAGGAAGTTGTATCAGAGTCCTTGGTATCAGGGAGCCACCTAAACACTAAATTTAGGGGCGTTAAGGGGAGTGAATGGTAGTAGCTAATGGGCTACTTATCTTTGGGGTCACTACACCCCCTATATGACCACTTCCTGTGGGGAGTGGGCATTACCCTGTTCCAGAGTTCCTAATTCCAGTATAGAAAAAGATGGTGGAACCCTTCTTTGTGGAGCACATCAGGTAGCCCACCGTAGTAGGGGGGGGGGGGGGGTGTGACTAGCCTGGATGTACAAAAGGTCCACCGTATAACTAATTTCCTACCTGTCCTGGTGCCAAATGGGCCTCTGGACAGGGGATGGCATTCTCCAGGTCTGGAGGAAGCCAGGTTGCATATCAAAGGCAGAGGCTTTGAAGCCACCTGCCTTGGTGTGCAGATTAACTAGCCATCCTGCTTGAGGAGGTGATAACACCTTCCACGGAGCAGGGACGGTTTCCTGACCGGAGACCACAGCCTCTCTCCTACAGGGTGTGGGGGGGGGTGTGTGGGGGGGGGGGTGTTTTCAGAAACTAGTCTCTGGTGGCAGGCTGGACAATACCAGTCAGTACACTAGAAGACTAGTAAGGTTCAGGGGCACCTCTAAGGTGCCCTGTGTGCATGTCAGGACAAATATGATACTGCATCAGTCGAGGTGTTTGATACCAAACACCGTTATTTTCAGTGACGTCATTATGTAGCTGGGTAACTCATAATGACCAATGCCGTGTATATATATCTCCACAAAACTCCCTCAAACACGAAGGAAGGCACACTCATAAATCGTTGGTTAATTTTAATTTATTTCATTCGGACAAGCAGCCTGACAGGTTTCGTTCTTTGCGAACTTTTTCAAAGGCATAGTCCTGCATTGACCTTCTTACAAACCATTCATTTATTTGCTGATTTTATAATGTTGGCCCTCATTGGACCTACCTCCGTGGTTGCAAAATGGAGCATTCTGGGATTTGTGGTTTGCGCGATAATTGTCACAATTAAACCCTCCAGTGGGTAGTACCTGGGCTATTGCTGTCCGTTCAATTTTGCACATTTGTGCCGATTTGTTCAGTTGCAGCCCATTTAAGGCTGCCTGGGATCCCAACCTCGGCAAGTCCGAGGCGGCAGCCATTACCCCTTCAAAATCTCTCAACCACACACCAACAGGGTCCATTGTACACACACACACGCGCGCGCGCGCCTTGACGCCCTTGGGCTTAGTTCGCGCGTTACAAGTTTTATATTCATTCATTCACACACACACACACGCACACGCGCGCACGCACACGCACACTGAACACTGGCAATGTTGTGGCAATGGTACTATACATCACAGGGCCATATCTGCATGAATAGAACATAATGCACCCTGCCTTGTGTACAAGGCCTGCTGTAGGGGAGAGTTACATATATTGCATGCAACGTCTGTGGGCATGGTACACAGGGTGTGTGCCATGATGTTGAGTTTTCACATTTGTTTGCACCATTTCATGCAGCCGGCAATAGCAGTCTGCAAGAGTTTGGTGGTGGGTCCCTTAGGTTGGCACTATACATGCTGCAGCCCTTAAGGACCCTCTTTAGTACCCACGCCCCAAGTACTAGGGGTATCATGTAGTAGGGACTTATCGGGGTGCTAAAGTTCATTGCAATTGTCAGTTTAGGGGAAAGACCACTGGCACCTGCAGTTCAAATGGAGGCAAAAAGTGAGAAGCCCAGCTTCTTACATGAAGCACTGCATTGTTTGCCCACCTACCCCAGACACCAACAGGTGCCAAGAAGGGTGGTTCCCTTTTACTCCACACACAGTCCAGAATCTGCATGGGCAAGTGCCTGCACCCCTACATTGGCTTGTTCAGTGCTAAGATACATTGCAAACACCCTGTATCAGCCTATCTTTGAGTCTGCGTGAATAACAGTTTCCACCACTGCACACTGCTCAGCAGCCCTCCAAACAGGTCCACTTTCAGTGCAAATCTGTCCACTCTCCCAAGCCCTCCACACTAAAGTTATTACATAGCACCTCTCTCCCCCATCCTACCTTCACAAATGGAGGAACATTTTCTGCATAATGCAGGCCTGCCCCCGATTTTTCTGCTCCAGCGCCTGATTAAGTTGCCTTCAGTACACCATTTTATAATCAGACAAACCCCTTCGACCCTCATGCCATCCCAGAATGCCATTTCACTTATCACTATGTACAATCCTGCCCCCAAGCAGCACACTGCGCAAAAAAAAAAAAAAAAAAAAAAACTCTATCTGAAACTAGCTCATTCTTCTAAAGAGAAACAGTTTCTGCCAGAAAGCTATTCAAGCTCTCATACTTAACCTGATGCTGGTAATGCTCTACTTTATTGCCATACTGGCACCCATTAGGGACATCCTACACTCCGCAGCATGTCTCATCCAGGGCCAGAAGTAGTATGATCACATGACCCCACCCTGATGAAACTGCATTGGTTTTCCCTTGACACTGCCCACATCTTCAAAACCAGTGGCATAATTTACAGAGCCATCACGAACAGCACCCCACACTTATCTTGCAGACAAGCTCACCAACTCGGGCGGTTCACAGCACCCCTGCAGCCAGGTAAACATCGGACTGCAGAATAAGAAGTGTAAAAAAAAAAAAAAGAAGAAAGCAGGCCTTTTCCAACTATGCCCCAGGAACTGGAATAACATTCCCATATCCATCAGGACCGACCTAATGGTGCTCCAATATAGGAAAGAATTGAAGACTCACCCTTTTAAAAAGAGTACTACATCACAATGCATTAACCATCCACAACTCAGTTTGCTCTCCCATTACTTTGGACTTGAACAGTGGTCCGCTACCTCATGGCTAGGTTTGAGCTAGAAGGGGCGCCAGACAGCCAACATGCGAAATGGCTGCACTTCAGTGGGGCTCTTGTTCCTGGAGGACAACATCCTCCACAATCCTGTCCATGACCCCTCTCAGCTGGTACTGGGCAAAATTAAGCTTTTTTCCCCCCACCAATTAGGTTGCAGCTAGGAATGGTGTACAGAAAGGCACTGTAAAGCATTCAATCTGCTGTCCAACATCGGATCAAGATGGCAGCCATTCCTTTCTGATGGACGGATTCATAGCCATTGCCCCGCCCCCTCCCCCCCCACCCGAGTGCAACCTGGGACCATGGTCCGACCATAGTGCCATCTGACTGAAGGGTAATGTTGGCAAACAGTGGTTCTCACTGCTATCATTTATATAGTTTCTAATCTGAACTCATGGCATGCATTCAATGTTTTATAATATAACAATACAAGACCAACACCTTCGCCGATTAAGTAAAGGCACAAACTTTATTTACTTTCCAAAGCTAAAACAGGAAATCAAAAAATCTGAACAGCTGTAGGATAAGGATACTGGACTAGGATGGCAAAGTTCTTTGTAATTTCAGCCTCAAAGTCATCAAGCTCCCCCATTTAGACCAAGGTCCATCAAAGGATACACCAGTTCACACAAGACTCCTTGTCCACCTCATACTGGGGCTGAGGAGATCTAACCAGGCATGTCCTCCCCACCCCAAAGTGGGACGTTGACAACACCATCCATTCCTTCGCCTGCTCTAATCATAAATTTAGCACTGGTATGTTGCTTTTGTCCCTAGTCAAATTGCTCCACACTCTTCCCACTATGTGGACCCTCTTCCACTGAAGCTACATTGTTCTGGACACCTGTGGGCACGTGCAAAATGTCTTTCTTCCAGAGTCTACACTCCTTTCTAACAGTGGAGCAGGATCTGGACCCCGAGCTGTGGTAAGTGCTCCCACATCTGCTATTAAATCCCAGTCTTCTGGTGAAGTTATTCATTGGCGATATCATCCATGATTGCAACTTCCACTTTACTCTGCTCCTCCAAAGGTTGCATTTTGCTCATACATTCTTCCGATTCATCTACCACTTTGGCAATTGCCAAGGTACCCCTAAACAATAGGGCGACCACCTGGCATGGAGGCAAATTCTGGACAAGACTATAAAAGTTTAGGGAGGGAGGGGAAAAAAGGACGAAAAGGTCAACTTTATAGACATCCGAGGAGAGGCTATACCAGACTACTTTAAGTGCATTTACTAGTTCATGTTGCACTATTTCACTATGCCCTGTATGTAATCGTGTCTAGGCATTCTACATTCAGGTGACATTACGCCCTTGTTCAATAGATCCCCTTGAGCATCATCCCTGCCCAAATATACACAATCTTTCTTGGAGAGAAAGCAATAGCAAAGATTAGGTTTCTACTATTTTAAAACCGGTGGCAAACAGTTTGGGAACATTAAGTTAATCAATGTTTTCACCCTCTGCTATTTTAGACAATTTGAAAAAAAAAAAAAAAAAAAAAAAATCTGGCTCACCTCATCCGTCACTGGGCTTTAAACCTAAAAGAAACCTAAAAGAATTGAGGTAGAGCAGATAGTGCAGGTGACAGTCTCACCTAATGTCAGGTATCCACAACTGATCTGTCTCACAGCACCGAGACGGCCCAACTGCTGCATTAGAGTGCATTCGGGACTTTACATTTCTCAGAACTGGGAGCCCGGACTATCAGGCAAAGAATTAAAGACCAGGGTGGAGTCGAGATCAGATGGGAGACCCCCACAGCAATGATTTAAAGGGCTGTTAAGAGCCAGAGAAATCAGGAAGAGAAGAACAAGATTGGCCTGCCACGAGTGATGGACATTTTGCGTATCTGGAGCATAGTCTCAGTAGAGAGGCCAGAAACAGAAGAGGCACTGTCAAGTGGTTGAACAAACAGCACTTAGCCACCCTGGCAAACTGCTTGCAGTGATCTGGTTTCTCTGAGGGCCAAAGGACATGCAGAATCTTAAAAATTCCATACAGCAGAAGCAGCTCTAGTCCTGGTAGGCGCTTCCCACAAAAGGCTCAAAATGTCACCAGCTTCTCACCCAGCCTTGCCCACTGAAAGAAGGTATCTGCGGAGCTCGTCAGACCGTGAAAGCCAGATGTGTTGGCTTTGCCAATGATTGTTTCAAACTATACCATGCCATAAGTCGCAGGAAAGATCCGAAATGATTAAATACCAAGAGAAGTTAGAGACTCAAAGTATTTATTAGTGACTTATTAACACTTGGAGGCAACACCGATGGCTGGAGGGGGTCTGGGATCCACCTTGTGTTTGGGATTTACATTACACAAACAAAATTTAAGAACATGATAAAGGTTTTAAAATGTAGGAAGCATTAATTTAACCTATAAAAAAAGTGTTCGTTTAGTACAATAGATTAAAACAATACATTGACAATTATTTGAGGTGAAAGTTTCTAAACCTGAACTTGGAAACATGTATTAACTCTCTCTCCTGACAGCGTCATGAGTGACCAAAGTAAACCAATTGTCAGGAGTCCCTTACATTGTGGCCAATATTGTTGTAAATGGAACATAACAGGCTATTAAAGCATACACAAATGAGGGTCTGGGGATAAACAGTATATAGGTGCAGCACTGAGATGCATCCAATCAGAGCGCCTTTCTGTATTGGGTTCTAGTCTGGATATCACGCTGCATTCTCCCCAAGCTCACAAAGTTGTGCTATCTTTTCTTCAAAAAATACAAGGGTACCAGTACACGCACTTTAATTTGAATGGGAGTGTACCTGCACTTCTATATTTCCATTCAAAGCGCCGTGTGAGACCGCGTGTTTTACCTCGCACTGCACACAGAGGCTTGGAGTAACAGCAGAAGTGCAGGACACCAAAGGTTGGAGGGGTGTTATGCAGCACCTGGGACCACGTTTTGGAATCTTTAGCACGCAGTAATGTTGTGGGGAACGGAGCGTGGTCTCTGCTGCACTTTTCTCGCACGGGGGGGGGGGGGGGAACACACACGCACACACGCACACACGCACGCACACGCACACACGCACACGCACACGCGCACGCGCACACACACACACACCAGGTCCCATGTCTCCATTCCTGCTCTCCTGTCTCAGACGCCAGTAAGCAAAGCCAGGCTCCCCTGACCAATCATATGCAGCATTGTGATTGGTCTGAGCACAGTGGTTCGGCGCTCAGTCAGGGACTGGGGGCCTGGGCATGTTCTCCATACAGGCTGCATTACAGCCGGCATGGAGAACAGGGAAAGTGCGCATGACTGTTTGGGTGGCCAAAGAGGGCCGGCTAGTCTTTGCGCACTTAGGAGAGTTCTACCACTCCTCCCCTGCAGCCCCGCCCATCACGCAAAGCTGCCGCAGCAGGAGGTTGAATAAAATGATGTCATTTTTTTTACTGCTTCAAGGCAGTGGGGTGACGCTCCTCGGCCTTAGCGGAGGAGCCGCCACTGGTGGCGCTATAACAGATTGGCCGTAAATTACCCAATGACAGCACAAAGGGCCAAAGTTACTATGCTGCAAAACCATTGAAGTTAAGAATGCCCTACAGTTGAGGAAGTTAGTTTGTGAGCCCAGTCTCCTCACCAACTGGGCAGTGGTTCTCACCGAGCTGACAGGGCATTTGTGCTGTCGCTAAATTGTAGTGGCATGCACCACATCTGGCAGAGGCCCTTGAATAGAACTTTAAGGGGGATTGCAGGAGCAGAGCAGATTGGGCTGATCAGTCATGCTGCAGAGGGTAATGGTTTGCAGTCTCTTCTTGCAGATGCATGGTTTCAGGGAAGACGTTTAACATGTGTTGCTACAGCCTCAAAAGTCTCTCAGGACGTCCACAAGGTAGATTCTCACTTCTGAAATTGTGATTTTGCGGCTCTCGAAGGCAGGTAAACTGCGATCTGGCCAAACTGCATCTTTTCTCCAGTTTTCTTATGGTTGCTGTGTACATCTTAAAGTAATGCCCATTTCGTCAATCTTTTCTTTCCAATGTCTTTCTGGCTCAATATGTTGGCCATGAGGGGCTTCAGTTCTTTGGTGAACCAGCATAGACTACCCAGTCTTCAACAGGTTGTACTGGTCAGTATTCGTCCAGCACCCTGGCGCGGCTTCCTATTCCTTCCACACATCCGCTCCGACCTCTTTCTTTGCCAGAAGGCATGGATGTACAGCTTCCACCCCTTATTGCACCTCGCTGCGTTTCACCACCATCTTCCCAGCATTTCTTCTCCACTTTCTGCCTGTGCAGCCTCCATGTGCTGTCGTCCTGCACAGGGAAGAGTCCTCCTCCACCGAAATTGAATGGCTGGTTCAGCTTCACACACTCTGTACTCTTTGGAGGTTTGTAGTTTTGCCTGCATGGGTTTGTTGTCACACATTTGAGCCCAGGATATGTACTATATCCCAGTTAGAAGGGCTCTGCTGCAGTAAGAGGCCAGCTAGCCAGCGGGACATCCACTATAAGATATCCACTTGGACAGAGGGGACGCAGGCAGGTTTTGATCCCAATTATACAATTAATTTTTCACAACTATAATTATACAATTAATCTGCTACCATTAAAACATGTGGCATAGCGGTACTGATCAAGGACGCTGGTGGCACTATTTGCACCCAACCAAGGTCAATATAGATTCGAGGAAAGTGATAAGA
Organism: Calotriton arnoldi; assembly: GCA_963921515.1. NCBI lineage: Eukaryota > Metazoa > Chordata > Amphibia > Caudata > Salamandridae > Calotriton > Calotriton arnoldi. Next base: position 504,445 of record CAWUFW010000771.1, read on the forward strand.
AAAATTGTAGATTTTACATAGGGAAACGTGATGGCGTTTGGTGACTGGACACCGTAATGGGGGTGTGAGTAGACCAATCATCCTCAAGGGAAGCAAACAACTTTTGGTGGAAGCAATGAAAAAACTCTAGGAACTGGGCTTGGTGGATATATGGAGTACAACACCTGGAAGAGAGTTTTCAAATTCTACATTCAAGTATGCCACGCATACTCCAGGACAGACCAGATTGTTACCTCTAGCCACATTGCCAAGTACGCAAGGGATGCAGGTATAGGTACGATAGTCTCAGATCAAGCACCAATATGGGTCCCACTTAACACCTTGATGAGCTCAATAGGGAAAGGAGTTGGAGGCTGGACTAGCATTAGATGCAGACCACACAGCTGAAATATCGAATGCTGTAGATAACTTCATGGTCACCAACAAAACAAACACCACTGGGACCACTTTGAGAAAGTTTCAAGGCCGTAATTTGGGGGTGTTCATAACTGCTGCTACCACCGCTATCGGAGTAGAGGATCTTCATGCAATTTAAACTAAAGGCATTTCTGACGGTGGTAGAGGAAATAAAAAAAATAAAGCGCCAAATCCAGGACAGACTTAAGGCCACACACAACCATTAGGACACAGAGTGTCTCACAGCAGAAAGAGCCCCCGGTCCTAAAAAGAAAGGTGCACGAGACAAAGCACTTCACTACAGCAAACGGACTGATAACCCAGAAAAACAAAGGATATTTAGCCTGAAGGGCACCAATGAGGAGCTAAGATTAAAGCAAGTATTTTCAGGGCTTCCACATCACACTTTACAGAGTGTATGGGGTGTTGCGGGGACTCTGCACATACACCGAACTATGCGCAGTAACACAGGACCTCAGTGTATAGGGGCTGAACCTTCCTACCACCTTAGTACCCAAAATCCCAAAACAGACTAGCTATAGTGCCTCATTCGTTCTCCTACATAATCATGAAGCTACAAATGATTAGACAACCCAGAACACAACACTCCCGACTTTCAGGAATCGCGGTAGCAAGACATACCCTTTCGCTCACTCACTTGTAGTTGTCCACAATAAGTCAGAGTCACGGTTATAGTTCAAAATGTTTATTTTAACTACTGTGCTCTATAATGCAGTATACAGCCACTACCAGCAGCGAAATGCATAAACCAAGAACAATTGCCATTGTTACAATTCCATAGAATATAAAGGGGGATGTCATCATATACAGACAGTGGAAAAAGGACTATAAGGCCTAACCACCCTCCCCTTGGTAAGGTGAAGTTTATTATATAAAGGAAGATCTCTGGGCTTTGTCAGCAGACCCCATACCTTAGTGCCTAGATGGAAGTTTTACATCATAGGAACAGCATAGCTCTTCTCCTGGAAAGGTCCCTCTCCAAGGGTGTGTTAGAACTACATGCATCCCCGTAATATCAAAGCAAGAGTTTTCCAGCAGCGCAGCTGTTAGCATGTTTTGTCTAGATGCTAGGGACTGACCAAAACAAGGGGCATCGTTTATCGACCTTGCACATCATGGTCAGACTAAACTCCAGGAACAGGCAGAGAAAGCAGACAGCTCTCATGCGAAAGATGCAAACAAAGTCTTACAAAATAAAGTCATGTAGTAACGTGCGCAAAAGCAGCATCATGGCAGCAGAGCTCATGCTAACTTAGCAATGTCGACAATGACCAACGGCCATCTAACAGGGGGAGACAGGAAGAGGTACATTTCTGAACATATTAACCTATCGCCACATACCAGAGGGACCATGAGATGAACTAGGGGGCTCTACAGAGGAAAAGAAAATTCAGACAGCCATGAAAAGTCTTAAATCTCAAGGTCCGAGGAGCCAATGGGTAAAGCGGGGAATTCTATAGGATTAGTCCTCCCTGCTAATATTAGTTCTTGGAGGTGTTGGTCATTCCCAGGCCGACACTAATAATGGAAGACGCTAAGCCCAATATTGCAATAATTTCTAATCCAGGAAAGGATGAATGATCATTCAGAATACCCTGCCTAAAGACCAACCATGCTCTCAAATATAGAAGTAAAAATCTAGATTAAGTTTTGGTGACCAATCTGTTCTCTCATAGAAGGCGTCCAGTCTGGGTTTGTGATAGAATGACAGATCTACAACATCTAATTTGTACACCTTGGCAGACTGGCACATCTGCCCAAAAAGGCAAAACTGAAAAAAATGAAATCCATTCTATTTGCATTGGATGCTCAAAAGTTTTGGACAGGGTGGACTAGACCTTTGAGGCAGCGGTGATGGAGGGTCTGGATAGGGTAGAGCCTTTATTGACATGCTCTGCAGTTTAACACGCTCCGAAGATGTTGATTGAGGTATTTTCAGAGCAATTACACCGGTCTCAAATAGGCACGGCTATCTTTGGTCACCCTAAGGTTAAGACCATATGATCTTATTGTCACCATGAGAATAAGATTGGGTGATAAAAAGGTATGACTTTGAGGGGGTGGAACACAAAATATTAATACACACTGAGGACATGTTATTCCTGGGAGACCAGGAGAGATCTCTCCCACAGTTGATGCAAGTGGCAGGAGGATATGGTAGAGAATCTAGATTTCACACCGGCTAAGGGGGACTGGCCTCCCAGAAATAAAGAGAAGAATAGACTTCTGATCGGTTTAAAAAATAGACACATTTGCCATCTTCAGAGGCAGTGTCTTTCTGGAACCAACAGGAATGCCACTGGGTGCAGCAGTCCATGTTAAAGAGGTGGGTACTCAGCAGCTCACCTCAGGAAAACACTGACATACTAAAGGAAAAACTGACATACTAAGGTTCCAAGTGGTGGGTTTCAGGCATTTGTGAAATGCTCATTTCCACCTCAAGATGAAATGTAGAGCTACATGTCCAAGTGTTAGTGTGATTTAGACATAAAATGTCTTCGGCACAGATGGGAATCCTTGTGAAAAGAAGTCAATAAAAAATAGTTTGTCAGGAGAAAGTTATGATGGGGTGGTACTGCACACCTAAAACTCAAGAGGTTTCCTGAAACAGGAGATAGATGCTGGAGTAAGTGGTGCAGAAGGCACACCCCTCAACAAATAGTGTGCCAAATTACTACAACTTACTGGGAGAGCTAGCCACCATTAAACATCTAGTAGGAATTCCAATAGCAGCACTTTTGGCTACTGCAATCCTAGGCCTATGACCAATGCAGTAGGAGGAGGTTTCTCCTGGGACCTGGAAAATGTTCCATCAATTGTTAGCAATAGCCAGAATGACTACTGCCAGAGAAAAGAAAAACGCTTCATGCTGACTTGGTAGACGAGCTCATGGGGCATATGGGAGACCATGGCTGTAGAGACATTGTTGGCAGAAAAAACTAAAGACAGACAACCATCTAGCAGTCTGTCAACCGTTTCTGAGGTAAGTGGAAATGGACCAGTAAGAGGTAAGCGCAGATGGCCCAGTTGATAGGTGGGGAAAAACTAGCTCCTGGTCAGGCAACTATTTGAAATCTGTAGTGATAATATTCCAGATGGAGGACTAGAAAAATGTTAATGTGTTACATACTTTGCACAGTTTTTATCCACCCTACAGAAGCTCCTTGTTTATTGCATTCAACAGTACTAGAATGTTTCAATGTACTGCAATTTAAAAAATCCTAATAAAATGGTTTATAGAAAAATATTAAGACCAAAACTAATTATTTTGGATCAGTCACTGCGAAGATAGCTTCAAAGTAAGTTCCTTTCCACAATTCTCCTCCATTCTGTAAGGGCAATCAGTGAACATTCCTGCATATTCCTCAAGTGGCCATGGGGGAATCCCCCCCACTCCAAGAGTGCAGCACAGCTCCCAGCTCTAGGTTGCCCCTTGTCTTCCGTCAGGTCAGAGGGGCTGGATGAGTCAGGCACCTTGTGTAGGCAGCCACAGTTCACAGCTTCCAAACTTGTGAGTTTTTGGCGAGCTACATGCCACACTACATCGAACCGCTTCATTCTGGTCAGAAGTCTGTGTCCAGCTCTTGACCTGCATATGCAAGGGAGCGGACTTTGCTGGGTGTAGTACGTCAGTGCAAATCCAAAGTGTCGCTTTCAAACCCCATCACATAGCAAACCTGGCAGAGCTGCGGGGCGGAAGTTTGACCGGATACTCTACCTCATGCCATTCCCTAGGTTAGGCATTTCTTAGTTACATCTGAAACTGCTTAAAAGGAGGGAGTAAATATTAATTTTTACAAAATCACTTCTAAAAAAAAAAATATATATATGAAATGCCCTTCAAGGTAATGTTCATTCACTCCTTCAAATGGAAAAAACTGCTCTACCAAACTGGTTTGGAGACCCGTGGGTTTAGGCCCTCCGCAAAATTAGGCCAGAACCATACCTCTCCCCATTCTGCCTCATCGCCAGTCCTTTGATCCTTCAATGCAGTAGCAGGCCGAGTCCCCTGTACACATCCTTTTATTACCTCATCTTGATGCCTACTAGGGATGTGAGAAGACTCCCTACTCCAGCTTGGGACAGCAGGACCCAGTGGATTTGTGCAGAGGAAGCTGAGCCCAGCTCTCCGCCAGTCCTTCATGCAAACAGGTAAAATGCACACCTTCTGCACTGTAGGTTGTTGAAATGTGCACTGTGCAAAAATGCAAAGTGCTAGGCCATATGTTTTTAAGTCATGTGTGGGATGATAGAAGTAGTTTGATTGCCTGCTGTTGACTGCTCTGCTCACTGTCAAATATTCATTACTTACTGTAAAAAAAATTAGGTTATTATTTGGGAGAGGGCGACTACCCACTCAAGGAATAATCAGAATCCTTGTCAGGGTAAACCCTCAAAGTCACTAAATAAACCAGAGATCAACCCCTTGGTAGCTGTTGCACAGAGTATACAGGCTCAATTTAGGGCAATGTGTAAAGTATTTATGCAGTACCAAAACAGTAATAAAGTCAAAATGCAAAACAAAAATCCCAAACCAAATTTGAAGCGGAGTAAAATTTAATGAACAAAATGACAAGCCAACATGGGAAACTAAAGATATGGATTTTTTAAAGTTTTAAGTATCAATAGCACCAAAAAGCACAAGAATCAATGGTCGTGGCAGACCAGGACCTAGTTGCAATTGGAGGCTTACCACAATGAAGCGTGGGTCGGATACAACAACCAGGTTCATCCTGATCAAAGATTTTAACCCCCGATTTAGTCCCTGAAGTCCCAAACCACGATAGGAGTACACATCTAAAGTCCCCAGGACCTCAGGGGTGGCACTTAGAGACTCACAGGGTGTCACGCAGAGGACAACATCAGGGTCCAGTCCAGGTCAGTTGCCACTGGACAGCGGAGGAAAAGGGCTCGTCGCTGGTTTTTCCCTGTAGCTTGAACAGGATGTCAGCCTTTGATCCTTGGTGTCCACTTGCTGGTCCTGGGTATGAAAAGTAGCAGGTCCAGTCATGAAGGGAGCAAGTCCAGTCCTTCAGGGCTTCACTCGGGCCAAAAACAGCAGGTCCAGTCCTCTTCTGATTTTCCGGAAGTCCATAATAGCGTCCGGATGTGGGTGCCCAGAGGTGCCACATTTATGCCTGGTACTAGCTAGTAGGTGGGAATGACTCCTGGACATGCTCTAACCTACAATGTTTCCAGGACCAACTCTACCCACTATGGACCTTTTCAAGATGAAAGTCTTCGGGCGCACTACACTTTGGCTCCGAGTGCTGGGTGAGTGGGTCAGTGTACTATGGTAATCGAAGTCCTCCCACATGTAACACTAAAATCCAGTTTGAGGTAGCCATTGTACCCACAAACTCCGGGACAGTTCTGGTAGGACAAAAGCAGATTCTCCAAGGGCATTGACAAAATAGCGAATCTTTTACCCAACTAAACTGCTTAAATTTATTTGCACACAAGCAATTGGTTCAAATAGTTTAGAGAAAAAGAAAATGTCAATTGTTCTGCACCGTAAAGAAGTCTGGCAGCCCGGATAAATGAATAGAGTCTGACCTTCCCCATGTCAGAAAGAAAAACGTGTGGTAATTGCTTATCTCGTTTGCGCGTTGAAGATAGATAATACTGAATGTGTAGAAGATGACTTGAAGATTGTTTAATCCCAAGTCTGGAAGTTGAAAAACGCACTGCTGGGAGTATCAGCGAGGGTGACTAGACTGAGGGTATACTTAATCAGGAATTACGGGAAGCGTTTAGTTTAATTAAACAGATGACCCAAAGGAAAAAAAAAAAAAAAAAAATCAATCTATTTTACAACCTTTAAAAAAAAAAAAAAAAAGTCAGAGGAATTGTCCTGAGGAAAGGAGTTAGAGTGTGGTAATAAGCTAGTTCTCCCTCGTGTCTTGAGATACAAGCTTATTGTACTTACTTATGCCGGATATATTTCAAGGGCATGGACTAAAGGGACTGCGCCAACTGTTTGTGGCCTAGCATCAAGTCAGAGGTTGATATTTTTGTTCAAGGATGTGATGTGAGGTGATAATGTCTTAACATCTCATGAAGCTCCACTTGTGCCTGTCGAATTCCCATGAAGCCTTGCCATAATTCGGGAAAAGATTAGTTTAAGTTCCAAATATTTTGAATGAAATTGAATGACATTCCCATAGTTGAACCTGCAAACATCCGACCAATCTAGCCTCCTTGTGACGATCACTTAGAAAAACAGTGCAGTGGGATTGTACTCCCCACCCAATGCGTCAAGGTTGGAGTTGGCATGGCAGTGGTAAGCTGGTCTGTGCACTTGTTAGTTTGCTTTGTGCGCGAGTAGGCCACAGGGGTGCACCTTGTGTGAGACCGCATTGAGGAAGCTCTATTCAGTCTCCTAAATAGTTCCAGAGGGTTTTCACTGCTGGGATTGAGCTTCTAGGCCCTTACCGGGTGTCTAATGTAACATGAAGAACTGTTCGACTAAAGCCATCCCATACAGGTAGGCGTTCGCATCCGTTTCGCCAGGCCTTGTGTAGGTTCTCGCTCAGACTTATCTCTGGGATTCCCTAGGTAACGGAGGTAATTTTCTTAGGCCGCAGGCAGTTCTACATGGGAGCACCAAGGAGTTCTTTGGCCTCATGTTTACCCTGAGGGGAGGGCTGTCGCAGCGGTCCTTACAAATGCATCTGCAAAGGCCACGTCTGCTGGGGTCATAGGGGTTCAGAGCAGGATATTGCCAATGACTCCAGTTGCCTAAGCCCTCGGCTCAGTCCTCCCTCCCATGCGGTGTCCCACTATTGTAGGTATTTGTGGTGGCCTTTTCTATGAGGCAATAGAGTAGAGTTGACCATTCCTGGTTTGAATTCCCTTTCTCTGCTTAGTTACTGCCACCGTCCACCCTAGGAGGGAGAAGGTGGGGTTTGTGGAAGCTTTGTAGTTAGGCATACTCCCTGCATGGCACAGGACTTTGATAGTGCTGCGAGCCCCCCCTCAAGACAAATGGGGGTAGGCATGGTGTAGTGATCACTCCAGGCTGATTGTGATGTTTCAAGAGGATTTATTCAGGTTGGTTACAAGATCAGTAATACAGTAGTATTCAGCCCCACCAGGATCAGCCAGCAAGGCACTCAGCCCTTCTCCAACTGTGTAATTCATACACCAACATTCTATGTTACATCATCTCAAGAGTGTTCCACTGGTGGAGCAGTGGATGACATGTAAAGCATAATAACCAAGATACTACACATGGGCATGCACATCTAGCTCCTACAACTAAATGGCCACATCGCCATGTGAGGTTTCTTCCTGCATGACTTGGGGCTGCTGCTCGACTTCATGCTGCCAGGGACAAGGGGCAGCAGGAGATTCAGGCCCAGGTTGAAGTCTCATGGCTGCCATCTTCAGCACCTAGGCACGCCCTCGTAAATTTGATTTTAGGCTCCTTCACCAATTTTAAGACCGAAATGAGGAATGTAATTTCGGTGTCCGATTATTACATAAAACGGTTTGAATAAAAATGTATTGAAGCAGCAAGTACCTCAATATAGCATTATAGCCCGCTATAGTGGGCTATACCGGTCATTAAAGGCCTGCTTCAGCATTAAAGTCCCAACCTGAAGGCGAGGACTTAAACAAGGGAGCAGGTCTTTAGCGGCTGGTATAAAAACCATTCGGCTCCATGAGGGCAGAATGCCCCAATGAAAAAAAACTAAAAAACGCAAAGGCTCCTGAAGTCTAAGGGGGTTGAAACCCTGCCACAGTGCCAAGGCTTTTGACCACTTGAACATTTACAGCAAGAGCTGTGGAAGGAGGCTGAAGTCAGCCCCTGGTTCTCCCTGGGCTCCGATAAACAGATTTTCCTGGTTCAGCTGAGCCAGGGAGCCCCAGGAGTGGAGCAGAGCTGCCCCTGCATCCTTCCGAGGCTCCAGTGACCAGGGCCAGTTTTAGGGTGGTGGCACCGGTGCAGCCACACAGTTCGGGGTGGGGAGGGGGGCAGGGTTAGTGAAGTGTTTAAAAATAACTTATGGGTTGAAAAGCACGTGCAGCACCGTTTGTGTCCAGCAGTTCAGGCAACAATATAAATAGAAATTCTAATGATTAATGTTCCTGCTGGAGAGAGATGAAGTTGTCTAGTGGCAGTTTGGACTCTTCATAACGTAGCACAGTGGGTTAACATGACTGCAGCAAAGAGCATGTACCATGTAGATCACACAACTGCATTGCACGTGGAAAGCTCAGTGGGTTACTTTTTGTCACGGAGATACTTTTGTTACTTGCAGTTAGAAGTTACAATCCTAATATAGCAGCATATATTAGCTATCAAAGAGCTGCATGCAAACTGCATGGTTATGTTACATCGTTATGTTTCACCCTCCCCCCCAGTCTTTCATTATCCTAATTTTGCTAAAAAGGTTTGTTTGGTGTGAAATACATTAGTAAAGCCAGCCCTAACCAAGTGGTTCATTTTAAATCCTGAGTTTGTGCTTCCCTAGACAAAACTCTTAAAATATACTGCCTACTAGTATGGATGGCATGCTATTCCTACATATCGTAATCCACAGTTTTATGTAACTGTGCCTATAGACTGCATCACACACGATCCACTGTCTGTATAATGTGTGTGATGTAAAGTGCTCCAACACTACACTGGTATGAGTAGCACTATAAAAACAAAGGAAATGCATGTGAGGGGCTATAGAGAGATGAGGGGCACTGCTGGAGGGTGGTAGTGAAAGAAAAAAGAAAAAAAAAGGACTGTCGCACATGGCACCACCAGAGCCAATGCCAGCCTTACCAGTGACACCGAGCTGTAAGAGCAGTGGGAGGGGAGGGAGGGGTCAAGTCTCTTGTGTGCCCTGATACACAGGCTCAGCCTTTTGTTTTCCCCTCCGCAATCCATATATTTTGGAGAGGCAGTGTATTGGGACATTGTATAGTTGAGAGCGGCAGGCCTATAGTAGGTTTCTAGGCCGCTGCTGCCCCACCGTCTCAATAGAAATCTCAGCATTCCAATGTTCTAGTGCCAATTGAACTCTTGCAATATATTTATGTCAGAAGAGTATCCTTCCATTATCAACAGTAACAAAGTTCTGTTTACTTAGTCCACCATAACAATCTTTAAGGGATTGTGTTTGTCAACACAAACTACTTTACACCATTCACAGGTTAAAGGTATGGTTAAAAGTTATTCGATTTTTGATAGTCTCCCATTACAACTAAGGTAGATGTTACCAAGGCACTGAAATCTCCTGACTTGGGCTCACAGGTACACTCCGCAAATTTCTGTCACCAAAGAAACACCTTCTATGCTTATTATAGGTACAGTCCGAGCCTTATTTGTGTTCATTTTGGATACAAAAGTTTAACAAGCACCATTTTGATAAATTAAGGATAGCCAAAATAGAATCAAATTAACTCCGTAAAATTTGAAAAAGTACCAGGATAACAAGCCACCCCAACATGTGTTAAAGGGAATAATGCGATGAATGTGAAACAAAGGTTGCTCAAAAAGACTAGTTTAGGCACCAGGAAGACAGAATTCGTATGTTAGTGTTTGGCTTATATTATGCTAAAATGAGAACTGTCACTTAGAGTTTCCCCAGTGACTACAAAACTTTAGGGGTTCATCAGCGTTACGCCTTCATTACTCTTTTACAAGTATGGGGAAGCATTACGATGAACTGTAGACTGCTGCAGTGTGGAATGCTTTGGAACATTACGAATAGCGGGAAATATCTTTTCAAGTCGTGTTCGGGACGGTTAGCAGCAGTGCCGGCTATTGACTGCTCCGCTCTTTGCCAAATAAATATTCTTCATTACTGGTGTGGTCGATCATTTCAGGAACAATGCACAAAAAAGGTTCTGCTACAGCTATTCAAGTCGTGCACAAAAACATGCTTCATCACAGAATGAAGCAAAGCAGCAGGGTACTCTTCAAAGGCTCAGGGTGTGCTCTAGGATTTATCGATGGGTGCCAATGCAAGAATGGAAGAGCGATGGCGAGTGGAGCAGATTCAATTATGGCCTAGAAAAGGCAGCGTGAACCAAAGCGAAACTAAGAGGGTCAGTTGTATTCCTCCATCATGTTATTTGCATAGTGGACATTTACCAATGGAATACAACCGATGTACAGGTAGGGAGCCCAATATATGAACCTCCACCTTGAGCCAGCCCTGTGGAAGCACGTAATGTGGTGGTAGGTACTGCTAAAGGTGCAGAATTAAAGAGGCAATAGCATGGGTAAATGCGGGATCTCGAAATGACGCTCACCTGACAGTGCGACAATATCTCAAGTCAAGAATTGAGAGTGGTGCGCACAAGGGAGGAGTGTTTACCCTACACTACTAATCAGACATACTAAAGAATTAAAGAGGCATTGCAGGCCGCTTGTGGATTTACTTTAGTTTTTATAGCTTTAGCAACTGCAGGTATTACACAACTATAAGTATATAAAGTATACTTCAATGCAGACGTCACGGAGCAATAACCCCCCAGGAGCATGGCCTATAGTTCATACCCAGGGGTAACTTGATGGCACCAAAGGCCAGCGCCAAACATAGCAAGTCGAGATCCTTCTACCTCCATTAGCCCAAACCACGCTAGGTGTGGTATCAACAAGCTCCTCTTGTATTAGAGTACGAATGAGCACCTGACAAGATCAAGCTTGACACAGCTCATCGAAATCACTTCCTTTTCAACAGAAAAGGACTACTTTACCACAGTTTCACCTAACACTTAATCAGGGCCTCCAAGTTAACATGTGACTCATTCAAAGGCAGTAAATAGACCAGTATTAAAAATCTGATAAGCTAGCCGCTAGGAAAGCAGAACGCAAGTGGAGGCACTCAAAAAGTGCCGATGACAGACAGGCCTATAAATCCACCCACAGACGCCATCTTGACCATATAGCAATGGCCAAAAAAAAAAACCTATTTAGGTGACAGAATAAATAAGGCTTCCAACTCTCAAAGAATTCTCCAGCCCGATCGCATGCCAACCAGAACAACTTATTTCGCAAGAGTGGGTGGCCACCTTGTCCTCCTTATTTGTGGACAAAATTAACAACATTCAGTCTTTTCCCCCACAAGGCTGGTGATAAACAGCACCATTGGCCAGTCAGTAATCACTCCCTGGATTCTACTTCCCTTAATGAATATACTGAATTCACCCAGGAGGAAGTCAGCACTGCCCTCTGCAAGGTTAAATACGGTTCCCCTGCTGACCCAGTCTCCCCCCATATCCGGTCTAAAATTGGGCCAGCCCTTCTCCCAGGCCTTACCAAGCTCCTCAACCTATCCTTACAACACTCAACTGTCCCAACAAGGTGGAAAGCGGCCATGGTCAAACCCATATTAAAGAAGCCCACCCTGGACCCTAAGCAGCCCAACAACTATCGGCCCATCTCCCTTTCTTTGGGAAGGTCCTAGAGTCACTAATAATAAACAACTTACTACCTTACTGGAGAGTAACAATCTACTGGACCCTTCTCAATCCGGGTTCTGGGCCTCACAGCACCAAAACCGCTTTGCTGGAAGTAGTTGACAACATAAGACTCTCCCTGGATGCCAGACAATCAGCCATTCTGGTCCTACTCGATCTGTCGGCTGCCTTCGACACCATCTCCCACAGCACTCTTTTATGAATCGTCTGTGGGAGATGGGTGTCGGGGGCGTCGCATTGAACTGGCTCAGGAGCTACCCGACTGACCGAACCTTCGAAAGTGCATGCAGGCACGTTCATCTCCAGGAGCCAATCCATAGATAAGGGTGTCCCCCAGGGCTCTATCTTGAGCCCCACACTCTTCAACCTGTACGTGGCACCCCTAGCCAGTGTGAATAAATCACACGGCTTTGACACAGTATCGTACGCTGACGATACTCAGCTGCTAATCACGTTAGGACCAGACCCGACCGACACCAAACTTCGATTCAGGAAGTGTATGTCTGATATACACACCTGGATGCAAAACAATCATCTGCAACTTAATGCCAGCAAAACTGAAATTATCCTCTTCGGCAAAGCACAAGCCTTGTGGTCTAGTGACTGGTGGCCTCCCAATCTCGGCACATGTCCTTCATCCAAGTCGGTAGTTCGTAACCAAGGAGTACTGATTGACAATCACCTCTCTATGACTGATCATGTCAATCATGTGGCCAGCATCTGTTATGGATTAATGCGCAGCCTCTGTAAAATTTCATCCCGAATGCAGCTGGTGCAAGGATTAATCATCAGCCGGCTAGACTATGGAAACGCCCTCATGGCTTCCATCAACGAAGAGCAACTAACTAAACTGAAGGTCCTCCAAAACACGGCCGCCAGACTGGTATTAAATCTACTGCCCCGATCTCCTTCGTTACCAAGTCTGAGAGCTCTCCACTGGCTTCCCATCAGAAAACACATAACATTCAAGATTAACTGTCTGGTCCACAAGACCATCTGGGAACACGGTCCTCATTATTTTGTAAATAAACTGATCAGGTATAACACCTCCAGAACTCTCAGATCTGCCAACAAACATTTTCTTACCCCATTCAAGATCCGCACCGCCAGAAACGGTAGGAGATCCTTCTCATATCTTGCTCCCACTCTATGGAACTCACTCCCTCTACATCTACGTATGGAGACAGACCACAGAAAATTCCGTAAAGCTCTCAAAACCTGGTTGTTCCGAGTTCTCCTTTTTCTGCCTGCTCTCTCTTTTTCCTCCACTGTTTCCCAGGATAGGCTAGCGCTTTGAGACCTTCGGGTGAAATGTGCGCTCAACAAAATCTCATAACAACATTTACTGTGGTCCGAGTAGACCAGGCCAATCACTCCATTTTGTTCAGTTAGGACGAACAACCCAGACTACTCATGTATGCATGCCATGACTTCCCCTTATGATTAAAGGGGTCCTGTATCTCAACACAGAATGATAAAAGCATCAGAACCCCCACTCATTCCATACTTTGACCATACTTACCCCCGTTCCAGCAGGCAGAGAAGGCTACAGTTGGATCTTCTCCAGGGTTACGTATTCCAGACACTTTGCCCATCTTGTTCTTGCCTGCAGCCCCCTTGTGAGTCTCCACAGCTGTGTAGAAGCACCCTTGAAGAGAGGATCCATCCTCTGAGAGCTGGAGGAGTGAGCCCAGGCTGTTCTTCCATGAGCCAGTCATGTTACATCTTCTACCCTAGAGAAGAAAAGCATAATGTTCAATAAAAGCTGCAGCACCCACTGCTAGGCAGGGCCCCTCCGCTGTGCCAGGGCTTCTGAACCCAGACTTGCAGCCACATTGCTCTTACTGTCCTGGGCATACACAGCTTTGCAAATACATCTCATTCTTTACCTGCTACAGTGCCACCAAACCCAGTACAGGTATTAGTGTTGCTCGGCTAATATAGCTCGACCCCGACGTAGTGACCTAATGATTACAGTATGGGGACTCAGGACCCAAGTGCATTTAAATGGTCATAATAAGTGCCACCCTCTCCCCCAGAGAAAGTGTGTCAGGAGCAGGGCTTAAAATGCCAGAAGTGGACTAAAGAGGTTTACTTATTAGGAGCTTCACATTGGTCTCGGGTGAAAAGAGGACCCCACTGCTTGTGGAAGACCCATCTACTAGCTTAGCTCCTAGCAGAATTACAGTAGTGCTTCTAGTTACACTCACTGAATCCTTATCAAGTTACTGTTCAAGGCCCACTCCAAGGCTTGTATTGGACCACTAGCGAAGCCAGGCTTACCTTTAAGTTTACCATAAAACTGTCCAAGAACCCAACGCTCAGTTCTTCCTTTTAAGTTATTGAATTCTGGTAGTTGTAGCCTTGATGCCCATCACGATAGCCAATTGGCTTCAAACAGGAGTGTCAAATGTAAGTCCAGTAAGGCCAGACCCATGCAGGTACATTACCCATCCCACCAGTATTGACATTATCTCAAAATATCCCACGTCAGGGGCACTTTCCATTTTCATGCCACTTTACTCTGCTCCCTGTAGTCCTCAATAATGGCAAAATTATTATAAGTGGCAGAAAACGAGAAACAAATTATAGCTGTCAAAGCACAACATGGGCTCTCTACCTCCGCAGATGTGGGTCCAGGAGCACAAACTGGTCATAGTAATTTTTGCAGGTAAGTAAGAATGTCACTTGAATGCGTTTTTACACTGTAATGCTTTCCTATGGAGAACAGGGCATATACTGCATACAGGTATTTGCAGATGATTCTCAGGGGTCCCATTTAGGACTCAAAGTGCTAGGGGGCCAAGGTCCAAAGTACCACTAGCAGTCAGCGTTTACCTGCCCTGGGGTGTCCAGGTGCAGAAGTGCAGGGCAGGTTGGAGCCTCGCACGCTACACCGTAGGCTGGGGGGGGGCGCACCTAGAAAAAGGCTGCAGAGGGGGACTTGGGGACAAGTCCAGGAGCTCCCAACAGGGGGCTCAGTTTGTGTGGGTCCTGGGAGCAGGAGAGCTCAGTCTTGGCGCGGACCCGGGTTGGGGAGCTCGGGTGCAAAGGGTTTTGATCAGCTGGTGCCTGTGCGTCAGAGGTACCCACGGATCTCGGGTAGACCTAAAAAAAGGGGGACAAATCAGGACAGCTGGGCCACTCTGATGCTGATGTCTCTTGTCGGCTGCTTGGTCTCTGCAGTGTTAGAGTGAGAGTGGACTCAAACAAGCTTTGGTTACTGCAAGGAGTCTGGTACCCTGGGTATTGGTGCAGGGCAGCTCCAGTTGGTCCTGGCATCCTCTCGCTTGGTGGGGAGATGGATCTGACCTCTTGTAACAGATCCATCTCTTCCTGGGTGGCTGCTGTGTCAGTGGACCTGGTGAACAGCAGAACAGTGAACCGGAAATTGTGGTTGGTGCCTGCAGGAAAGTGGCTCCTTCACTTCAAAGGAGATGCAAACCGCTGCAGACCCTCCAAGAATTTGAGGCTGCACAGCTGCAGGATGAGTAGTTGTCTCAACTGTCAGGACAGGAGCAGGTAGGCAAGGTTTGGCACAAAAGTCCACCAGCAGTCTGAAGTTCTTGCTTCTTTGGCTCTTTTCACTCTTCCTTTTTCAGTCAGTCAAATCTGAGTTCCTGGTGTCAGGGGGCCACCTAAATACTCAATTTAGGAGTGTTAAGGGGAGCAAAAGGTAGTGGCCAATGGGTTACTTACCCTTGGGGTCACTCCACCCCCTATATTACCACTTCTTATTGGGAGTGGGTATAACCCGGCCCCAGAATTCCCATTTCCATCAAAATGGTGGAACCCTTCTTTTGTGAAGCACATCAGGCAGACCACCTTAGGGGTGTAACTGGCCTGGTAGCGCTCCATACCTCCTAGCATAGCTAATTTCCCACTTGTCCTGGTGCCAGATGGGCCTCAGGGCAGGAGGTGGCATCTCCCAGGTCTGGGTGGAAGCCAGGGTCGCATATCAAAGGTGGCAGAGGCTTTGAAGACCCTGCCCTTGGTATGCAGATTCACTAGCCAGCCTGCTGGAGGTGTGAACACCTTCCTCCGGAGCAGGTATTGTTTCTGTGCTCTCACCTGCAGGGGTCAAAAACAGGACTGTGGTGGCAGGCTGGACGATATCAGTCAGCCAGCACACTAAGAGGCTGGTAGGTTTTCAAGGGTCACCTCCAAGATGCCCTCTGGGTGCACGTTTTAAGAAAACCACTACTGGATTCAGTACGGATTTATTAAAAACAAGGTGTTTGATACCAAACACTATAGATTTCAGTGAAGCAATCATAGCTGGGAAACTCGTAATGACCACTGCCCAGTACATACACTTAAGGTGGCTTCCCTGTTCACTTGTACCATCTAGAAAATGAGCTAGACAGCACAGGGGCATATCTGCCCAAGCAGATATGTCCTCACATGTAATATAATGCACCCTCTTAGGGCTGTAGGGGAGACTTGCATATATGCATGCAGTGTATGTGGGCATGGCACATAGGATGTGTGCCATGTCGGGTTTTGACTTTTGTCTGCACCATTTCATGAAGCCTGCAATAGCAGTCTGCACAAGTTCGATGGTGGGTCTCTTAGAGTGGCACAATACATGCTGCAGCCCTTAAGGACCCTCTTTAGTACCCGTGCCCTAGGTACCAGGGGTACTATTAGGGACTTACAGGGGTGCTAAAGGTCTTGCCAATTAGGAACAATTGCACAGTTACCTTGTTTTAGGGAAAGAACACTGGCACTGGGGACCTGGTTCGCAGGAACCCAGTGCACTTCAGTCAAAAGTGCATCGGTGGGGATGAGCATGTCTAACAGGGGCACTTTGCTGCACTTCTATCTTGCTGTCATCCACTGATTCCACTCAGCAGTCACCTTCTGCTCTCTGGTTTCCCTTTCCTTTCTCCATAACTATTGAGCAGCTACCTCAGGCCAATCTCCCACAGAGTGCTGTTACTTTGTCTATTCACAACCCAGGCACATGTTTACTAAAGCTTGCAATGGTGCTTCCACGACAATTTAGTACTGCACACGCAGACCTTTAAAACAGCAAGAAAATGGAGGTGGTATGCATTGCGTCGTTTGGACAAAGTTTTACTAAAAGTGCGTCGTAGTTTCTTGGGGGGTGTCAACTCATTGAAAAGGTTTCTACCCAATTCCTCCCATCTTGATTTTTTTCTTTCTAGGCTTAGTTTTCACTTCTTGCTTCTTCTGCTTTTCTGAATACCCCAAAGAGATATTTAAATACGTAACAACATCTTATAACAACTTTTTTTCCATTTTAAAGCAGTACTGTTTCTAGAACACTTTAACCGGCTGCATTGAATTTCATTTCATTGAGACTTCGGGCCTTACTTAGTCCTCAATCAATCAGGGGTTTGTTAAAGCGCGACTACTCACCCGTAAGGGTCTCAAGGCGCTAGGGGTGGGGGTTGCAGGTTCCATCCATCAAGGAGGGGGTCTGTCGAAGAGCCAGGTTTTGAGGTTTCTTGCGAAGATGGGGAGCGATGTCTGTCTGAGGTGGAGCGGAAGGGCGTTCCATGCTTTGGTCTTTCTGGTGCGGGGGACCACGGTGTACGAGAGCTGGGCTGATCGTAGGGTCCTTTGGGGTGCGTGGAATTTGAGTCGGCTGTTCAGGTATGCTGGTCCGGTGCCGTGGAGGGCCTTGTGTGCGTGGGTGAGCATCTTGAAGGTGATTCTCGCCTCAACAGGGAGCCAGTGGAGTGTGCGCAGGTGCTGGGAGATGTGGCAGTGTTTTGGCAGGTTGAGGACCAGTCTTGCGGCTGCGTTCTGGATGTTCTGTAGCTTGCAGGTGAGGTTTTTGTTTATTCCGGCGTAGAGTGCCTTGCCATAGTCGAGTCTGCTGGTGACCAGGGCGTGAGTGACGGTCTTTCGGTGTTCGAGGGGGATCCATTTGAAGGTCTTACGAAGGAGGCGGAGGGTGTGGAAGAAGGAAGACGAGACAGTTGATCTGGCGGTCCATTTTGAGCTCGGAGTCCAGGATGATTCCCAGGTTGCGTGCGTGGTCCATGGGGGTTGGCGGGTTTCCGAAGGCGGGGGGCCACCAGGTGTCGCTCCAGGCATCGGGCCCATGATGAGTACATCTGTTTTGTTGGTGTTTAGTTGTAGGCAGCTGTTTTTCATCCATTTGGCGACGGCTTCCATGCCTTCTCGAAAGTTGCGTCTGGCGGTGTTGGGCTCGTTGGATAGGGAGAGGATGAGCTGGGTGTCATCTGCGTATGACACGATGTTGAGTCCGTAGGTTCTGACGATGGGGGTGAGTGGAGCCATGTAGACGTTGAAGAGCGTCGGGCTGAGGGAGGAGCCCTGGGGGACTCCGCAGGTGGTAGGTGTGGGGTCCGAGAGGAAAGGGGGGGAGTCTGACCCGCTGCGTCCTGCCGGAGAGGAAGGAGCAGATCCAGTCAAGGGCCTTGTCCTGGATTCCTGCGTCGTAGAGTCTGCGTATTAGGGTGCGGTGGGAGACTTTGTCGAACGCTGCTGATAGGTCGAGGAGGATGAGGGCTACTGTTTCTCCCTTGTCCAGTAGGGTGCGGATGTCGTCTGTTGCGGCGAGGAGGGCGGTTTCCGTACTGTGGTTTTTTCTGAAGCCGGATTGGGAGGAGTCGAGGATGTTGTGTTCTTCAATGAATGTGGCGAGTTGGCTGTTGATGGCTTTCTCGATGTTTGTCGCTGGGAACGGGAGCAGGGAGATGGGTCTGTAGTTTTTGAGGTGGGTGGGGTCCGCTGAGGGTTTCTTTAGGAGGGGGTTGACCTCGGTGTGTTTCCAGTCGTCGGGGAACGAGGCGGTCGCCAGGGAGCAGTTGATGGTGTGGCGGAGCATGGGTGCGATGGTGTCGGCGGCTCTGTTGAAGATGTGGTGGGGGCAGGGGTCCGTGGGGGTCCGTGGGGGCCCTCCCCCCCAGTGGATTGACTTCATTGTCTTCAGTGTGTCTTCGGTGGTGAGGGCTGTCCAGTCGTCAATCGCTGGTTTCCAGGTGTCGGGGGTGGTTGGTGAGGGTTCAGTGTGTTGGTTGTCTTCGTCGAAGTTGTCGTAGATGCTCTTGATTTTGTGGTGGAAAAAGGTGCTGAGTTTGTCGCAGAGGTCTTGTGAGGGAGGGATGTTGGTAGACTTGCTAGTGGGTTGGGCGAACTCCTTGATGATGCTGAAGAGTTCCTTGCTGTTGTGCGCGTGGGTGGAGATTCTGTCTTCAATCGCTTTTTTCCTCGTTTCTCTGATGAGTTGATGGTGGGCGTTGGTGGCGGCTCTGAAGTGGTCGTGGGCTTCTGTGGATTTGGTGTTCCTCCAGGCCTTCGAGGCGGCGGCATGTGCTTCTGGACTCTCGAAGTTCGGTGGTAAACCATCTGGCTTTCTTGGCGCGGGTATTGTTGTTTTTCTTGAGGGGGGCGATGGTGTTGGTGCTGTCCGAGATCCATCTATGCAGGGTTCGGGCTGCGGTGTTGGGGTCGTCGTTTTCCGAGATGGTTGGGGTGGAGTTGTCGAGTGAGGAGGTGAGCTGGTCGTCTGTGATTTTGGTCCAGTTTCTTCGTGGAAGCAGGTGCTGGTGTCTGTGGATGGTGGGTGTTCTGAAGGTGAAGTGGATGCAACGATGGTCGGTCCATGGGAGTTCGGTGGTGTGGCTGAAGGTGATGGAGTTTCCTTTAGTGAAGAGGGGGTCGAGGGTGTGTCCTGCTGAGTGCGTGGGCTCGGTCACGATCTGGCGCAGTCCAATGTTGTGGAGGTTGTCCAGGAGGGATGTGGTGTTGGGGTCCAGTTTGTTGTCGAGGTGGAAGTTGAGGTCTCCCAGCAGGGTGTAGTTGGTGGATGCGATGGCCTGCAGGGAGATAATGTCCGTGATGGAGTTGGCGAAGGGTCCGCGGGGTCCAGGGGGGGGCGGGTCGGTAGATGAGGGTTCCTCGGAGGGTGGCGGTGGGGCTGGCCAGTATCTTGAAGTGAAGGTGTTCCATCAGTTCTGTGGGCTCGTCAGGGAGTGTGCTCAGGCGGAGGCTGGATTTGTGGACGATGGAGATTCCTCCTCCTGGGCGGGTGGGGCGGTCCTTCCTGGAGATCTTGTATCCTTGGGGGATGGCGATGGCGATGTCCGGTCCCGAGGTGGTGTTGGTCCAGGTTTCGGTGAAGAACGCTACGTCCGGGGTGGTGCTGTCGAGGAGGTCCCAGATTTCTGTGGCGTGTTTGTGGAGGGATCGGACGTTGAGGAGGATGCATTGCAGGGTCTTCGGTTTGGTTGTGTTCTTGTGGGCGGGTTGTGCTGGATCCGTGTTCTTGGCGGTGCTGCAGGTGTGCCGGCAGCGGTGACAGCTGAAGGGTCCGTGGGAGTCGGCTGGTGATGCTAGCTTGCAGTTGTTGTTGCGGCCTGGGTTGAGTGCGTGGAGTGCTGCTGGGTCGTAGCGTTGGCGGGGCGGAGGTCCAGGGTTCCTGGCGCTGGTCGAGGTCAGTTCGCGGACGGGCGCAGACGGGCTTGCCTTTGACGCGCCTTCGGCGCGCTCGCGCAGTGGCCGCCATTAAGTAAGGGTCGGGGAGGGCTGGACAGCTGGGAGGCGGGGAGAGGAGCTGGATTGGGCCAGTCGCGCTGGAGGGGAGGGGCCGCGGGGGCAGCAGCGGCGGGGAAAGGTAAATGAGGAAATAAGGGATAAAGAAAAAAGGGAAAATGAGCAGAAATAAGGCACAAAAGAGCAGAGATGCAGAAAAGTGCAGAAAGGTGAAAGATAAAAGAGGGTAGAAAAACGAGTGAAAGCAGAGTGAGAGGAAGGAGACAGAGGTCCACTGGACCACCAGGGATGAGGCGCAGGGAAACCTGCGGGTGGAGGAGGGCCTCGATCACCAACACTCGAGAGTGCAGGGGCAGGCCTCACTTAATGGTGGAGCTGCGAGAGTGGGAGAGCAATTTCACTGACAATGAGTCAGTGGTCTTGCTCGCCTGTCCCCGCAGTGGCCGCCATTAAGTAGGGGTCGGGGAGGGCTGGACAGCTGGGAGGCGGGAGCGGGGAGCTGGATTGGGCCGTTCGCGCGGGGGGGCCGCAGCGGCGGGGAAAGGTAAAGGGAGGAAATAAGGGATAAAGAAAAAAGGGAAAATAGGCAGAAATAAGGCACAAAAGAGCAGATATGCAGAAAAGTGCAGAAAGGTGAAAGATAAACGAAGGTAGAAAAACGAGTGAAAACAAGTGAAAGGGCAGAGCGAGAGGAAGGGAAAATGAGCAGAAATAAGGCACAAAAGAGCAGAGATGCAGAAAAGTGCAGAAAGGTGAAAGATAAAGAAGGGTAGAAAAACGAGTGAAAGAGCAGAGTGAGAGGAAGGAGACAGAGGTCCACTGGACCACCAGGGATGAGGCGCAGGGAAACCTGCGGGTGGAGGAGGGCCTCGATCACCAACACTCGAGAGTGCAGGGGCAGGGGCAGGCCTCACTTAATGGTGGAGCTGCGAGGGTGGGAGAGCAATTTCACTGACTGCGGGCGGCTCGCTCTCTTGCCCGGTCAGGAAAGGCCTGTCACTCGCTCCCCTGGGGAGGGGCCCTCTGCTGTACCTAGAGATCCCTGCCTGGCGCCAACCTCCGCTTTGCAGCAATGAAGTTTGCAGAGCAGGTGCCATGTTGATAGAGTCCACTTAGCAAACTTCTTCGTTCGAAGACAACCTCTCAAAGCGGTAGTTTGTTTTTTAGGAACAAGAAATAGGCCCAATGCTCAGGAGCCGGAAAAATGCCAAGGCTGCCCAGGGGGTCACGTAGGGGACCCTCCAACAGGGCGGCCGCCTTAGTGCCATAGGAAGGCACAGAAGTCTGCTGACTAGGCTCCCTGGGCTAGGGACCAGGGGGTCTGCTGGCCGCGTCACTTCCGGCCGTGGGAGGGGGACAGGGGTATAAAAGCCTTCCCCCGCCCACTGTACGGTCTCTTGACCGCTACCCGTCTCACTGTTTGGAGGTCCCCTTTTGCGCCGAGGTGCCACGGGGGGTGGCCTCCTGGTCTGGCGTCGTGCTGGTTACATCCCTGGTCGGCCTAGTCTGTGTGCGGTGAGTCGTGCCCCCTACCCGGGGGTGCGCTTTCTAGTGAGGACGGGCCTCGTTCGCTTGCGGGGATGTGGAGCTTGTAGCTCGGAGGTTGTGTGTTGTTGTAAGCCGCCACGCATGACCTGTCCCGTCTGGGGAGTTTGACGTGGGGGGAGGCGGCAATCTAACACAGTCCGAGTAGTCCGGGTGTGTATTTGCCCCTTTGCGCAGAGCCTCCACGCCGTGTCGTTGCCCACGTGGTCCGCCAGTACCACAGGTCCGGGTTTGGCGTGAGTGCCGGGTAGGGTGAATTTGTACGACCCCCACCCTGTGACTCGTCGGTACTGGGGGTGCCGGGTTAAAGGGGCTCACCTTAGGATAGCTCCGCGAGGTGTGCCTTTTCGTGCCGCCCACGCGTCGGGTCAGGAGTTGCCTTCGGTGTGTTTGGCGGTGAGTCCCCCCCCTTTGGGGGTGCCATTGTCCCTGTGTGGGGCTCCACTACGAACACCCACTCCCCCCCCCGCTCTGGCGGCCAGCTTCTCCACCCGGCGGGCGTGAATGGGCAGGGCCGCTGCACTGGGAAGGGACACCGTGGCAGGATCAACCGGCCCCTTGGTCGGGCACCATTGTCCAGGGCAGTGGGGTGGCCATCCCCGGACCCGGGCTAGGTTTGCCTTTGCTTCGGCATAGGGTGGGTTCACCGGGAGGCCTCCTTGTTCCCCACTGGACACGCTGAGTCAGTCGTGTCCCCCTGGTCTGGTGACTCACGTGCGTCGGGATTCTCTTGGTGAGTGCGGGGGCATAGTTGGCGTCCCCCCAGAACTGTTGCCTTTCTGGTCATTCATAGTCTTTGGCTGTGCGACTGCCTGCGGCGCACGTGGAGCGGTGTCTGCAGTTTGCGTGCCGGTATCTGGGCCGACGGTGTGCCACGTCCGGGTGTCCAGGGCACGCCTGTCCGGGCGTGGTATTGGGGAACAATTTGAGCTTGTGTTTGTTGCCCGGGAGCAGCATCCCCGTGCCAGGTAGGTCGCTCCCCCACCACACAGCTCCGCCTGTGCTGTCTGCCCGCTGCTCCTGTAGGTAAGATCGCCCTCCGCTTGTGGCCCCGGTGCCAGTTTTGTCTGCTTGTCTCCCCTTTCCTTTCTGTGCCCCTCGCTGCCCCACTGTTGTTGTGCCCGTGATTTGCCTGCTTTCCCCCCGTTTTTCCTTCTGTGCCCCTCGCTGCCCCACTGTTGTTGTGCCCGTGATTTGCCTGCTTTCCCCCCGTTTTTCCTTCTGTGCCCCTCGCTGCCCCACTGTTGTTGTGCCCGTGATTTGCCTGCTTTCCCCCGTTTTTCCTTCTGTGCCCCTCGCTGCCCCACTGTTGTTGTGCCCGTGATTTGCCTGCTTTCCCCCCGTTTTTCCTTCTGTGCCCCTCGCTGCCCCACTGTTGTTGTGCCCGTGATTTGCCTGCTTTCCCCCCGTTTTTCCTTCTGTGCCCCTCGCTGCCCCACTGTTGTTGTGCCCGTGATTTGCCTGCTTTCCCCCCGTTTTCCTTCTGTGCCCTCGCTGCCCCACTGTTGTTGTGCCCGTGATTTGCCTGCTTTCCCCACGTTTTCCTTCTGTGCCCCCGCTGCCCCACTGTTGTTGTGCCCGTGATTTGCCTGCTTTCCCCCGTTTTTCCTTCTGTGCCCCTCGCTGCCCCACTGTTGTTGTGCCCGTGATTTGCCTGCTTTCCCCCCGTTTTTCCTTCTGTGCCCCTCGCTGCCCCACTGTTGTTGTGCCCGTGATTTGCCTGCTTTCCCCCGTTTTTCCTTCTGTGCCCCTCGCTGCCCCACTGTTGTTGTGCCCGTGATTTGCCTGCTTTCCCCCCGTTTTCCTTCTGTGCCCCTCGCTGCCCCACTGTTGTTGTGCCCGTGATTTGCCTGCTTTCCCCCCCGTTTTTCCTTCTGTGCCCCTCGCTGCCCCACTGTTGTTGTGCCCGTGATTTGCCTGCTTTCCCCCCGTTTTCCTTCTGTGCCCCTCGCTGCCCCACTGTTGTTGTGCCCGTGATTTGCCTGCTTTCCCCCCGTTTTTCCTTCTGTGCCCCTCGCTGCCCCACTGTTGTTGTGCCCGTGATTTGCCTGCTTTCCCCCCGTTTTTCCTTCTGTGCCCCTCGCTGCCCCACTGTTGTTGTGCCCGTGATTTGCCTGCTTTCCCCCCGTTTTTCCTTCTGTGCCCCTCGCTGCCCCACTGTTGTTGTGCCCGTGATTTGCCTGCTTTCCCCCCGTTTTTCCTTCTGTGCCCCTCGCTGCCCCACTGTTGTTGTGCCCGTGATTTGCCTGCTTTCCCCCCGTTTTTCCTTCTGTGCCCCTCGCTGCCCCACTGTTGTTGTGCCCGTGATTTGCCTGCTTTCCCCCGTTTTTCCTTCTGTGCCCCTCGCTGCCCCACTGTTGTTGTGCCCGTGATTTGCCTGCTTTCCCCCCGTTTTTCCTTCTGTGCCCCTCGCTGCCCCACTGTTGTTGTGCCCGTGATTTGCCTGCTTTCCCCCCGTTTTTCCTTCTGTGCCCCTCGCTGCCCCACTGTTGTTGTGCCCGTGATTTGCCTGCTTTCCCCCCGTTTTTCCTTCTGTGCCCCTCGCTGCCCCACTGTTGTTGTGCCCGTGATTTGCCTGCTTTCCCCCCGTTTTCCTTCTGTGCCCCTCGCTGCCCCACTGTTGTTGTGCCCGTGATTTGCCTGCTTTCCCCCCGTTTTTCCTTCTGTGCCCCTCGCTGCCCCACTGTTGTTGTGCCCGTGATTTGCCTGCTTTCCCCCCGTTTTTCCTTCTGTGCCCCTCGCTGCCCCACTGTTGTTGTGCCCGTGATTTGCCTGCTTTCCCCCGTTTTTCCTTCTGTGCCCCTCGCTGCCCCACTGTTGTTGTGCCCGTGATTTGCCTGCTTTCCCCCCGTTTTTCCTTCTGTGCCCCTCGCTGCCCCACTGTTGTTGTGCCCGTGATTTGCCTGCTTTCCCCCCGTTTTCCTTCTGTGCCCCTCGCTGCCCCACTGTTGTTGTGCCCGTGATTTGCCTGCTTTCCCCCCGTTTTTCCTTCTGTGCCCCTCGCTGCCCCACTGTTGTTGTGCCCGTGATTTGCCTGCTTTCCCCCCGTTTTTCCTTCTGTGCCCCTCGCTGCCCCACTGTTGTTGTGCCCGTGATTTGCCTGCTTTCCCCCCGTTTTTCCTTCTGTGCCCCTCGCTGCCCCACTGTTGTTGTGCCCGTGATTTGCCTGCTCTCCCCCGTTTTCCTTCTGTGCCCCTCGCTGCCTATCGCCATTCCCGCCGCTGCGTCCCTGCGGCCCCGCCCCCTGACTGCCCATTCGCTGCCCCTGCCTCCCGCCTCCCAGCTGCTCCTCCCTCCCACCTCCCCATAAATGGCGGCCGCTGCACGTGCCGCGCAGCGGGCGTGCGCAGCGGGCGCGCCGCTGGCGCGCCGAAGGCGCGCCTAAGGCAAGCCCGTCTGCGCCCGTCCGCGACTGGACCGCGCCCAGCGCCAGAACCCCTGGATCCCACCGATGCAACACCACTCGACGGACCTACGACGCCGCCACACTCACCGCACTCAATGCCGGCCGGAACCCTGCCTGCTACCGAGCCTCACCGAGACGCACCCACGGACCCTTCACCTGCCAAACCTGCCGATTCACCTGCCCCCTGACGTGCACCACCTCCGCCAAGTCGAGCAACAGCAGCAACCACCTGAAATGCATCCTGCTGAACACCCGCTCCGTCCACAGGCACGCCGTGGAACTCTGGGACCTGCTCGGCGCAACAGCACCGGACATCGCCTTCCTCACCGGAAACCTGGATGAACGCCTCCTCAGCGCCTGACATCGCCATAGCCATCCCGGATGGATACAAGATCACCCGGAAGGACCGCGTCAACCAGACGGGAGGAGGCATCGCCATCGTACACAAGAACACCATCCGCATCTCGACTAACTCCGACGAGACCTTCACCGCCGCCGAACACCTACACTTCCAGATACACACGGACCCCAAGACCACCCTCCGAGGCACCCTCATCTACAGACCCCCGGGACCACGCACACTATTCAGCGAAGACATCGCAGACTTCATCAGCCCGCACGCCATGCCCTCCGCCGACTACATCCTCCTAGGGGACCTCAACTTCCACCTGGAGAACAACAACGACAGAAACACCACCGCCCTGCTGGACAACCTCGCCAACCTCGGACTCAAGCAACTGGTGAACACGCCCACCCACTACGCCGGCCACACGCTTGACCCCGTCTTCTCGTCCAGCAAGCACATCTCCTTCAGCCACGCCACCGGACTCCACTGGACCGACCACAGCTGCGTCCACTTCAGCTTCAGAAAGACTGCGACCCACCACCACCCGCAACAGGCTCCCCGCCGGAGCTGGAGCAAGATCACCGCCGAGCAGCTCACCGCCTCCCTCAGCCAGAACACACCCACCGACACAACGGACCCAAACGAAGCAGCCAGCAACCTCGCCAAGTGGCTGACCGCCTGCGCCGACGACCTCGCACCACTAAAAACCCTCCCCAGCAGACCCGGAAGCAAGAAAACCCCTTGGTTCACCAACGAACTCAAGGAATCCAAGAAGAACTGCCGCACTCTCGAGAAAACCTGGCGACTCGACCAGACCACAGACAACAGGACCGCCCTCAAGCACGCCACCCGCAAACACCACCAGCTGATCCGTGCCACCAAGAAGTCGGCACTCAAAGAACGACTGGACAACAACGCCCATGACAGCAAGGAACTTTTCAGCATCGTCAAAGAGTTCTCCAACCCCAGCGCCGGAAACAACGACATCACCCCCTCGCAAGACCTCTGCAACTCACTCTCCGCGTTCTTCCACCGCAAGATCACCGACATACACAACAGCTTCAACGCACAAACAACGCACCCTACCGCCCGAACCAATGCCCGCCACCACCACCCTCTGCAACTGGACCCCGATCAACACCGAAGACACCACCCGCACGATGAACTCCATCCACTCCGGATCACCAACCGACCCCTGCCCACACCACGTCTTCAACAAAGCCGACGCCACCATCGCACCCCATCTCCGGGACATCATCAACTCCTCCTTCCGCACCGCCACCTTCCCGGAGAGCTGGAAGCACGCCGAGCTACCGCCCTCCTGAAGAAACCAACGGCGGACCCCACCGACCTCAAGAACTACCGCCCCATCTCGCTCCTTCCGTTTCCGGCCAAAGTCATCGAGAAGACCGTCAACAGACAGCTTGCCGCCTTCCTCGAGACGAATGGATCCCTCGACCCCTCGCAGTCCGGGTTTCGGGCCAACCACAGCACCGAGACCGCCCTTATCGCAGCCACCGACGACATCAGAACCCTAACCGACAACGGGGAAACAGCTGCCCTCATCCTCCTGGACCTCTCCGCGGGCGTTCGACACCGTCTGCCACCGCACCCTAGTGAAGCGCCTCAGCAACATCGGAATCCGAGAGAAAGCACTGGAATGGATCATCTCGTTCCTCGCCGGAAGAACCCAGAGAGTCCGCCTCTCCCCGTTCAGATCCGAAGCCACCGAAGTCATCTGCGGCGTTCCACAAGGATCCTCACTCAGCCCGACCCTCTTCAACGTCTACATGAGCCCCCTCGCAGCCATCGCACGCCGACACAACCTCAACATCATCTCCTACGCCGACGACACCCAGCTGATCCTCTCCCTCACCAACGACCCCACTACCGCCAGAGCCAACCTGCACGACGGGATGAGAGACGTCGCCGACTGGATGAGGAACAGCCGCCTTAAACTGAACTCAGACAAGACGGAAGTCCTCATCCTGGGCTCATCACCCTCCGCCTGGGACGACTCCTGGTGGCCCCCGGCCTGGGCACCGCACCCAAGCCAACGGACCACGCACGCAACCTGGGCTTCATCCTGGACTCCTCCCTATCAATGACCAAACAAGTCAACGCCGTCTCATCTTCATGCTTCAACACCCTGCGCATGCTCCGCAAGATCTTCAGATGGATCCCCACTGAAACCAGGAAGACCGTCACCCAGGCACTCGTCACCAGCCGACTGGACTATGGGAACACCCTCTACGCCGGAACCACAGCCAAACTTCAAAAGAGACTCCAGCGCATCCAGAACGCCTCCGCACGACTCATCCTGGACATCCCCCGACACAGCCACATCACCGTACACCTGAAAGACCTGCACTGGCTCCCCGTCAGCAAGAGGAATCACGTTCAGACTCCTCACCCACGCACACAAGGCCCTCCACGACCTGGGCCCAAAGTACCTCAACGACCGCATGTCCTTCTACACGCCCACACGCCAGCTACGATCAACCAGCCACGCCCTCGCCACCGTACCACGCATCCGCAGAACCACCGCCGGAGGAAGATCCTTCTCCTACCTGGCGGCCAAGACCTGGAACTCCCTCCCCACTCACCTTCGGCGAACCCAGGACCATCTCGCCTTCAGGAAGCAGCTCAAGACCTGGCTGTTCGAGCAGTAACTTACCCCCTCCCCCAGCGCCTTGAGACCCTCCCGGGTGAGTAGCGCGCTCTATAAATGCCGTGATTGATTGATTGATTGCCAGGTTGGCGTGGGCCCTCTGGGGTCTCCTTTTGAAGGGGATCAGGGCACGATGTGGCGGGTTGTTGCTACGTCCCCCAGCCCGGTAATGTGCGTGATGCAGGGTGGGAGGGTCATACCCTGACGAGGGCCCCACCCAACAGAGACCTAATGAGACTCGCATTTACTACTACCCTCCCTTTGTTTCTGGGGGAGATACTTAACCCCACAAAGATGTCCGCAGCCTAGGATGTCATGGAAGGATGCTGCTCGCAATGAATGTATAGTTTGGCACATGACTGCATTCTGTCAAATCAGCTGTAAAGGGTGTCATGTTGTGCGGGGGGGGCAACATGCAGCTGTGTTACTTTGAGGCTTGCATAAATAAGATGGGACACTAGGAAATTGGGGGCTGGGGAGACTGTGTGCGTGTGGCACAGGTTAGGGACGCTGCTGCAAACACGGGCACAACATTGCTCCGGTTTTGCAGTAATAAAGAAAGACACTGCAGAATAACATGGCTGTTGTAAACTTGAGATATGTCTGCTGGGTTTATTGTCCACTCTCGTGCTATGCTCGTTTTCATTGTTGTAATGCAAGGGGTGAGCAGCTGTGTTTTTATAGGCCCATACATGTAGATCTGATTTGAGAATTTCTGTTTTATGCTGACGTACGGGGGGATTGTCATCCCAGCTATGCAAAGAACTCTAGGCAGTTAGGAGGACTGGGTCGAGGACTTTTAACAAAACGCCAAACAGAGACATAAGACTCATAGACGTATGATGAAATGGAAACCTCAAAGTGAAAGAGAGAGTAATCAGTCAGTGGCTGTTGTAGATTGGGCTACATCTTCTAAGAATTTTCGGACAGTGTTTGGTTGTGTGCGATACATGCATATCATTCCTAGCTAGTTTCTGGAAATTTCAAAATATGTGTTGCACTTTAGCTCATAGACAGCGGATTCCGCTCACCAGTAAAGACCATGACCGGGATAAACCTATTTGACTGTCTCTTGGAGCCCAGAAGCGGTTTGGGCAAGTGAGGCTTTCTGGTTTTGGTTCACCATTGCAAACAATATTGTTTGGCACTCGCGCTTTGGTTCCAAGAGGCAGGTTTCGGCCCTGCTTAGGTATAAATATATAGACTACGTAGCTCGTGCAGGTCACCCTGGGCCCCCTTTCTCGGAGATTGAGATAGGGTGCTGCCGCAGGGTCAGTGGAGCGTGAATTTCACCCAGGGTCTAGTTCATTGGGATTAGATTCAGTTCACTTTCTATCTGGGATAGAGATACAGCTGATTTGAGGGGTAAACTGCTGCTCTGCAACTGCTAGTTGGTCTGGCATAACGGCAAGGGCGGCAGACTATTATGCTGGGGAGCTGGAGAACCGAGTCGGGTTGGAGGCTTGGACTCCTGGTAATCTCCCCGTACCGGCTGTAATGCAGCAGGCGGTCATGTAAAGCACTGTATAATACACAAAGGCGGTCAAAATAACTATCTCTACGCCCCCGCTCAGGCCATTGGTCCTTTACTTGTCTTGTTAATCTGCGGGCGTATGGAAGGTAGTGCGAGTTTCGCACTGTCTTTGCGTGATGTGTCTGGTGCTGGATGGTTGTTAATTAGGCACAGCTGTGAGTCGGGTGTTCGGGGTTAGCTTTACCTGAAATTCTCCTGGTTCGTTACACATTGTTTTATTGCTGGGGGCATTACATATTTACACAGCATGCATGGTACGGTTGTCCCTCGGGCTGAGCATGTACCCCAATGGTGGCCAGATGCTCGATGGATCCGGCTCAAGTACGAGGCGTGCGCGGTCTCAATGTGCTTGCCTCCTACGTGCTCCACTATTGTGGGTGCGGACGCATGGGCACAGATACAGAGCACTCTTCCCAGTTGTTGCAGGTCCTTCACGGTTTTGTTTACGGCGCTGGTAAGGCGTGTTTTCCCAACAGCCTGTTTCGCGTTATGCTCTGGTGTCTGAGGCAGCTGTGGCTTGTGAGGCGGGCTCGTTGAGGTGGTTGGCACACACCTCCTGGTGTGTGCCACTGATTTGGGCTTGAAATCTTCTGAAACAATATCTATATGCCCCCCAACTAATCCATAGCCCTTTCACGCATGTAACCAACAACCATTGACAATTGCTCTGGCTTGCGGTAGGGGTAAGGTTACGGGTAAGAAAGTGTGGCAATGGGCTACTAATGCTAAATACTGAATAAAGTTTACCTGCGTAATATGACCGGGGTGGTCTTTGGGGTGGTAATCTCTTGTTCCCTTATACAGTATCTATTTAGGGGGCAGGTACTAAGGTGGGGATACCTTTGGCAGTTTTTCCATGCCTATACGCAAGTAGTGCTTAAGTCATAGTGTCCTAAGTGTGCAACATGATATACTTTTGTATAGGGAGCCTGTTAAAAGTTGCATTTGGTCGAACAGTGCCGGGCTAACGGGGACGACTGGGCAAGAATCAAACTGGAGTGGTTACTCAACACTGTTGGCTAGAAGGGATGTTGTTAAGAGCAGAACTCAAACTAATTAGCCTTAACACTTGATGGAGGCGATTTAGTGACATGCCGTAAGTGCTAAATGTTGTGCAAATTGGATGGCATGCCTAGGGAGATATCTTCCATATTCACTGGATCCCCCCAATCCAACACGCCTAAAAGTAAGCGGAGGATGCCCGATGGATTTGTTAGACCTGTTATTAGTTTTACGTAAACGCACCAGGTACTATGAAGTAGTGACATGTTGTCTCAAATCATAGGTACTGCCAGGACACATGTTGTTCAAGACACACACCTCTAGACACGACTGCCCCCGCCTTGAGCAAGGGGTTGGGCAGTACTTATACGTTTAAAATAGCCAGGCATGTCGAGCGGCAGAAATGAAAGGGGGTTGTGTTCGACCTCCTGTTTAGAACGGGTAGGCGGCACCCACCAGCGCTTTGTCTTGGCCGACAGGGGTTGCCCTTCGAGGGAGAAGTGGTCAGGACCATGGAAGAGATCTTGAGGGTCCGCAACCAAGCCAGTGCAACATGGGTTAGGTTCAGAGGCAGAGATGGCCACTGATTTTCAAAGTGGCAGGGCTATTAGGAACCAAAGTAAAGAAGCATAGATTGAGTTCGGGCAGGACTATCTTGTCTGTGTTATGCAGGAGGATCTGCTAATACAGCAGGCATTGTGTCCCTGCACACCCATAAGTTTTTCATCTGGGGACGCACCACACATTTGCAGGTAATAGGAGCAGGTAGTACCGGTGCATCTAAGCTCAAGTTACTAAAAGGGTTCAACTCTGTATTTTACTTGCTGCGCTTCTACGACAGGGGTTTGAAGGTGAGGCGAGGTCCCCGGACAAGTTCTGCTTGCTTTTAGTTTTAACAATGGGATTGGAGTTCCAATCTCTGGACATTTTGCAGTCCGAGAAAGAAAAGTAAATATAAATAAATGGTTACGGGACCATGACAACATTGGCAAGCCGTTTTATCAATAATTATGGTGAGGTGCTTACTTAGTGGCTTGTGGATAATTAAAGGGCAGGCTAGTTGTGAGTAATTTCTCCAGGGTCCCACTAGCTAAAGCTTGGCCCCTTTTGACACACCAGGATACCCTAACAACCGCGGGCTTATGGGCTACTTCGCTAGTTTTAACAGTCAGCCTGGTGAGTTGCGCTAGTGTGGCATTCTCATGTAGCAGAACACGGGGGTCAGGTACGATGCCATGGCATTTCTGGGCCACACAAGGGCAGATGGGTACAGTGCCAGGAACTGCACGATCTCTGAAGCTAGCTATGGGCAATCTGCAGCGGAGCGCTTCAGGCAGGGGAGACGATGGGAATTCCAAGGTTTAATAGGTTCAGCCATCCGCAGCCACCCCGGGGAGTGGCCGGAAGACCGGTTAAGGTATCATGTGCAGACAAACGAGTATTCCAAAGGCACACTGGGAGGCACCAGTGGTGGGATTGGGTGCAGGGTTATGTTGCAACTAGGTGCCAGCTGGAGTAGTTGTTTATACTGGTGTGCAGTTTTCTATAAATCTTAGTTCCGGGGGAAGGGCTGTCGGTGCGTCCTGCGTTTGACGCGACGGGCGGAATTATAGAAATGGTGCTGTTGCCTCAGAGTTGGGGCAACAAGGTTTATAGTATTAAAAGGCTACGTTGGTTTAAGTAAAGTTGGCATGTTTCCAGGCGGAGGCAGGTAGCTGACGGGCGCTAGGAGGGGACATCAGCCAGGAAGCACAGTAGTTATCATCGCAGGCAGAAGGGAGAACCATTTACTAATTTGGAATATACCACCGGCACCCCGGTGATCACCAGAGGTAATGGGGAGGGTGCAGGTACAATCCCACTGCTGGTGCAGGACATGGGTATTAGCTGAAACCCAACGAATCTGCAGGAATAGTCAAGAAAGGGTGTTGAAGCACAGACTTAGTCAACCTTGAAGGTGAGGCGCAGATTGCACACGGTGCACAATGGTCTGTGGTCCGTCATGTTGTATTATCAAGTTGGAGGCAGACTGACTGGTCAAGCCAACGAGACGGTAGATAGCCAAGCACCGGCATTCTCGCCATCGCAGCACCTGGGGAATAAGTTGTCAAACTCAAAGTGTGTTGGGGCTACAAAGCTTAGCGATATACTGGGTTGCAGCACAGAGGCTCATATATGGGACACCCGGCATCCCAACAAGGCCCGAAAGGGCAGGTGATCTGCATCTATCGTTTTCACCATCTCTGTAGCTTTTCCTCCGTCTGGTCTACTACCTGGTACCCACCAGAATAGGTCTGGCAAAGGGCAGGGTCAAAGGTATGGGTGATGGGCCATCCATGCGTGCTGAGAGTGGCACGATGGGCGGAAAGCAGGAGATGGAGGCATGGGTTTCCTGACACAGATAATGTGGAGGGGGTGCCCAGGCATGCACTGGGACAGTTTGCTAAAGATGCTGCAGCACAGATTAAGGGGGGGTGTCTCCCCTCCTCACTTTCTGGTCTTCAACCGGAAGGCTATCAATGGGCAGTGGGGGGCAGTGTAGCGGGTACATTGGGTGCAAGCTTGATTAGGTATAGGATGGGTGCAGTGCTCCTCAGGGTGAATGGCCTTCCGTGCGTCTCGAGTAGCACGAGTGGCGGAAGACAAGAAATGGAGGCATGGGGTTCCTCCACTAAGTTACCTTGGTTGGGGGTCCCAGCCATGTGCTGGGACAGCTTGCTGAAGCAGCTGCAGCACAGACTAAGGGGGTTGCCTCCACGTCCACAGGGTGTTTGGTAGAGGTTAGGGACCACCGGGCGGGGTGCACGAGGACTAGTCTACCGGTCTAGAGTGGGCATGGACTTGTCTTGTGTTGCCTGGCCGTGGCAATGAGCAGACTCTCTGGGGGAAGAGGGACCTGTTGCAAGAGAGGGAGTCCTCCAATTGTAAGATGCAACCATTGGGGGCATGTGAGTTATGGTGGTCAGATAGCCCCCCCCGTTTAGTGTGGCGAAGAGCCAGGTCAAGGGAGGCCTGGGGAACCTCGCGCAGGAGAGTTGACAGTGCCAGGCGTAAATTCACCAACTGGGTTTGGCTGTATAAGGTATGGTTTGCTTGCCAAATCCACAGGGAGTTTGGTAGAAGATGGGGTTTCCTTGGGACACTATGTGTCATTTGAGCATCCAGCTGGGGGCAGGTGAACTGGGGTGGTCCGAAACTTTACCTCGCCCACTTTGGCAAGGAGCCCGATCTGGAGACGCAATTGCGTATCACGTAGGAGAGTGAACAGCGCCATGCGTAAATGCACGGAACAAAGGGGATTTGGCTTCATCTGGCATGGTTTACTTCAGGCCAAGTCTACTGGATGCTGGGAAGTGGATGAGGTTCACTTCTCAAGGGTAGGCATGGACTTAATTTTGCTTGGGGAGGCCTTGGAAGCAACAGGATGTAGGTTGGAATATCTGCCTTGGTGGGGGGCCCTGGTGGTGACGGTGGCCACCCCCAGAGCTGTGGAGGAGTTACAGGGCGATCCAGAGTCTGCAAGGTACAGAAGGGTACTATATTGCAGCAGCACAACAAGGGTGCTAACCCAAGGATACCCAGGGATGTATTAGCGGGTCCCCTGGAAGAACTACGGTGCCCCGTTAGTCCTATGGGCGGTTGTGGGTCTGAGCAACCGGGGGCTGCCTAGAACGCTCCGCCCACCTGTTGGGGGGCGTGAGTAAGGGAGTGGACTGGCGGTCCACTGATGGGAGAGGTGGCCTCTCCCAATAATTGGTAACCACCGATTGGCCACGGTGCAATTTGGCTCATCAGACGGGCAGGCGGCATAGGGGCTGGCCTGCCCTGGGATCGCCCGTAAGATAACCCACCATGTTGGCATATTGGTTATGCAAATAAACCTGCAGCAAATTTCTCCACTAAAAAGGTGTCGTGTGGTTTATTTATGTATGTTGCTGTAGATAACTGAGTGTTGCCGATATTGGCACTATGCGTGAGGGCCACAAAACATGTTCCCTGGCTATGTCGGCCAACACAAGCACAAATGAAGCGACTGGAGCCACCCCTCAATAGGGCACGATGCCCATCACTGGGGCCCAGCTTCATGCAGCCCAAGTACCCCTGGGTTAGGAGCTTCCGCCAGCAGAGTCTCCGCCCACAGTAACTCTGCAGGCCCCCCTCCTGTTCTAAATAGCGCGGGACCACAGGTTCTGAGTGACAGGAGGGTCATCGGCTGACCGCTTTCCTTTTGCCAAGCCCTAAATAAGGTCCGTTTTCTTTTAGGTGTTGCAGTATATACCTACCATCGGCTTCATTTTCATTGCCACCCTTGTTTTATTCCATTTAGCAAATCTATACCTTTTGTTTTATGCAGATCTTACTAGAGAAGGCTTTTCTGTCCGGTCATTAGAACAAGAGTTGGCCAACTGAGTGCTTGCTGCACAATGTATCCCGCTCACAAGGAGGAAAGGCTGCAAGACCTCTGCTGTGAATCAAAGCGTGCCCGACAGGTTGCACATAAATACCCGCAGAAGGTGCAGTAGTGGTACCTATAGCTACACATACGTCCGCCCCATGTTCATTAAGTAAAAGGATTGATAAAGCAGCCAATGAAACACTGGCTGCTGAAACATGCACGTTTCTGCAGGTCACTCGTTTAAAGGCTGGCAAGGTACATTCCACCCTCTGTCCTTCTAGGTGTACCATTAAATTGCATCTTAGTAAAATGTGTTACTAAGAGTGCTTAGAAACAGCAGACGTATATTACGAGGCACTATACAAAACAAACTACAACAAAGGGCCCTTTCAGCCACTCGGGCCAATGGACGTTACGCCCCTTTGTCTAGTCACGTTTCCAAGCCTGGCGTTCTGGGAGAGGAGGTCCTGGGTTTTTCCACTGGATAGCCATCAGGCTGACAGCTAAAGAATTATTTTAGTAGACATTGGTATGACACCAACAAGCAAAGACACGCCAACGTTTTGGATTTGCTTTTTTCCCTCTCAAACTATAGCACGCTAAGAAAAGGGGTAGATCGAATGAGTTAACTCTTTGGTTAGGCTCTATAGATTAAGAAGTAGCGTAGATGTTTTCCATTTTAAGGTGCTGTATTAAAAAAAAAAAAAAAAAATTCTCGAGTTTTACATATTATCCAATTTCTAGAGCTCTCGGGGTTTACAGATCCAGGCGTGCCTAGCCCATCCAATCCAGGTTTCAATTTGGCATTTTGAGACTTAG
The DNA here is from genome assembly GCA_963921515.1 of Calotriton arnoldi. Lineage (NCBI taxonomy): Eukaryota > Metazoa > Chordata > Amphibia > Caudata > Salamandridae > Calotriton > Calotriton arnoldi. Next base: position 540,501 of record CAWUFW010000771.1, read on the forward strand.
TTTCAGGGTTTATATTGCAATACCCAAGACTACAAGTCCCAGAATGCACAACAAAAGCCGGGACTGGATTGGCGTCCCATGCACGGACTAGGGAAACTGGAGTTCTGCACTTCTTGAACAATTATCACACAAACACGGTCAATGCCGTCGAAATGCCTAAAGCTAGTGGTCTTGAACCTCCCTGTGAAATATTCCCCACCACTACACCCCACACGCCAAACCTCTACCTCCAGTGCCAAGAAACCAGCCTCTATGAAAAACATTTTTCAAAGTTCTGTAACAAGAGAGAACCACCCCTCCTCGACTAAGCCTCACCCATTCTTTCTACAAAGAAGCACAACACTGCCAACCATTCACCTCAGGTGTGCACAGGATCATCTGGAATAACAGCAGAAAACTGACGGTGATCAATAGCGCCATCATTAAGCCGGGCACCCAGTAACCTAAGGAACAGGGTCGGGAGGCAGACTTTTATAGAGGCAACGTCACTGAATGGGTAATTAGGCTTGAGCATTCTGATTGGTGACTCTGATTTGGAAGCATATGAACGACTAGTCGAGTCCAATCTGATTGGTGAATGCGGCTTTGGTCATCTAAACTACACAGGCCTCGAACTCTGACTGGTAGACCCGGCCTCAGGCTTCTGATCAGCAAGGCAAGCTCCGTGCATGAGACGGGGGAGTGAGACATTAGTCATTCGACAGGATAAGCAGCCTTAAAACGTCTCACTTGTGAGTGAAATCATAAGAATCCGACTTATCATGCTTCCACATACGTTTTTCAGGATTCGTGATCTGGTTGGAGAGGCAGGGATACGTTTCCCGAGTGGCTTCTTCAGCCACCTGATTGGTGAAGAAGGCCACGGGCACTTGATTGTCAAGTTAGATTCCACCTCTGGGACGCTTCGGTTGCAGCTGCGGCTTTATCAAGCGTTGATTGATTGATTCCAACCATCCTGAATGGTGAGTTCGGCGATCTGATTGATTTATCACATAATGATGACCATGGGCCAGATGCACAAAGCATTTTCCTGGTCGCAAACGGCCTGATTCACACATTTGGGTCGTTTGCAACAGGAAAAATGCTTTTTTAAATGTACAAAATGCGATTGGTAACTTCTTACTGAATCACTTTTTGCATTTGTGATTCGAGTTTAGGGCGTCCCTTTCAAATATCGAATCAGTATGGTATGTATTACTGTTTTAAGGACTACAAAATATTGAGTAAGATAATAGCGACCAGATTGTTACCGCATATGACCAAGCTGGTCCATGCGGATCAGGCGGGCTTCATTCGGCACAGAAACACTGCCATTAATATCATACATCTCATGGCCATACTGGACGCAGACGACTATTCTAAGGCAGACGCCGCAGTATTTGCGGTGGATATACAAAAAACCTATACCAAGTCCTGGAACAGATGGGACTGGGCGAGGGCTTCGTGAGATGGGTGAAGCTATTATATGCGGACCCGAGGGCCAGAGTGCATACGGGAAAGACTATATCAGAGAGTGGAGAGGGGTACAAGACAGGGATGCCCTCTGTCCCTACTGCTTTTTGCCCTGGCCACGGAGCCACTGGCGTGCCGTGCCCGGATGAGACGGGACTATGTAGGGCTGAAGGTAAAGGGGACCCGCCATCAAAACACGCTGCATGCGGACGACCTACTCCTCTTTCTCCGAGACACAGAGGAGGACTTAGGGGGGGCCAAAAGTATGCTAGAAGAATTCAGCCATCTCTCGGGTCTGAGGGTGAACTGGCAAAAATCTAGACTATTCCCCATGATACCAGATAGGCTTCCCCCGGAGGGCTTGGGGTGTTTACAAAGGGAGCCCACCTGCCTAGAGTACATGGGGGTGAAAATATACCACAGAACGGCAGACTTGGTAGAGGGCAATGTAGGCAGAGGAATAAGATCCCTCCGCTCCTCTAAGGAGTTTTTTAGGCTCTCTGCCGCTGTCCGTGGCAGGCAGAGTGGCCCTACTGAAAATGGTAGCGCTCCTGCGCCTGCTATGTATTTTTGGGACCCTCCCGATATGGATCCCAAGTGCGACATTTAGAGACCTGAAATCACAATTAATAACGTTTGTCTGGGGAGTAAGTCGCAGATGAGTAGCCCTAGCCATGATGCAGCGCTCCACAGCGACGAGGGGATTGGTGGTCCCTGACCTTGAGGCATATTACCTTGCAGCGCAGCTCCAATGGCTCGTGAGGTGGCTGGCGGCCAGTAGAAACCCTGGAAGGGTGCAGTGCCCATTTGCTCCAGAGACCCCAGACCTAGTGAGAATCCTATTAAGACTAAAGCAAAGGCCGCACAGGGGAAAAGAAGAGACAAAAACAATAACGCGGTGCTGGACAAGATGGCTACAGTGGTCCGGATGCAGAGTCCCCTATTCCCCAGACCTACCCATGGAAATGCTCCGGTACTTGCCGCATGGAGGGAACTGGGCAGGGCTGGACGACTGGAAGGAAGCGGGTCGACTGTGGTTGGGTACCTACTTAGAGACTCCCAGATGCTTCCTTTTGAGAAATTCTGAGAGGAGTTTGACCTTCCACAGGGCCATTTCTTGATGCATAGAGCTCTCACCACAGCGTTCAAGAAACATTGGGGCACTGGATCGACAGAGCCCAGGGCACTGGACTGTTGCTGATACGTGGCTCTATCGGCGGGTAGAATCAAGACGGTCTCCTGCATTTATAGGGCAATCAGGAGCGACGTCCAGAACCCCATGGAGCGCTTGAGGCTTCAATGGGAGGAGGACTTGGGGGGGGTACGGATTACAGAAGAGAACTGGGGAACTATTGTGGAAAGAACCCTTAACATATCCAGGAATGCACAGCTTGAGCTAATAAACTACTACGTTCTGCATAGAGGGTATCTTACACCTTCACAAATTAGGCGATACTTCCAGGCAGAGGAGGCGGCTTTCCCCCGATGCGGGGAAAAAGAGGCACATGTACTGCACATGTTCTGGGACTGTCCGGGCCTGAGGGGCTTTTGGGAGGAGGTGTTAAACGTAGTGGAAAGTGTTATTGATAAAGAAGTACCACAAACACCGGGTCACTGTATGTTGACAGAGGTGGAATGAGCCCACTTTGAAACATGATTGACCTTACGTGCCGCTGTTGAAAGCCTGGATGGGCAGCAGGAGGCATTAGAAAATGGTGAATAAAGAATTATTGTGCAATCATGCGGTCACCGCAATGATTAAACAAGCAGGAAGAAAAATAATGGTAGAATAGTGAGTAAAATGGATAACCCACGAGGAAATGGTTTACGGTGATCAATGATTTCACTTTTTTCAAAAAAGCTGTGCATCAGATGGGTGCGCAAGGAGAGTGCCCTTTGAGAGATTTTGATACAAGTTGTGACTCGGGACGGGTCACAGGATCTGTTCGCACGCACCATTAGCATCAGATACAAGGATTAAATGTTTAAGGGAAGGTGTGCATTCTCAAACTCATTTGTCATGTGCTTTGCAATTTTTTCGTCCCTACGTGAGTTTGCACCCCATGGAGTTTCAAGATTACACAAAGATAAAGTTGTCACTACGGAGACAGAGGTGAATACAACATCCAGAGTGGAGTTACCATGGAACAGTTGTCGAACTACAACATCAGATTAACATGACAGTTTAACTTGGATTGCTCGAATGGTTTTCTCAACAAACATTTTTACTGGATTGGACTTGTTTTTGAGTACGCAATTGATGGGCACTGCATTCTTCAAAAATATTATGTTCCTTTCATTTTTAAAATTTTAATTTTGCTGATAGAAGTGGGTGGATGGGGGGTGGAGTATGATTCATAGTTTGATTGTTTTTTCAAATGCATTATGGGAATTATAGTTTGTAATAAGTGGCTTTTAAATAAAGCACAGTCATAGGAGGAACAGGTCACAGGGTTAGTATGAAATAGCGAATTATGAAGATTGATTGGCCACACGAGGGAGAGCCCACATTTAACAGAGGACCGAGCAGCAGGGAGAGAACTTGAGTATTTGGAAGAGGGAGTAAAGCGTGAACAGGAGGTTAGGCTGCCGGGTGTGGTGTTCTGTAAGGTAAATTGTCGAAGTTTAGGTTGCTTTTTGGTTAAGGAGAAGGAGGGCTTGTTTTGAAGATGGGGGGTGAGTGTGGTGTAATTTGGGAAATTGTCAGTGGACAGTGGGGTTCACAATAGTACACAGGGAGGTGGGATACACAATATTTTTTAGCATCAGTTGAAGTATCATTTAGGGTGATTTTGGGTGGGAGAGGTTGAGTACGCAGTGAGGTGCACGTTGAGTTTAAATATATGAATATTTTGCAATAGATCCGAGGGTGTAGTCATTGCAAGCAAAAATTATTTTGAGTATACAGCGAATTTGCATTGAGCAGTCAGTTGAGTTGTTTTATATGTGTTTCAGTAAACCCCTGACGAAGAGCCGTTCAGGCTCGAAATGCATTGGGTGTAATCTATGGAATGAGCCCACTTTGAAACATGATTGACCTTATGTGCAGCTGTTGAAAGCCTGGATGGGCAGCAGGAGGCATTAGAAAATGGTGAATAAAGAATTATTGTGCAATCATGCTGTCTCTGCAATGATTAAACAAGCAGGAAGAAACATAATGGTAAAATAGTGACTAAAATGGATAACCCACGAGGAAATGGTTTACGGTGATCAATGATTTCACTTTTTAAAAAAAGCTGTGCATCAGATGGGTGCGCAAGGAGAGTGCCCTTTGAGAGATATTGATAAAGAGGTACCACAAACACCGGGTCACTGTATGTTGAGCTGGTTCCCGCATACGGCCAAGACGAAAGTTACTGGGAGGTTTCAGGACCTGGCATATGTATTGGCCAAGAGGGAAATCGCCAAGAACTGGAAGTCGACAGGGGGGGCCGAGAATAGTGACGTGGAAAAGAGAATTAGAGAAGTGGGCGGGCACAGAACGCAGAATCCTACTAAGGGAAGCAGGGCGAGGTATAGGAAACCTGGAAACTGCGAGGGCTTGGGGGAGACTGCAAGACGATATGCGGACACCAGACCTTGATGATGCAGCAGAGGCCCAATCAAACTCACCACCGCCAGACAAGGACAGAGAGATGATGGTCCCAAGAGATTAAGATAGGGAGAATAGCACGCAAACTTCCCTGCCCCACACAGACCCCAAATGAGAGCAAGGAACAGAACGGAAGGCGCGAACATACACTGCTAGAGACACTAAACTGTAAATAAACTACTCGTCAGGGGGAGGGGTGTTGAGGGAGTTGATTTCTTGTTACAACAGAAAAGAAAGAACAGAACTGTAACCAGGGAATATACATCTATATCCTGCCACTGTGATAATGAAAATGTGTATAAGTAAAATGCCAATAAAGTCTGTTTAAAAAAAAAAAATATGTATTACTGTTTTAAGACCGAATTCTGGTCGCAAAAAAAGTGATACTTTACCACTAGTGTAAAACTGATGCTAGCCCATTGCCAAAGGAGAAGAACCCTTTCTCCTTTGAGAATGTAAATAATATTATATTTTAAGAGCAGGCCATGGTTCCACGGACCACTGCCTAATCTTACGAAATGAAACTTCAAGGTTTTCTTTTTAAATGCTTCCCATTTTCCTTTAAGGAAAACGGGCTACATTAATAAAAAATGCTTTACTAACAAGCATTGGTAAATGCATTAGGTTTCGCATATGTGATTAGTAATAAGCTGTTTTTTGTTGTAAGTTGCAGCTTGCTGAGTAGTTGTGCAATATAAGTTACAGTAAGTCTGTTAAAGTGTTATGACTTGTTTATGTACAAAAAGGCAATATATTGTGCTGTTACTAGTGGTATAGTTTGGGCGAGTAATAGCAAAACTTTGATAAATGAAAGAGGGAAATAGTAGAATTATTTGATTTAATAGCAATATTATGTGTTTAGAGGAGTTCTGACAACTTTTGGGCCCGGAGTCACTGCAACTGCTGCACCATTCAAATCATGCCCCTAAAGCCTGCAAGATAACTGCATTTGTGACTGCATGTTAAGTAGTAAAATATAGAAATATTTGGTGTTTAGCGGAGTTATGACAACTTTTGGCTATGGTGCGACTGCACCTGCTGACCCTCTTGCCTGTAAGGTAACTGCACTTGCGACTGGCTGTTTAGGAGTAAAATATTGCAATATTTGGTGTTTCAAGGGGTTCCTAGAGCTTTGGGCCCGGTGTCACCGCACCTGCTGCACCATTGAAATCATGACTCTAGTGCCTGCAAGGTAACTCACTTGTGACTGCTTATTTAGTAGTTTAAATATAGCAATATTTGATGGTTAGAGGAGTTCTGACAACTTTTGGCCCTGGTGCCACTGCACCTGGAGCACTATTGAAATGATGGCCTAGTGCCTGCTAGATAACTGCACTTGTGCATTCCTGTTTAGTAGTAAAATTTAGCAATATTCTGTGTTTAGTGGCGTCCCCAGAGCTTTTGGCCCCGGTGCCACTGCACGTGCAGCACCATTCAAATCAAGCACTTTTTACTGCAAGGTAACTGCAATTGTGTCTGCCTGTTTAGTTGTAAAATATAGCAATATTATGTGTTTAGAGGAGTTCTGACAACTTTTGGGCCTGGTGCCACTGCACCTGCCGCACCATTCAAATAATGACCCTGTTGCCTGCAAGATAGCTGGACTTGTGACTTCCTGTTTAGTAGTAAAATATAGCAATTTTAGGTGTTTAGTGGGGTGCCTAGAGCTTATGGCCCTGGTGTTCTTGTACCTGCTGCACCATTGAAATCATGACCCTGTTATCCGCAAGGTAACTGCACTTGTGACTGCCTGTTTAGTATAAAATTTTAGCAATAATCTGGATTTATTGGGGTCCCTAGAGCTTTTGGCCCCGGTGCCGCCGCACCATTCAAATCAAGTCCCTTTTAACTGCAAGGTAAGTGCAATTGTGACTGCCTCTCTGGTAGTCAAATATAGCGCTATTATGTGCTTAGAGGTGTTCTGACAACTTTTGGGCCCGGTGCTACTGCACCTGCTGCACTATTCAAATCATGCCCCTGTTGTCTGCAAGGTAACTGCACTTGTGGCTGCCTGTTTAGTAGTAAAGTATAGCATAGCTCTACATATTAACTTTATTTTTAACATGCAATGTTTATTACAACATTTAGAATTTTATCATAATGACCAAATAGATTAAGTTGAAAAAATCAATCCTATAATGCCTACAAAGTGCAAATAAAGGTACTGGGGCATGAATAAGAAATGCCACAAACGTTCTAAGGCTAAAGCATCTGATTTACGCACCTAAGTAATAAAAAGCAACCATTCCAGCACCCTGTTAGAAGCTGTCTGCCTTTTCCTTGGGAAGAGATTTTATCTTGACAGTGAATGGGGCTTAAACGATGTGAACAGCTTTAGTAGAAGTATTGTAAATGTGCTGTGCGCAGCCAGGAGAAGTTAACAAAAAAAAGTTCCACACAAAAGCGAATGAACACAGTAATTCTGCGAAGGCACTGATAAGAGCCCCCTTCTAAGATATATTAAATATAAGAAATTTCACAAACACAGCACAAGCGCTGTGCAGGTGAAACCTAAAAAGCAATCGCAGACATGGTAGTCTGCTGACCTCAACAGTCCACCATCCCTGTTATGTCTGGAACTCCTAAAAGGTCGCAAACTGCAACCTACCTTATTAATATTCATGAGGTATGTCGATTTGCGACCCACAAGGAATCCCTAAATCAGTGGTTCCCAAACTGTGCGCCGCGGCACCCTGGTGCGCCATCAAAACTAGCCTGGGGCGCCGCGAGCACTAATGGGAATTCAGTGCTTTGAAGGGGATATTGAGGCGCGTGCATGACTGAAATGAAATGGCGCAGCAACAGTTCTGAGATGGCAGCAACTCAAACCTCATAATAAGACCACAGGAAAGGACTGGGTGCCTGGAGCCGGCAAACATAATCTGAATTCCAGGACTAGGAAAATCGCTCAGTCGTCTTCTCATCCGACGAGGCCACACAGATAGAAGCTGCTCATACACTTGCGGAGACACTCTGCAGTGCAGCAGATACCACAGCAGTGGTGGCAAAGCACAGGCGGTCCCTCATCTCACGGCGCCAGTTGAAAGGGAGACCTTCACCCTTGCCACATGCCCTTCAGGCATCAGTGTAAGTAAGAAACTAAATCAGCCTGTGAACATAGCCGCATTCTCCAGAGCTATAAAGTAGTTGCTTCGATGGCTCCGCTAGCGGGAAGATGCTCAGTTTAAGCCTTTAGGAGTAATTTTTATGTCAAAAGACATGAGTCACTCGTCTAACGAGGTCATTTAAATCCCGGTAACACATGTTTGTAAGATAAAAGGGCAACATAGGACACTGAAGCTTTGCTTCAATAACAGAAATAAGGAAGTGCGAGCTCTTTGAAGTGTGCACACGTGGTAGAGTTCAGGGGAAGGCAGAGTATAAATGCCTTTGAAGTGGGGCCAAGCAGAGAGTGGCCATATTTTACTCAAAGGCTACTAGCCTGTCTGGCACACAGTAAGTACAAGAAACCTTTTTTTTTTTTTTTTCAGTTTTATTTTTTATTTTATATAGCGCAAACTCGACTTGTAGTGCTTTACATGAGCACCAGTTACGCTAAACAAGGATACATTCATTATTTGATAGGCACGGGGATATTAAGAGATTTGCCCAGGTAAGGAATGGAATATTGCCGTGCCTCCTTCAAACGTAATGCATTAACTACACTTCCCGTCAGCACGTAGTGATGGCACAACTCCAGCCAATCAGAGCAGCCGGTATTCAAATATGCCTCATAACCAATAGAGCGTACCGCAGTACCTTAACTGAGGAGACCACATTCCCGGGCTTACAAATAGAACATAATGAGGACTTATTCGAGACCACTTAAAGATGGGCCACACGCTGAGTCAAGGTATGTGTGCAGCCCCCTTTAACCTTCCAACTACTACTTGCTACATCACCCAGCGCTCATCTACCCAGACACTCGATGCGCGCTTCACCCAACACACGGACAACGCTGGTGCTGGTGGGGTAATCGCTACTGGATGCACGCCCCGCACAGTTCTCTATGTAGCCTGTGCGAGAGCACTTTGTAATACATGCCACGATTAGGAACATTTTGTTCCCTGCAATGTGCCCATAACCTCCAGGCTTCGCAAGTTTTGATTTTTGAGCATCCAGTGATTAGTTATCTTCACCTAGAAAGCGGCGCTGTTTGTGCTCTGGGGCTCCACGAGCGAACTGTACTTGACATATTTCTCGTTGTCTAACACTGTTTGCCTGGAAGCAATGGGTGTGCACTGATGCATGAGATGACGAACACTGTACATGCCTCTTACCGGTATCTCCGCGTCTAGATAAATCACACTCTGGAGTTCCCACCTTGCCGTCCCACTATTCCTGTGGCATTTGATTGTCCCTCCAGACAGAGTCGTGGATAGCACCACATCAGCTATCTTAGGCTGTTTGAAGGACTTTTCAAATGTACAAATACAAATGTCAGACTCGCTCGAATCCAACAGAAAACACATGTAAATGATCAAACAAAATCTTTGTAATTCCCATACCGAGCACAAATCCATCTATCAATCTATCTAACCTACCCTCCCTTTTAGACACTACGACTAATAGGATGACATCCACGATTATAAAACCTTCATCCGCTTCATCTCAATAATTTTTAGGGAGAAAAATTGAAGTCTCCTGAGGCCGGGCTTACACCCCCCCCACCCACCCAAAAAAAGTAACGTAATGGGGAGCCACGGCCAACGGCCAATGAGTCAAGGGAGCCGCTGGTCTAAAAAGTTTGGGAACCACTGCCCTAAATGAAACTCAATGAGTTTCATACATTAGGAATAGTGATTTCCTAATTGGGATACGGAGAGAATCGCAATTAGGAAATCGGTATTCCTAATGTTTATACATCTGGCCCCATGTGAATAATTAGTTCCAGGACCTCATCCCTTTTGGTTGCTAAGTTGGACCTCTGACCGATAAAAAATGCCAGAGACAGTTGATAAATGAGACACATATTTTCTCTGTGTCCTAGGGTAGGAGCAGAGTATTATGCCAGGTCTTTATTTAAATCGGAATGCTCAGATTAAGTACCGGAGTGGAGTAGTGTTGTAGACTGGAATGGAGTAGAATGTCGTGGAGTGGTGTAGAGTAGTGTAGTGGTGTAGAGTGGGAAACGTGGAGTAGAGTGTCATGGAGTGGAAAGTTGTGGAATGGTGTAGAGTGTTGTGGAGTAGAGTGGCGTGTCAGAGAGGAGTAGAGTTTCAGAGTGGAGTAGAATGTCGTAGAGTGGAGTGTCACAGAGCAAAGTGGAGTAGATTGTCGTAGAATGGAGAGTCGTAGAGTGTTGTGAAGTGGCGTAGTGTGGCGTGGATTAGAGTGTCGTGCAGTGGCTTAGAGTTGAGTGACGCAGAGTAAAGTGTCATGAAGTGGTTTGGAGTGGAGTAAACTAGAGTGTAACGTAGAGTGGAGTGACAGAGTGTGGTGGCAGAGTGAGTGGAGTGGTGGAGAATGGACTAAAGTTTTGTGTGTTGAGTGGAGTAAAGAGCATGGTGTCATACAGTGGAGTCTCATGGAGTGGCATAGAGTGAAATAGAGTGGTGTAGAGTTGAATGGCGAAGAGCGGAGTGTCGTAAAGTGGAGTAGAGCTTTGTTGAGTGGAGTGTTGTACAGAGGAGTGCCATGGAATGGTGTTGTGTGGAGTGACGCAGAGTGTCTGAGTGGAGTGTGGTAGAGTGGAGTGATGTGGAATGGAGTGGGGTGGGGTGGGGTGGCATAGAGTGGAGTGTATGCATCTGTTACTATAATGTGTGTTAGACCTGGCATCCTTGGCGTGGGTCTCCCTTCCATTTTTTCGTAATGCCTCCACTGTTGCCGATATGTTTTTGCTGGACTAGATGCTCATGGGCACTTTGCCGCTGCTAATCAGTGCCAAAGTGCAAGTGCTCCCTATCGTGAATTGATGTATGTATTAGTGACTCCATGATTGGATGATTGGTTTACTTGTCAGTCCCTAGTACCGTGCACTGAGTGTGCCCAGGGCTGGTAAATCCAATGCTGCTGGTGGGCTTGCAGCACGGGTTGTGCCACCCACAGAAGCAGCTTGTAAAGTGTGTCTCAGGCCTGCCATTGCAGAGCCTGTGTGCAGCCTAGGGCTGCCATGTCGACTTGGTGAGTGCACCCACTTACCAGTCCCTAAACCTTCCCTTTACTGCATGTTGGTCACCCCTAAAGTAGGCCCTAGGGCAGGGTGCATTGTAAGTATAAGGTAGGACATGCCCTGGTGTTTGTGGCATGTCCTAATAGTGAATTACAGCCATTTTCGTTTTTCACTATTGCAAGGCTACCTGCTCCTCATAGGCCAGAATGGGCAGACTGACTATTACACCTTATAGTCAGAACTGACCCAGGGAACATGGTAGAAAAACGAATTTAGTATGCCTGAACCCAGGATGATAAAATACATCTTTTAGTGAAGTTGGTTTTAACATCCTGTGTTTGAAAATACCACTTTTAGAAAGTGGGTATTTTCTTGCCTAACTATCCAAGCCTGCCTCTGCTATGTTGTGTATTCCTTGTCTGGAGATTGAGTGACAGGGGCTGGGGGTGGCTACAGGAGACAGGGTGAGTTAGCACAGGGCTGAATAGAAAGATCTGCATCCAGAGTGGAGGGAGGAGTTGCACCTGGGTCTGAATAGGGCTGTGCCTGCCTTCCACAATGCTGGCTCCACCTCCTGCCGGGCGGCTGAGCACTCTGCCCCACATTCTGAAAGGAAAGAAGGAGTCAGAAAAACAAAGTGCTCCAGGACTGACCAGAACTGGTTTTGGACTAGGCAGAGGCCTCTCTGCCTCCAGAGAACAAAGAGAATCAGGGTATAAGAGGGGCACCCAGACCCCAGGAAGATTAGATCACTTTTGGGAACAAGAAGAAACCTTTGCTGAGGAGCGGAACCAAGAAGAAACTGAGGAGAGACTATCCCTAAGCCTGAAGTGCTGCTTGGGGTATTGGCCTGCAGTGGTTTGCCTGACTGCCAAAGAAAGGAGAAAGGAACTTTTGCTTTGCTGTGACTTTCATCAACTTGTGAAGGATCTCCAAGGGCTTGGAAGAGAGCTTGCCCCGTGACCGAAGTCCCAGGACCATTGGACTTCACCCCCTTTGTGAATTGCTGCTGGAAACTCTGTTTCAGTAGCTACAGAGGTAGGGAGCTGTGACCGACTCTCACGACCGACTCGGTGTCCTGTAAGCACCGCATCGAAGCACCGTCTCGCCCTGCAACGCACGGCCCTGGTCTCACCGACTCCGTCAACGAGCCGCTGCCTGCACCGCATCGAGGGACAACGCGTCCTGCTACGCGGAATCGAACTGGTCCGACCGACACGGTCACTGCTGCTAAGTTCGAGTCCTGTGACCGCACCGGAGTTGGGCACCGCTCGCACGCTTTGCGACGCACCGTCCGACTCGCACCGCTGTCCGGACTGATCGACGCCAGCTCCTGAATCCGGCTCCGTCGCCGCACCGCAACCTGCCAGCACCGCATCGAAGCACCGTCTCGCCCTGCAACGCACGGCCCTGGTCTCACCGACTCCGTCTCGACGACGTCAACGAGCCGCTGCCTGCACCGCATCGAGGGACAACGCGTCCTGCAACGCTTCCATTTTTGCATCGCGACCGCGACGAACAGCCATCCGGCTCGCAAGCCCGTGCCTGCCGCTTCAAGTAAAAGGTACTGTGACCGAGTCTGTCTACGCTGTGTTGGCCCGTCTCGACGCGGTCAGCTGGATTTGTTAGACTCTGTTTGTTCTCGACATCGCCGTAGCCGGAGGAGGCTACCGACTCGCACACAACCTTGAATTAAGCCTTTTGATCAGAACTAAGCACTCTTGACAGTATTGTGGATTATTTTTGTCGTTTATGGTCTTGTGATAAATCTATATAAAGTATACCTATTTTTATAAATATATAACCTGTGTGGTGTCCATTTGTAGTGTTGTCACTTGATTACTGTATGTGTTCACAAATGCTTTACACACTGCCTCTGAACTAAGCCTGTCTGCTCGTGCCAAGCTACCAAGAGGGTGAGCAGGGGTTCTTTCAGGAGTGTACCTACTTTCCCTGACTAGACTCAAGGGTCCCTATTTGGACAAAGGTACCTACCTCTGCCAACTAGAGACCCCCAAATCTAACATTGGTGGGCAGCGGTGAGGATTCTGGACTTGCATTTGTGACTCATGTACAGTGATTGGTGAACACTACCTAGTGAGTGCAGACCAAAACGCAACCACATACTTTTATAGCATTTTTTCTAGGATTTCCTATTTTTGCAACTGCCAAGTTTAATCACTATGGAGAAACCAGCATCAGTAGCCTCTGTTGAGTGTGATTGGGAAGAAGAGAGGCTAGAATGCTACACCCTCAAGCAGCTCAGGCAATTCTGCAAGAAGTTTAAAGTGTCCATGACCGGGCTCTCCAGGAAGGAGGACCTCCAAAAGGCGCTGAGGGCCTGGGTCGAATCAAGGAGTGCCCCTGTAGAGGGGCTGAGAATGCAGAAGGGCAGCTGGAGGGGCTATTGGGTCTAGGGGCTGGAAGACCACCTTCCCCAGTAGGTAGCAGTGTTTCTGCCAGAGGACTGTCTCCAGAGGAGTTGGAGGACAGGAAAGAGAGTAGGATGCACGAAATGGAGCGGACCAAGCTCAAGCTGAATGGGCAGTTAGAATTCGAAATGCAAACTAGGAAATTAGCCCTAGAGGAAAAGAAAATGCAGTTTGAACATGAGAAAGTTTTGAGGGAGTTGGAATTGAAGGCCAAAAGCTTAGAGATTACTCCCTCTGGTGGCAGTGTACCGCCTGCGCCTGTTGAAGCCAGGGTGTATATTCCCAAAGATGTGGTGAAGGAGTTTTTAAAAATGATGACATTGGGCAGTGGTTCAAAGCCTATGAGGTAGCCATGTCTTCCCACCGGGTCCCTGAGAAGGATTGGGGAGCGGGGTTGTGGGGACGGTTCCTCAGTGAAGGGCGGGATACCTTGTTGGATTTGCCCTCCGAAGTCTATAATTCGTACAGCCACATGAAGGATGCCTTAATGACTAGGTATGGTTTGACCCCTGAGCTTTATAGGCAAAGGTTCAGGAACTGTAGTAAGATTGAAAGCAGTACCTGGGTTGAATATGTGACCTTCTTTTGCAGAGCCTTGGATGGTTGGGTAAAGGGTAGCAAAGCGACTGATTTTCAGGCGCTCTTTGATTTGATTGCCTGGGAGCACTTGTCCGGTAATTGTTTTCCTGAGCTACGCCAGCACCTGATTGATAGTAAGCTGACTAACCCTAGGCAGCTTGCTGAGGAGGCGGACCGCTGGGTGAGTACCCGGGTCCACAAGGGTCACGTGGGAGACTCCGCCAAGGGTGGGCAGGGTCCCCAGCAGAAGAGTGGGAGGAAGCACAAGGCTCCTCTCCAGCCATTCCCTGTGGTCAGCACCCCCTTTGAACGGGTGGGTATTGACATTGTGGGGCCACTGGACCCCAAGACAGCCATGGGCAACAGGTTTATCCTGGTCTTGGTGGACCATGCCACCCGGTACCCTGAAGCCATCCCTCTGAGGACAGTGACGGCCCCCGTGGTGGGACGGGCACTGATGGGAATTTTCTCACGTGTGGGATTCCCTCAAGAGGTGGTGTCTGACAGAGGTACCAACTTCGTGTCCAAGTACATGAAGTCCCTCTGGCAGGAGTGTGGTGTAACTTACAAGTTCACCACTCCTTACCACCCTCAAGGAAATGGGCTGGTTGAGAGATTCAACCGGACCCTCAAGGGCATGATTATGGGTCTGGAAGAACCCATGAGGCGTAAATGGGACGTCCTCTTACCATGCCTGTTGTTTGCATACCGGGAGGTGCCACAGAAGTCTCTAGGGTTCAGTCCCTTTGAGCTCCTCTATGGACACCCGGTGCGAGGACCTCTGAGTTTGGTCAAGGAAGGCTGGGAGCAATCTCCCAGGAAACCTCCCCAGGATGTATACAGTTACATGCTGGCCTTCAGGAACCAGACTAGGCGTTTCAGAGAACTTGCTGAGGCAAATCTGGAAGCCAGCCAGGAGGAGATGAAGCGGTGGTATGACCAGAATGCCACTCTGGTAGAGCTTCAGCCTGGTCAGAAAGTGTGGGTCATGGCCCCTGTGGAGCCCTGTGCGCTCCAGGACAGGTGGACCGGCCCTTTTACGGTGGTGGAGCGCAAGAGTCCAGTTACCTATTTGGTGGACTTGCAGTCTCCCAGGAACCCCTTGCGGGTCCTGCATGTGAACCGCCTGAAGCCCCACTTGGAGAGGTCCCAAGTGGGCATGCTCTTAGCTACAGATGATGGAATGGAGGAGGAGACCGAGCCTCTTCCTGACCTCCTTTCAGCCCGAGAGCAAGATGGATCAGTGGATGGAGTAAACCTCTCTACCTCCCTGACACCTGAGCAGCAGGGTGACTGTCGCCAACTGTTGGGACAGTTCCCTGACCTGTTCTCCCTGGTTCCCAGTGTCACTCATTGGTGCGTCCATGATGTGGACACTGGGGACAGTCTTCCTGTGAAGCACAAGGCTTACAGGGTGACTGACAGGGTCAGAGCCTGCATCAAGGAGGAGGTCTCCAAGATGTTTGCGCTAGGGGTGATTGAGTCCTCTAACAGCCCTTGGGCCAGCCCAGTGGTCTTGGTTCCAAAGGCTTCCGCGCCTGGTGCCACACCAGAACTCCGGTTCTGTGTGGACTACAGGGGACTCAATTCCGTCACCAGGACTGACGCCCACCCCATCCCCAGAGCTGATGAGCTCATAGATCGGTTAGGGGCTGCGCGGTACCTCAGCACGTTTGACTTAACGTCTGGGTACTGGCAGATCGCCTTGACTGATGGGGCAAAGAGAGGTCAGCATTCTCCACACCAGATGGGCACTACCAGTTCCGGGTGATGCCCTTTGGGATGAAGAATGCCCCTGCCACCTTTCAGAGGTTGGTCAACCAGGTGTTGGTTGGACTGGAGGATTTCAGTGCCGCCTACCTGGATGACATCGCAGTGTTCAGTGCCAGTTGGGAAGAACATCTGCGCCACCTCTGGGAAGTGTTGATGGCGCTGCGGAGGGCAGGCCTCACAATCAAGGCGAGTAAGTGCCAGATTGGGCAGGGTTCTGTGGTGTACTTGGGACACCAGGTTGGGAGCGGCCAGGTGGCGCCCCTCCAACCGAAAATTGATACCATTCTGGCTTGGGAGCCCCCAAGACCCAGACAGAGGTGAGAGCCTTCCTAGGACTCACCGGGTATTACCGGAGATTCGTCAAGGGGTATGGCAGCATTGTTGCCCCCTTGACAGAGCTGACTTCCAAGAAGCAGCCCAGGAAAGTGATTTGGACTGACGCCTGTCAAAAAGCTTTTGACACCTTGAAGACTGCCATGTGCACGGCGCCTGTGCTCCAGGCACCCAACTTCTCCAATGAGTTCATTGTTCAGACCGACGCTTCAGAGCATGGTGTAGGGGCTGTTCTATCACAGATCAATGAGGAGGGCCTAGACCAACCTGTAGCCTTCCTCAGTAGGAGGTTACTTCCCCGGGAACAGAGATGGAGTGCTATTGAGCGTGAGGCATTTGCTGTGGTCTGGGCTCTGAAGAAGCTGAGACCATACCTGTTTGGGACTCACTTCCGGGTTCAGACAGACCACAGGCCCCTCAGATGGTTGATGCAGATGAGGGGTGAGAATCCAAAGCTGTTGAGGTGGTCCATTTCCTACAGGGGATGGACTTTACGGTGGAACACCGCCCTGGTACAGAACACGCCAATGCTGATGGACTGTCCAGATTTTTCCGCCTTAGCGATGAGAACTCCCTAGGGGTAGGATAGTTCTCCCCACATTTCAGCTGGAGGGGACACGTGTTAGACCTGGCATCCTTGGCGTGGGTCTCCCTTCCATTTTTTCGTAATGCCTCCACTGTTGCCGATATGTTTTTGCTGGACTAGATGCTCATGGGCACTTTGCCGCTGCTAATCAGTGCCAAAGTGCAAGTGCTCCCTATCGTGAATTGATGTATGTATTAGTGACTCCATGATTGGATGATTGGTTTACTTGTCAGTCCCTAGTACCGTGCACTGAGTGTGCCCAGGGCTGGTAAATCCAATGCTGCTGGTGGGCTTGCAGCACGGGTTGTGCCACCCACAGAAGCAGCTTGTAAAGTGTGTCTCAGGCCTGCCATTGCAGAGCCTGTGTGCAGCCTAGGGCTGCCATGTCGACTTGGTGAGTGCACCCACTTACCAGTCCCTAAACCTTCCCTTTACTGCATGTTGGTCACCCCTAAAGTAGGCCCTAGGGCAGGGTGCATTGTAAGTATAAGGTAGGACATGCCCTGGTGTTTGTGGCATGTCCTAATAGTGAATTACAGCCATTTTCGTTTTTCCCTATTGCAAGGCTACCTGCTCCCCATAGGCCAGAATGGGCAGACTGACTATTACACCTTATAGTCAGAACTGACCCAGGGAACATGGTAGAAAAACGAATTTAGTATGCCTGAACTCAGGATGATAAAATACATCTTTTAGTGAAGTTGGTTTTAACATTCTGTGTTTGAAAATACCACTTTTAGAAAGTGGGTATTTTCTTGCCTAACTATCCAAGCCTGCCTCTGCTAGGTTGTGTATTCCTTGTCTGGAGATTGAGTGACAGGGGCTGGGGGTGGCTACAGGAGACAGGGTGAGTCAGCACAGGGCTGAATAGAAAGATCTGCATCCAGAGTGGAGGGAGGAGTTGCACCTGGGTCTGAATAGGGCTGTGCCTGCCTTCCACAATGCTGGCTCCACCTCCTGCCGGGCGGCTGAGCACTCTGCCCCACATTCTGAAAGGAAAGAAGGAGTCAGAAAAACAAAGTGCTCCAGGACTGACCAGAACTGGTTTTGGACTAGGCAGAGGCCTCTCTGCCTCCAGAGAACAAAGAGAATCAGGGTATAAGAGGGGCCCCAGACCCCAGGAAGATTAGATCACTTTTGGGAACAAGAAGAAACCTTTGCTGAGGAGCGGAACCAAGAAGAAACTGAGGAGAGACTATCCCTAAGCCTGAAGTGCTGCTTGGGGGATTGGCCTGCAGTGGTTTGCCTGACTGCCAAAGAAAGGAGAAAGGAACTTTTGCTTTGCTGTGACTTTCATCAACTTGTGAAGGATCTCCAAGGGCTTGGAAGAGAGCTTGCCCCCTGACCGAAGTCCCAGGACCATTGGACTTCACCCCCTTTGTGAATTGCTGCTGGAAACTCGGTTTCAGTGGCTACAGAGGTAGGGAGCTGTGACCGACTCTCACGACCGACTCGGTGTCCTGTAAGCACCGCATCGAAGCACCGTCTCGCCCTGCAACGCACGGCCCTGGTCTCACCGACTCCGTCAACGAGCCGCTGCCTGCACCGCATCGAGGGACAACGCGTCCTGCAACGCTTCGCTACGCCGAATCGAACTGGTCCGACCGACACGGTCACTGCTGCTGAGTTCGAGTCCTGTGACCGCACCGGAGTTGGGCACCGCTCGCACGCTTTGCAACGCACCGCCCGACTCGCACCGCTGTCCGGACTGATCGACGCCAGCTCCTGAATCCGGCTCCGTCGCCGCACCGCAACCTGCCAGCACCGCATCGAAGCACCGTCTCGCCCTGCAACGCACGGCCCTGGTCTCACCGACTCCGTCTCGACGACGTCAACGAGCCGCTACCTGCACCGCATCGAGGGACAACGCGTCCTGCAACGCTTCCATTTTTGCATCGCGACCGCGACGAACAGCCATCCGGCTCGCACGCCCGTGCCTGCCGCTTCAAGTAAAAGGTATTGTGACCGAGTCTGTCTACGCTGTGTTGGCCCGTCTCGACGCGGTCAGCTGGATTTGTTAGACTCTGTTTGTTCTCGACATCGCCGTAGTCGGAGGAGGCTACCGACTCGCACAGAACCTTGAATTAAGCCTTTTTGATCAGAACTAAGCACTCTTGACAGTATTGTGGATTATTTTTGTCGTTTATGGTCTTGTGATAAATCTATATAAAGTATACCTATTTTTATAAATATATAACCTGTGTGGTGTCCATTTGTAGTGTTGTCACTTGATTACTGTATGTATTCACAAATGCTTTACACACTGCCTCTGAACTAAGCCTGTCTGCTCGTGCCAAGCTACCAAGAGGGTGAGCAGGGGTTCTTTCAGGAGTGTACCTACTTTCCCTGACTAGACTCAAGGGTCCCTATTTGGACAAAGGTACCTACCTCTGCCAACTAGAGACCCCCAAATCTAACAATGTGTCTCAGAGTCTTCTTTTGAAAAGGAGCCCCCTTCAGGAGATTTTCATTTTTGCACCACCGTGCTACTGATTGTGAGGCAGGTGTTGTTAGCTGAAATGTGTCTTTCCAGTTGTCAGTTTTTAGGACCATTGGTCTTCTTGACACTCTTGCAGGGGTCTCATGAAATGATGGGCGTATGGAACAGCGTAGATGCAGGATGCCTTGAATCCTTGGAAGGAAGCCATCTGGCGAGCTGACAGATTTTGGATGTTTTTCAACAGATGACACTCCTTTTGAATAGGTGACACTCTCTGCTCCGAAGGACACACACTTTTGGTCTCTGGGTTTAATTTGGCTCCCACAGATATTATACTTTGCACCAGTTGACTTATGGATTTGTAAATATTAATTTGTAGTCCCTTTTTTTGTATGAGGTTTACAGTTAACCAGTTAAGTCTTGATTTTCTTTCAGTTGAGTACATGCTTTTGGAAAGCCAGTCATCAAGCTAAGGGAAGACAATTATTTTTCTTCTCTGTAAACAAGTGGCGACCACTGCCATGCACTCAGAGAAGGTTTGTGGAGCAGATTTTAGACAATGAAAAACGGTATTGTAGGAAAGTAGGATCTTTCTGCAGAGGTGGCTCCTCCGCTATGGCGGAGGAGCGTCGCCCCACTGCTTTTAAGCAGCGCATTGCAAAGTAAAGGAAACGTAAGATGATAACTTTGAGTTATTATAATTTTATGTTTCCTTTGCGGGCGGGGCTGCTCTTGGAGCAGGGCAGGGGAGGAGTGGTGTGCCCACTTCTAAGTGCGCAATCACTGTTTGGTCGGCCCCCTCGGGCCGCTCAAACCAGTCATGCGCACTTTCCCTGTTCTCCATGCGGGCTGCATTACGGCCTGCATGGACAGCATGCCCAGGCTCCCATTCCCTGGTTGAGCGTTGAACCAGGACGCTCAAAACCAATCACAATGCTGCATTGCAGCGTTGTGATTGGTCAGGGGAGCCTGGCTGTGCTTCCTGTGCCTCAGTCCGATGAGGAGAGCAGGAGCAGAGATGCAAGACTCGTCGCGGCAAGGTAAGTGTAAATGTTATTATTATTTTTTTTTATCTTGCTCACCGCTTCCCCACCCTCGTCACGCCGATCCCCCAGTGTGCCCGCCCCCGCCACCCAGGAACCATGCCGGCCGCCACTGTCTTTCTGGGATAGATACCCCCACTTTTTTCCTGGTGTCAGTATGTTTTGACTGTAGTTCACTGAGGTCCTGCTAACCAGGACCCCAGCGGCAGTGCTCTCTCCTCTAAATTTGATGGGAAGTACTTTGTAAACCCCACAATTGGCATACTGTGGTACCACTGTAAGCCCCTAGTATATGGTACTGAGGTACCCAGGGCATTGGTACACCAGGGGTCTGCCATGGGCTGCAGCAAAGGTTGTCTGCTCAGCTGCTTTCGCAGTCTGTGTAAAATAGTGCATGTACCTTTCACTTTAGATATAAGGTTTTCCTTATATCCCGGTCACTGCACTTTTAACCTATAAGTCACCTCTAAGGTAGGCCCTTTAGTCCAAGGGCAGGTTGCATGGCTCTAAGTGTGTGGGTAACCCTCCATGAGCAGAGGTACCCCTGAATTTTCTTGGCGTTGTAAGTGCGGACAAGCCATTTTAAGGTATGTAGTGGACACTGGCAAGTCGAGATGTCAAACTACATAATGGCTGCCCAGAACCTGGTCATGCTTGGTATCAAACATGTTGGAATCATGCAACTACTCCGATTGCAGTGATAGTTGCACAATACCATGTACTGGAGGGCTCCTTAAAGAACCCCCCAATACCCATCTGTGTAGCCTTACAGGGTCTGCCTGCCAGCACGCACTGCTGCAGACCCTAGGCAGTATTTTGCCCCCCTGCTGATGAGCTTAACTCAGGCAGGGGAAGCTGAACAAAGGATTTCCATTCTCCTTTAGAATTAGGTAGGGTGGGGGTGCTTCCGAGCGCCACCACCAGACTGCATTGAAGGGCACATTTGGTGCCCTCCTTGCATAAACCAGTTTTGCCCAGTTCAGGGGCCCTTGGATCCAGCTCTGGTGCGAAACTACACCAAGGACAGGGGAGTGTCCACCCCCCTGTCCAGCACCTACCTAGGGAAGTGCCCAGAGCTCTCCAGGTGGCCATGTGATTCTGCCATGTTAAATCTTGTCCCCTGGGAGCAGCTGACTGGCTAGGCAAGCTGAGTAGCATCCCTGATCCCACCTTCTAGATGGGACACGGCAGAAGAGGCCCTTCCCCTTTTTAGGGTTACTTAAGGGCTCCCCTGAGATTGGTTCCTTGGATTCTTCCAGACAACATCTTCAAGGACTGATTGCCTGTCTTCCTAAGATCGTCTAAAGACTCTTCTGCTGGTGGATACTGGAACTCTGCTGCTTCTTCGAGCCAGGACTAAAGACAAGACTGCTCTCGGCGGGAAGATTCCTGCTGCAACTTTGTCTCCATGATCTTCAAGTTTCTGAAATTCTGTGGCCATGCATCCTTCAAGTCAGCAAGGACTCCTTCTGCATCCAAGCAAGAAGGAATCTCCCTTGGAGTGAAGGAGTCCCTTCCCTACATCTGCAGGCACCTCCACGTCGACGACCGGTTTGCTGATCCTGTTGTCCCAAGAACATCGCCCGGTTCTGCAACACATGTGGTGGTTTGTTGGCTCTCCAGAAGCCTGACCAGTCTTCCCTGCAACTTGGGCGACTGCAATCCTTCTCCAGCCGATGTAAACCACCTTCTGTGCACCGCATCTGTTGGCCGTTGCCAAGTCTTGTTGGATCTCTTCACAGAAGATCTTCAAGCTCAAAGAAGCCCCAGCCTCCAGCATTGCACAGCTCAAAGTACGGCATCCTGTCTGCACCGGAGGCCTCCATCTTCTGTGTGCTGCTGAGGCTTCCCTGCTATTCCCTGTGCCTGCTGACAGATGGTCCTCAAGGGGGCTCCGATGATTCCTGCTGGCTCTCCTGCATGCTGGGTGCTGGCCCGTTCTTACCTTTGCTGGGTTAGTCCCACAGACCTTGCTGGTCTGAATCCAAGCATCTTTTTCTTCAACCCGACTGTTACAGCTGCCAAGGCGTGTTGCTGGTCCTGCCAGCCATTGACCTTCCTGCAGTCCTCATCTGGCGTGGGACAGCTTGTGGACGACTCCTGTGCTCCTGCATTGTCGCCTGGGCTCCACAGCTGCTTCCTGAAGACCGTCATGCTTCAGCAAGTACCTCCGACAAGGGGTGACATTGTGCTCCTGCTCCTCCTGGACACTTCTGGGTGGTTTGGACTCTGTCCCCTCTGCTTTTAGGTACTTCTCATCTAGAATCCACATTTGGGTTCCACCGTCCTTGTCCACAAGTCGCTGCAGCCGCTGGACTTCCAAGATCTTCCATTGGTTCCTACGGGCGGTTCCGACACCACTTTGCCGAAACCAACATCACTGCCACCCCGGAGTTTGCTGAACCAGGGTCACATGTCAAAAGTCCCCCTTCCAATAAACTGGAAACTTGGACCCTCCTGGAGCCTAGTTCCTTCGGCCACCTCTTGGCAAACATGAAATCGGGTTCCCCTCGTGATTCACTCCCCTTTCATGTGATTAAACAGTTGGACGCATCCATACTTTCCATAATTATGGAGCTCCTTAATGCCTCCTTGTCGGAGGGCACTGTTTCCCAGGAATGGAAACACGCCATGGTCCTCCCTCTTCTTAAGAAGGCCAATGCTGACCCGACAATGCCATCTAACTTCCGCCCCATTTCATTGATCCCGGCCTTCTCCAAAATTTTGGAAAAGCACATAAACGGTCAATTGACCGCATTTGTGGAATCCCAGAACGCCCTCCACCCCTCCCAATCAGGTTTTAGAGCGGGTTTCTCTACCGAATCTACTCTTCTTGGAGTGACAGAAATGATAAGACACAGGTTAGATGAGGGTGAAACCATGGCCCTTATATTATTGGACCTCAGCGCCGCTTTTGACACGGTGTCTCTATCCTGTTGAGAGCTTTGCAGGCGGTGGGCTTAGCTGGAGTAGCCTTGCAGTGGATCGCGTCTTTTTAGCTGATCGAACCTTTCGGGTTTTCTCTGCGTCAGCTAACTCCAACTCCTATCTGTCCCCTTATGGCGTTCCTCAAGGGTCGGTGCTTAGCCCTCTGCTTTTTAATGTGTATGCCAGTTGGCGGATGTTGTGGAAGAGGCTGGTCTCTCCCTTTTTTCCTATGCTGACGACACTCAGATTATTTTTTCTCTTTCCTCGGCTAAGGGGTCCGACCCCTCCGCCCTACAGTCTTGTCTGAGTAAAGTTGCGTCTTGGATGCAAAACAATCTGCTTAAACTGAATGGAGAAAAAACTGAGGTTATGATTTTAGGAAAGGAACATAATCTGTGGGGTCCTCAGCACTGGCCCTCCAAATTGGGTACTGAAGGAAGTGGCCCTTAGGGGCCACTTGGGTTATTTACAACCACCTGCTATGCCTTCCCAAGTAATGAAGAGTCGGTCAGACAGTAGAGAATACAAACAAGCATTTATTAGCAATACTCTGCAGAGGAGTCCAATCAGACCTGCACCCTAAGATGTCTGCCGAGGGACTGACTCCCCAACGGCCTGCGATGCATGATCATTCCTCCAAGAACCCCCAACCACGCCCACAGTGGAAAGTTACTGGCCTGGGCCGAACATGAACAAAGAAGGCACAGAAGGATGGGCTACCACCTGCCAGATGTGTGCATGCTATCGGCAACTCAAGGTTACAGCGCTGAGTGGTAGCGTCTCCTAACGTGGGAGCAGAACTACACACTCGGATAGGCATGCGAGGGCAGAATGGCCTATTCATTAGTAAAGTCGGGAAGCAGCCTTGAACAGGAAAGAAAAATAATAACTAAATACAGTGTTCTGCTGAGGCAAGCAATACGAATAATGAGGCCTAGTTCAGACACAGCCCAATAGAGATTACGAAATACAAAATGGAGTCACACTTACTAACTAAAGCTTGCACGTTGCAGGGATAACTCAGTGGGTTGCATAACGTGAATACAAATGGCATCTATTTAGCCACACACTGCTAACCTAATGTAGCATGATACGAGTGCACAGCAGGAATGGGATTTTCAAACCTAACAGTACGCTGCCTTTGCCGGTACACCACGTTCGTAATCTGGGTTTCATCATTGACGAGCATCTCTCTATGAAACAGCAAGTCACTAGGCTATCTGCCATTTGCTTCACCATATTAAAATGGCTGAAAAAAATCTTATGGATGATCCCCCTCTCTGCTCAAAAAACGGTAGTGCATGCCCTAGTTACTTCTAGGCTCGACTACGGCAATGTTCTTTACCTGGGCTCCAATAAAGCTATAACCCAACGTCTTCAAGTGGTGCAGAATGCGGCCGCTAGACTACTCTGTCAGGCGCCTAAATCTTCATCAGTCTCCAGCCTCCTCCGAAGCCTTTATTGGCTGAAGGTGGGGAACCGTATTAAATTTAAGGCCCTCTGCTACATGTTTAAAATCAAAACTGGAGTGGCCCCCAAATTTTACAAAAATTAGCTCAGCGTTACCAACCCTCGCATCCTCTTAGATCCACCCATCAGATGAGGTTCTCTGTCCCGAAATTCAAACTCTCCTGCATGCGTGGCCGGTCCTTTTCCTATCTAGGACCTACCTTGTGGAATTCTTTACCATTCTCACTTCGTGAGGAAACCGTTTACGGCTTATTCCGTAAAAGTCTCAAGACTTGGCTCTTCCACTCTTAGTTCTTCTGCCAGTTTTTCTCAGCTCTCCTATCGGGCCGGCGCCGGGAACCCCTTGGGGTAGCTGTGCGCCTTACAAATTCAAAATACAAATACAATACAAATACTTTGCCCCTATGCACTGCGCTCCCTGGTGTAGGTATCCTAGTTCCCTAGGTATCCATGGGTGGGATGGCTGTCCATCCTCTCTTGCTCCAATTGGTGTCCTCGGGGTCCTTTGGGAAGGGTCCTGAAACAAGAAAATATCAACCGCGACTTACCCTGTGTTATCCTATGGAAGTTTGACCCGCTGTAACCACTCTGCATCCGGGCGCCTTGAGGTCCCTAGCTACTCACCTTTCTGGGTTCCTTGCATCCCCTGGGCTTCGCCATCCTTGGGTAACCGTCTCGTTTTGGTACCTACCTCTCATACCACTTTCTTTTTTTTTTTTTTGTATTCTTTTTTATTAACCATGAAACATATGCTTCCATAGAGAACAGTACAATATACACAGTGGTGGTTCAGCGTATACAAATACATAGCAGCGTTCACATTGCACATTCCCACTAGCCCGTCTTTACCCCCAAGGTGATCGGAGATGTCACAAACCACCTGCTCCCTGGCCATGGGCCCCCCACGTACAGCTAGTCAGTGGTCCCTGAGGTTCATCCAGGCCCCCCATATCTTTTCCCACTTGCGTGGGCACCCTCTGCTCTGATATACAGTCTGTTCAGCCCGTTGACACCAATCCAAGTCATTTTTCCAGCACTCCACAGTTGGTACCTCCCCGGCACCCCATAATCGAGCAATATTCCTTTTTGCCACCACACCCGCCAGTGCGAGCCAGATTGTGGCCCATTTGGGCCAGACTATATCCCCCGTCACTCCTAGGATAAGCCACCTCGCATCTACCGGGACCGGGGACCCAACAACCGTTGACATCATCCCGGCCCAGGTTTTCCCAATATCTTTGAATCTTGGGGCAAGCCCACAGTATATGAAAGAATGTCCAGGTCGCACCACATCCCCTTGCACACTCCTCAGACACACAATGTCCAATACGATATTGCACGGTCCTGGGGGAATACGACCTAGGGAGAATTCGGAGTCGAATTAATTGGAACCTTGCCCTCACACCGTTATTTCTCTGGGGCTCTCCAGGGCCTCCGCCCAGTCATCATCCTCGAGGAGACCCACATCCGACTCCCAGGCCTCTCTCAATGGTCCCAAGGGGTCTGGTGTGTTATTTATCAGCTTCTTATACGTGAGGGATATAGCCCTATCTATCATGGGATCAAGCAGGAGCCTATCCTCCAGTGGTGTGTACTCTGGCAGCGGAACCCCTTCTTTCAAGTGACAGTGAAGTGCATGTAGCAGCTGCAAATATCGAAAATATTCGCCCTCCCCATCTGGTACACTGTTTGTAGAGTGGCAAATTCTAACAGTTTCCCATTTTTCCAGACATCACCCAGGAGATCTATGCCTCTATTGCTCCATCTATTGAAACCCTTGAGACGTGCTGTCTCAGCCAGGAAATCTCCCTCCCACAGCGGGGTTTGCTCCGTGAGTTTGGCCTCCCACCCGGTCATCTTGGTTGCCTTCCGCCATACTGCAACCACCGTCCACGTGTGAATTGGGAGGGACTTGTTACCCCTTCTTTTTGTGTAGAGTGCAGAGAGATAACTACCCCTACCCAAGGCCATTCGATCAACCCGATATGCTGGCTCTTCGGTCGAAGAGAATACCCACGCATTGACATTGACACGTTGTGCCGCCCAGTAGTACTTTCTAATATCTGGCACCGCCAGCCCTCCCTCATACACCCCCAGCTGTAGCTTCCGCAGGGCGAGTCTGAGACTCCCCCTCCCCCCCCCACAACGACGTACGCTGCTCTGACTCAATCGCACAAAAGAAAGTCTCTGGGATCAGAAAAGGAGTGTTCTGTATTGCGTACAATAAGCGCAGGAGAGCCAACATTTTAAACAGAACTGCCCGTCCCATGAGAGATACCGGTAGGCGTCGCCAGTGGGCCGCGTCTCCCTTCAATCTATCCACTTGTACGTTTACATTTAATTGCATAAATTCCTCCTCCGATTTGGTAATCCAAATGCCCAGGTATTTGAAAGTCTCTTTGTGTACCAATTCCTTACACGCTGACGTCAACACAGGAGGCGCACCCGCCAGCGAGAACAACAGGGATTTATCCCAGTTTATGCGATACCCAGTGTACGCACCAAAGGACTGTATGATGTGGATGAGTCTATGAAATGTCTGTCTAGGCCTGTGGGCATAGAGCAGGATGTCGTCTGCATAGAGGGAAATACGCTCCTCCCAACCCCCTCCTATATAAATGCCACTAACCAGCGGATCCCCTCTTAACCATGAGGCCAGCGGTTCGAGCGCGAAGAGGATCGGCGAGAGCGGGCAGCCCTGCCGTGTGCCCCTGTGCATTTCGAAGACCCTTGACATGACCCCATTCACCCTAACCTGTGCCAACGGCTCTGAATATAGAAGCCCAACCCATGCCCGAAAACTCGGACCAAATCCCAGTTTAGTCAAAACTGCGAATAGGTATGGCCATTCGATACTGTCGAATGCCATATGGGCGTCGAGCGACAGGAGTGCTGCCGGCACCTTCGGCCGTTCTGAAACCATATGCATCACACCATATAGGCGTCGGAGATTTAACCTGGTGCTTCTGTGGGGCATGAAGCCGTACTGGTCCGGATGTATCAGGGATTGTATGACCGGGCATAACCTGTTAGCTAAGACCTTCGCTAGCACTTTGGCCTCAAAGTTAAGCAGCGAAATAGGCCTATAGGAGCTACAGAGATCCTGAGGCTTCCCTTTTTTATGAATTACAACTATAGTTGCCGTTCTCAGGTCCCTCGGCAGTTGGCCCGCTGCCTTTGCCTCTTGGAACATGTCAAGCATGTATGGTGCGAGTGTCCCCGCCACACACTTGAATGATTCCGCAGGAAAACCATTGGGGCCCGCCGCCTTCCCGGATTGTAAATCCTTCATGGCCCCTTCAATTTCTTCAATTGTCAGGTCCGAGTCAGCCGTATCCGCTTGTCTACACTAAGCGTTGGCAGCACTATGTCCTTTAGAAACTCATTACAGTCTTCTTCCCCTCTCCCAGTCTGTGATTGGTAAATCTCCCCATAGTATTGAGCAAAAGCCTCTGCAATATCTGTGCCCGCAGCCCGCTGCACACCCTAGGAAGCCCGGATTCCAGAGACCCAGTTACGACTCTTGTCCCTCCTTTCCAGCCATGCAATAAGCTTATTGGCTTTGTCACCCAGGTCATAAATACGCCTCTCTGTCGCTATTGCATGCGCTCGGGCCAGGTTTTCTCCTAGATCTCTAAGCTCCTTTTGTTTAAGCTTAATGGTGTGTTTACGTCCTGCCCCGTCCCCGGGATCCAACCCCGATGCCGATTCAAGCGACATTATCTCTTGTTCCAGACTGTCACACTGCACCCGGTTCTCCTTGTGTTTAACCCCAGCTGCTGCCTGCACAAAGTCCCTAGACACCGCCTTGTATGCCTCCCACAGCACGCAGTGGGATTGCATGGTCCCGGAGTTCTCTGCGAAGTATTGCTCTGTTCGTTCCCTGAACCTGTCCTGGAACTCGTGGTCTCTGAATAAATTAGGGTCTAGGCGCTGGGGGTACAGTCCAGTCTCTCACCGGGCCCCGCATACACTCCTCTACCGGGGAGTGATCCGATATTCCACGGGCCCTGTGGCATCCGGCCTGAAAGAGACCAGCCGACACAGTGTGCATGAAAATATAGTCTAACCGTGATCCGCTGCCGTGCGCCGCTGAGATATGGGTGTAGTGTCCTATGCCAGGGTTATGTGCTCTCCAAAGATCTACCAGCCCCATCGCACTCGCGAAAGCATTCAACGGCTGTGGGCCCCTAACTCTGTGGGATAGTATGTCTCGATCCAAGTCCGGTGACATTGTCTCATTCATATCCCCTCCCAGGATCAAGGTTCCCAGGGGGATGTCGAGCAACAATTTGCTAAGGTCTGGAAACGTAACCCCATGCATCCTAGGAGGTATGTATACTGAGCATATATTCAGGGTGAGGCCCTCCCACATCCCGGTGAGCGCCACGTAGCGTCCCAGGTGGTCGCACCATGTGCGGTTTAGTACTGGTGGCACTGAGTTTTTGAGCAAGATCGCCATTCCCCTTGAACCAGTAGTAAACCCAGCGTGGGCCAAGAGTGTGTACCCAAACCGGTTAAGGGCTAGGTAATTAGTGCCTTTAAGGTGCGTCTCCTGCAGGAGCACTATGTCTGGGGAGTGTCTATGCAAATACTGAAGCACCATAGTCCGCTTAATTTTGTCCCCCAGACCGTTCACATTCCACGATAACACCTTAAGTCGTTTAGCTGGTTGTACGGCCATCTGGGAGTCATGCAGTTCCCATCCCCCCCCCCTCGTTCCTCCCTGTCAGCCCACCACCACCCACCCAGCACTTGTACAGATTCGGAAGCATTATAGACATAAAAATATGAGAGTAAATCCCACTAACTATCCCCCCCTCCCTGCTACCCTGCATTGTAGGTCTAAAACTACCCACATCCCCAGCTAGCAGAGCGCCTGTCGCCCAATAAACAGACAAGTAAAGTAGGGGTTGCCGGGCGCCGCCTCCCTTGAATCCCAAAAGGCCCAACTCAGCCCGAGTCCTTCAAAGTTCGTTGCAGTATAAAGTCCGTAGCTCATTGCGGCTTAATAACATGCGGGACCACCCACCTTAATGCGTGCAGTTACCCACTTACTGGACACTTTCGTATACGTTACATGTTTCATCTGTGAGTTTCAATAACCACACATCTGTGAAGCTGGGGTTACTTTCTTTGATTCTCTGAGACTGCTGGGCTCATCGACCGTGACCTCCTAGATCGTTTCTCACGATTGTCCATTCCTTCTCGCCTGCTTGGAGATCCTGATTGACGACCATGATTTCCTCTCCAGCTACCCTCCTGGCGCTGGTTGCGCTCCTGGGATCGCCCCTCGTCCAGCCAGTCCTGTACTTCCGAAGGGGTTGTGAAGAACCAGGACCTGCCATTGTCGATTACTTTGAGTTTCGCCGGAAAAAACATCATATACTTTATGCCCCTCGCTCTGAGGGCGTGCTTTACTCCGTCAAAGGTACGGTGCTCCTTTTGTACCTTTAGAGTAAAGTCCGGGAAAAATTTCACGGTCGTGTTCTCATAGGGGAGGTCACCATGTATTCTAGCCGCCTGCAGAATGGCGTCCCGGTCCCCATAATTCAGGATCCTAGCAATGATTGTTCTGGGGGGTGCCCCATGTTTCGGCGGTGGGACCGGGGCCCTGTGAGCCCTCTCCACTGTAAAGAAGGTGGACAGTCTTTTAGGTTTAAGATGGTTCAATATTATGTCCTCAAGGAAGAGGTCCATACTGGGGCCCTCTGCCCCCTCCGGGACTCCCACCACCCTTATGTTGTTCCGGCGGGCCCTTTCTTCCTGGTCTTCCAGCTTCAGGGCCACTTGTTTGTGTTGGTGAACTAGTTGCTGGACCCTTTCCTCCAATTTGCGTGTCATAGACTGAAGTTCCATTATACTCGTCTCCACCGCTGTAACCCTCTCCGAGGTCTTGTTCATGTCAGCTCGTATCAAGTTCATTTCTATGGAGAATTTGTCAATCTTTGTCTCCAACGTCGTTCCCAGAACCTGAATGGCCGCCATTATTGATCCTAGAGACGGTTCAGATGTTTCCTCCCGATCGCCAGTAGCTCCTTCCTCCAGTTGCGGCTGCTTTGGGATCGCATATTTGTCCAATTTGTTGGACTGCACCGGCGGGCCCCCTTAGGCTTCATTGTGGCAGGGTCCAGACCTCAGTAGGGTCAGTATATGGTGGGCACCCAATACCCTCCAGTCTTTCCCTGCACCTCCGACCCGATACCACCACCGATCCGTGTGGTCGTCTTTGTGCCCACGTCAGGAGGGGGCCCGTAGTAAGATTGCACGCACCTTCTGCAGGCTCCTGGTTCACAACTAATCTCCACGTGGGTCGGTAGCTACGCTCGACCCCTGTGTCGGAGTGCACTGGTAGGCTGGGCCCCTTCCCCCACAATGCAGATGGCGTGGCTTTGTGGATCAGGTTGTACTGGGGCCCCAAGCACCTTTCTCCACTACCAGAGCCGGATTTTCACCCCGCCGTAGTTTGGGCGTGAGAATGTGCGTGCCCCGGCTCCCCTTGCCGCGTTAAACCCAGGGCACAACACAGCTCCAACAAGGCTGCTTCTCGGGTCCCCGGCCTTCAGCCGATGACGCTGTAGTACGAGCGGGGGGTGTCGTGGTGTCCCATGTATACAATCAGGGTCTGCCTCGCTTGGGTGCCCCAGGCTTAAATCCTAAGGAATTGTGCAGTGATGGGGTGAGGGGGCGCCTCTTCCGTCCCGCCAGCTCAGTCAGATGGGCCGCCGCCCTGCCGATTACACTCCCTCCGGCCGCTCCCTTCTTGCGCCGCTGCCCGTCTCCGCCCGGCGTCCCAGCTCTTACCGGACGGGAGCAGCAACGCGATACAGGACCTCCGGAGCCCGACCCAGGTGTCTCTCGGCCTCACACGGCTGCTTCCCTGCCTCACAGCTGCGAGGCGCAGTCTTCCTCGGCACGTGAAACTCCAGCACCTCCGCAGGCCTCCGCGTCTTCCGGCCGCGCAGGCCCGCCGCCGTCCAGCTCCGCGATCACGAGTCGTGGCCCCCGTCTCTGGACACCAAACAACAGCGCTCGGTGTCACGCCATCCTACACATAAGTGTAGCGCTGCAACAGCAGGATTTCATGCGGATATTTCGGGCTTTCGTTGCGGCCCCGGCGGAGCTCTCGCTCTAAGCTGCCATCTTGGCAGATGCCAGGCCACGCCCCTTCATACCACTTTCTTATGTATGGTTTGGTCCCCCCTATAGGGCCCCATATCTTTTCCAATGCTACTTACCCATTTCTAAAGTATTTCTTGTGTTTATTTGATATCTCTGGGTAGGAGATATACCATGTTGGGTATTAGTGTTGTTATAATAAACATTATTGTATTTTTGTAAACACTTGTGTGGTTCTTTCTTGTGTGAAAGCTTGCAGACTGACTAAGTGGTAAATGTATCTGCTTTACACCCTCCTGAATAAGCCTTAGCTGCTCTCCACAGCTACCCCTTGAGAGCTTTGGTTATCAGGGATCTAATCACTATCACTAAGGGTTGCCTGGACTCGGTGCACAGTGCCTCACTGTAAGTGGACACTATATACTGAGCCAGCCTCCAACAGGTATATTGGTAATGATTTTCTCTCACTAAGAATTAAAAAAAACTTTGTGACGACAAGCCAATCGTTCTTTATTATTTGAGGAAAAATTTGATGTAGTGAAAGCCTTCAGAATTTTTCCTTGCGGACACAATCCTTCACCAACCTCAAGTCTAAGATAGGTCTGATTTGTTAAGGTTTGTTTTTCTTCAGAACGGCAAAGAATCTTGAGTAGCTTCCTTACCTTGTTGATGTTCTGGGACCTTTTCTATTGTGCGTTTTCATAGTAAGATACATGCTTGCTCCTTTAATTTTGACAGATGGTGAGATCATGAAGGCTTTGGAGGGATAAAGGTGGTTCGTTTTGAAGTGTATTCAGTATCTCTGATATGATGTTTAAGACCATTTGCCTGTAGTGATTCATTTCTACTCTTCCTGATGAGACATCACTGCTCTTTCTACAGGAGTGGGTAACTGTAGAAGGGGTGCAGGATGTTCATTGGCAATTTCCGTATGTCTTTATTCCTTTGAAATTTGTTGTTTTACGAGGTGTGGCTTTAGGTTTCT
This sequence comes from Calotriton arnoldi, assembly GCA_963921515.1. Classification (NCBI taxonomy): domain Eukaryota; kingdom Metazoa; phylum Chordata; class Amphibia; order Caudata; family Salamandridae; genus Calotriton; species Calotriton arnoldi. The sequence continues at coordinate 573,348 of CAWUFW010000771.1, forward strand.
GATATTTTCTGTGGTAGGACTGTCTTTGACCCTGTTTTTGATAATGTTGGGATTGGTATACAAGCATATCTGGAAATGAACCCTCTGATGGAAGTAACGTCTTTCCCTGAGTCTGAATTGTTGCTTGAAGACTTTCTTCTGTTCTTCCAAGCCAACCACTTTACATGTCTCTATCTTATTTTTCATGCACAGCATATCTGATAGAGACTTCTAGCCGCAGATTCCTTACCCTATAATTATCCCCAGGTATCTGACTGGATTCGGAAATTGTTCGTGAGCAGTACCCCTGTGCGCTGGTAGGTGGCGTCATTCGGCTCCTCGTGGTGTCCTTAGTGTTGTCTGTGCCACAAGTGACATTTGCAGTGCCCAGATAGGCGCCACCCAGGTGTGCTGACATCAGTTCTTTTCTTTCCGCACCAGCCAGCGCAGATCCGGGAAGAGCTACCCCTTTTTAACTAAGCTTTTTTCTACATTTTGACCCTCTCTGTTCACAATGGCCTTGGTACTACTGGTATGTGGGCCAGAAGTGTGCCAATTGTGGAAACGAAGGTACAGTTTTGGGAAAGAACACAGGCACTGGGAACCTGATTAGCAGGGATCCAGGGCACATTCAGTCAATTTGCTTTCAGAGTCAGGCAAAAAGTGGTGGGTAACCATGCCAAAAGGAGCACTTTCCTACAGACTGGCTGTACAGAACAGGACCATCTACCAATGGATCATTCTCTGTATCAAAATCTACTACGCATTGGCTAGGAAGAAACCCCCTGAGGGTTTGCGTGCTCATTTCACCAGAGCTAAAGCTGCAACCACTGGGTTAGCTCGCGGAGTTCTGATCCTGGACATCTGCCAGATAGCAATGTGGGCTTCCCTGCATTTGTTTAGCAAACACTACTGTCTGGACAGACGGGTCCGTAGGGATGGGCACTTTGCCCATTTGGTCCTGCAGGACTTTTTTGTGTGAAATTGGTCCGCAAACCCACCTCTGGGGAGATATTGCTTGGGTATCTATTCTAAGCTAAGGAATCTGCGGCTCAAAGTCTCTATCAGATGAACAAGTTACTTACCTTTGGTAACACCTTATATGGTAGAGACTCTATCTGGCCGCAGATTCCTTACCGACCCACCCATCGTCCCCGCTCTGCAAACAAATTTCTAGGAAAAGGACTTTCCCCTTTCAGGGCCCTAGTTTTCCAAACCAGTGGTCAGTGTTCTTTGTGGCTCTGCGCTTCTGGCATGTAAAGTCACAAAAAGTAACTGACATCAGCGCGCCTGGGTGGTGCCTATATAGGTACCGTGACGTGACACATCATTTTCCCTGTAGCATCCAATCACTTGCTCTGCTCTTCCTCTCGGTGGTGTAGAAGGTTCTGGTGCTGAAGGATGTTTTCTCCGAACTGCTATCACGATAACTGAATCAAGTTGTTTCAGTTCAGACTTTAAGAAATCTGGATCTTGTTGTGGAGGCCTGTATTTTTTCATAAGGTGAAATGTTGCTGCCTTCACTTAGCAGGTGTTAGAAATTCAGCTTCCACTATTTCGAGAAGCTATTTTGGCACAATAGGTAAGAATGCTTTTGGTGCTGCTCTTGGTCATAAAGTCTCAAGAATTACAGCGACTAATGGAAGAGGGGACTCCTCTGGAATATTGAGTTTAGCAACCCCTCTTACAAGTACACTCTGAAATGTTAATATGTCATCCACTGCAGATGCTCTAGTCAGGGACTGTAGTGGAGAGGTAGGTGTATAAGTTGAGCGAGAGACCTATGTATCCATGTCAGGGGATTAGGATCTGTATAAGATCTCCTTCTGCTTCTAGCTGGAGTACTTGAAGGAGTTTTTAATTTGCTCCTTGGAGATTTCTGGGAAGGTTTCCATTTCCTTAATGGTGACATGGATGTTGCATTAGAAAATGTTCTTGCAGTGAAAAGTTTTATCGTTGATAGTGGACTTTGGACTGGACCCTTTAATGGTATGGTTGGTTGAAGAAGGCTATAAGGTAGAGGAGACATATCTGGAGATGTAAACATTATGGAATGACGAGAGGAAATATAAATCTCCTCTCTCTGTCTTTTCCTTGAAGTGGATTGTCTATCAGGAGAATCAGAGTACGAGGATCGTGAATCTCCCCAGGATGGATATAATGATCAAACCGCGGGAGATGCTTTTTTTCCTCTTTGACGACGACAGTGGAGTATTTGATGTCAATCTGTGCCTTTTTGACGTCGATGAACTTGCCATCGAACCAGTTAGTTTCAACATCAGTTGATGTGATGATGTCGAAAGGGATACCCATGTTGCTGCAGATTTAGGTATTAATGGCGAATGGTGATGATGTCTCGACGTTGGGAGAAAATGTTTCTTTGAGACTGCCCTGGAGTGTATCAATGACGAGGAGTGATAGCGACGACAATGTTGCAGAGTACCTTCCCTTGACGGGAGATTATAGGCGCCGAGGCTTTTGACATCGACGGTAAAGATGTTGTTTTTCTATGATGTCGAGAATGATGATGAAGCCTTTCTTTTTCTTCAGATTTTCTCTCCCTGGACATCGCTATGTTGTAGCACGCTGGGAGCCTGATGGTCCTGTTCTGTACAGCCAGTCTGTAGCACGCTGGGAGCCTGATCTTTCTGGCTTCTTTTTTCTTCCCCATGTCTACTCACATGTTTTCCATCATGCCACTCAGTCTGAGGCCCACTCAGTCTTTCAGAGGTTTTTTTGACATTTGTTTTGACAAATATGACAGTGTGCAGCCGATAAGCAAGCTACACAGAGCTTATGGGCATCTGAAACTGCCTTTTGTCTCCCACAGGAGGGACACATTGAAACAAGCATTGGCAACGCCAATAGGTCTCGGCAATGCCAGTTATTGGCGTTGTCAATGTTTTTTCGCCATGTTGTATAGCAGCACAGCTGCTGCTCAGCTTTGCTGAAAGTCTGTGAAATTAGCGCTATGACGCGGTCAGCACTGGCCGTGTCCTGGCGCATTTTTGTCTGGCAGCAGAGGTGGGACAAGCAAGACAGCACAGGGCTGGTCAAGCAACACAACTCGAGCCGATATCAGTCAGTGCATGAACATATTTCCAAAATATAGAGAACTTCAGCGGCACGTAAAGCTAAACCACAGCTAAGTGTGGGTGCCCACATTTAGTTAAGGGAAACTGAAAGGTAAGGAGACTCTAATAAGTATATACCGTGTTCATAAATCAGACAAGTGGCAGGGTAAAAGATTGCGCAAAACAGTGTATTTAAAGTCTATCATGTACAATATTTGTTAATAGTGCTCTAAGGACAAAAGGGAGCCACAAAAACCCTACCCACATTTGAGGAAAATTCCCCAAAAATTCAGTTCAAAGTCAGTCCTGAGCACTCAATATTAAATCAGATTTCCACACGTGTTCGTCGTTGTAAAGATTCTTTCTTTTATTTGTTGCTGTCTTCAAATTTTCATGTAGCAAATATCACAAACTTGATCTTTCACTTCAAATTCATATATATCTTCAAAAGAAGGTTCAAACATGTAGCCAACACGTGTTTCGTCTATTGGTAATTAAACCAGCGACTTCATCAGAGCTACAAAAGAAAAGGGAAGGCAATGTTTTCATGATTATCCCAAATTGGCACTTTTTGTACCTACCATCCTATCACCACTGTGGTTATCAATGTCTCTCCAATTGGTAACATAATGCCATGTGCGTTGCATGCGGTGTAACCTCTAAAATAGAGGGATAGTGCTCTAAATTTGAAATGTGCTACGAAGTGACATTCTGTGTTCGTGTACATAAAAACACAACCGAGTGTAAATTAATATAATACAAGGAAAAGGGAAAGCAGAAGAAAGTATGAAGGTAATATCCACTATCGTATCATAATTAAGTGGGTGTCTAAATTACCAAAAGAGATTATATTGGTGTGATTTTAGCACATCTACCGCCCATAAAATCATATAGCTTACCCTAATATTATATTCCAGACAGGTTTCCCAAGTCGAAAAGCATATATCATAATATTCCAAAGCTAAAACAGATGAGCGTCATGTCAGTACTAGTAAGTATCCCAAAGACTTTGATTGGGTGAATCTTATATTTGATCAGGGATTTTACTGGAAATATATATTTGACCACCATATAAATATTTCGTCATGCTCAGCCAGTATAATCCAAATATATACAAGTAGTCGTTAGAGTTCCAAAGAGCCTTGAAATGGTTTTATATATATATATAAAGTTAAGTCCCTTCCTAGACAGTATTCCTCAAAAAAGACATAGTGGGCATATTACGTGCTACTCGCCCTGCAACCTTGGCCTCACTCCAACACCCCCTTTTGCCCCCTTTTCCCCCCACAAAGGTACCATACAAGCGGTTGGTCTTCACTGCATAGTCTTTATTACTTCTCACTTAACGCCATCTTTATTTGTTGACGCACTCTCAAAATTAGACCAACTTTATTACATTTATTAAACAAATCCAATACACATGGATACATAGGGTTACACATTATTCATTTCTGCCACCGGTTACAATTGTATTTACAATTCTGTATCTCCAGCGCCACACCTGATGCATGCTGTGCCAGCAGGCAGCAACACCCATCTCTACTGCTTCCATTTGGAGGTGCCACTACCGCCATCTACCCCCTAGACTTGGCCACCCAGAGCACTGCCTTGCGCCTTACACGCGCACCAGCTCTCACCCAAATTGCTTCCTCCAAGCACTGGCATCTCGGGTAGGGCCGGAGAGTCCAGGACCACCAGCAGGACCGCCCCCTCTCCCGCCAGCCCAGAGCCCCATTGACTGCCCCCTTGGTCCAGTATCAGGCAGTCCCCGCCAAAAAAGGAGTCCCCGGCATTCCTCTTACCCGGGACCCCGACACAGGACGAGGAGCCTATTGGCGCTCTCGCCCTCCCCCACCGGCTGCTACACTTTCCAAATCTACAGCTATGGCCCCCAATATGGTTAATACGAACAATTCCAACCCTGTGTTCGACAGACGCACCCCATCTGCCAAATACAAATCCGACTTTGAAGCCTGTATCAAGTTATGTCTAATCACACGTATTGGTGAACCTGCGAACAGTTTTCGCACTTCCTGATTCAATTTTCTCACCGACTTGTTCACCACACCCGCAGGCGCATTGTCCCCCCAAGCTTGGCGTGGGAGCACTTCCGACCAAAATATGGTGGTGCCCGGCAGGGACTTCCTCAAACTTGAAAATGCCGAAAACAGTGCCTCCTTCACTCCCCTCCTGCCTGCCGGGAGCATGTTATTACCACCCGAATGAATCACCAACACGTCAGGAACTGGCAAGCCCTTATCAAGCGCTCTTTGCAACTGGCCTGCGACATCCCCTAACCGTTGCCCCTCGACCCCTATCCAATGATGATGGAATCCTTTTAGCCTTTGCGCTCTTCCTTCCCCGCTTTTGCCGAAAAATTGCCCTGCTCCTTGTATAAAGGAGTCTCCACACCAGCATATCTGCGTCCGCTGCCTTGCCACCACTGTATAGAGTCAAAAGAATAAAGAGAAAGAAAAACAGGCACTGTTAGGCCACCGCTGACCCTCGTCCGTTGCTCAAAGAAGCTGCGGTCTCACGTAACGTTCAAAACAAGACGACCTCCATCTGGCCACCCTCTTAATGGCTTCCGCTGATAGCCCTAGAGTGGCTGCTGTTGTAGCCGCTCCGATGCGAAATGAATGCGACGTGAAATGGGCAGTCTCTTCCCCCATCAAGCCTAAGGAACGCTTGCATAGCCGTGTGAACTGAAATCTTGTCAGCGGTGTTCCGTCTGCATGCAATAGAAGCCTACCAGCCCCCTTTTCAGGCCGCACCTGCATAAACGTCACCATCAGAGCTACCGGGCAGTAGCAAGCCCCATTCACTGCCCTCATGTGGACCCAAACACCTTTGCCTAACGGGTCTGTCTTCGACCTCCTCACTCTGATCTGGAGCAAATCGCTGGACAATAACACATCCGTCAAGCTGATACCCCCCTCCTTATCCGCCTTCGATGCTGGTACCAGTTCCGATATTCGGAATGCCCCAAAAAACGCCAAGGAATAAGCTACCCTCAGCAGATGCACCTCATGAAGGGATATGCAGACCTGCGGCAACACCCCCAGAATGCTTGCAAGCCTACTGGCGTCTATGGGTCTCCTGTGGTCGTTTACCCCCGGGGCCATGCGTTCCCAACCTTTCACCGCACGTCTGACTCTAGGATCCTTAGTAGGGTCCGGCACCCCCTCCAATCCCGCAAAGAAAGCAATGGCCGACAACTGCCGCCTAACCAGTGACAGTGCCCTTCCGTTCTCTTTCTGATGCACTATGAAAAGAAGCACCCCTTGCGGTGTAAATTTGTCCACACTCCCTGCACCCTTTAAGACTGCTACGTATACCTGCCATGTCCTCTCATACATACACTTAGTCTTGGGCGCAATAGAAGCTGCTATCAGGTCAGGAGCAATGGGGCACCAATCTTCCACAGGCTTTCCGGGAAGAACGTCATCTGATCGTCCGCTTGCGGCCATCGTGCTCTGAATTCTGTCAACTTAAAACGAGACAAGGCGTCAGCTACGGTGTTGTCCACTCCCGGGACATGCTTGGCAATAAAAAACACATTGCAACTGAGGCATTCCCGCACCAATTCTTTCAGCAAGCATAGCACCCACGGACATTTGGCCCTTTGACTGTTCACTGCCATCACAACCGACGTACTGTCAGACCAAAAGACGATGCGCTTGTTTTCCAGCAAAGTGCCCCATAAATGCAATGCCACAATGATGGGGAATAGTTCTAGAAAAGTGATGTTGCGTGTCAGCCCCATATTGACTCAAACATGTAGCCAACACGTGTTTCGTCTATTGGTAATTAAACCAGCGACTTCATCAGAGCTACAAAAGAAAAGGGAAGGCAATGTTTTCATGATTATCCCAAATTGGCACTTTTTGTACCTATCATCCTATCACCACTGTGGTTATCAATGTCTCTCCAATTGGTAACATAATGCCACGTGCGTTGCATGCGGTGTAACCTCTAAGATAGAGGGATAGTGCTCTAAATTTGAAATGTGCTAGGAAGTGACATTCTGTGTTCGTGTACATAAAAACACAACCGAGTGTAAATTAATATAATACAAGGAAAAGGGAAAGCAGAAGAAAGTATGAAGGTAATATCCACTATCGTATCATAATTAAGTGGGTGTCTAAATTACCAAAAGAGATTATATTGGTGGGATTTTAGCACATCTAGCGCCCATAAAATCATATAGCTTACCCTAATATTATATTCCAGACAAGTTTCCCAAGTCGAAAAGCATATATCATAATATTCCAAAGCTAAAACAGATGAGCGTCATGTCAGTACTAGTAAGTATCCCAAAGACTTTGATTGGGTGAATCTTATATTTGATCAGGGATTTTACTGGAAATATATATTTGACCACCATATAAATATTTCGTCATGCTCAGCCAGTATAATCCAAATATATACAAGTAGTCGTTAGAGTTCCAAAGAGCCTTGAAATGGATTTATATATATATATATATAAAGTTAAGTCCCTTCCTAGACGGTATTCCTCAAAAAAGACATCTGCTTTAGAGATCTGTTTTTAGAAGTTAAGTTCTAGAGGAAAAACAACTCACAGTATATTCTTAATTGATCCCACCAAAAATATATCTGACTAAGCTTATAGCAGCCAGTCACGTCTACTGATCAATATGTATTCATATATAAAGAAAAAGAAAATTATATATCCTAGTATCGGAACGTCAAAGAAAACGGGAATATTATTCAAGGTAGTATAACTATCACTGATCAAATTGTTCCCACGAATAAAAGAAAATAAATTTCCATGTGCTAACAAGCCTCTAGAACTTAGGGAGATGGAATTGCAATATGTTAACACAACGGAAAAGCCCTTCTTACCTCCGTATCAGTTGGGCGGACTGCAATGTTGAGCCATGCGCGTGATCTTGGCGTGTTGCATCCGCGCCATCTTTAAACGGTAATTTATACGTAAAAGAAAATTGAGTGGAGAACGGACTACCATCTATTTCTTAAAGTGGCGCAATCTTAGAGTGGTGAAACTTATTACATTTAATAACGTAAATAAAGTAAATTTCTGAGTAATGTCTAACGTTAATATTTCAGCAATACTGCCAGTGTGACCAGTCTAAAAAACGGGGTATATGATAAAGGTCAATATACCAAAATCCAAGTATATGTAAAATTACTAAATGGAGGATGGACTAAGATATCTAATCCATAGTAGTGCCTTATTAGAGTGATGAGTACTATAGCGGGAAACGTCATAAGTTACCAAGAATGGTCTCATAAGTACTTCGACTTATTATATTTCATTAATATGACCCGCGTAACCGGCATGCCATGTAAATAAGTGCATGTAAAAAGATCAGGCAAATATTTTGGCTATTAGTCGCAATATAGGACCAAAAAGGAAATATCCTTCAACAGGATCTTAATATCCGATCTTGTAATCTAGTTAATTCTATAATGAAAACCGAGGTCTATCAGTATGAACAAACTGAGTTCCATACATATAATAGAAAATATATCTAGCAGGTCTTACTTCGAGCCACTAAGTCATTGTACTATTCTATGGGGTACTGTATCATATCACTAAATCTTTACGGAATACTATAGAGTGATATAAGCATGCAATCAGGGCTGGGGCGTGGCCTGACATCATGGCCGAGTAGTCGAGCTTCTGTGTAGCTCCTGCCCCACCGAACGAAATCCTGCGGCGATCCTGGCGGAATCGTGATCCCATCCCCAATTTCCGACACCGGGGCGCCCCCTGCCCCTGCGACTCCTGGTTGGGCTGTGAGGAGGCGGCCTGCAGCCAGAGGAGCCGACTTTGCACCCCCGGAGACATCAAGGACGCCGTCTCCCCAAGATGGCGACCCCGGTAGGCCCAGTGGACTAGACGACCGCGGGGAGCTGCACCGGACCGCCGAGGCGGCGGGGAACTGTGCCCGGGACCCCTTGGGAGTGAGCGGCTGGTGCCCGGAGAGACCGAGTTGCTACCGGAGGTGAGAGGGCCGGTGTGCATAATCTGACTGTGAGGAAGCCTGTGGCCCAGCTGCATAGTCTACGCGAGCCCGGGGCTGAGCGAGCGCCGTGCCCGGCCCTCCCGGGCTCCTAATAGGCACGCATCCGACCGCGGCCCTGAGGACGACGTGGTGTTGGCGGTGCCCGGCGGCGGGCTGGAGAGAGACAAAGTGGGGTGGCCTCAGTCCCGTTGCGGGGCTAATTATCTGAATAGCGGCCTTGGCCCAGATGGTGGCGGGTCGCCGGTGGCGTCCCCAGATTGTGGGTTCTTGAGACCCCCAGCTCCTAATCGGCGCAGGCGGAGATAGACGGCGAAGGAACAGGTAGACTGCCTGGCAACACTGAAAGGCTAGGACTGGGCCGTCTGCTCTGGAGGTGAGTCCGCCCATCCATCCTTTGAGAGGCCACTCAGCCACGGGTGTGGGGACACGGGCCCTGACGGCTGGGCCAATTGCTTTGAGGGGGCCGACCGTGGACCTGACTTACCGGCCTGAAGATCTGGTGTGGGGCCCGGGACGGGAGAGTAGCCGGCGTCCCCTTGTGACGGAGCGTCCTGATCCAGAGAAGACGCAAGACGAAGGTGCGACTATCCCGGGGGTGAACATCGTGCCGCCTTGGGCATCCCTGGCCAGTAAGGGAGGAGACCCTAGTGATAACCCTGCATACCGGCCATGGGGAGAGACAGACCTCTTAGGGGCGCCCAGTCCAACAAAATCGTACAGTACACCATACCGGGCCCGACCTCCGCTGACCGTATTAGGCCTGACCAGGAGCAGACGGCCCGTGACACGTCTGACATTCTGGAGGCCATAAGGGAATCACGGACGGCGCTGGAGTCCAAAATGGACGGAATGGCCATGGACATAAACCATCTGCGCCTGGATTTACGGAAAGTGGCAGACAGAGTCACCACGACAGAGGGGGACTTGAGCACGCTGCAGACCGAGGTCCAACAATTGCGTGCGACTGTTTTTGCGCTCCAGGAACACACATCACGGCTAGAAGACAGAGCAGATGACGCGGAGGGGCGATCAAGGAGGAACAACCTCCGCTTTCTGGGCTTTCTAGAAAAATCAGAGGGGCCGGCGGCGGACCTGTTTCTGGAGGACTGGATTGGTTCTGCGCTCCCGGCCCTCAGGCTCTCTAAGATGTTCGCGGTGGAGCGGGCCCACCGCACCCTCGGACTTCCACCTAAACCAGGAGCCCCGCCTCGGGCGCTGATCGCGCGCTTGTTCAATTTCAGAGACCGGGACATGATCCTCCAATTTGTCCGCACTAATGGCCCACCCAAGTTTGAAAATCAGGCCATCCACATCTACCCTGACTATACCAAAAAGGTGCAGGACCTTCGAAATGACTTCCTAGGCGTCAAGCGACGATTGCGGGACCTCAATATCAAATACAGCCTAATGTTCCCGGCCCGACTCCGCGTACAATATGAGGACAGGGTCCACTTCTTTGGTACTCCGCAAGAGGTGGCTGACTGGATGGACTCGCTGGGCCTGGCGGGGCAGGGCCCCAATCACGGCTGGCAGGAACAGAGACGGAGGAGTGGACGGCAACGGAACCGGCAGCGTTCTACCGGAGAACAGCGACCCAGGCGCCGGGACCTACAGGACGGAGGTCGCATCATGGTAGGGCCGGACGGCACCCTCCAAACGGAGAGGGAGGCGATCCCGACACAGAATCAGTTCTCGCCACTGTGTCTGGTGCAGGAGACGCAGTCGGAGCAGGGGGGTGCCGTCAGCCCAGCAGACATGGATCCCTGAAACCTTTGCAGGCCAGCCCACAAACTGAATTTTGGGGGTAACTGGGCACCGGAACTGTAAGTACGAGATTGGGCCCGGATGGGTCTTAACTTGGCCATGGTTCTCCTACTGGAGAGGCCCCGGGGACAGTGGACTGAGGCGGAAGAGTTTTGGGAGAGATGGACACCATTCCGCCACTCTACAGTTTTAGACGTTCCGACTGTGGTGCGCTGAGGCGGCCTCGCTAGACCATTGGTCGGGTGGGGACGCACAGTGCCAGACAGTTTGGCTCTATATCTATGAGTGGGAGGGTTACTTTTCTCGAGCAAGTTTCTTTCCTTTCTTGAAAAGTGATAGTTGATCTGGGTTGGGGGGTGAGATAAGGGGAGGGTGGCAACGATGGGGCGGAGTCCTGAGTCCTCAGACCACAGTTGGGTTGTGAGAATGCAGTGCTACTGCCTGAGGGAGGGGGTGGAGGGGTTGGGAGTGTATATTGTTTCGTTTTACAGTTTTATGCCGGTACTATGCTCTGTCATATCAATGTTTGGTTTATGGGGTTCCAGCGCACCGGGTTACACGATATAGCAGACGGGATCCTCCCTAAAAAGACGTGGGCCGTCATGCCACCGGATACTACACTCATGGCGGGTGATAATCAAAAATATAAATTCATAACCTGGAATGTCAGGGGGCTTAATAACATGGTCAAACGGGTGAGGGTGGCGACCTATCTACGAAGATATGGGATAAGTATAGCCTTTCTTCAGGAGACGCACCTCTGGGGAGACTGCCTTAAATATGTTCAACGTAGATGGAGGGGCCAATTTTTTGCAACTTCATATTCAGGGTTCGCTAGAGGAGCACTTATATGGATAGCGCCTGGAGTCCCTTTCAAGGCAGGGAACACTAGAATAGATCCTGATGTCAGATTCGTGGTGCTGACGGGGACATTAGATGGACGACATATAAGTTTGGTAAACATATATGCCCCAAATAGTGATGATGGGGAGTTTCTGGGACGGGTCCTGGGTCAGGTGGATCTAGACCCCGAGGTAGAGCTAATTATCGCAGGAGACTTTAACTGTGCCCTAGACGGAGAGCTGGACAGACACCCCCCAGACTAGATACTAAACCAAAAACGAGGGAGGCCATGCGTCAGATGCTTCATAGTTACCACTTATTAGATGTTTGGCGCCACCGCAACCCACAGGGGCGAGTGTATTCGTGCCACACGCCTGCTGCCAACACGTACAGTAGACTTGATTACTTTTTTCTCCAGGCCCAATCGGTTCCCCGGGTGGAGGAGACACGATATCTGGCCCGTTATTTGTCCGACCACTCCCCCCTGATGATATCGTACACTATAGGCCGGCCGCGATCTAAAGTACCGCTGTGGAGACTGAACACCGACGCCCTGACAGACCCAACATACAAAGCTGCGATAACGAAAGGGCTGGACGACTACTTCGATCTGAATTGGGGTACGACTGCCACCAGGGCGCTTGAGTGGGATGCGATGAAGGTGGTGATGCGGGGGGTGTGTATATCTACAGAGGTGGGGGTCAGGAGAGTGCTGGAACGAGATCTGCGCCAACAAGAGGAGAGCCTGGCGGTTCTAGAAAGAGAGCTTCCCACTGCTGAAGGGGGACCGGCCGAGTGGGCGGCTCTGCGCCGGAGGATTGGGGACATCTGGGACTCGCTGGGCAAATACAATAGAACCACGAGTAGACGTCGCTGGTACACGGAGGGGGATAAAGCGGGACGCCTGTTGGCACGCTTGATTAGAATGGAGACGCAGCTTCTCCCGATTTTATCGATTAAAACGGAACAGGGCCACTTAGTCTACACACAGCACGAGATCAATAAAGCGTTTGCCACCCATCTACAAAAGATATACTCGGAGCCCAGGCCCCCTGTGGCGCCCCAGATGGTGGAGACCTACCTTGGCGAGCTAGAGCTACCATGTTTGGACCCAGAGAGTCAGGAATCTCTAGGGGCCCCCTTTAGAGACGAGGAGATTAGAACGGCAATCGCCCACTTGAAGACCGCGAAGTCCCCGGGAATGGACGGCCTGGCGGCTGAGCTTTATAAGGAATACGGAGGGGTCTTTGTCCCTAAACTCCTGGAAATCATGGTGGAAGCAGGCGAGACGGGCTTGCTCCCAGATTCCATGCGCGAAGCACTGATCGTTATGATTCCCAAGCCAGGGAAGGACCCCATGCTCCCCGGTTCATATCGGCCAATCTCAATGCTGAACGTGGATCTTAAAATTCTTAGCCACGTACTGGCGGGCAGGCTCCTCCCGTATCTTAGGCAGCTGGTTCATGACGACCAGTCCGGTTTTATACCTGGCAGGAATGCGTTGAGGAATATCCGTCGCCTCGCTCACGTTATGCAATCAGTGGGGGGCGGCCCATCAGGCTACCCTGGTATTCCTTGATATCGAACAAGCGTTCGACTCACTTTGTTGGGAATACTTATGGCAGGTGCTTCTAAAAATGGGGTTGGGGGAGGGCTTCGTGAATTGGGTAAAATTACTATATGCCCATCCGCTGGCAAGGGTCCGTACGGGTAGATACGTGTCTGATATAATCACAATAGAAAGGGGGACACGGCAGGGATGCCCGCTCTCCCCTTGTTGTTTGCTCTGGCAATGGAGCCACTGGCTTGTCGTCTCCGTGGGGTGCTTCGGGGGCAGGGCATCCGAGTGGGGGAGCGGAGCATATTGTGTCATTGTATGCTGATGATGCTCTGGTATACCTGCGCCGACCGACCCAGTCTATGTCAATGCTATTTGCGGTTCTGGAACAATTTGCGGGAGTCTCCGGACTCCACATTAATAAATTGAAATCACAACTGTACGCGATCGGGCCGCCAGACGACGGGGGAGACGCCCAGCCCCCTATGATGGGGCTTCCTGGGTACCGGCTACACTCCGGTACCTCGGGATATGGATAGCCAGGGACAAAGATGTCTTCTATCACCATAACATGGGGCGGATTATTAGGGGTCTTCGGGGAAGTATTACCTTCTGGAACACGCTCAAGCTTTCACTGATGGGGAAGATTGCCTTGATAAAAATGGTGGTTCTGCCTAGATGCCTCTTTACAATGCAGGGATCCTTCTTTGAACTCCCCCATCGGGTATTCAGGGACATAGACGCACTGCTTATTCGGCTGCTATGGAACGGGAAACGGTGCCGGGTCAGTCTGGAGGTCATGAAACGCCAATGGGGCAAGGGAGGTCTAGAAATTCCAGACTTAGAACTTTACTACTTTGCATCGCAATTGCAGCACGCTGTGGCATGGCTGGACGCTGATCCTTCCTGGGAGAGGACCCTGCTGGCGGACACGTATGGAGGACGTCAGCTGGGGACACTCCTTTGGCGGACGGGTGGATCCCGGGAGCTGTGCTCACCATTGATTCGACTATTAACGACTATCTGGAATCGTGTGATTAGGAGACTTGTCCATGTGTGGCCGTTCGCCCCAGAGGCCGATCTCTGGCTTCTGCCGCCCTTTGCTCAAATGGAACGGGTTATGTCGACTGACAGATGGAAGGACGGGGGATGCCTTATGTTATCCGACCTATACCCGGAAAACAGGTTCATTACCTATCAGGAAGCGGTGGCTACCTTTGACTTGGGACCCGGGCAATTCCTGCAATTCGCCAAGATCGCGGCCACGGCACGGCAGCTATGGCCCTCATTCCCCAGGGCCCCGGAACCCACCCATGTCTTGGTTACGATGATAGCAATGGCGGGAGGACGGAGATTCGTCACCCATCTATATAGGGCGCTGAGGGAGGATAAAAGGCTTAAACCCTTAAAAGTAGAAGAAAAATGGCAGCAGGTGTGTCCGCAGGAACTCACGCCCCGGGACTGGGAGAAAATCCATGAGAGCGTACGCAAGGTATCGGTCTCTAACAGATTCAAACAAATACAGTATAATATAATACACATGGCCTACCTTTCACCTAGGCGACTCCATGTCATTGACAGCTCTAGGGATCAGGCGTGCCCCAGGTGTCGTCATGTTCGGGCAGACTTTCCGCATATGGTATGGTCCTGCCCCCTAATTCAGATGTATTGGACGGAGGTCCTAGAGGACCTATGTAGAATAACTGGTTGGGAGATTGCCATTGAGGCGAGCTCATGTCTCCTCGGCTTAATTCCCCAAGACCCTAAACGAAAGACAAGTAGACGGTTCCTGATGCTGGGACTCGTAGTAGCTAGGCGGCGGATAGCAATACACTGGCTGGCGCAACAGCGGCCACAGATAGCAAGCTGGCGAACAGATCTCCGAGAATGGGCACTGGCGGAGGAGGGGCATATACGCGCCACCAGACGAGATGACAAACTGCCGGAGGTACTGCTGGCCTGGGGGGTGATGGTACAGGAGATAGAGGGGCAGGCCCTGCAATCCACACAGGTATCGCATGAGGGGACACATCCCACGGGGGCGGAGGCCCACTGTCAGGAGGGGGAGCTAGATGGAGACCCCAGACGGAGCTTAAGTTAAAGAGACCTAAGGTGCATAGTACCGGCAAGAGGGCGGGGAGGGGGGTTGAGGGTGTTAGGGGGAGGAGGGAGTTTGGGGGGGTTTCTTAGTTAAAATAGGTTTATCGCGCAACACATCCTAGTTTAGAGTGGTATACAACTCTCGAGGAGCGTACATGGATATAACCCTGCGTTCACACCTGGTGGGCTCTTGGTGTCAGCTGTTATGTGGACAAAATGTATTGCATATGAACATGACCTGTACATTCCGAAGAATACAATCAATAAAGAAATTTAAAATAAAAAAAAAAAGAAAAAAAAAGAAAAAAAAAAAGCATGCAATCAGAAGTAAAAGAGTAAAGTGTGTCTATCATAGTTGTTATCTATTAAATGAGAATTATCATAGAGGCCACACATGAGCAAAATGTAGTCAATTAGCGTGAGTGTTAGTCCCTATTACATTCTCATTGTTACTTAAATCAGGTGCCCAGGAAGTACTGTAATTCATGATCAAAATTCAAACCCATTTCAACAGTATGCAGCCTCATAATCTAGCGCGCCTCACATTGACGTAACCTAAGTTCCCGGTTACCTCCCTATGCGTCTCTCTGTATAATTTCAATCCCATGGAACCTAAAGCTCAGGTGTGTATCCTGAGCCTCACATTCGTTTGCATGTGCTGCTATGGGTTATCTGTCATGACATTGTTTAAGTGCTCTAAAATGTTCTGCAATACATTCCTTGAGCGACCTGATCGTACTTCCAACATAATTTTTTTCACATTTACACATCACAACATATACAACAAACTTGGTAGTACAGTCAATATGTGTACGTATCTCAAATATTTTGGACTTGTTAGATGATATTTCAGTAATACCATCTATAGCCAGTCTACACAAAGTGCAATGTCCACATTTATATGAGCCAATGGCTCTCCTATGTAACCATGTCTCACACGTCGGTTGTTTGGTGTAACTGGGACTAATGATGTTACGTATTGTGTTGCCTCTACGATAGGTAACCTCAGGTGAGTTAGTTATAAAAAGGTTTTAGTGTCTGGTCCTCTGTGAGTAAATGCCAATGTCGTCTTAGTACGTTAAATACCTTGTTTGAGTATGGATGGTAATTTGTAATCATCCTCACTAATGTTTTGTTATTACTATTAACTTTCTTGGTTTGCTTAAGAGTATCAGTACGTTTAAGTGCACGTGCCTTCTTACATGCCAAAATCACTGTTTCCTTGTCATATCCTCGTAAAAGGAGCCGTTTTTCAATTTCATTGATATTGTGCAGAAATTCTATATCAGTGCTACAATTACGTCTAGCCCTTATCATTTCCCCATATGGGATCATATTCTTTTGGCATTTGGGGTGAGAGCTACTCGCATGTAGCAAAGCATTACAGGCAGTAGCCTTTCTGAACATCTTGCTTTCGATCTTATTCTCACTGATATATAGTTCCACATCTAGAAAAACTATTCTCTCTTGGTTGTGTACCATTGTAAAGGTCATATTATAAGGATTATCATTCATAAACATTTGAAACTCCATCAGTTCATCAGTACCACCCGTCCAAATCAACAGACAGTCATCAATATAATGATCCCAATAGTGTATGTTTGTTCCATTTTGCACCCGGTGGCCCCCAGATGCGCACCGCCTCGAACCATCCCATGAACAGGTTGGGGAAAGATGCCGCAAATCTGGATCCCTTCGCAGTCTCGCAGCTGTTTAAACCAACCTCCATTAAAAAGAAATACATTGTTCTCCAGGATGAGCTGGGACATAACTATTAGCATATCTGAGTGGCTTTTATATTCAATTGATCTCCTATAGAGAAAATATTTCAAAGCTATAATCCCAAAGTGGTGTAATATATTTGTATACAACAATACTACATCCATAGTGGCAAGGATCATACGGTCTTCCCATGTTACATCATTGAGAATATTTAATAGGTGTATGGTGTCCCTGATGTATGATGGAAGATTCTAAATGTAAGGTCGTAAAAAAATGTCAACAAAGTTGGATATTGTCACAAAGAGTATGCAGTTCCTCAGGGCGGAAAAAGTGTTAAAGATGCAGGAGGAGGGGGATCCTCCTTGTCGGAACTAGAGTCCTCACACACCCAGCAAGCTAGGTGTCATGCTTCATCATATGGACTTGCTCCTCGTCGGGTCGGCGCTGCAATACCCGACGGGCACCCTTAAAGGGGCTCTTTGGCGGAGATCTTTTGTTCCTTGCCGTATGGTGCTTGTGGGTGTGAGGGCTCTAAAATAGTGTAGATGTGGTGGAAGTGTGTGACATTAAAAAAGGTTGGTTAGTCCAAATAAACTTTTATTAGGCTGGCTATCCACCTTATTAAAAGCAAATAGAGTGGCCGCTCTCTGACTTTATGGTCCAGTGGAGCTAGGCTCAACTCTCATGGTCGACATGTTTCATGCGTGGTGGTCAAAAATGATCCGTGGCATTTCATCAGGACCTAGTGTCTGCACTATCTACACGCCGTGGTGGGTGAAAGAACTTCTACCTTCCAAGCTTCATGGATGCGAGCATAGAGTCCCGCCAATCCAAGTGGTGACCTATAAGAGGGATGATAAGAAAACAGTGTGGTGTCAGAAGGTAAACTGTTCCTATAGGAATCACTTAGTGAATAGGTCACGTCACTCCGACACACTTATAACAGTTATCCGCCCATTTGCTATGAGGGAGTGGGAAATCTCACTCCTATTCAAAAGGAGTTAAAAAAGACTAGAAGACTGGATTAAAAACGGCTATAGAAGAACAAGGTATAATCGTGCTGGAGTCCCCTGGGCAGGGCATCGATTCATTATTAGTAACTCACCTAACTGTAGGGCGAGATGGGGTGTGCCACTTTAGCACTAACGGAAAATTTCTTTGAGTATGAGAAACAACTATTCCACCAGTCCCAAGGTACTTCCATGGGGAGTACCTTCGCCCCTAGTGTGGCCTGCCTGTACATGGCAACTTTTGAAGAGGATATCATCATGAACTCCAACAATCCCTACAGAAATAACCTGACCCTATGGAAGAGGTTCATAGATATCTTCATTCTGTGGAGAGGTGACCTTGCTACATGTGAGGAATTCTGTCAATGGATCAACACACAGAATGAATTTCTGAAATTCACACATACCATATCAGACACGAGTATCCCTTTTTTAGATCTGAGGGTAAGACTTACCAATGCAGGATTGAGTACGACACTGTATCGAAAACCAACAGATAGGAACAGTCTCCTTCTGTACAATAGTCACCATCCGAGGGCCCTCCGGAACAACTTGCCTTTTGGACAGTTCCTCCGCATCAGGAGGAATTGTAGTACCCTTCCTGACTATAAAACAGAGGCCCAACTCCTACAACAGAATCTCAGGGAGAGGGGCTACCCTGAACGCCAGGTCAGAAACTCTTACAAGAGGGCTATGAATAACCCCCGTGAATCACTGCTCCATGTGAACACAAAAGAACAAACTGAAGTCTTGACGTGTGTCACATCCTTCACCTGTGACTCCACACGAATCAAGGGTATTATTAACAAACACTGGGGCATAGTGAATACAGGAGACCTGAACCTCCCCAAACCCAGGTTTGCTTTCAAACGTACACAAAATCTTAAAGACCTCCTAATCCACACTAGACCTAAGGCCAAGGAACAAGTGGTACAGAGAACACTGTGGGATCTCCCGCCTGTGACAGGACACTATCCTTGCGGGACATGTTCAGTATGTGAACAGACTAGTACCACCAGAGAAATTGCATTGACCAATACCTTCACTTGGAGGTTGAAGCGGCATACCAATTGCAACACATCAAAATGTATATACATGTTGACATGCCCCTTCAACAAGAAGTACATAGGGATGACAATGAGGCCTGTGAAGTTACGCATCACTGAACATAAGAGTAATGTCAGGTGCATGAGAGTGACCACGAAAATGTACACACATTGCAAAGATCTAAATCACTCTGCAGAGTCCCTCCAGTGGGTGGTCCTCGAGGCACACCCCAAAATCACACATCAGGCCCTCTTTAAAATAGAGCAAAGATGGGTACACCGCTTGTCCACCAATTTAATCGGCCTCAATGATGACATACCTTGGGCCTCGCTGGCTGGGAGGTGATTGAATCAGTGTCATGACCTCATTCAGCAATCTTTGAGTATACATGTGGATATATACAAGGGACCAATACTATTTTACACTACCACTAGATCCCAATAGGATACATTTTATCAACATCCGAGGGCTCCTTCTAGTGCATGGGGATCACACCCAACACCTCGATGCACGTTACACCACACAAGCACATGTGTATTCGTGCCACAATGTAACAACCTATGTTAATAATGCTTACGGAGATCAATGTGACTAGTAACTATGGGTATGGGACCACTAGGGCTAATATCCCCTGTTGTGCGCAGCGATGACCTAAGTTACCTAATTCAACTAGCCCTGTACTCCGTAATTTGTTTTTACCCTCACATCCCTATGTTGTACCACGGACTACGAATTAGTACTAACGCAGTTCCTTGGTCATGAACCCTGCCATCCCCGAGTAATGCAACGTGATTAATAATCGGGGCGTGCATGCATGCTCAGCACTAAGTATGACACTACTACCGACATAATCACTTAAGCGACCGTATATCAAACAGGACATTACAAGGGGGAGCTATACTTCCTTTATGACCCGCTATCAGGCGGGATTACAGGCAAACAGCTATAATGGCACTAACACACAACCCCACCCTTTATACACTCCAAGATGGCCGCCGTGTGTGCGGCCCTCGCCAGGCATCCTTAACACGAACAGAACACGTGCCATGACGCGGCGAGACGCCACCCACCTGCGTCGCGGGCCACAGGAAGTGGAGAGTACTTAAGCTCCACCTCGATGGAAGCTATTGTGCTTTCCGGTTTTCAGGCTCGGCGCGGTAGGTGTACCAGCGCGTATCCCGTGAGGATAGGTGAGTGATGGGGCTCTTGGGGAAGCCGCAAAAAACAGCGTGTATGACATGCGGGTTGATTGGGTCTACTATGGACTGCCTTTTAACCATGACGGCAGCAGGTCACCTGTCATTGTGAGCGGTGTATGCGGGTCATGCAACGTGTGACCCCCGGCGCGCACAGGTGGTCCGTGACCGGTTGGTTTGCACTTCTTCCCTGGTTGGGTGTGCTGCCCACTACGGACGCGGCACTTGGCGCGCTGAGGGTAGCTTTGCCAGCCACTACCGTGACAGGGGAAGGGTGCACCTTGTGGATCGTGACACTCCCCCGTATCTAGACACCATTGTCTACCGTGATCATGGTTGTGATGTTTGGCTTGTCGGCAAGAGCTTACTGTTATGCACCTTGCCCCCTATTTTTAGGACACCACGTTACTGGTGTCTGGAGCCGAACACCGTATGGAGTGAATCTCGCCCTACAGTTAGGTGAGTTACTAATAATGAATCGACGCCCTGCCCAGGGGACTCCAGCACGATTATACCTTGTTCTTCTATAGCCGTTTTTAATCCAGTCTTCTAGTCTTTTTTAACTCCTTTTGAATAGGAGTGAGATTTCCCACTCCCTCATAGCAAATGGGCGGATAACTGTTATAAGTGTGTCGGAGTGACGTGACCTATTCACTAAGTGATGCCTATAGGAACAGTTTACCTTCTGACACCACACTGTTTTCTTATCATCTCTCTTATAGGTCACCACTTGGATTGGCGGGACTCTATGCGCGCATCCATGAAGCTTGGAAGGTAGAAGTTCTTTCACCCACCACGGCGTGTAGATAGTGCACACACTAGGTCCTGCTGAAATGCCACGGATCATTTTTGACCACCACGCATGAAACATGTCGACCATGAGAGTTGAGCCTAGCTCCACTGGACCATAAAGTCAGAGCAGCCACTCTATTTGCTTTTAATAAGGTGGATAGCCAGCCTAATAAAAGTTTATTTGGACTAACCAACCTTTTTTAACGTCACACACTTCCACCACATCTACACTATTTTAGAGCCCTCACACCCACAAGCACCATACGGCAAGGAACAAAAGATCTCCGCCAAAGAGCCCCTTTAAGGGTGCCCGTCGGGTATTGCAGCGCCGACCCGACGAGGAGCAAGTCCATATGATGAAGCATGACACCTAGCTTGCTGGGTGTGTGAGGACTCTAGTTCCGACAAGGAGGATCCCCCTCCTCCTGCATCTTTAACACTTTTTCCGCCCTGAGGAACTGCATACTCTTTGTGACAATAGTTGACTGGGCATGTATGCTGGACCTCGTTAATAAGCCCTTTAGTCCCTCCTTTTGCCAACGAACAAATTTGGATAGTCTCTCAGTCGGCCCCCGATTCCTGAGGATGATAGGCTTTCCTGGTGGTAAGAGGGGATTCTTATGTATTTTTGGTAGTGTGTAGAGGCAGGGGACTCTAGGATGATCTACTAGCAAGTAGTAGTATTCATCTTCACTAAGTAAACCTTGTTCTTGCCAGCATTTCAGGTTAGAATTAATTAAGTTGGAAATTTCTTGCACGGGATTATAGTCCAACGTCTGATAACATGTAGTGTCATTCAATTGTCCATAAATTTCCTCATCATATTTGTTTTTATCCATTACAACTATATTCCCCCCTTTGTCTGCTTCTCTTATTTCCAAACTGTGATCTAATCTCAGTTCTTTCAGTGCCTTGTACTTTTTTGGGGTAAGATTACAGTGATGATATCCTTTCTTACTCCTAGTCTGAATCTGTTTGTCATTCCAACCATCCAGCTCTTTCAAAACAACTTTATGCAATAGGTCGATATTATTGCTACTCGACAGTTGAGGATTCCATTTCAATTTCTTTTTAAGAACACTACTCTCGCTTAGGTCCGTACATAACTCCATGTCTTGTAATACATTATGTATGTTTATGGGATCATCCTCACATTCCGTAATGGAAAGTAACATTGCTGTATCGGGGGGGGCATGGCCAACCGCCGAGCAGCATGGCCGCTTCTTGAGGCGGCTCCGTCCGAGCGCACCCGTTTGGGGATAAATCCGTCCACTTATCCGAGAAAGGCACTCTACAATTGAAAGCCCCCTGCACAGGAAACCAGCGTGAGCACATTGAAGCGTGGTACGGCGAGTTTCAACTGGGAACCGCCGAGAAAGAGCTGCCGAAGCGAGTGGCCTGTAATAGCGGCCTCTATGGTGGAGGAGGGGCGCGTGAGCCCCGGTCTACACTTGCACGGACTCCCCTTGAGAGAGACGCCTGAGCTGTGGATCGGGCGCTGGCTGGCCCGGTGCGCTGGTGCGGTGTAGCGCTGATCCCGCTGACCTAGGAGAGATCCAGGACCCGCCGCGGTGAAAAGAAAAGATCGCCGAGGCTCTGGGTGAGTGATCGGCTCCGAGTGTGCTGGGCCCTGTTGTGGAGGAGGCGCGCCGGCACCACCGGAGCGTGGTCTTATCGGCCGGACTGTGGGGACTGCACAACTGAGCCCCCGGGGCCTCGCTCGAACTTCCCTACCCGGAAAGAGCTGACCAGAGTCCCCCTGCTGAGTCCTGGTGCAATGGAGGGGCAAACCGGAGCTTGAGGCTGCAGTGGAGACCAAGCCCAGACAACGAGAGCGGTCCCTTGCGGACCGGACTTTGCTCACCCGCTCTCGCAGACACTCTGGCCGTAATAACGCTGCCTCGCCCTGAAAGGAGCTGGGGGCCCCGTGTGATGGTGAGTCGAGGGGGCAGAAGCGGATGAGGGGGTCGACCGGAGCGCCTGGCCTCCCTACCGCCGACGGCGTGCGGCATCAGCAGCGGTGTTGTCCTTTGAAGATCGCGCATAGGGGGTACATAGGCCCGGTGATCCCTGGCGCGGCGGCGCCTGGTGGGGGGGTCATTGGGCTTGTTGGCCCCGCGGCTGGAGCGCCTATTATTGTCTTGCAGTCATGCCCGTCGTCTCGCCAGTACGCCTCAGCAGAGACTGGCACAAAGGAACCAGGTGGGATATTGCAGCTTGCGCGCCTCCAGACGCGAGTGACCATCCCTAACTACGGGCGCTGTACCTACTGCCTTACCGATTCTGGGCCTACACCTAACCAGCAGACATAACCCAGCAGTTGAACTTTTGGTACACCGCAGAGGTCCCAATTGTTTGAGTTGCCCCCAACTTTCACCTGGACTAGCGGAGACTGGTCATGGCCGGGGGTCGCAATTCCAAGGCCACCACGCAGGCCAAGCTAGAAAAATTTGCTTGGGACAAGGGCCCTGGCCCCACTCGCAAGGGAGGGGAAGACCTCCCTGAAAAGCAGCATATAGTAGAGGGGGCAAAAGAACCAACGTTACAGGACATACTCACTGCCATAACGACTGTTAGGATGTCATTGGAGTCCCGGATCGAGTCCGTGTCATCAGAAGTCTCCCTGATTAGAGCGGACATGCGCTCCCTGAATACCAGGCTCAAAGACATTGAAACGACTGCGTCCTCCCTTGTTACCGATACCACTGCCCTTCAGAGAAGGGTCGATGATCTCCAGGCCTTGAGCGTGAGGATGGAGTCGCAGTTGGACGAGTATGAGGGGCGCTCAAGGCGAAACAATGTTCGCATTTTGGGGGTTCCGGAACGCGCAGAAGACCCGTCAACGGATTTATTTGTCGAGGACCTGGTTACTACCTACCTGAAACCAACCAGACTGTCAAAAATTTTCACGGTGGAGAGAGCGCATAGGGTGCCGGGGGGCAGACCGAAACCCGGGCCCCCTCCCCCCCCCCCCCCGAGACCTTTAGTTGCCAGAATTTTTAACTATAGAGATAGAGACATCATCCTGCAGATGGCTCGTGCGGCGTCCCCCATTGAATTCCAGAACAGCAAAGTGACTTTCTTCCCGGACTTCACCCTCAAGGTGCAACGACAAAGACGCAGTTTTCTGGACGTGAAGAGGGCACTCCGAGACAAGAACGTCAAGTTCTTAGAGACTTGAGGCAAATCTGTGAGAGCCTTAACCTGCACCAATTGGTGCATCAGCCAACTCATCAGGGAGGGCACACCCTGGATCTTCTGTTTGCCAATCGAAGTGAGACAGAGGTGATTGAGGTATTACCTCAATGTTGGACTGATCATTTTTTAATCCATTTTAGGATAACATTGCCTAGCTTAGTTAATAACACAAACCGGTCAGTAATTTACCGCAAGGGTAGAGAATGGGCTAAGCTAGTAAAAATAGACAATACCCGACATTCCCAGAACAGAATTCTTTTGTCTCTACTAATACTGTGGAAAAAACTATCAAATCTACTGTGACTACATAAACTGTACCCTAGATCAGTTGGTTCCAGCAAAAGGCTGAAGAACAGAAAGAAACCCTCAGCCCCTGGTATAGTGAGGAGTTAAAACTGATGCGGAAAAAACGCAAACAGGCTGAGAGGAAATGGAGAAGGTCGTATGTGGAGTCAGATAAAAAAGAGCTGAAACTGCTGCAGGCCTCGTATAAGGAAGCCATCTCTAGGTCCAAAGCAGAGTACTATGCCAAAACCATCTTGCAGGCGCCTAATAGTACAAAAATGCTCTTTAATATTATAAAGGACCTATCCAATCCAGCTTGTATGGGAAATAAGGTGGACGCGACGCAGAAACTTTGCGATGATATCGCTGCCCATTTTGATGAGAAGATTAATAAGATTGTTGGGGGTTTAAATACCAACAACAACAGCTGTCTGGATGAGGAAAAGGAACCATCTCAGACATTAGTAGAAGAGCAACAGGCAGAGGCATTTCATAGCCGTCAGTCACCTGCTTTAGAGTGCTTTCAAACTCTTACTGAGGATACATTCAACAGCCTTGCCCGAAGTGTATCCTCGGGCTCCCCTCTAGACCCTCTTCCACATGGGATATGGAAAGAGTTTCAGTTAGAACTATTCCCCTGGCTGCGACAGATTTGCTGTCAGTCACTGGAAAAAGGAACTGTTCCTGTAGCTTGGAAGCAGGCAGTGGTGACTCTGCTGCTTAAGAAAACGTCTCTGGATCCTAAAAGCCCAATAAGCTTTAGACCGATATCTCTCCTACCATATCCAGTAAAAATTCTGGAGAGGGCAGTTAGTAAATCCCTGTCTTCATATCTAGAAGAAAACCATTTGATAGATGAGGACCAATTTGGGTTTCGACCAGGGCACGGAACTGAAACAGCCTGGTGACTGTACTGGACAACCTGAGAATGCGTGCCGACAATGGTAATCCATCTGTACTAGTGTTACTAGACATGTCGGCCGCATTCGACACAGTGAATCATAAGATACTGCTTGAAAGACTAGAGAATATAGGAGTGAGAGGACGGGCACTGAAGTGGCTGCAATCATATTTGACGGGCAGACAACAGGTAGTGACCATCCCACCGTTTACATCTCCAAAAACACATGTGCGTCACGGGGTGCCACAGGGCTCAGCAATAAGCCCTATTCTATTCAACATCTACCTGCGGCCTCTGATCCCCATTATTAAATCTTTTGGAATAGATCTAGTCAATTACGCGGACGACACACAATTGGTGTTTTCCATGGAAGGAAATCAAGCAGTATCCATAGAAACATTTCAGGAGTGCATGTATCAGACCTCCAACTGGCTCAGGACAAACTCCCTACAATTTAATGGAGGAAAAACGGAGGTTGTATACTGTTCTTCGGCCAAAATGATGCGGCCTCTGCCATCTGAGTTCAGATTCACCCCTACGGACAAACCACTGGTTCCAGTTAGAACAGTACGCAATCTGGGGGTTTTAATGGATGACAACCTCCAAATGGAGTCACAAGCCAATAAAACAGTTAGTACTTGCTTCTCATTGTTAAGAGCATTACGCCAGATTCTCCCACTACTGCCTAGTGCTACTAGACCTTTAGTAGTGAGGAGTATCATTTTAAGCAGACTGGACTACTGCAACTCTTTGTATTTGGGAGCACCACATTCAGTGCTATTGAAGCTGCAGAGGATCCAGTCCATAGCAGCCAAACTGGCGTTAAATAGGCAGCGCAGGTCTTCAACGACGGCAGCATTAAAGGACCTCCATTGACTACCTATTAAGGAGAGAATTCAATTTAAATCTCTCTGTATTGTGTTCAGAGCAGTGCATGGTCTGGGTCCAATGTCCATGCAGGAGAAACTCACCTGGTACAATCCTGGGAGAAATCTTCGCTCTTCCAGTGCAAGTCTGGTAACCACCGCTAGATTTAAGAAGACCAGGATGGGCGGCAGAGCATTTGATATAGCAGCCTCACGACTCTGGAATGATCTCCCCTTGCATATCAGACAAACTAACTCGCTGTTCCCATTTAGAAAAAGCTTAAAGACTTGGCTCTTCCCTAGGGATGAGTAATATGAGCTCTCTAAATCAGCGTACAGGCTATCTGTTCTGCCTAGTGACAACTTGGTAAGTCGCAGCGCCAGGATACCCGCAGGGTGACAGTTTTTTGCGCTATATAAATCTATGATACAATACAATACAAAGTATGCGATGCTCTTTCCGGCCAAGCTACGGGTGGAGTCGGAGGGGAAGGTTTGGTTCTTCGCCACTCCCGAGGAGGCTTGGGACTGGTTGGAGGGCTGGCGTGTGGCTGGCCGGACGGGTGATCGTGGCCAAAGAAATGGTCGCAAGAAAGAACACGGAGACCCTGAAACGGGATCCCCACCTGGCGAGCACGCAGTATCATCAGGACATGAATGAGAGCTGGTCTGTATAAGCCATGTCACTTGGGACAGCCCCACAGTTGTGTCTCCTCAGGGCAGAGTAGTGGCCGGAACTTTCAATTAACATGCCAGTAGCTGGAATGCGACTTGGTGCATTGACGGCCGATGGGGGATTGTCTGTTGCCATACAGTGGTGCATTCGGGGGGTATTTTGAATTGTGGTTCCAACACTTGCCTTCACAGTTTTGAACGGGTGCCAGGTTGGACACACGCACCTTACAGTTTTAGGGGTGGGCGATAGGCACTCTGCAAGTTTGGGGTGGCGGGAGGTTCCGAATCCGCCATGCAGAGAGGCAGGGAGGGGGGCATTGTTGTTTATGTTGGGGAGGGTGGGATCCTGGGCACTTATACTCTTCGAATTAAGTAATGATCAAAATGTGTTAGATAGACCGTTACAAGTCCGTGCCGGGAGAGGGGGGGGGGAAGGGAAGTTTGACTCTGAATCGAAATGTTTTGGACGGGACTGACAAACCAGTAGAAGCCAAACTCGTGCTCTGTAACATGCTTAGCGACGATGCCTTTAGGCGTAGGGCGGCGGGGGGTATAGCGGGCACAGCACTGATCAATGGCACCGGCGCGGGGTTCCCCATGCGACCAAAGATGTATACCCACAGACAGGATGGCGACTGCAGTTAAACAAGGGCTTAAATTGTTGTCCTGGAACGTTAACGGACTGGGGGATAAAATTAAGAGGGGAGTAGTACTTCAATTCATTAAACGTCATTCCCCGGACGTGATTTTATTGCAAGAAACGCACTTACTTGGTAATGCCTGTACAGCAATGTCGAGGTGGGGGTTCAAGCTGGTGGCGCATTCTGCATTTGAGTCCGGGTCTAGAGGGGTGGGAATACTGTTGCGGAAGTCCTTTCCCATGACAATTGACCGTGTTCGGACAGATAGCCTGGGCAGATTTGTGACGACCTCAGGGACGTGGGAGGGGCGCACTATTCATCTGGTCTCTGTCTATATCCCGCCTGGACTACATGCCCAAGCATTTAAAGACCTTGGAAGTCTCCTCTTAGAATTGCCGGAGGGCGGCGGAGCTAGCCACGCTTGGAGATGGCCGCGCTATAAGCGTGCTCCTCCGGCCGTAAACCTATCCTGAAATTATCCTGGTCCCCAAACGGTATAAACTTCCCAGCTCGGACAGCAAATGGTGGCGGAAACAAGCAGGAATCGGCGGACGTGAGCCCAGCTGCTGATGTACGCCCGGGGCGGAGTGCGGCCGTGTTGATCCCGTGACCGGGCTGCGGCCTATACGGAGTGGTGGGAGCACCTCGGAGACGGCGACTACGGGAGGGCGGAGAATACGTGTTGGAGCCGCGGGACCTCAGCGGGACCGGCGTGAAGCTGGCGCGAGTACCACGACTGGAGCTACCAGCAAATCTGCTGCCCCCTGCTCGATACGGACTCGGGACCGGAGTGGCGCCGACACGAGGCCCGGATCCCCGAGGACTGAGAGGTGAGCGCAGGCCAGATCGGGGGTGCGGTCGGAGAGCGAGCCCGGCTGACGAGGGCCCACAGGACCGCGCAGCTACCTGATGAGGTGCGGGGTGATCACAGAGTCAACGCCCATAGCCGACCGGACGAGAGGGCACCCTCGCCCTGTGTAGTGCCGTAAGAGCGGGTGAGCGGAGCGTGCTGCTGGGCCTTGCCCGGGACACGGCGGCTGGGAGAGCAAGTGAGAACCGCAACCACCTGAAATACTACATTATTCACCATGGGTAAACCTGAGAAGAATCAGCCCAAGCTAAATTTTGAACAACAGCGCAAAGGGACGGAGCAGGACCAGGGGGCCGCGTCGGGCAACCAGGCACCCGCAGCCGGCGCAGAAGGCCCGGTGGACTTCCAGGCTATGTTTGCGACAATTCAATCCACATTGTCTAACATAGACGGAAAAATAGACTCTCTCACCTACAGGGTGGACCGCATGTCGGAAAGGCTCGATAAACACACTGAGAGAATAGACATGACGGAACGTCGCATCTCTGATTACGAAGATATCCAAAGTCAAATGATAACAAAACAAGAACGGCTGGACAAAGCACTGATGACGGTACTGGCTAAGACGGAAGATTTGGAAGCGAGATCGCGACGGAACAACCTACGCTTCATGGGTATTGCGGAGTCTACCAATACAGGCAATATGGAGCGCTACATAGAGACACTACTAGCCACACTGCTTGGCAGAGATACTTTCTCGGATGTATTCATAGTAGAAAGGGCGCACAGGACACTTGCACCTCAGCTAGCACCAGGAGCGCGACCTCGCCCCATCCTGGCGAAACTTTTGAATTACAGAGATCGAGATGCGGCGTTACGGAAAGCCAGGGATCTGGGCCACCTTAATCATGATGGGATGGACATATCTATTTATCCGGACTTTACATCACAAGTACAGGAAGCACGTAAGAAATTCGCGGAAGTAAAGAAGAACCTGCGCGAACGCAACATACAGTATGCAATGCTGTATCCGGCTAGGCTGAGGGTCTCTGATGGTGGGAAACACAAGATTTTCAATGATCCTCGTGGCGAAATTCATCCGCTCAAAAAACGATCAACTCCCACGTCGGAGGTCGCCAAGAAATGCGCAAGACGGCCAGGGAGACACCTCAGACATTGAGTAATGGCACCTACTTGCACCATAGCGCACAGCGAAGGACTGGCAGATTCCTACAAAGCCATGCGAAGGTACTGCGATGTCCAGATAGATAGCACTCTGGATGGCTGGGGTCAAACTTCATTGGCTACGAGACACTGGGCATGGACTATAATGTAAGATGATATGGTACATAGCTGGGATTAATATCCTATGGACGAGGTAATATGCCTCATGTAACTAATACATGGGTTTGGCGTGACCTGCTATATTAGTGATGACTATACAATGGGATGGGTTACACAACCACCCGGGCGCTGGCTTGCCCGGGGAACGGCTGGCAGCTACCCCCTCGTGTGTGAAACGCAAATTTTGATTATGGGATTGTTGTGGGGGAGGGTGGGAGGAATTGTTTTTTGTATTTAAGGGATGTCTTCGCCAGGATTGGGCTAGCGATGTGGGTGGGGGGAATTTCGGGGTGCAATTAGAAAAATGGTCAGATTAACTGTGTCACATGGTATACCAGATGCGATAGGCGGATATGGGACAAGCTGCCCGGCAGACGCAGTTGCTCGATATAGACATGGCTAGGGGCATGGAGATTACCAGGAAACTGACGCTTTTGACATGGAATGTCCGTGGGCTGCAAAACCCCCGGAAGATTAGGAAGGTCTTTGCATACCTAGATCGACATGCTATTGACGTAGCCTGCCTCCAGGAGACTCACCTAACACGAGATACTGAATGTAGAGTGGGTAGCAGATGGGCTGCACACAGAATAGCATCATCTTATTCCAACTATGCCAGAGGGGTGATGATCCTTGTAAAACGAGGCACTCCGTTTACACTACTCCACTCATACTCTGATGAACAAGGCAGATATGTCGTGCTACAGGGCAACTTCGGTGGGACAACTATAACTCTAGTAAATGTATATGGCCCAAATACTGATGACCCTGCCTGCTATACAGAGATATGGAATCACCCGAGACAATTATCTCCCACTACACTGATTTGGGGCGGAGATTTTAACACCTGTCTGGATCCACAGGCGGATAGATCCACTGGGAACGAACGACATGGGAGGAATACTGCTCAGACACTGAGGGAGGGGATGATAGAAAACGACATGTTAGATGTGTGGAGAGAGCAAAATCCTCATCAGAGGGAGGGCACCTGCATTTCATCCTCGCACAATACCTGTTCTAGATTAGACTTCTTGTTAGCCACTCCCGACATCAGTACCTGGGTCAATGCAGTAACACACATGCCTAGAACCCTTTCTGACCATGCACCTGTCCGCTTAGACCTGCGTATCCCCACACATACACCGAAACCATACACATGGCGTCTTCAACCTAGTGCGCTGCAGGATCAGGTGTTCAAATCTGACTTGAAACATGCGATCACTGATTACTTTGAAAGAAATACTGGCTCAGTGGACAGTGCAAAGACAATATGGGAGGCGTTCAAGGTCACCATTTGCGGCTTCTGCATTGGCAAACAAGCTGGCATCCTTAAAGATATACGTAGGCAACTGTCTATGGTTGAGGCCGAAATAAAACAGTTAGAAGCACAATACACCATTTCCTTAGACCCTAAAGTACTAGCAGACATAAGAGGCAAAATCGACACTTATCACGAGTTTGCAGATAGTGAACTGAAATACATGTCACAGAAATATACGGCGCGTGCCTACGGGGAAGGTGGCAGACCCGGACGAGCACTGTCCAGTAAGATACGCCCTGCGCACCCGGAGACGTTTGTGACTAAGGTGTTGGACTCTCAAGATAAGACACACTATGATACCCCTCAATATCACAATGCTTCCTAGACTACTATGCCCGGTTGTACACGGCGGGGCCTGTATCAGACCCCACTGAACTTTCACAATATTTAGATGACGTAGCCCTGGCGTGGCTATCCGACGCACATCGCGAATATTTTAGCCACCATATCACTGAGGAGGAGATGCGGGCAGCCATTAATTCCTTACCAAACAATAAAGCTGCGGGACTTGACGGCTTGCCTGGGGAGTTTTACAAAGAGTATCGGGATCTATTGATACCACATTTGGCGGCCATGTATGAGGAAGCTTATGAAGACGGTGTGCTACCCCCTTCAGTGCGCGAGGCATTGCTGATAACACTCCTTAAGCCAGATAAGGACCCAGCCTATTGCGAATCGTACCGCCCCCTTTCCCTTATCACTATGGACGCTAAGATTCTACCCAAGGTGATCGCTTTCCGACTAAAACCACTGATGCAAAAACTGGTCCTACCGGACCAGGCGGGATTCATCCCGACCCGTTCCACCACGCAGAATATCCGCACTATTTTTGCCATGTATCACCACCTCAATCCCGAACTACCTGCAGCGGCGGCACTGTTGGATGCGGCAAAGGCGTTCGACTCGGTGGAATGGCCCTATATGTTCGGTGTGATGTGCTGCATGGGGTTCCCGGAGCCATTCCTCAAGTGGATTGAAATATTATACACAGATCCGGTCGCTAGACTTAGAGTTAATGGTGTCGTCTCGGCACCCTTTCACATATATAGAGGGACACGGCAGGGATGTCCCCTGTCACCGTTGCTATTCACCCTGGCTCTGGAGCCACTGGCCTGCAAGATTAGACAGAGACATGCAGCAACGGCGTTACAATTTCAGCTCCGGCCAATCAGCATATCATTATATGCTGATGATATGGTGCTATATACTAATTACCCAGATACTAACTTGAACACGCTCCTAAGAGAATATATAAAGTTTGCTAACTTTTCAGGGTTATGTATCAACTGGGACAAATCGGTGGTGATCCCGCTTACCCCTGTGACGACTAGGCCGTCTCTAGACTATCCGCTGCAGTGGCGGACGGATCCGGTGAAATATCTGGGAGTTTGGATACATCGGGACCCTGAAACGGTGATACGAAAAAATTATGGTAGAGCAATTTCCAAGTTAGAGGACCAGGTGTCTTGGTGGATCCGGCTGCCCTTGTCGCTGGCCGACCGGATAGCGCTACAGAAAATGGTGGTTTTGCCTAGATTTTTATATCTGTTCATGAATATACCGATATGGCTCCCACTAACTCTATTTGCCAGACTACGTGCGGCGCAGCTTCGCCTGACTTGGGCCGGTAAACATGCGAGGGTGGGATGGAAGGAGCTGACGAGACCCTACACCCAGGGTGGCTTTAGTGCACCTGATCTGCAATTGTACTACTATTGCGCACAAGCGCAACACGCGCATTACTGGCTTCAGCCACACGGTCATGTACCACATCTTGCGGTGGAGCTCGACAGTATGTCTCCCACTCCCCTTCTTTCCCTTATTGCGCATCCGAGACATTACATTTCCAGTCAGGGGATACATCCGGCGCTGTGTACATCCAGGGCTTGGCACGCATTAGTGAAGAGAGCGCATAAACTTCCATTATATGCACCGGCCCTTCCCCTCAAACATCATCCACGACTTACGGTGACACAAGAGCAGAAAATGACACAGGAACTACACGTGATGGGACTCAGAACTATGGGTGATATTTTCCCGAATACAGAATACATAACACAAGACATAGCAACTGCAGGAATACATCGCACTCCATTAAGAGTATTCGCATACCTGAGATTGCGTATGGCGATCAAAGCCCTGTATCCCTCGTTTCCCACGGAACCACCAACACACAATGCACTACAGATGCTACTGATATCCCCTACACGGCAAAATCTGGTTACGAAGTTGCACGCCACATCTCAAGGGGAACAGCACCGAGAGCTGAATAGACCAAAGACTAGATGGGAAGAGTCACTTGGCATGCCCATATCTAAAGAAGACTGGGACTTCAGCTGTATGCAATTGCAGCTGCTTACGTCTAATTGTAATCTAAAAATTATCCATTTTAAATACCTCCATCAGGTATATTATACACCACAAAAGCTACATGAATATGGATTAAAAGCAGATGATCAATGTATGAGGTGTCGGGCCCCCGGGGCAGACTTCTTACATGTGGCGTGGGCATGTCCGGCACTGCAGACATATTGGAACGCAGTCACCACCACAGTCACACAGATGCTGGGTGAGATGGTCCCAAATACGCCGGTGGTGTGCCTGTTAGGCATACATAAGATTAAGCCAGCGCGCAGACGTAGATTTCTGGCAATAGCACTACTATTGGCAAAAAGTAGAATAGCAATGAAGTGGGGGAGTGGGCGGGCGCCAACACAGATGGACTGGATGAAAGACATGTCCTATTCCAAAGCCCAACTTGACTTATATGCGGAGGAGATTCCTCACTCCTCTAGACCTCGAGACTTCTGGGCCCCCTTGGTGCAGTATCTTCTCTCCATGTCAAGTGAGAGCTGAGAAGGGGTATGATATGCGATTGTACTGATGAGCTATATAGGCTTTGCAGAAAACAACTGTATATATCTATGTTGTGCACCACTGCTTAATGTGTAAATATAATGTGTCCGGAAGCGGCAATGTATATTGTATAAGTATCTAACCTATCGTGTGTATATCATTGACACTGTACGAATAAGGAATGTTGAAATGGCATTGTTTGACTGACCGTGAAAAAAAAAAAAAGAATTGCCGAAGGGCGGATTGTTGATTGGAGGTGACTTCAACTCCATTGTTTCTGATTCCCTAGACCGCTGGCCCCAGAGGGTTCTGCCTCCTTCTCGTAGGCAGATCCACAGCTTTCTGGGAGCAATGGGCCTGTTGGATACGTGGCGGAAGCTCCATCCAGTGGAACAGCAATACACCTTTTATTCAGGTGTGCACCGTAGCATGT
The DNA here is from genome assembly GCA_963921515.1 of Calotriton arnoldi. Classification (NCBI taxonomy): domain Eukaryota; kingdom Metazoa; phylum Chordata; class Amphibia; order Caudata; family Salamandridae; genus Calotriton; species Calotriton arnoldi. The sequence continues at coordinate 607,778 of CAWUFW010000771.1, forward strand.
CCAGGATTGATTACATACTTACCCTAGAGCACCAAGTGGATAGTGTCAAGGAGGTGCAGCACTTGGCCAGGGGAATATCTGATCACTCGCCCGTCCTGTGTAGAGTGGAGGTGGGAGAGCCCTAGGTGGGCAGAACTGCCCCGATTAATCCATGGTACCTTAAGGTCCCCCAGATACGAGACACAATCACGCATGAATCGGAATTGTACTTTCAAGAAAATGAGGGGTCGGTCGAATCGGCTGTAACACTGTGGGAGGCCTACAAAGTGGTGATCCGGGGGGTGGCGCTAGCTCAGATCGCGAGGTCACGGAGGGAAAAACGAGCGGCCATGCTCCGCCTGGAAGGAGAGATATTACATCTTGAGGGGCAGCTTCGGGCACACGAATCGGAGGAGGTTGGGCAGGCCCTGCACATTAAAATTAAGGAGTATACTGACTTAGCTACTGACGGAGCCAAGACACAACACAGAGCCACACTTAGCAAAATCTACGACGTGGGTGATAAGGCTGGCAAGCTGCTGGCCTGGTTGGACCGCAGGGATCAAGCTAGCCGCGTAGTGGTGGAGATAGAGTCGGAAATGGGAGACCATCTCACTGCTCCGCAAGAAATTGCGGATGCCTTTGGTCAATACTACCAAACTGTTTATCTGTCCCAGTCCCCACACACAGAGGAAGAGGCAACTGCCTTCCTGAGAGACATCTCGCTCCCGACCCTCACTGATGAGGAACGCTCCGAGCTAGATCTGGAGCTAACCACCATGGAGGTAGGAAAGGCCATCCAGGACTTACGCGGAGGAAAGGCAGCGGGTCCCAATGGCTTGCCAATTGAATTGTGTAAACTAACATCAAACAAGACCGCTCCCTACCTCACTAAAATGTTTCACAAAAGCAAGGCAGCGGGACTGCTTCCTGCAGACCAGCGGCTGGCAACGATCGTGCTCATCCATAAAGACGGCAAGCCAAAAACTAAGTGTTCCTCCTACAGACCGATATCCCTGCTTAACTGGGAAGCCAAGATATTGGCAAAATTCCTGGCCTCCCGTTTGCTTCGGGTCATCACAAAACTAGTCCACCCAGATCAATCGGGGTTTATGCTGGCAAGAAATACCTCCCTCAACCTGCGCAGACTTCATGGGGTACTAAACTGTGCTGCAACGATTAGAGAAGATGCAGTGGTGGTATCTCTCGATGCGGCCATGGCATTCGACACTATTGAATGGCCCTATCTGTTTGCAGTACTCAGCAAACTCGGACTGGGACGGGAATACATCGGTTGGGTTCGGCTCCTTTATCAGCAACCGCTGGCCCAAGTAGTAGTCAATAATAGAAATCCACCACCTTCGCACTCAGTAGAGGCACTAGACAGGGCTGTCCACTTTCCCCACTGCTCTTTGCTCTGATCCTTGAGCCGCTGGCAATGAGGGTGCGGAGAGATCCTATCATCAGAGGCCTTAGGTGGACACAGGGATGGGAGGACCGCATATCGTTATACACTGATGATATTCCTGCTCTACTTAGTGTCACCGGCGGCCTCCCTGAACCGAATCTTGCACATATTCTTGGTGTTTGGTAGATTCGCCGGCTACACAATAAACTGGGCCAAGTCCATGCTCTATGTCCTTCATGGTAAAATGCCCTCGCTTCCCCGGGGATTCCAGATTACGGAGGCGACAGGAGACTTTAAATATTTGGGGATCTGGGTCTCTACGGACCCGGCCCGGTTTTTTTAAGGCAACCTCCTGCCTCCCTTGCAACGGCTCAGGAACGACATCCAGCACTGGAGATCGCTCCCACTGTCCCTCCTGGGACGCTGCAGCATTATTCAAAATGATGTCCCTCCCTAGATTTTTGTATGCTTTGCAAAATGCTCCACATCAGGTTGAAGCAGCGTACTTTAGGGAAATCAATAGCACAGTCCGTGACCTCCTCTGGGAGGGCAAGCCACCTCGAATCGCCACTCACAAGCTCACTCGGGGCGGTTTGATGGAGGCATCGGCCTTCCTGACATTAGAAAATACTATTGGGCGTCCCACCTTGCAGCTATCAACCAGTGTACATACAAACCGCACGGAGACCCCGCATTCCAGATTGACAGGTTGCTCCCTACCGGGAGGTACTTTTGACGGGGCACTGTATTCACGCTCGGTGAAACCAAAGCTGACGGGTCCCACAGCGCACGCGGTGCATGTGTGGAGGACGGCGACGAGCTGCCTGGGTTGGGAGGACAAGATTACACAGGCCACACCACTCTGGTACACCGACCAACTGGGCACGCTGATTCACATGAAGGGTTTTGACCGATGGGACCTGATAGGAATTTCAAAAGTGGGGGATTTGTGGAAGACGGGCGACGTGGTTCCCTTTGCCCAACTTCAAGCGGAGTACGAGTTGGCGGACACAGAATATTTTAGATACTTACAAATCAGGCATGCTTTGTTAGCAGTGTTGCCTAGGAGGGAATCGCTACCCGAATCCACCCCGCTTGAGGATAGGATCCTGGACGGGGATCTGCCGGAGAATGCCATGTCACTCATTTATAAAAAGCTAATTAATAACACGGCAGACCCGCTGCTCTGAATCCGGGCACACTGGGACTATGTCGTAGCAGGGCTTGATGACGAAGAATGGACCGCGGCGGTGGCCTCCCCGAGAGAAGTGGCCATTTCCTCCAGGCTTCAGTTAGTGCAATTGAAGATACTGCATAGGGCCTACCTAGCCGGGCCGTTGCTGGTGCGCATGGGATATAGCACCGAGGGAGGGTGCCCTAGAAATTGTGGACAGGAGGGTACTTTTATTCACATGCTCTGGGAGTGCATGACTATCTAGCGGTACTGGTCGTCGGTTGCGGGCTGCATTGAGGAAGTGGTGGGACAAAAGATTGATTGCAGTATCAAGCTCTGTATGTTAAATGTCTGGGGTCCAACTGACCTGAGTGCTAAGGAGCAGATCTGGGTGACTCTGGGCCTTATGGTATCAAAGCGAAACATAGTGCGCAAGTGGAAAGCAATCGACCCACCGTGTATAGCGGATTGGAGTAAAGATATGGACTGGTGCATGATTACAGAAAAGACTATTTATGAAGCGAGGGGGTGCCCCGCTAAGTGGACTCAGGACTGGGAGAGTTGGAATAACTATAGGGGTGGGATCTGTGAGCCCCCGCAGTCAAGAAATGAACCGGAAATTTTGGGGCCGAGAACTGGGGAACTGTGATTGCTATGCTGTTTGATTACGTGCTGATGTATCACTTGCCCGCCTTGCGTTACCATTTTATCATCACTGCTAATGTATGCATTCCTGCTGATTGTCTAGTCCTGTTTTTTTCAATAAAAAGAACTATTAAAAAAAAGAAATATTAAAAAAAAAAACATTGCTGTATCATAAACATCTTGTATTGACATATCCCCAACCGTAGTCATTTGAGCATGGTCTTTATTTGATTCAGGGTTTGTGGCAAAGAATTTCTTTAGTTTAAGTTGTCTGAAAAATTTATAAATATCAATCCTGGTATCAATAATATCATATTCAGCGGATGGACAGAAATTCATACCCTTTTTAAGTACAGAAATCATATCATTTGTTAGTGATTTACTGGATAAACTCACAACCTGAACATTCAAAGCAGGATTCATGGTCAATATTTGTTCTTGTTCCAGGATCTTGTCTCCACCCCTCGTCTTTCTTTTGGTCGACCCTCTGCCTCTCTTTCCCCTCCTTGTTTTACCAAAGCCTGCCCTCTTGTTTTGGAACTCATATCTTTGTTCCCCATCCTGATCCTCATTACCTCTCGTAAAAAAGTGCTGCCTGCAGTTAAGTTAGATGTCTCTTCTCCAGCACTGCTCGAGACATTACTAGAGGATGTAGCATTCTTACCAATTATCGAAGGGGATTTACTTCTTTCTTTATTTGTATCTTGCTTACCTAATTGATCAAAACGTTTGGCAAAAGTAAAAACTCTGCCACTTGAGTAGTCTATTTCATCCCTCTTAAGCTTCCTGGCTTTTCTTCGTTTAATGTCTTCTTCATTTCTAGTAAGAATCTCATCAAGAATTTCATAATTTTTCTTGGTCGCTTCTGGTATGTTGAGGTCTAAAATCTCCTTTTCAATGGTATCTACTTCTTCTATAAGCTAACTTTCCTGTCTGCATTCTCTATCAGTATATTCATCAATTTGAATGAATTACTGGTTAGTTCTTTTTCCCAAAGTTGTAACAGATCTTCATCCAAGTCATCATATGTTGGGAAAATCTGGGAGCGTAGTCTCCGTGGTATCCTATTCAGTTTCTGATACTGTTCAAAGGTCGCACCATCCCACCATTTCGAAATCTCCGATTTCTTGAGTCTTTCTAATCTGATAAATTTTATCTTGAGACCCTCCCTAGGTTTAGGATTACCTTGTGTAATTGCTCTGTTCACCGTTATACCTGCACTAAGATTCTTAAATAAATCCTCAGCAACTTTATCTCTGTTCTCCCTCAAACTCATCTTTCTTGCCTATTGGCTAACACGTAATGCTGCAAACCCTATACTATATTCATATATCAGACAAGTGGCAGGGTTGAAGATTGCGCAAAACAGTGTATTTAAATTGTATTATGCGACCACTTTCTACAGCCAGTAGTACAAATAACTCTCTCATTCCTACAGGACGCTAGGGATGTCCTACGGCTCATTGAGAACATCCCCACCACAAATGAGATCGACCTGCTGGTCACTTTGGACGTAGAGGCGCTCTACACCAACATTCCCCAGACAGCTACGTTAGAGGTGGTAGAGAGTGCATTACTAGCTGAGAACTGGAATTTACCTACACCGGTCAGTTTCATCATCGAGTGTGCCAAGTTAGCCCTAACTGGAAACTTCTTTCAAATAAAAAAACAACTGTATCACCAGACCCAGGGGATATCTATGGGAAGCACGTTTGCCCCGAGTCTGGCCTGCCCTAACATGGAAGCTATTGAAAGGCAGATGATTTTCCATGAATCTAACCCCTACAATGCCAACATATTATTATGGCGTAGATACATTGCTGACATTCTGATATTCTGGAAAGGTGAAAGGGTGACGTGAAAACTTTTGTGAATGGATCCACACCCTTAAACCTTACCTGCGCTTCTCCAATACCATATCGCATGACAACATTCTCTTTCTAGACCTCATGATTACATTAACAGATGGTCAATTTACCACCACAGTTTACAAAAACCCACGGACTGCAATAGTCTTCTCTTATATAGCAGCCACCATCCAAAAGCCCTTAGAGACATTCTACCTTTTGGACAGTTTCGACAGCTGCACCGCATTTGCAGTACCCTACAGGACTACAACTCCAAGGCAGACCAACTTGCACACAATCTCAGCATACGTGAATATCCCACACATAGTGTCAAGTTGGCCAAGAAACGGGCCAAAAATAATAACAGAGAAGCACTCTTGGAACACAACCAGAGACAAGTGACAGACGCATTAACATGCGTTACCACTTACACACCAAATTCCAACAGAATTTGCAAGATCATCAAGAAACATTGGGGCATTTTACACACTGGTGAACTGACATTGCCCCCTCCACGGTTTGCCTTCATACGCACTAGGAACTGGAAAGACATACTCATACACTATAGACTGCCACCTTCCACCCAGCATGACCAGAGATCCCTTTGGGACCTTTCCACCAGTGACAGGACACTACTACCCATGTGGGTCCTGTACTGTTTGTGCTTTCACTGAGACTACAAAGGAAATTAAATTGTCCAACACGTTCAATTGGATTCAGAAAAACCACACCTACTGCAACACAAGCAATGCATATATACACTAACATGCCCTTGCAATTTACGATACATTGGTATGACTACAAGAGCTGTCAAAACATGCATTATGAAACACTGCAGTACCATCCGGTGCCACAGACTCAAAACCAAGATGTGCACGCACTTTGAACAGAAGGGGCACACACCTGACAATCTACGGTGGACCATCATCAAGGCACACCCACTAAGGAGCCCTCTTCAGGAGAGAGCAAAATTGGATTTTTCACCTCTCCACCGACAAACAGGGATTGAATGAGGACATTCCTTGGAGTGAATTGAATAAGTAGAGCCCCCTCATACTACCTTTATTGGAGGCTTACACTTTCACCCTCAGCTCCCGCTCCTTTCTACCATACAGCCCCTCACTAGCTCTCATCAGTCTGTGTACACTGACCTACATCTTGACATTCCTCTACAGATGGCCTCATACTTTCCTGCAACTGTATCACCTACGAGCCAGTACCCTTATATTGACGTGAGCTGTGTGTCTGGTTCCTTTCACATTCTAATCACTGCTCCCATGAACACCAGAGAACTTTGTAGTCTGTTGTGGTCCCGCCCACACACGCATATATACGTAGTGGGGCCACAAGAACCTGGCCCCTTCTCTCTTCTTCTTCTTTTTTCTCTGACTTAATGGGTTTTACAATTGTGCCTAAAACCTCAATGACACAGGTGTTACTGTGGCTATTGTTCTTGGGGAGCACGTCGACCCTTGTGCTTGCAGTCCCCGCGACCCTTGTGATCGCAGTCCCCTTGCACGTGCCAACATGGCACCCACGTTTGTGAAGGTTTGAGTGCTATCCTCGGTACTTGCAGACGCGAGGATGCCTGCCTGTGCCTCCCTTCCCCACCTGTCTCTGCCCTTTACACAACCGACGCCGGCCATTCCCACCATGGCGCACCTGACGTGCCCGCCTTTCAGTACAAGGCATGCATCTTGTGCCGGCCGGTTCGTATGACGTGTGAGTATTTAACCTCGCTCCCTAAAAGCCCTCTCACTCTGCCAACCTGGTAGAGCAAGGGTAGGTCATCCGGCTATCGAGCCGCTTCGAAACCGTGAGTAAACCGCCACCGCAGTCAAGCAGTGAGATACACCTTGGCATGCAGCTGCTGTGATAGACACTTGGGAGATTCTCCTCCCCACGCTAGAACGCTACAATGCTGCTGTACTATTTAATGAAATGCTACTGCTGGATTATACTTTTGATTATCCTTTCTTCCCATACTAGTATGCTATAATTTAGCGTTCCCTCTGACAGTACTTGATGTAGTTAGTTTCCCACCCCAGATGGGTGAGTCTTGAAACTTATTTCCAGTCATGGTGTTTGATAAGCTGCTCTGCCTGCTTATGCCTTTAGATGTGGCACCTGCCTGCCACTCTCTTCTGCCTTTCCACTGCGCCTCACACGCACCTTTCAACTAATAGCATGGTAAGAATTCTACCGCATGCTGTATTGTATTGAGAATTGTTATTTATGTATGTTATTATTATATCTTTAAAGGTCGGTATTACCACAAGGTACTTCACATTTCGGTTGTTCTAGTGCTTGATGTACCCCTTATCCTAACGAGGACGCCAACCACTGTGTAGATAGTCATTTCACTTTTGGTCCTGATGAATTGCTAACTGATCACTTTTGTGACAAACAAAAGCAAGAAACATGTTGACCTTTAAGTATTAGCAACCACTGAACATCATGTCGGTAGTTTGCTAACTCTGAATTTACAAGACAAGTAAACTCACTGATTAAAACTTTTTTAGAGTACTACTTAGTCACCTTTAAATTTTTCTTCCAGTATTCACACACCCTTTATACTCATCTACACTCCACAGCCCTACACTCGCACTTCACATTACGGCTTGGGAACAAAAGATCTCCGATAAAGAGCCCCTTATAGGGTGCCCGTCAGGCATTGCAGCGCCGGCCCGACGAGGAGCAAGACCTATGATGAAGCATGACACTCTGCCCGGTGTGTTAGGGCCCCAGTTCCAAAAGGAGGAGACTCCGACTCCAGGTGGGGCTCCTCCATGTGGGCAGAGGAGCGTTGCCCCACTGCTTTCTCGCAGTGCGAGAAGCAAAATTATAAAATGATATTTTTAATACCATTTTATGTTTCTGCTTCTCGCACTGCGAGAAAGCAGAAGGCAGGGTTTGGTTGGGGGCGGGCGGGCGGTCCTGCTCGAGTGCAGGGGAGGCGTGGCTTGCCCACTGTTGTTCATGGGGTACTAAACTGTGCTGCAACGATTAGAGAAGATGCAGTGGTGGTATCTCTCGATGCGGCCATGGCATTCGACACTATTGAATGGCCCTATCTGTTTGCAGTACTCAGCAAACTCGGACTGGGACGGGAATACATCGGTTGGGTTCGGCTCCTTTATCAGCAACCGCTGGCCCAAGTAGTAGTCAATAATAGGAAATCCACCACCTTCGCACTCAGTAGAGGCACTAGACAGGGCTGTCCACTTTCCCCACTGCTCTTTGCTCTGATCCTTGAGCCGCTGGCAATGAGGGTGCGGAGAGATCCTATCATCAGAGGCCTTAGGTGGACACAGGGATGGGAGGACCGCATATCGTTATACACTGATGATATTCTGCTCTACTTAGTGTCACCGGCGGCCTCCCTGAACCGAATCTTGCACATATTCTTGGTGTTTGGTAGATTCGCCGGCTACACAATAAACTGGGCCAAGTCCATGCTCTATGTCCTTCATGGTAAAATGCCCTCGCTTCCCCGGGGATTCCAGATTACGGAGGCGACAGGAGACTTTAAATATTTGGGGATCTGGGTCTCTACGGACCCGGCCCGGTTTTTTTAAGGCAACCTCCTGCCTCCCTTGCAACGGCTCAGGAACGACATCCAGCACTGGAGATCGCTCCCACTGTCCCTCCTGGGACGCGCAGCATTGTTCAAAATGATGTCCCTCCCTAGATTTTTGTATGCTTTGCAAAATGCTCCACATCAGGTTGAAGCAGCGTACTTTAGGGAAATCAATAGCACAGTCCGTGACCTCCTCTGGGAGGGCAAGCCACCTCGAATCGCCACTCACAAGCTCACTCGGGGGCGGTTTGATGGAGGCATCGGCCTTCCTGACATTAGAAAATACTATTGGGCGTCCCACCTTGCAGCTATCAACCAGTGTACATACAAACCGCACGGAGACCCCGCATTCCAGATTGACAGGTTGCTCCTACCGGGAGGTACTTTTGACGGGGCACTGTATTCACGCTCGGTGAAACCAAAGCTGACGGGTCCCACAGCGCACGCGGTGCATGTGTGGAGGACGGCGACGAGCTGCCTGGGTTGGGAGGACAAGATTACACAGGCCACACCACTCTGGTACACCGACCAACTGGGCACGCTGATTCACATGAAGGGTTTTGACCGATGGGACCTGATAGGAATTTCAAAAGTGGGGGATTTGTGGAAGACGGGCGACGTGGTTCCCTTTGCCCAACTTCAAGCGGAGTACGAGTTGGCGGACACAGAATATTTTAGATACTTACAAATCAGGCATGCTTTGTTAGCAGTGTTGCCTAGGAGGGAATCGCTACCCGAATCCACCCCGCTTGAGGATAGGATCCTGGACGGGGATCTGCCGGAGAATGCCATGTCACTCATTTATAAAAAGCTAATTAATAACACGGCAGACCCGCTGCTCCGAATCCGGGCACACTGGGACTATGTCGTAGCAGGGCTTGATGACGAAGAATGGACCGCGGCGGTGGCCTCCCCGAGAGAAGTGGCCATTTCCTCCAGGCTTCAGTTAGTGCAATTGAAGATACTGCATAGGGCCTACCTAGCCGGGCCGTTGCTGGTGCGCATGGGATATAGCACCGAGGGAGGGTGCCCTAGAAATTGTGGACAGGAGGGTACTTTTATTCACATGCTCTGGGAGTGCATGACTATCTAGCGGTACTGGTCGTCGGTTGCGGGCTGCATTGAGGAAGTGGTGGGACAAAAGATTGATTGCAGTATCAAGCTCTGTATGTTAAATGTCTGGGGTCCAACTGACCTGAGTGCTAAGGAGCAGATCTGGGTGACTCTGGGCCTTATGGTATCAAAGCGAAACATAGTGCGCAAGTGGAAAGCAATCGACCCACCGTGTATAGCGGATTGGAGTAAAGATATGGACTGGTGCATGATTACAGAAAAGACTATTTATGAAGCGAGGGGTGCCCCGCTAAGTGGACTCAGGACTGGGAGAGTTGGAATAACTATAGGGGTGGGATCTGTGAGCCCCCGCAGTCAAGAAATGAACCGGAAATTTTGGGGCCGAGAACTGGGGAACTGTGATTGCTATGCTGTTTGATTACGTGCTGATGTATCACTTGCCCGCCTTGCGTTACCATTTTATCATCACTGCTAATGTATGCATTCCTGCTGATTGTCTAGTCCTGTTTTTTTCAATAAAAAGAACTATTAAAAAAAGAAATATTAAAAAAAAAACATTGCTGTATCATAAACATCTTGTATTGACATATCCCCAACCGTAGTCATTTGAGCATGGTCTTTATTTGATTCAGGGTTTGTGGCAAAGAATTTCTTTAGTTTAAGTTGTCTGAAAAATTTATAAATATCAATCCTGGTATCAATAATATCATATTCAGCGGATGGACAGAAATTCATACCCTTTTTAAGTACAGAAATCATATCATTTGTTAGTGATTTACTGGATAAACTCACAACCTGAACATTCAAAGCAGGATTCATGGTCAATATTTGTTCTTGTTCCAGGATCTTGTCTCCACCCCTCGTCTTTCTTTTGGTCGACCCTCTGCCTCTCTTTCCCCTCCTTGTTTTACCAAAGCCTGCCCTCTTGTTTTGGAACTCATATCTTTGTTCCCCATCCTGATCCTCATTACCTCTCGTAAAAAAGTGCTGCCTGCAGTTAAGTTAGATGTCTCTTCTCCAGCACTGCTCGAGACATTACTAGAGGATGTAGCATTCTTACCAATTATCGAAGGGGATTTACTTCTTTCTTTATTTGTATCTTGCTTACCTAATTGATCAAAACGTTTGGCAAAAGTAAAAACTCTGCCACTTGAGTAGTCTATTTCATCCCTCTTAAGCTTCCTGGCTTTTCTTCGTTTAATGTCTTCTTCATTTCTAGTAAGAATCTCATCAAGAATTTCATAATTTTTCTTGGTCGCTTCTGGTATGTTGAGGTCTAAAATCTCCTTTTCAATGGTATCTACTTCTTCTATAAGCTAACTTTCCTGTCTGCATTCTCTATCAGTATATTCATCAATTTGAATGAATTACTGGTTAGTTCTTTTCCCAAAGTTGTAACAGATCTTCATCCAAGTCATCATATGTTGGGAAAATCTGGGAGCGTAGTCTCCGTGGTATCCTATTCAGTTTCTGATACTGTTCAAAGGTCGCACCATCCCACCATTTCGAAATCTCCGATTTCTTGAGTCTTTCTAATCTGATAAATTTTATCTTGAGACCCTCCCTAGGTTTAGGATTACCTTGTGTAATTGCTCTGTTCACCGTTATACCTGCACTAAGATTCTTAAATAAATCCTCAGCAACTTTATCTCTGTTCTCCCTCAAACTCATCTTTCTTGCCTATTGGCTAACACGTAATGCTGCAAACCCTATACTATATTCATATATCAGACAAGTGGCAGGGTTGAAGATTGCGCAAAACAGTGTATTTAAATTGTATTATGCGACCACTTTCTACAGCCAGTAGTACAAATAACTCTCTCATTCCTACAGGACGCTAGGGATGTCCTACGGCTCATTGAGAACATCCCCACCACAAATGAGATCGACCTGCTGGTCACTTTGGACGTAGAGGCGCTCTACACCAACATTCCCCAGACAGCTACGTTAGAGGTGGTAGAGAGTGCATTACTAGCTGAGAACTGGAATTTACCTACACCGGTCAGTTTCATCATCGAGTGTGCCAAGTTAGCCCTAACTGGAAACTTCTTTCAAATAAAAAAACAACTGTATCACCAGACCCAGGGGATATCTATGGGAAGCACGTTTGCCCCGAGTCTGGCCTGCCCTAACATGGAAGCTATTGAAAGGCAGATGATTTTCCATGAATCTAACCCCTACAATGCCAACATATTATTATGGCGTAGATACATTGCTGACATTCTGATATTCTGGAAAGGTGAAAGGGTGACGTGAAAACTTTTGTGAATGGATCCACACCCTTAAACCTTACCTGCGCTTCTCCAATACCATATCGCATGACAACATTCTCTTTCTAGACCTCATGATTACATTAACAGATGGTCAATTTACCACCACAGTTTACAAAAACCCACGGACTGCAATAGTCTTCTCTTATATAGCAGCCACCATCCAAAAGCCCTTAGAGACATTCTACCTTTTGGACAGTTTCGACAGCTGCACCGCATTTGCAGTACCCTACAGGACTACAACTCCAAGGCAGACCAACTTGCACACAATCTCAGCATACGTGAATATCCCACACATAGTGTCAAGTTGGCCAAGAAACGGGCCAAAAATAATAACAGAGAAGCACTCTTGGAACACAACCAGAGACAAGTGACAGACGCATTAACATGCGTTACCACTTACACACCAAATTCCAACAGAATTTGCAAGATCATCAAGAAACATTGGGGCATTTTACACACTGGTGAACTGACATTGCCCCCTCCACGGTTTGCCTTCATACGCACTAGGAACTGGAAAGACATACTCATACACTATAGACTGCCACCTTCCACCCAGCATGACCAGAGATCCCTTTGGGACCTTCCACCAGTGACAGGACACTACTACCCATGTGGGTCCTGTACTGTTTGTGCTTTCACTGAGACTACAAAGGAAATTAAATTGTCCAACACGTTCAATTGGATTCAGAAAAACCACACCTACTGCAACACAAGCAATGCATATATACACTAACATGCCCTTGCAATTTACGATACATTGGTATGACTACAAGAGCTGTCAAAACATGCATTATGAAACACTGCAGTACCATCCGGTGCCACAGACTCAAAACCAAGATGTGCACGCACTTTGAACAGAAGGGGCACACACCTGACAATCTACGGTGGACCATCATCAAGGCACACCCACTAAGGAGCCCTCTTCAGGAGAGAGCAAAATTGGATTTTTCACCTCTCCACCGACAAACAGGGATTGAATGAGGACATTCCTTGGAGTGAATTGAATAAGTAGAGCCCCCTCATACTACCTTTATTGGAGGCTTACACTTTCACCCTCAGCTCCCGCTCCTTTCTACCATACAGCCCCTCACTAGCTCTCATCAGTCTGTGTACACTGACCTACATCTTGACATTCCTCTACAGATGGCCTCATACTTTCCTGCAACTGTATCACCTACGAGCCAGTACCCTTATATTGACGTGAGCTGTGTGTCTGGTTCCTTTCACATTCTAATCACTGCTCCCATGAACACCAGAGAACTTTGTAGTCTGTTGTGGTCCCGCCCACACACGCATATATACGTAGTGGGGCCACAAGAACCTGGCCCCTTCTCTCTTCTTCTTCTTTTTTCTCTGACTTAATGGGTTTTACAATTGTGCCTAAAACCTCAATGACACAGGTGTTACTGTGGCTATTGTTCTTGGGGAGCACGTCGACCCTTGTGCTTGCAGTCCCCGCGACCCTTGTGATCGCAGTCCCCTTGCACGTGCCAACATGGCACCCACGTTTGTGAAGGTTTGAGTGCTATCCTCGGTACTTGCAGACGCGAGGATGCCTGCCTGTGCCTCCCTTCCCCACCTGTCTCTGCCCTTTACACAACCGACGCCGGCCATTCCCACCATGGCGCACCTGACGTGCCCGCCTTTCAGTACAAGGCATGCATCTTGTGCCGGCCGGTTCGTATGACGTGTGAGTATTTAACCTCGCTCCCTAAAAGCCCTCTCACTCTGCCAACCTGGTAGAGCAAGGGTAGGTCATCCGGCTATCGAGCCGCTTCGAAACCGTGAGTAAACCGCCACCGCAGTCAAGCAGTGAGATACACCTTGGCATGCAGCTGCTGTGATAGACACTTGGGAGATTCTCCTCCCCACGCTAGAACGCTACAATGCTGCTGTACTATTTAATGAAATGCTACTGCTGGATTATACTTTTGATTATCCTTTCTTCCCATACTAGTATGCTATAATTTAGCGTTCCCTCTGACAGTACTTGATGTAGTTAGTTTCCCACCCCAGATGGGTGAGTCTTGAAACTTATTTCCAGTCATGGTGTTTGATAAGCTGCTCTGCCTGCTTATGCCTTTAGATGTGGCACCTGCCTGCCACTCTCTTCTGCCTTTCCACTGCGCCTCACACGCACCTTTCAACTAATAGCATGGTAAGAATTCTACCGCATGCTGTATTGTATTGAGAATTGTTATTTATGTATGTTATTATTATATCTTTAAAGGTCGGTATTACCACAAGGTACTTCACATTTCGGTTGTTCTAGTGCTTGATGTACCCCTTATCCTAACGAGGACGCCAACCACTGTGTAGATAGTCATTTCACTTTTGGTCCTGATGAATTGCTAACTGATCACTTTTGTGACAAACAAAAGCAAGAAACATGTTGACCTTTAAGTATTAGCAACCACTGAACATCATGTCGGTAGTTTGCTAACTCTGAATTTACAAGACAAGTAAACTCACTGATTAAAACTTTTTTAGAGTACTACTTAGTCACCTTTAAATTTTTCTTCCAGTATTCACACACCCTTTATACTCATCTACACTCCACAGCCCTACACTCGCACTTCACATTACGGCTTGGGAACAAAAGATCTCCGATAAAGAGCCCCTTATAGGGTGCCCGTCAGGCATTGCAGCGCCGGCCCGACGAGGAGCAAGACCTATGATGAAGCATGACACTCTGCCCGGTGTGTTAGGGCCCCAGTTCCAAAAGGAGGAGACTCCGACTCCAGGTGGGGCTCCTCCATGTGGGCAGAGGAGCGTTGCCCCACTGCTTTCTCGCAGTGCGAGAAGCAAAAATTATAAAATGATATTTTTAATACCATTTTATGTTTCTGCTTCTCGCACTGCGAGAAAGCAGAAGGCAGGGTTTGGTTGGGGGCGGGCGGGCGGTCCTGCTCGAGTGCAGGGGAGGCGTGGCTTGCCCACTGTTGTGGGCGCTGACTGTTTGGTCGGCCCCAGGGCCGACCAAACCAGTTATACGCACTCTGCATTTTCTCTATTTAGGCTGCATGTAGCCTACATAGAGAAAATGGCCTCCCCATTGAGGCCTGTTGAGTTGGCGCCCCACCAATCACAACGCTGCCATTGCAGCATTGTGATTGGCTTAGAGGAGGAGAGGGAGGCTGCCTGCTTCCTGGGACGCAGGCGAAGGTAATTTATTTTTATTTTTATTAACACTCCCCGTTTGACTCCCTCCCCGCGCGACCCTCTATCCCCCCCCAACCCCCCCCCCCCCCGAATTGCCAGTTGCGACTGAGTAATCTAGTGGACGGACGGACCCTAGCACCGGAGGGATGGATTAATTACGGGAAAGGGAGGGCAGTACTCTGGGTACGACGTCGACCCCCGCAGCCACCTTCCCACGTGTTCTCTTGGAAGCGGGCAGTAAGAGATGCGCTGAGCTGTGCAGAGAGGACGAACGAGGCGCCGCCGACAAGGCTGAGGCGTGGGTTTTATTGCTCTACTCCAGCAGGACTTACGGGCCACACACACTGGGAGCTGAGGACGCACAGTAGGAGAGCGGGACCCGGAGACAGCAGCTCTTCATGGCCGAGGGACTCGACACTCGAGGGCATTGGGGTGAAGACACTGGAAGATGAGGACACCTGCATTCCGACACAGCGGGAGTGGAATATTTCAGGACTAGGAAACAGATCAATTTAGATATAAAAGGATCTGCCGCCAGTTGGTCCTGTGAACAGTGGGACTTGGGCACACTGTAGGGCAGAAGTATTCAAACTGTGGGGAGCGACCCCCAGGGGGGCCGTGGAGTCTTGGGAAGGGGGTTGAGCATTTCCAGGCCTCGTTTCTGCCTGAAATCCAGAACATGTGCTCACTGTCTGGGACGCTTCATTCTGATCTTTAAAATGCTTCAGCTTAATTTAATTGAGGCTTCTATGCTGTGAAATGAAGAGGCCTGGCAGACAGGTAAAACAGTCCTTCGTGCCAGGGTGCCTGCTTTCCTGAATAAAATGCAAACCTGCGCTATGAGTTAATCTGCAAATGTAAAAGGTGCTTGGGAACAGTTCTGGCTTTAATTGCTCGATTCACTCCAAGCATTGTGATGACAAAAATTTGTTTTTTTTAAGTGGTAGTACTAAGAGTTTTACAACTGGGCTGTGAAGTGCATGCTTTTAATCGCAATTGTATTTACACAGCGCTTAGTACCCCTGAGGAGGTGTTGAAGGGATAGCTATGCAAAAGAAAATGCATTACTTATGGTCATGTGCTACTAAAATCTACATTGTGGAAGCTCCATTTTATCCTAAAACAATCTGCACAGTTTATAGCAGTCTATCTTATAATGTGTGTAATGCAAGCATAAAATAATGACTTACACATTCAAGGTGCTTTCTGTCACAGGCTGTGACCTTGTAGCACTAAAAATACACAAGTCACTATTCTCCACTGCACCAACCAAATTTCATTCTGTTGCTCTCTGGTTATACACAGACCTCTAAAGTGCATTAACTAATAGAGGTTTCATAATGTACTACAGTGCATTTCCCTTTGAATAGCAACTTTTTTACATTTATTTTTCATTTAAGCTACCCATTATTTTATATGTAGCTACCTGATGGTGAAAGACCTAACAAAATATTTTGGGGCTGATTTATGAGAGGCTTGCGCAGCCGGAGCGTCACTTTTTTTGAAGCTCCGGCGTCACAAGCATCTCAATCATATCTATGAGGCAGCGCAAAGTCACTCTGCGTGGCTTTGCATGTCCTCATAGATATGGAGTAAGAAATGCAGTGCAAGTCGCTGCGTTGCTTTACTCAATGTCAAGTAGGCGTTCCATGGGCATTGCGATGGGTGTTCCCACGAAACACCTATGGATTTTGACGCTGCCCCAGACTTACAAAACCATGTAAACCTGTGGCAGCGCCAAAACCTTACTCCTCCCCATTGCAGGCGAAATGAGGAGAAATGTTTTCATTTCTCCACGTTATTTCCTCTTTCCATGTGTGCTGCATTCTGCAGCACACATGGAAAGAGGAAAACCCCTCTTGGGATTGTTTGTGCAGGAAGGTGCCCCTTCCTGCACAAAAACAATCCTGCCTACATTGGCGTTAGACAGCAATTTGTGCACCAACGCAGGGGGAAAGGACAGGAAAGCACCATATTTCATAAATAAGGTGCATTCCTGCCCTTTCACATTGGCGTAGGGCAGCGCAGCAAGAAGACTTGCGGCGCTGCCCTACGCCAATTCCTCATAAATAAGGCCCTTTGTTTTTAGCCACACCTTTGACTACGCCCCACGCTCACTGACCATTGTTATGCTAAACACTGTTTAATATTATTTCCCCACTGTAAAAATGATTTGGTGTGGGAATTGGGGGCGTTTATGGTTGTCGATAGTTGTCAATGAAGAGGAGTACCAGGTTCTAGAAATTTTTGTCAGGAGGGGGTCTTTAACCCTAAAAAGGTTTGATAGGGGGGTCTCGGCATCAAAAAGTTTGAAGACCTCTGCTGTAGGGTGACCAGGCGTCCCGGATTTGCCACGGACAGTCCTGGATTTTCACCAGCTGTCCCGGCAGATTCCGGCAATTTTGGCTCACGTACCGTTTTTTTAGAGGGAGGTCGACTGAAACCAGGGAGAAGCACTTATTGGGTGTCCTAAAGCTGTGCTAGTTAGCAGCTGTTATAAGTAAGCAATTTAATAAACGGGTATGATGCTGGGATTAGAAATTACATTTTATTTATTTTTTATTTATTTTCTTAGTGCTTCTTCTGTGTTCCTATGTTGGTAAAGAGTTGTCATTCAGCGCAGCACCATTGGTGTACAATTGTAGTCCTTCTTCTAGTTTTTCAAAATGTCCCGGTTTTTGGTTCTCAAGATCTGGTCACCCTAGCACACTGGGGACAACATGACTTGGGGGTACAGCAGGAGTCGGGCACAGTCGGGCCCAGGGGAACTGGAACGGCAGGTCTCGGAGGGCCGGCACTCGAGGGACAGCAGGGCTTTAGGTGGTTGTGTCCGCGTATTTCTCTTCCTGTTGGTGGTGTTCGCTACAACAGACCCGAGTCTGAGGTAGACCACAGGCCCGGGAAAGGCACTTAAACAGTCAGGCAGCGTTAAACACGTGCTGTGTGTTTAAGAAAACAAATACACGAATGATTTAGACGCTAGGTTCTCTTCGGTAGCAAGAAAAGTCCTCTCTTTATATGAAATCCAGATGAAAGAACATGCTTTAAAATAGTGCCACCTCGATTCTGGGTACAGCTTACAGTAAATAAACGCACCTGCGGTGTAATGTAAGCCCCCTTAGGCCATGCGTGCATTAGGGCCAGCTCACTGCGGGTTCTTGGAAAGCTGCCTGCTGTAGGAGTATTAGGCTCTCCTGGCCATATTTTGTGGAGAGGCGGGGTGGCAGGGGACTGAATTGCGTTACACCTTCCAATAACGTTGTAAAGATTTCAAAGGCAAACTTGCATTTTGCCTATGGAGCCTTCCGTGTGCACTAATAACTTACAATTTTCCGGCCTTTTGTTGTAATTTCATGCTCTCTGCTAGGGGTGCTTTTGGGCTGCATCCTCAACTCGTCTATAGAAGAACTGGCCCTGGCGCCACTGATCAGTGCAAGCCATTTCAGAAAGAGTGCTGGGGACGCCAAAGACTGGAGGGGGCAAGAGCCTTGGCTTGGCTAGGTTACCGCCTGCTGCTCTGCAGCAGAACACAGCAGTTACAATACACAGGGTCACACTTGTTTTTTAGACAAGGCGATATTGTGGTTTGCCCAGAATCACAGGATGGTTAGCCCATGCCAAGACTCAAACCCAGTTTCCCAGTTGCAAAGTTGGCAGCTCTGCCCTTAACGCCACAAACATCAGAGCGGGTTTGTGTCTGTGGCATTAGATGGAACACTGCACTGGACAGACACCTTAAAATGCATGCCCATAGCCGGGACCATGTGCGTGGGATTGGTGGTGCTGTGCGTGTTTCAGAAGGTGTACATCTGGAAGGCAGCTTCTCCTCGAGCCAGCTACGCAAGTGATGGGGAGGATCTCCCAGGTACCTCCCCTTACAGAACAGGGGCAGATAAGCTGCATGACTCGGTGCGCTAGCACACAATGAGATACAGCGACAATTGGGGCACAACCAACTCTTGTCATCTCTTTGGTCTGAAGCCGGAATGGACAGTGGGCACCCTACTGCAGCCTGAGGCATCTTGAAAAGCAATGAGATTACATTTTTATGAATGCTTGGGAAGGCGCCTGGCACTGGTATTTGTCTGAACCCCATCTGTAGTCACAATCGAAAGCCCTGTAAATTACTGCTTTTATTGTTGTGAAGACATACATTTTGAGCTGAAATGTTTTTCCCTGGTCACTGTTGCTGCTGGAATGTGTAGAGCGAAAGTAAACATAAATAATGCCACACAGTCATGGAGTAGGGAAAGCTGGTCAGAATTGTAGACGGTGACATTCACATTTGAAGCAATTGAATTTGCCTTCTGTGTTTTTTATTTGTTAATTGACTGTTAATTGACAGTTATGTCCAGCGTTGATGGCGAATTTCACATTTGAAGCAATTGAATTTGCCTTCTGTGGGTTTTCAGATTGCTTATCTAAAACATTTCCATAGTTTCAGTGTACTGTACAAATTGCACACTACAGTAACTGTTGAACATATTAAATGCAGTAAGATATGGGGCAGTTTTTAATGTGTTTAAGTAGTTCAAGACTACACGTTCACAATTGCTTTGTAAACCTCCTTCCTTTCTTAAATTTGCTTTGAAGTGCACCATTTGCCACTGTATTCCTCAAACATGTTTCTGGGGGAGAACCCCCAAACACCCTTTCTGTTGGTCATGCTTGTGTGCTTCGCAAGCTCGCGATGTAAGACTCATACCCAACTTTTATGCCCACCACTTTCAAATGTCACCAGTCATCACTGAGTCTACTAAACATCCATGAAGTCATCCTTTGCCAGGTCTTTCCATAAATGGGAGTAACAGGTTCTTAAGACACTCATGTCCATGTAAAATATTTTTGCTGCAAGGCCACAAAAATCTAGATCCAAGCAGAAAAATTAGTACCTTCTTATGGCACTTTTTGGCACTAGGCTGCTGGAGCTGCAGCTGCCGTCCATTTGTGGAAATGTAATATTTAATCCAATATTGTTTTTCATCATGACAGTCTGGGTAACACATTCAAACTGTTCAGAAGAGGAGCCTCAAAATATTTCTTGTGCTGGGCCCCAAAAACCCTTAGGGTGACACTGTCAAAGTCAGAACCGAAAAGGTGTTGGGATGTTAGACCGAACACCCTTGAGTGTTAGTCCCCCAGACTTTTTGCCTTCACCCCTCCTATTTTGCTGAATTCATTTTTGTTGGCTTTAGGACTCTGTAGACTTTACCAATGCTAACGAGTGCTAAAGTGTTTGTGCCCGCTCCTTAAAAGTAAATTAAATGTGTCAGCTAAGTGTATGCCAATGTTGCCATGTTTTAAGTCCCTGGTAGATGGTACTGCATGTAGAGAGCACCTGTAAATTAAATGCCAGTAGTGTGCAAGCAGCCCACATTGTGCCACCCCCTGAAGTAGCACTTTAAAACATGTCTCAGGCCTGACACTGCAGCCTGTAGTGCAGTTTAAAACTACCAATTCGATCTGGCAAACTAAACCTTTTGCTAAGTATAAACCTTCCTTTTTAATACTTCTAAGTCATCCCTAAGGTAGGCTGTAACAGCTCCTAGGGTAGGGTGTATTGTATTTAAAAAGTAGGACATGTGTATTTGGGTTTTACATGCCCCTATCACTTCCATTTACTAACACTGGGTTACCTTAATATATTTAATACGTGATAATTTTAGGTTAGGAGCAGATAAAGATATGCTGTTTAGACTCAAATGAATTGGGGCTATCTCTGAACTTGTAGACCTTGTTGTCGAGGAGGACTTTGCCACGACTGCAGTGTTTGGGGAGAGCCACTGCGGGTCCGACTGCCGCTGCTGGGGGACTACATGCCTCATAATCCCCTGCCATCAAGACAGCTGCATCTGATTAGTGGCGCTTCTTAAGGCACTCCGCAGTACCGCAGCGCGGGCCGCACCCTGGTGGACGAGGCCAGGACAGGCCCCCCCTCTCTTGGTACCGGTAGTAAAACAAGGATCCATATGTATTCAGGACTCTGAAAGAAGAGCGGCGTCCAAGGAAGGTGAGAGGCCAGAACTTAAACCATGGGGAAACGAAAAGCTTGGCGGAGGTGTAGGTGTTACGGCAGCACGCTCCCCAGTGTCCATTGAAAGCATGATTGAGAGGGCAATTGGGGTTGTGACGGGTGAAATTGATCTAACTGAGCACAGACGTTCCATAGACTACAGGGTGTCCCTTTCTCAGCTTCATGGTTCCGATGGTAGTAGTGCCAGCCCTCTGCATACATCTGGGGACCAGTTAACAGAGATCCATGAGCAAAGCCTGACAAAGCATGCAAATGAAGATGCTGGGGTGAAGACAGTTCCTGTTCTGGAAGATTTGGGATCTCCTCAAACATTTCAATTAACACATCCTGCCCCTGCGGCCAAACGGAAAAGACAGCCAGGAAACGTTGGGATGACGAATTCTAAGCAGCCCCCTCTCCAAAGTAATAATCAGTTACTTTCTTGGATTCAGCCCCTAACCCCCCTGGTATCTATATTAGTACCCCTCTCTACCCAGACTTGCGACCCCAAGCTGCTGGACCACTCTTAATCTGATGCACTATGCGCTAAAATTGGGACCATTCTCAAGGCCAAGCTCAAGCCCATGTCAGATCGATTAACCCGGTTAGAGGGTTTATTAGTTGGCTTGCTTGAATATAAATCTTCTGAACACACAAGGAACAAAGATGCAGTTCTTTCTGTGCCCATCCTCCCGTGCTCATCATCACGGGCGGACACCCCAAATGTAAACCAACATGCCATGTGCTGCAACTCCCCAGCATCTTTGCACCCCCCCCCCCCATTGAGCATGCATGGATCCATTCCTAGCACCTTGCCAAAAGGATCGATCATTGTAAATTCTAATGTTCGCTCCGAGCACCAAACCTTTTCGTCGGGCTGCGTTTTGACATCTACTGATCGCCTGCCCAGCCTGCCGCCAGCTCCATTTTGTTCCCTGCCAAGGAATTCTGAGCCTTCCACCTGCAGCATGTCCATGTGTATTCATTCTGGCTGGTGTTCCTCCGCTAAGAGCGGGTCAACAAGCGACATGGGAGCAGCTTCGGAATCAGATCGGCCATTGGTTTCTTAAGCATAAATATTTTGACACATGGGGCCCAAACGAGATTTTAACGGTGAGAAGGGTGGGTTGGCTGGGGATCTCCCAGAATAATATTTTAGGTGATTGTATCGTTATAAACTTTAAAAAGCTGGCCAATGCACGGGAAATACTCGGGGTAAAGGAATGTAATGGCCATGCTGAAACCAACACTGTTGCCCTGCCCCTCTGGTATTTTTACAAAGGCCGGCAATTTCTTTTTGTGGCTTATCCTCCCAGTCGATAACCCCCACTTTACCATCTCTTGTATGAAAGCTTTCTCTGTACTCAGTAACCTAGAGAACGTCGATTGACTGAAGGAAACTTCAATGATGCCCGAGCAGGTAGCGAGTATGATGCACCCCCTGTATTATGTTGCGAAGATAACATATTACACCCGATAATGCACTATCTATACTAGCTCCAGCAGACACTATCCCCTCTATTCAAGTTTCTACCATTGTAATAGATGGAGGTGAAAGGCAAGCATCAGTTTATTCAAAGACTACTGCGAATAAGGGCTCTCTACTGTACTCAGCCTGCCCCAATCTAGGACTCCTTTCTAGCGAGCCACACAATATTGGGGAACTGATAGTTTGCCGCTTAAAATTTTAAGTTGGAAGGTGGCTGGTTTTAAGTCCAAAAGTCAATCTACAAACTGGTAAACTTGATAAGGGGTTACGGATATCATCCTTTTTCAGGAAACGTGGAAGCCACTAACAATTTTTATTGATGGGTACCGATGTTTTAGCATCCCTGCTATACCATCACGCAGTGGACATGCATCTGGTGGTTTGGCCGCCTTAGTAAGTGTCAACACAGGAGGGCATGTTAAAGCCATAGAAACATATGATGGCATCTATCAAGTCTCAGGTTTTAAGACTGCCATCAGCTTGTACATTGTGAATTTTTATAATAATGATTTTAGTAATATGCCCAACTCTAACTTCCCTCCTCTATTCAATTTTATTTCTAACCTAATGGATAACCTGGCATCATCGGGACAACTGAACAAGTTACTTACCTTTGGTAATGCATTATCTGGGAGAGACTATCTAGCTGCAGATTCCTTACCTTTGAATTTCCCATGCATCAGGCTGGATCCGGAAAGTTTTGCTTGAGCAATACCCCTTGCGTGCTCCGTCGGTTGGCTCCATTCGACTACGCATGATGTCGTCGGTAGCATCGGTTATGATGTTGTAGTCATCGATATAGCCACCACCCAGGTGCGTGGACGTCAGTACTTTTAGTTTTTTCCGTGCCAGAAGCGCAGAGCCACGAAGTAACTGATGAAAAAGGGTGCAAAACTAGGGCCCTGAAAAGGGGAGTAATGCTAGTCCTAACAAAATCAGTCTGCAAAGCGGGGAGGCACGGGTGGGCTTGTAAGGAATCTGCAGCTAGATTGTCTCTACCAGATAATGCAGTAACTTGTTCATCTGATAGAGACTTCTAGCTGCAGATTCCTTACCTTAGAATTAGACTCCCAAGCCATACCATCCTGGCGATGGGTTGCGACCCAATACCTTACACTAGGAAGTCGTGCAGGACCGAACAGGCAAAATGACAATCTCTGTGGACCTGACTGTCCAGGCAGTATTGCTTGGCAAACGTGTGCAAAGATGCCCATGTTGCTGCTTGACAAGATGTCCAGGACTGGGATACCCCGAGCCAAGGCCGTAGTCACAGCCTTTCCCATGGTGGAATGGGCCCTTAATCCCTCAGGGGGCTGCTTCTTAGCCCGGGCATAGCAGATCTTAATGCAGAGAACGACCCAGAGAGAGATGGTCCTTTTCTGCACTTCCCACCCCTTCTTAGCTCCCACGTACCCCACAAAGAGTTGGTCGTCCACTCGGAACTCTTTTGTGTGGTCAAGGTAAAACGACAATGGTGGAGACGCTACTCTTCCTTAGAGGGATGCAGGGGAGCAAAGAAGGTGGGCAGCGTGACAGACTGACCCAGATGGAATGGGGTCACCACCTTCGGCAAGAATGACACACGGGTGCGAAGCACCACCTTGTCTGGAAAAGACATCATGTAGGGATGCGTACAAGATAGCGCCTGCACCTCACTCACCCTATGGGTAGATGTTATCGCCACTAGAAAGGCTGTCTTGATGGCAAGCAGCCAGAGGGTCCACCCCTCCCACCGCCCCAGGTACTGGCTCCTTGGTGTGGTGCTAAAGTGGCCTTCTCCTACCAAAATCCAAAACCTGAGACTTTTGATTTTTTTTTTTAAAGCAAAAACTGTTCAGAGAACCAACAGGCTACCAGGACCTACCTGAAAGCCGATCTGATGAAGGTAGCGGACAAACTCAGCTGTCCGAGCCTATTGGATCATGAGTGGCAGTTATTCCCAGATGTGGCACCAGGTCTGTTCTGCGAATGTGGAGAACCTTGGCTTGATCTATTCGCCACTGCTGAGAATGCGCAATGTAAGCACTTCTGCACGTTGGAGTTTCTACATCACTTGCTCTGAGACGCGTTCCGCCTTGAGTGGAATTAAGGACTCATGTATGCCTTTCCGCTGATACTACTCCTGCCCCGAGTTCTCAAAAAGATCAGGACAGACTGGGCCCAAGTTATCCTTTGTGGCTCCGGATTGGGCACGGAAAGTAATTTATCCAGAACTCCTGGGTTTGAGCATTTGTCTTTCAATCAGGCTGCCCATCCGGGAGGACCTGCTATTGCAGTAACAAAGTAGGGATGTACACCCGGGCCTTCGCAACCTCCGCCTTCATGCGTGGCGATTGAGCAGCAACAGCTGAACACCTTTGACCTTCCTCTGCAGGTCGTTGATGTTATCTTGGCAGCCAGGCGCCCCTCAACGAAAAGTGTATACGCCTGTCCTTTGGACAAATTTGTGGTTTGGTACGCCACTCGTCATATTGACTCCTCCAGGTCAAGCTGGCTAATGTTTTATTTGTTCTGTCTCTTGCTTGGCAAGGCCTTGCTTTGGGCACAGTTGAACAAGTTACTTAACCTTCGGTAAAGCTTTTTCTAGTAGAGACTATCTAACCGCAGACTCCTCACATTAGAATATTTCCCAGGGGTTAGACTGGATCAGGAAAACTTTGAGCAGTCCCTTTGTGGCGCGGGTAGGTAGCGCCGATCGGCTCTGCGTTGGCGGCATCGAAAGTGATATGCGCAGTACCTATATAGGTGATGGAGCAATGGCTCACAAATGAGACTTGCTCGGACGCAATCGCCTCACAGTATTAATTTATTAAACTTGTATTGTATTGTACTAACCTTTGCATACACTACATAAATAGTAAGGAAGCTTGCCTATGTGTTTTAACTAACAAGTAACGCTTGTCTTTATTCTAAAATGGCGGCTAAAGCGCGGGAACTTTACTACGCATGTCTCAACCATATCACGTGGTGTGACGTCTCTCTTTGCTTGGTGGGAAACTCCTGCTTCTGCGCAGTGTGCATTAAAATGGCTGCTTGATGTTTTCACATGCTACAGCTTGCTCTCGTGTTATTATTAAATTGTCGTTTTCCTAACGCTACTAATGCGGGATAGAATTTATAAGTAACTGGGACTAGAGTAGAAAAAGTGGGTATACAGTGAAACATTTTATTTGTGATTTTAATATTTTCTTCTTTGACTTTTATTAGTTCGTAAACTTGGGCCTGGGGTTGGTGAACTGAAACTCGAGAGACAATGATTCTGCGCATGCGTCTTGCATGGCTGCCAAAGAAAAGGATGAAGTCAACCTGGACGTCGTCCAAGGCCACGACCTAATGGCCAACATTGCTGTACCCATGTTGTTCCTGTTAAATATGCAACAATGTACATGAAGAATTTATAAACTTTGTCGTGAGACGGGTGGGAAATAAAGCAAATGTATTAAAATTGATGGGCGGTATTTTAAAACAATGGTCTTCAGAAAATTGACTTAAATCATATGGTGTGAGGATCAACCCTCTGTCCCTGTCCAATGAGAAATAGTGGTCCCATATTTTGGCAACATTAATGGGAGGTACATGGGCGTAGAAGGGTATAATAGATATAAAATTAGTTAATTAGAGAGCCGAGACTTCAAGACTAGACGCTGACAGGCAGAAGCTCCAGACCGACAAGCTGATCGATTGCAGACTGAATCGCTGTCCAGAGAGGTCCTGAGGAGGGGGCGGCGGAGTCCATTAGAAGGAAGGCACAGGAGAATCGAGGAGAAGTCGAGTATCAGAGAGGGGAACGACGCAGGCGTCGTTGGTAGAGAGGTCACCGGTCCTGTTCTGAACCTGAAGGAGGTCTTTGCTCTTCATCCTTCCTGGGTCCCATCTTTTCCAACTCCTTGGCCAAGGGGTTTGGTTCTCGCACTTTAGGTAATTATACTTGCAAACTTCTTTCTGAGGGACCGTCGTTAATCAATCATTATTATTCTATGCTTCATCCTTGATATACGACTGAGTATCATGTGGTTCTGTATTTACTCTGCTAAAATCTTTAGATAAACATTTTTAAAACTTCCTGACTCAGTGGTTATTTCAGGATTATGTACTGTAATGAATGTCACTCATTTTAAACTTCCCAATTAGCAAAGGATTCATTGGTAAGTCATTACTCTTCAATCAGAAAGGTAATTGGTAGCAGGGATTTTGATAAAGAGTACAACTGACTCACCAGCGTAAGTATTAGCGTAGTATGAATGTATGGGCCCAAGTGAGTATTCGGTGTGTGAATGCTGTTTGCTAATATCGCGCTGGATCAGTTTTCTGGTTATCAGAGGATGGTTGGACTTTGTTAATTGGGTAATGAGAATTTTATTTTTATGAATTAACATCCGTGTGTTCAAAGTTGTTTTATGTTGTCTAGAATTCCCCGGGGAAAATTGAATAGCGGATGGTAAGTGGAAGCCATACTGCAGTGAGGTTATCTGTCAGGCAGAAATAGTACTGAAAAGTTAAGCAGGACTATCAGTACTTGTTAGGGACTCTATGCGTGTGAGTAATAGCAAGAGGAATGCTGGTAAATTTTGATGTTATATCACCTAGAAAGGGTAACATTGAAAAAGTAGCAGGTGTTCCGAAAGCTTGTGTGAAGAGTAAACGTAAGGGTTTTACTCGTAGTATATGTTTAGTAAACAGAAAGGTTTTACTAAGTGTGAGAGAAACTATCTTTTTCAATTTAGAGAAACTGGCACGATAGCGAATGTTTTATGTAGTTACTGAATTCTAATTAAAGTCGTAGAGAAAATAAAAGTTTTTGCGTACGAATTTGTAAAGGGAGGGTCAGCTGCCGGAGAGGGAGCTGACGTCACAAAACGCCGCGCTGGGATTGGTTGAAACAGCGGGTGTGGACGACTCTTGTAAAGGAGGGGTCAGTAGTACTGACGTCACAGGTGCCGCGCTGGGATTGGTTGAAAACAGCGAGAGACAGAGAAGCGCAGATTGTAAAGGAGGGGTTGACAGACAAACGTCACAGAAAGGCCGCGCTAGGATTGGTCCAGAGAGAAAAGTTAGCAGACATTCAATTGGTTGATATCATAGAAGCTAAAATCTTAGTGGATAGGGATTGCATGTTAAAACGCGATCCAACTTTAACAGGAACTCGTCCAGATAGGAGATATTTTGGCTTTGCAGAATATAATTTTATACATCGAGATCTACCCAAGATGTACGGAGAGAAGAGAAAAATGTCATTTCTGCAAAAGATTAAGAATTATTTTAAAAAGGATAAACCAATCAAAACTAGGGAAGGAATTATCATTCCACCAGCTAAAACGCCCGCATCATTCATGATGATGGAGAGAGGTTATCATACTTGCGTATGGATAGAGAATTGGATAGAATATACCAAAAATGATGGAATATTAGCATTTCCCGAGAATGGCACTTTCAATGGGAGAATTCTTCAAAATGTAAGATTGAGGATGAATGACTTAGAACCCAGACCTAGATTAACTCAATACGAAGCCTTAGAGGAATGGGAAACTGAGGCATTTGAGCATGATCGATCCAGGAGTAATAGGGGTTACCGAGGATTTTTTCCCAGAAACCAACATGAGTCTAGGGACGGTCAGATGAAGCAATGGAGGAGGGCAATGCTTACTGAGGGACTGTATCCAATATTAACAGCAGAAGAACTGTTAGGGAGCAAATGCACAGAAAAGACAAAACACTTAATGAGAAATGGAGATTCTGAAGATGAATTTATGGAAGAGATATTAAAGAACCCCCCACCATATCAGGAAGGAACAAGTGGATGTACCCCAAGTGCACCACCGTTAAATACTCCATTGGTACCGCAGGTATTGCATGATTTCACCCCTAGTAGGGTACTTCACGATAAAGAAAAAGAAGCTCTAGAGAAGACCAGAGCAGAATTAATACAGAAAATAACACAGATAAAAGTACATCCTGACTCTTTGACCATACCTGTAACAATTGGTCCAGTAGTCCCAATATATAGTGACAAAGGAAACTATCCTCCACCGCTAGTTGCGCCTACTCCTGT
The DNA here is from genome assembly GCA_963921515.1 of Calotriton arnoldi. Classification (NCBI taxonomy): domain Eukaryota; kingdom Metazoa; phylum Chordata; class Amphibia; order Caudata; family Salamandridae; genus Calotriton; species Calotriton arnoldi. The sequence goes on from CAWUFW010000771.1 coordinate 636,471, forward strand.
GAATGTTCCTAAACCTGAAGCAGTAGTAATGGTTGAGGATCACTTTAGTGACTGTGAATCTGTGATTTCATTAATGGATTTACCCATTCGAGATTCTGTAAATAGCACCCCCAGAAGGGCTACACCTGGTTGTTCGAAAGATATAAACCTAATAACTTCATCGGGAGCAAAAAGTGTCACTGTAGTAACACCCGAAGACTTAGAAAGGTGGGCACAAGGATCAGATCAACAGTGTACACCTCCAAAAATTTTGGATATTTATAAATTAAAAGTTGAATTAGAAGAAATAATAGCAGGAAATGTGGGGTTAGATCGCCTAAATGCTTACGATGAAGAAGAATTATTGTTCGTATGCAGAAGTATCACCAGAAATGTAAAATTATTCCATGAGAAATTATCAGATTTAGCTTTGCAAATGGGAATTGAAATAGGGAGATCAAAAGTGTTGCAGAAACCCTATAGAGCAGATTTTTCAGACAGATTTAGAAAACATGAATGCCTCTGGAAGAAAATTACAAGTAAAGGAATTAATGACAGTCTTACAGAAATGGGGAGACCTAGATAAATGGAGAGTTAGATGGGCCAAGAAGAAGGGAGAGGCACGATCAAGTAGGACAGCCTCTGAATATTTAATGAAGGAATCAGGGAAGACAGATCAAATGTACCCGATGCGGGAAGTTCCAGGAAGGGGATATGTACATGTCCCATGGAGCAGACAGGATATTTTGTCATTTACGAATGATTTTCCAAAGTTGAGAGAAAAGCCAATTGAATGGTACAACAGGTTGAGAGGTTTGTGAAGGTGTCAAAGGTATTGTTGAAGGATTTGGATGGTTTGTTTGATATAGTGGTACCTGCTGATCTATGGACAGACTGTAAAATTACAGTTGATTGGCCCAGTGATGAGTATCCTAGAGATCCAAAGACAGGTGCCCCGTCCAATGATGTAATGAAAAAGTACCAGCAGGTAATAACTTACCTAAAAGGGAAAATACCACCGAAAGAAACAGATTGGGTAAAAATAGACCGAACTACCCAAGAAGCCAGTGAATCGGTACACGCCTATTATGAGCGTTTATTGCAGGTATTCAAGCAATATAGTGGTTTTGAGGACATTGGAGATAAGAATATGAGTCAGTTTGTTTACCGATTTGTCTATGGTCTGAAGCCAGAGATTTGTCAGATGATTAAGCAGCACATGTTGTGTTGGCAAGGGAAACCGATCGATGAGATCTTGAAATATGCAAAATATTGTGGAGATGATATTGAGGATAGGCACAAGAAATTACAGGAGAAGGTAATGTGGGCACAGGTGAAAATGGCCGAGAAACAGGGAATTAATTTGGATAATCCGAGTGAAAATCAGGGAAAGGATTCTGGAACGAATGGTGACACTGGGAATGGTGGAAAAGTGAGAGGACGAATGAGTAGAGAAGAGGCTAAAAAGAAATTTCCTTGTCATGGATGCGGAAAGTTGGGGCATTGGAAGGATGAATGTAAAAAGATTCGGAATAATAATGGCCCAAATCAAAATTTAAATCCACAGACGCAGAATGACTCACAGCAGGGTGTAAATCCTCAGAGTCAGTTACCACCTGCACCTATTCAGGGTAATGTAAGCAGAGCAAAGCACGGTACAGACGTCGGATATCAAGGAGGAAGTGGTAAGAATGATTATGTAACATCACAGTTTCTTTTACAGGACGATTTCTGTCAATACAGTTCATGACGGTGCCTAGGAGAGGGGAGAAGGAGTGCGTACTTGGCGCATCCTTACCGGTTGATCAGTCAGGTCCATATGTTGAAGGGAATGTGAAAGGTAATGATATTACTTTTCTTTTGGACACTGGTGCTACCCGGTCTACTGTGAGAACAGCAGACATTCCGGACCTTCTTCTCTCTGGAGAAGCTATCCAAGTAGTGGGGGTAGCTAATCGAAAGATTAGAACACCTCTTACCGAACCAATGGAAGTTAAAATTGGAAATTTCAGAGAAATGCATCAATTTGTAGTGTGTGATTCCAGTCCAGTGAATTTATTGGGCCGAGATTTATTATGCAAAATGAATTGCACAATTTTCTGCACACCGGATGGTGTGGCAGTTCAGACCCCAGACGAAGATCATGTATATAAGTTTATGATTGCAAAACAAGGTACAGAAGTAGATGAGATGTTTTCGTTAATAACAAAAGATGAGCTGCCAGAAGAATTAAAAACTACAGTAAATCCCATAGTATGGGATTTCACAGGAAAAGAAGTAGGACTTATGGCCAAAATAGACCCAGTTAAGATTACTGTAAAAGAAGGTGCGATTTTTCCAAATACTAGACAGTACAAAATGAGTGCAGAAGTAAAGGCAGGAGTCATTGAAGAAATCAACCGAATGGTAGAACAAAACATACTAAAAGAAGTAATGAGTAGCCCATGTAATTCACCAATAATGGGTCTAAAGAAACCTAGCGGAAAATATAGGATTGTTCAAGATCTGCGAAAAATAAATAAGATTGTGGAACCATGTTGTCCTATAGTGCCAAATCCTGCAGTAATTCTATACCAGATCCCTTGGAGTGCAGGATGGTTCACAGTGATTGATTTATGTCAAGCGTTCTTTTCAATACCATTGCACCCAGACAGCCAGTATCTTTTTCATTTAAATTTGAGAACAAAGTCTATGTATGGAATCGTGTTCCTCAGGGGTACACGGAAAGTCCTATCTTTAATCAAATATTGAAAAAGTGCCTTGAGAAACTAGTGATGCCAGGAAGCTCAGTCCTAGTACAATATATCGACGACTTGCTGGTGGCATCAAACACCAGAGAGGACTGTGTTGTTGATTCCATTGCATTGTTAAATCATTTGGCTGAAGAAGGACATAAAGTTTCACCTGAAAAGTTGCAGTTTTGTACAACAGCAGTTAAATATCTGGGACACCAAATTGAGAGGGGAAAAAGAAGAATAACATCTGAAAGAGTAAAATTAATAAAGAAAATGCAAATGCCTGTAACACAAAGAGAAGTGAGAATGTTTCTAGGAATAGTGGGTTACTGTCGACAATGGATACTAGGATTTTCTCTGTTAGCAAAACCCTTAATTCAAATGACAAAAAAGAAAGCCAAGGACCCAGTTGAGTGGGATGATGAGAGCGTAGGAGCTTTTGTAAAATTGAGGAATGCTCTGTGTTCAGCACCTGCCCTAGGCATGCCTGATTATAAGAAAAATGTTGCATTATTCTGTCATGAAAGAGAAAATTGCGCACTTTCAGCTCTAACTCAGAGACATGGTCTAGATAGACGTCCTATAGCATATTTTTCTGCTACATTGGACCCAGTGGCAGCCGCGTTGCCAGGATGCTTAAAAGCAGTGGCAGCTACTTGTTTGAGCATTGAACAAAGTGAGTCAATTGTAATGGGACACCCTGTAAAGGTGTTTGTTCCACATGCGGTTGTGATTTTGTTGACAAGAACCCGAACTCAGCATCTTACTCTTAGTCGGCTGACTAAATATGAGAGAATAATAATGGGTGCTGAAAATGTGACCATAGTAAGGTGCACAATAGTAAATCCCGCTACCTTACTACCAGACCCATATCATGAGGAAATTAAAGATGACGAAGAAGAAGAACATGATTGTTTACAAGTCACAGAGTTATGCACGAAACCACGTCCTGATATTGAAGAACAGCCCCTCAAAAAGCCAGACGGGGAGCTATTTGTTGATGGTTCATGCCAAAGGCATGAAGACGGTAAACTAACTGCTGCCTATGCGGTGTGTGAATTAACTGGAATAGTTGAAGCATCCTATTTACCAGGAGTCAAATCTGCACAAATAGCTGAATTGATTGCATTAATAAAGGCTTGCAAAATTGGGAGGAATCAAAAAGTAACTATATTTACAGATAGCCAATATGGTTATGGGGTTGTGCATGATTTTGGCCAACTATGGATGCAGAGGGATTTCATGACTTCTTCAGGATCCCCCATTAAAAATGGACAGTTTGTAAGGGAATTGCTGGAAGCAATACAATCACCAAAAGAATTGGCTATGGTGAAATGTGCGGCACACCAGTCAGGAGATGACTGGGTTGTAATCGGCAACAGATATGCAGATCTTGTGGCTCAACATTGTGCCAAAAATAGATTGTCAGTAAATAAAAGGGTGGAAAGAATGGGAATCAGCTGCCAACTTATACTGTATGTGCCACCTGAAACATGGAATGATGTTAAAAGATTGCAAGATGATGCTGATGAAAGTGAAAAGAATATATGGATCAAGGTGGGTTGTTCTCAAAGGGGAGATGACGAGGTATGGATTTGTGCTGATGGCAGACCAGTCATGCCTGACTGTCTGCTCTCTCAAATGGCCAGGATGTATCATGGAGACACACACACATAGGGAGAGATGCAATGATTAGGCTCTTCAGACAAAATTGGTACAATCCCAAATTCAGAGCTGTAGCAGAGAGCCTTTGCCAGAGATGTTTAACATGCCAAATGCATAATCCAGGGAGGAAGACAATAATCGGGTTTGGAAAGATTGGAAAGGCAGAGGGTCCATTTATAAGACTCCAGTTTGATTTTATTCAGTTACCACCATGCAGAGGGTTGAAATATGTACTGGTCATAGTGTGTCTGTTTTCAAAGTGGGTGGAGGCTTACCCTACCAGGAGAAATGACAGTATTACAGTCGCAAAGTTGTTGCTACGAGAACTCATTTCTAGATTTGGTTTTCCAGTAACTTTGGAATCAGATAGAGGAAAACATTTTAACAGTGAAGTGATCCAAATAATCTGTGAAGCATTCCAAATTGAACAAAAACTGCACTGTGCATATCGTGCAGAGGCTTCTGGAGTGGTTGAACAATTGAATGGCACTATAAAATACAGACTAGGAAAAATGTGTGCATCAACATCATTAGAGTGGCCGGATGCATTGCCACTTGTTTTGATGGGACTCAGAAGCATTCCTGATAGAAATACCGGATTGAGCCCACACGAGATAATGATGGGAAGAGCAATGAGACCAGCACATGTCCCCATAAACAAATTGCTGAATATATCTGATGATATGGTTCTGGATTATTGCAAAGGATTGGCTGACCTAGTGCGTTCTGTCTCTCACCAGGTTGGAGAAGACGCAGTTTCGAGGCAGCCGGAACAAGAACATGATCTGAATCCTGGTGATTGGGTGGTAGTGAAGAATCACACCAGAGAAACGTGTCTATCACCTAGATGGGGCAAACCTTGTCAAGTCATACTGAACACCAATACAGCAGTGAAGTGTGCAGGATTTCCTAATTGGATTCATGTAAGCCACACCAAAAGAGTACCAGACCCTGAAGAAAAAAATCCTCAGTCAGGATCAATCACTGAGGAAGCTGAAGGTTGCCCAGCTGAAGAATCTCAGGCTCGAGATTCAAGGGAAGCTGAAGAAGAACAACCGAGCACAAGTCAGGACTGGATACCGGTGGTAGAAATTCCTGAAGTTTACCACAGAACAAGAAGTCAAACACATTTGGAAGAAATTGATGAAGATCAGATAGGTGAAGAAGAAGCAGCTCATAGAAAAGAAGAAGACACAATAAAAGAACCTGAGCAAGATCAGATAGAGAAAGGAAACTGGGCTCAAATCAATGACGAACCAACAAATTTTGAGCAGGGACAGACCGGTTTAGAAGAACCCGGTCAGGCTGCAGAAGTACAAAGTGCAATAAGCCCTGATCAGAACCAGTTAGTTCCAGAAAAGTATACAGAAGAAAAAAATCCTGAGAATCACGGACATGAAGAAATAAACAAAGAACAAGGTCAGTTATTGGAAACTCACAGAGGAGCTGCGGAAGAGAAACCAATAAGACCTGAAAAGGAGCAAGTAAGAAAAACAGTAATTACAGAAAGCGAAACAGTGCTAAACAGTGAAAATAAAAAGATTTCTGAAAACGAAAATAAAGAAACAGTGCAAACAAGGAAAGCAAGAAAAGGTGATCATTGGCCTATTGTCATTAAAAGAGTAAAATACCACATAACAACCAGAAGTGAAGATCCAGACCAAGTAAATGAAGTAACAAGCCAAACAGGACAAGAAAATAAAACTGAGAAAAGAAGAAGTAAAAGACTGAAACTTGTGAATAACAAATTCAAGGGTCCTGATTGGACTTACATCATTCTTGAAGATTACGAGAGTTCAGAGTCAAGTGAAAGTGGTGACGAAGGAACAAGTGCAGAACTGACGTATGAGAAAGAAACAAGACCACCTTGACTACGTGAAATAATTGTATAAAGAAAAGGCGGAAATAGATAAGAAGAGCAATCTTCCTTGTCAAAATGTCTGACGATAGAGTTACTGGGAGATCAAAACAGAAATGTTGTAAAAGATGCTGTGCAATATGCATATGTAGTCTAGTAATGGTGCTTATAGTATGGTTAGTCCTGATCGTAGCAGTTCCATACCTTATGATAATGGATAAAAAGATTAATAACGAAACTAAGGAAAGGACAGCAAACTTGAAGGGTAATGGAGTAGAACTAATGGCAGAAAATGAACCAGAATTTCATCATGAAATAGCTGATAACGACACTAGTTTAAACATTTTCACAAAGTTATTGTTTCAATATGTAGATACTATGGAAGTTAGTAATTGTTATGTCTGTATGAAGTTACCAGAATCAGTAGCGGAAGGGTTAACATATCATCACTTACCATTAACGTATGGCATATCATGTAGTGTATTGGCTAGTTTATTTTATAGAACAGGGAGACTTCAGTATTATTATTCAAACATAGATGTGATATTTTCTGAGGTTCCAATTCGAAAGAATATGAACCCAGTGCTTAGTAGTCAAGATGCACAGTTTATGGGAGATATTTTCTTAACAATGAAATCGATAGATATAACACGGTGGTATGGAAGTTGTTATTTTGGGATAGTATTTCCAAAAATATACCACGTAAAAGAAACACTGGGAGCAATGAAAATAATAGTGAATTAACACGTAGTACAAGAGCTAGTTTTTCAGAAATTGTAGGTGATATATTTGGTGCATTGATACCTTCAGTGGGAATAATTCTGAACTCAAGGAAGATATGTAAATTGTCTACAGTGGTTGATCGTTTATCAACTGACACTGCTGGAGGATTTCTAATGATTAATGCGGAGATGGTTGCGATTAGATCTATGGTTATGCAAACCGACTTGCTCTTGATATTATATTGGCAAAAGAGGGCGGAGTCTGTAAATTATTGAAGACGAAACACTGTTGCACTTACATACCTGATAAAAGTGCAGAAATTGGAACATATATACAGAATATAACGAAACTTGAAAAGGAATTAAAACCACTGGAAGTTGATAGTGTATGGGAAAGATTGACAAATAGTATTTCGTCAATTGGTACCTGGTTTGCTAATGTAGGAAAAGGACTTATAGGTCAAATATTAGTACCCTTAGCAGGAATAGCAATAATAGTACTGTCAATAATAATATGGTGCAAATGCTGTAGAAAGAATGAATCGTATAATGTGACAGGAAAAGGAAAGAAAAGAAAGTTTGATGAAATTGAACTTGAAGACTTGAGAAGTGAATTATACAAGAAACTGAAAGGGGATGTGAAAAATAGAAAGTGTAAAAATGAAAATGAAACTATTTTATGCTAAAAGTTGGCATCTGATTGTGGGTAGTATTTGATGGCTCAGAAACGCCATCAGAGAGGGATTGATGGAGCAAGGACTCACAAATGAGACTTGCTCGGACGCAATCGCCTCACAGTATTAATTTATTAAACTTGTATTGTATTGTACTAACCTTTGCATACACTACATAAATAGGAAGGAAGCTTGCCTATGTGTTTTAACTAACAAGTAACGCTTGTCTTTATTCTAAAATGGCCGCTAAAGCGTGGGAACTTTACTGCGCATGTCTCAACCATATCACGTGGTGTGAAGTCTCTCTTTGCTTGGTGGGAAACTCCTGCTTCTCCGCAGTGTGCATTAAAATGGCTGCTTGATGTTTTCACATGCTACAGCTTGCTCTCGTGTTATTATTAAATTGTCGTTTTCCTAACGCTACTAATGCGGGATAGAATTTATAAGTAACTGGGAATAGAGTAGAAAGAGTGGTTATACAGTGAAACATTTTATTTGTGATTTTAATATTTTCTTCTTTGACTTTTATTAGTTCGTAAACTTGGGCCTGGGGTTGGTGAACTGAAACACGAGAGACAATGATTCTGCGCATGCGTCTTGCATGGCTGCCAAAGAAAAGGATGAAGTCAACCTGGACGTCGTCCAAGGCCACGACCTAATGGCCAACATTGCTGTACCCATGTTGTTCCTGTTAAATATGCAACAATGTACATGAAGAATTTATAAACTTTGTCATGAGACGGGTGGGAAATAAAGCAAATGTATTAAAATTGATGGGCGGTATTTTAAAACAATGGTCTTCAGAAAATTGACTTAAATCATATGGTGTGAGGATCAACCCCCTGTCCCTGTCCAATCAGAAATAGTGGTCCCACATTTTGGCAACATTAATGGGAG